>CM053784.1:56858326-57518326 GCA_028749045.1 Cupressus sempervirens | reverse complement strand
AGATGTGGATAGTTAGTTTGAGGTAGATAATCTATTACATATTTTCATGGATGGAGTAACTTCAGTATCATGTGTAGTTCCATATATATATATATATATATATATATATATATATATATATATGCTTAAAAATAAAAGATATATATGGTTTATATGTGTGAATGCATCCATGTCTATCTATTTATACTTATCATTAGTATTTAAAGTGTGCTAGATATTATGAAAGACATATATATAGATATATATATATATATATGCTAACATTGAAAAACTTGAAGATTTGACTTTTCTTTTAATAGGGTAGTATCCACCTAAAGTCTCCCCTAATTTCCAAAGAAAAGTAGAGATGAACCTTTGTTCTACCTAACTAGGATCACTTTAGTTAGGGAATGGTAAATATGTCGTAACCCCATAAACATGAACGTTAGGTATTTTGTACTCTTGGTCAATTTCTCACCTAGTTGACAATGTATAGTCCTTGTGAGAGATTCTTAAGAATTATCTTTCAAAAATAAATGAAAATTTGTATTTTTTTTTTGCCTAAATTTTGGGTATGACAAAGTACAAGTCGAGATATGCTAGAAGTAGTCAAACAAAAGATGAAGAAAACTAGAATATTGATTGACTTTCACTGCTTATGAAGAGAGAACCGAAAGGTACAAAAATTCTTTCTTGTTGGACATGTAAAGAATTTGGTCATTACTCTTCTAAATGTCCTAAAAGAGAAAATAAGTTTAAGCCTAGAAATCCCTATAAATCAAGGGTACCTAATGATTTATTTTATTTTAATGAGGATGATGAACTTGATTTCAAAATGGTAGACTTATTGAATGATAATGATTATGATGAAATTAGATTTGTTCCTATTAAAGAAGAGACCCCTGAAAAGAAGAAAGAGCATTAGTATCACAAGTTGAAAAGAAAAAAGTCTAATTGAGTTATAAATAGTGGTTGTTCCCATCATATGGCAAGAGACATGAACAAATGTTTTAAATTTAATAGTTATGATGGTGGAATAGTTAGAGTTGGAAATAATACGGCTTGTCATATAAAAGGAAAATGATCTATTAAACTTGATGGAAGGACTAAACTATAGATGTTTACTTTGTGGATGGTTTCAAACATAATATTTTGAGTGTTGGACAACTTGTTGATAAGGAATATCAATTGCAATTCATAGATAAGACTTAACTTATCAAGGATAAGATTGGTACATTGGTTTGTACTAGTACATGAACAACATGTAATGTATTTCTATTTAATCTTACTAAAATGACATATTTAGTTGCTAAGGTGGATGATAGTTGGTTATGTCATAAGAGATTTATCATATCAACTTTGATAAAATTATGAAGGTTAGCACTACATTTGCAATTAGAGACTTTCCTAAGATTGTGAAACCTATTAACATGATGTGTAAAGAATATGTGATGAAAAAATAGAAGAAAAGTTCTTTTTCCAAGAAAGAAGTTTACTACTTCAGTGAAGTTGGAGATTGTGCACACATATTTGAGTGGTCCTACAAAGACTAGAGCATTTTATGGTGAAATGTATGATTTTTCTTGATGATTTTTGTGATGAAAAAATAGAAGAAAAGTTCTTTTCCAATAAAGAAGTTTACTACTTTAGTGAAGTTGGACATTGTGCACACATATTTGAGTGGTCCAAGTGTGTACACTAATATGTTAGCAAGAAACACTAATTTATTTAAAGAAACAAAACATTAACTAACAAGATCAATATAACATAGAAGAGAGACTAAAGAGGAACCCCTAATTAGGAATGTGAACCAAATGAATGGACTCTCCCAATAAGAATTAGCTCTTTGCTTGGTAGATGAGTCTAAATGAAAGATTAGTATGTATGCTCAAAGGGCTTCAAGTTTGCTTCAATGGTGGAGATGGGTAATGGAAAATTGGTAGCTTTTTGAGCTCTTAATTTGGCATTATAAGGGTATGGTTAAGGGCTTTGGCTTCTCAAACTAGCATTATAACTTTAACTCAAGGATTATGATGATATGGCTTGGGAGGGGATCTAATTTATAGGCAAAGGGCTTGAGGGTTTGAGGGCTAAGATGCAAGGATGGAGAAAAGCTCATGGAGGGCTTAGATTGCATGAGAGGAGAGCACATGGATTGTGCTTCCTTACAGGCAATCAGGGAGTGACACATGTCACAGGGTGAGTGGATGGAGGAAAGGGCAAGGATGAGTCAAAAAATGAGGCTCAAGGGATAATATCTTCATAAAGACCCTTCATAATGGCTTGTAAGAGCAATGAATGGGCTTGTAAGAGTCTTTTATGGTTTTGTAAGAGCATTGAAGGCTTAGTGGTTGGGATATTTTGGAGGGAGTTGAGATTGTTGACTTTTCTTGGCTTAGGAAAGTCTTAAACTTGTTTAGGGAATGTGACAACATCAGGGGGTGGATTAGGCTTGGGTTTAGGATTAGATTAGGGATGGTAGAGATGTGCAAGTGGATGGCATTAATGAGGTTGGGTGAGTTAGTGGCTAAGCTTGGTTAGTATGGGTGGATGGGGTGGATTAGGCTAAATAGAGGATTAGGGATAAGTTTAGGGGTTATTATATTTGAGGGCTTTATTTATCAAATAGATTTATTTAATAAATGAGAGTTTTGGAATTAGATAGGAGAATAGGATTAATTAATAAATAATGGGTTATTTGATTTATCAATTAGGACTATAGATGATTAATTAAATTAATCAGCTAGGGGATGGTAAAGGATTAATTAAATAGGAATTTAATTAATGATGCCTTTAGAGATAGCTAAATAAGATTACTAAAGCGGTGCAATCAAATTTAGGTGTCTACATTTTTCCCCTCTTTGACATAGTGTTGAGACAACACTATTTCAAAGAAGTTCAAACAGAGATGACACGAGGAAGATGTTTTAGCAACAAGGTTGCCCTAGCCTCGAATAAGAAGAGGAGAGAATAGACTTAGAGATGCCCCCTCAAGAAGGTGATGGGGAGAGAAAATGAGGCTCGACGGCTTCTTGAAAAATACATGAATTCAGGATAAGCAAGGAGACTCCGAGTGGCAAAGAGAAGGGGTTGAATTAGCTCAAACTTTCACTAAGGGAGAATGATAAAGGGAGGATCAGATGCACAAGAGGAAGTAAGCTAAAGACTTCAAGGATTGTAGAGGATAAAGGAGCAGAGTGCTATAAAAAGGAATCCAGGATAGGGAGATGGATGACGGGATGATAAAGCTAATGCAACAGGATTTCAAAGAGTCAGATTGGTGAAAGATGGGTTTCGGAGATCCTTAAGACTAGGATTTTGGATCTCAAAAGATGAGGCTTGGTGGATTGATTGGATTGGTGGATCCCTAAGACTAGGATTGTGGATCCCTAAAGCTAAGAGTGATGATTGATTCAAAGAGATACTGATGCATAAGCTGGGGTAGGAGAGATAGATGCTGGATATGGATGGGGGATAATGGAGATGAAGGGAATCCATTGAAGCTTTTTGAGCAAGGGGATACTTCAAAGAGAAGTACCACCATGTAGTTAAGCACTAGATTTGCTATAGGACTGTTGGTTAATTGCCAAGGTTACCAAGAACATCAAGGCCTTGTCACCAGTTGTCCAGAGGACTGATGAACTGACTCAAAATAAGCACGCAAGGATTGCCCTAGCATCACACATGATTCCCAAAGGAAGCAGTGTGGAACTGACACTGGGTAACCCACAAGCAAAAAAGAAAAACAAACAAAAGATATGATCAAGACCTTACGCTTAGATTGCCCTTTTCGTACTATACCATGATATGGAAGATCATGGCAACCTTGAGGAGGGAATAAAAGGATTGCTTGAAAAAGATATTTCAAGACCCAAAAGGGAAGATTCCAAATCAAAAGAAAGAAAAATTCTAAAAGAGAACCATTTACCAATGAGATGGGTAGGATGAGGTACTAACGGACCAAGATCAGACATGAGGAAGGCTATATCTTGCAAGGATCTATCAGAGAGCACCTAAGCTGATGGATCTAGATGAGTGATGCATTTGGCAAGCTAAACTAAGAAGGATAACACTTTGGTGATAGGAGATCTAGCTAAAGGATGCATTGGAATAGCTAACCAAGGGTTGTGCAATGTGTGCAAGATGTTTATCAAGGAGGAAATGACACAAAAGTTGGATAGATACAATGGTACTAAGCTAGAGAGGATGTACAAGCTGATAGACCAAGATATGTTACAAATGTACAAGGTTTCTCATGTTTGGGTTTTGTGAGATGGAAATATTTGTGAAGGGTGGGATGTCTGTAATAGTTGATAGGTGGATAGGTAGATGGTTTGTGAAAAGCATAAGTAAAAATAGGGTTCTTTGTGTGCATGTGATAGGATACAAGCTAGGATACAAGATTATTTACAAGCTAGAATATGGTACAAGCTTTGGACAAGATTCGGATATACAAGCTATGATACAAGGGATGATACAAGATTCACAAGTTGGGGTACAAGATTTACAAGCTGAGGTACAAGATTTACAAGCTAAGGTACAAGATTTACAAGCTGTACAAGAGATATTTACAAGCTCCATTAGATTTTGGATATTTGGTCAGAACACGAAGGGAACAAGAAGGTGTTTTATGGGATGGTGGTTGGATGGATGAGGGATAGGATAGTGATAGATAATGGAATAGTCTTAGTACAAAAGGCACCTGAATTACTAGGTTTTCACCAAAGTATCTATCCAAGGTGCTTGAATTGCCAAGTTTTCACCATTGGACACTTATTTCTCTTTACTATTTTTTTGTATCTTTCAAAAGCTGGGTATACCAAGGATCTTCAAGCATGGAACTTCTTGAAATGAATGATGTTAGTAGGATCATTCAAGAGTTCTCCTTCTAGTGTAGATAGCTGATAGGCTCTGGAGCCAAAGGATGCAGTGACAACATAAGGACCAAGCCAGGTAGGTTCAAACTTGCCTTTCTTTTCTCGATCGGCTTGGACTTTCATATTTTCTTTGAGGACCATGTCACCTGGCTGAAAGTGTCATGGGAGCACCTTCTTGTTGAAATTCTTTTTGAGATGAGTTTGATAGACTATGAGATGATCATAGGCTTGTTGTCACTTCTCGTCTAAAAGATCTAGCAGGGTGAGCCGAGCTACTCTGTATTCTTCATCTGATATTTTCCCTTGCAAAGATATGTGCAAGGAGGGAAGTTCAACCTCTATGGGTAGTACTGCTATGGCACCATAGACTAGGGAGTATGGAGTTATGCTTGTGGATGTACGGAAGGAGGTTCGATATGCCCATAGGGCTGAATTTATTTGTAGGTGTCAATCGCGGCCAAAATCATTGACAACTTTCGTTAGGATTTTGAGGAGGGTTTTGTTAGTTGCCTCTGCCTGGCCATTACCTTGCGGGAAATATGGGCTATAAAAGCGATGATGGATATGGAGGGAAGTGCATAGTTCTTCCATGTTGAGATTTTTAAAGTTACCTCCGTGGTCGGTGAAGATGGTGGATGGGATGCCGAAACCTCAAACAATGTGGTACAAGATGAACTTGGAGACTTGAATTCCTATAGCTGAGACTAGGGGGACTGCTTCCACCCATTTAGTGAAATAGTTTGTAGCTATTATTATCCATTTATGTCCATTAGATGAGAGAGGTGTGATAGTTCCAACTAGATCAAGGCCCCAACAAGCGAAAGACCAAGGTGGTGCAATAGGCTGTAGATCCTGTGCTAGAGCATGCACGAGATTTGCATGCTGCTGACATGGGAGATACTTTCTGACAAAGTCATAGGAGTCTTCTTCAATGGTAGGCCAATAGTAGCCTGCTCTAAGGATTTTTCGTGCTATGATAATACCACTCGTGTAGGCACCGCAAAGTTTGGAGTGTACTTCTTTTAACACCATCACGGCCTCATTTTCATCTAAACATCGAGAGAGAGTATCATGATAACCCCAACAATATAGGGTATTGGCTATGATAACATAGCGGGATCATTTTTGGATGAGGTTTTGGCATTGGGTACATGTGAGGTAAGGGGAGATGATACCATCTTTAAGGTAAGCATAAATCTCATGGTACCAAAGGGATTGGGGACCAACCAAGATACAAACACGGTTTGAATCCTCATTCGAATAGGCGGGTGTGAGGAGCTACTCGACTAAAAACTCATATTGTGTAGCTACTTAGGGAATTTCCAAGAGTGAGCCAATAGTAGCCATAGCATTTGCTGCTTTGTTCTATATTTGAGGCACTTGTGTAAATTGAAGCTTTGTAAAATGCTGGGTTAGCTGATCAACTAGCTCTTTGTAGGGTAATAGCTTCTCATCTTTGGTTTGATATTCATTTAGGGCTTTCTTGATGACGAGCTGAGAATCACCAAAGATTTGTAACTCAGTGATGTTCCATTCTGTGGCTATCTTTAATCTTGCTATTAGAGCCTCATATTTAGCTATATTGTTGGTGCTAGAGAATTGTAGCTTGAAGGCTTTTAGAATGTAATCTCCTTGAGGTGTGAACAACAATATTCCTGCCCCTGATCCATGAGATGTGTATGAGCCATCAAAATAAATTTTCCATGGGGGCTATTCTTCAATTAGACAGATATGCTCATCTAGAAATTCTATGATCAAAGGATATGCATCTATTAGGGGTGCATCAGCTAGGTGATCTGCTATAGCTTGCCCTTTGATTGCCTTTCTGTCCACATGCTAGATGTAAAATTTGCTAAGGAGCATAACCCATTTGGTCAAATGGCCTGTAAGTGCTATTCTAGAGAGCATATACTTGAGAGGGTCGATCTTGGAGACTAGTTGGATTGTATAACTTAGCATGTAGTGGCGAAGCTTTTGAGTTGAGAAAACAACTACCAAACAAACTTTTTCCATAGGAGTGTAATTGAGTTCATAACCAACTAGGGTTCTACTGATGTAGTAGATGTCTCTTTCTCTGTCATAGTCATCAAGCTGTGCTAGAAGTGCCCCTAGAGCAGTAGGCATTGCTGATATGTACAAGATCAAGTAAGACCAAGAACTGGTGGAACTAAGATAGGGGGATTGATGAGATACTACTTGAGCTAATTGAAACTATGCTGACATAAAGGATCCCACTTGAAGTTCTCATCCTTCTTCAGTAAATGTGCAAATGGTGTACACTTATCTGCAAGCTAGGAGATGAAGCGTTGAATGGATTGAAGCTTTCCTTGAAGAGTGTGAACCTCTCATAGTGTCTTGGGAGGAGGCATGTCTAAAATAGCCTTGACCTTCTTGGGGTCAATCTCTATACCTCGTTTAGAAACTATAAAGCCTAGAAGCTTGCCAGATGTGACCCCAAAGATACACTTCTTGGGATTTAGCATGAGATGATATTTGGCTAACCTATCAAAGACTTTCTCTAAGTCAGCAAGATGATCCATAAAGGTGTGAGATTTAACCAAGATATCATCCATATAATCCTCCAAAATGCTATGGATGAGATCATGAAAAATGGCTGTCATAGCTCTTTGATAGGTAGCCCCAGCATTCTTTAGGCCAAAAGGCATCATGTTGTAACAAAAGGTTCCTCAAGGGGTAGTGAATGTTATCTTATGCTGATCCTCTTCTACAATCTTGATTTGATTGTACCCAAAAAATCCATCCATGAGGGACAAAATTTCATGTCTAGCTGTAAGATCTACAATCATATCTATGTTGGGCAAGGGAAAATCATCTTTTGGATAAGCTTTGTTAAGATCTCTGAAATCAGTGCAGATCCTGATGTCACCAGAAGGTTTAGTGATGGGGACCATGTTGGAGATCCACTTTGAGTAGTCGATTGGTCAGATAACCTTAGCAGCTAACATTCTTTCTAATTCAACTTTGACCAGTAATGCGACCTTGGGGTTCATTTTTCTAAGCTTTTGTCTGAAAGGCTTGATCTTTGGATCAACTGCAAGATGATGAACTACAAGCTTTGGATCAAGTCCAAGCATGTCCTGATATGACCATGCAAATCAGCCAGTGTTCTCTCTTAAGACCTCAAAGAGGAGGTCAGCTTGGTCTTGTGATAGGGATGCAGCAATGTGAACAAGTTTGGGGATCTCTAAAGAATTGATGTTGACTTCTCTAGTATCCTCAATTAGAATAGAAGACACCTCTACTTGATTATCTTGAGGAGGCAATGCTAAATCCTCATGTTCTACTTATGGCTATGGATTTTCTTGCTAAGAGGTTCTCTTCACTGCCTTAGCTAGTCTTAGATTCACCTTAGTTCCAGTTTTGGGTGTATCAGAACTAGGTTGGGGATTTTCTCCAAAATACCCCTTGGGATCTAGCTTGTAGATATAGGCAAAATCTAGATTTGTTTGCTTGTGAGGAGTTTCAGCTCCCATGAATCTCAGAAGCACTTCCTCTGATGTGAACTCATCAATGTGTATGATGCTTGGTTGGTCCCAATCTATGAGTTGTGGATGGGCGAGTGGTAGATCAATGAGGTGGATGGATAGTTCTTGGAGAACAGAGTCTCCAAGGAAGATTTGGTCTGGGATATCATCATAGGCTCTCTTTTCAACTTCCTTAGGAATGTCTTCAATTTTGACAAGGTCACGATGAATGTTCAAAAAAGTGTGACCATCCGTATTGGTGCCCCCAGTTGTGGGTATGCTAAAGCCAAGACTTGACTTCGATTCCCACTTGTGTACATCGATGGGGCACTGCATGCCTCTTTCCTCTAGTCCTAGACCACCACCTTGATAGTTCCATTTGTCAGCAATGAGCTTATGTTCTTGGGGATACTTTTGGCTGAAGTGACCAAGGCGTGCTTGATTTCTTGGAGGTGCATCCTTATATAACCAATTGTTGATATCTAGAGTGAGCTCCTCATGAAGAGGGATTTTCGAGGATACAAAAGTTGTTAGGCCAAATTGTTTGTATCGAGGAGGTGGAATCTCCTTAGCTTTGTGATATGTTGGTCATCCATGGGTGTGTGGATCAAGTGGGAGTGCCCTGACAGCAAATGCATTTGACAGACTATACTCTCCATAGCCTTTGTTATTGATCTCCATGCTAGATAGGCTGGAGGTGAGGATGGTCTCTAGGTCATTACAAGTGTGGGATGAGCTGGCGATGGCTGTGTCGATATCAATTCTAGGGAAATGGTTTGTATATGAAGCTTCAACTGCATTGTAGTAAGAAAAGGGTTCTAGATCAGCATGGATGGTTACCTCAGTGCCCTGATGTGGAAATTTTACACACTGATGGTAAGTAGATGGAACGGCTTTCATGGCATGAATCCATGGGCAACTGAGGAGGATGTTAAATGGTAGGTTTAGATTAATAACATGGCAGAGTGTTTCTTGGATGACTTGCCCAACCTTGATTGGCAGCAAAATAGTTCCTTCTGTGGTTCTTTCCAAGTTGTCATAAGCTTTGATGGTGATAACTTCACTGATGATATCTGCCTTAGTGTACCTACCTTGTTTTATGAATTTTAGGGTGCAAATATTCAAGGCTAATCCATTATCTATCATTACTCTTTTTATGGAAAAATTGGATACCATGATGGCTATGCGAAGTGGAAGGGTGTGATCTGGCTCGACCACAGGTATGTCGGTGTGTTTGAATGATAGGGCACATGAGGAGGAAAGGTGTCCAATAAGATTATGAAAATTAGTAGCACTGATATCTAAAGGGACATGGGATTCTATGAGAGCATTTTCAAGGATGCTTTTGTACACAAGACTGGTGCGGAGAAGGTCTAAAATGGAGATTTGGGTTGGCATGTTCCCATGGTGTTCCAAGATATTGTACTGGCTTTTTGATGTAGTTGATGGTGCTGGTGAAATGAGTGGGCCTATGATGTTAAATCTCACTCTTCAAGTGGTGACTGCACACTCATTATTTGGTCCTTGGATATTGATAACATTAATAGAAGGCTCTTTCTTGGATATACAACCTATGAGGCTACCATAGTCTATATAGGATGAAGTACGGTCATTTTTCTTCCCATGCTATTGGTTTGGCTGGCGGTTGTTGGTATTGTTGTTGTTGGTTTGGATAGGTGCTTTTCCAAGATTTTTGTTGTTGTGAGGAGGAAAAGCATTTTGATAGATCTATAAGCCTGCATTGGGAGAGGTTTGGGCACCAACGGTGATTTCTTTCTGATCAATGAGCTCCTGCACATAATCTTTCAATTTCATGCATCTGAGGGTAGTGTGACCTTTTACCCTATGAAATTTTTAGTACTCATTATCTTTGTACCATGTACCTTTGGATTGGCTTGGGTTGATTTTCTGGGTAGGAGGAAATTTGATGAGGTTTTCCTTGACTAATTTCTCAAAAATGACATCCAATGGCTCACCAAGGCGTGTATAGTTTCTAGGTACAGGTTGGAATCTGGGCTTTTGTCCTGCAGCTACATTGATGGCATTAGCTTGATTGCTAGACCCTTGGAAGTTGGGTCTTGGATTGTGGTTTTGATAGCTTTGGTGATTCTTCTGTTGGTAGTTGATAGCTTGTTGATTGTTTGGTTGATATGGTGGGTTGGACTAGTTTTTAGAAGGACCAACAATATTCACATGTCTAGTATCAGTGACGCCATCTGTTGTAACATGCTTGTTTTTGTTCCAATACCTAGACTTGTCATTGGAATGTGATTAATTTTGGTTGGCTTCCTTTTAAATCTTGACCACACCATCTTTAATGAGTCCTTGCTCAACGATCATTCTTTTCTCTTTGATATCTTTGTAGGATTGCAAACAGTTCATGGTCATGTGGTGAGCCAAGCTAGGATGGGCATTATCAATAAACATTTTCACCAAATGGTGCTCTGGCAAGGTGCAAGATATTTGGGTGGTAAGGGTTTTCCATCTTTGTAGATATTTGGGAAGGCTTTCTCCACCTTTTTGCTTAGTGCAGACAAGATCAACTACTGATAGCTCTGTTTCAACAAGATGGGCATATTGGGCTACAAATGCCTCAGACAATTCAGCAAAGTTTTTAATTGTGCCATATGGTATTCTATAAAACCATTCAAGAGTTGGTCCAGCCAAGCTTTTGGGAAAGACACGCAAGAGGAAGATGTCATTGTATGCCACTTCTTGGTAGTGCATGTAAAATTCTTTGATATGTGTGACAGGGTCTCCTTTTCCTCTAAATTTGTCAAACTTGGGTATCTCAAAGTGTTTGGGAAATGGTGTCATGGTAATGGCTCTGTCAAATGGGTAAGGACACACATTCTCAAATTTGAAGGTTTTTGGATCATTTCCCTCTTGGATGTTCTTCAAAGTTGTTTTCATGGCTTCCCATTCTGAATCATAGGTGATGGCTGGGGTACCCCCAATGTAGGATTTCCCTAAGGTAGGTATGTGCTAGATGGGGCAATGGAATATGGATGGCTTTGAGGTATGGGCTGGTAGTGATTGTACATGGCTTGGGAAACTAAATGGTGGATGATGGGTTGCTGAGGTGGAGGTGGCACATATTGCTGCATGTGTTGTGAGGCTTGCTACTAATATTGGATTTGAGGTTGGGATTGAGGAACATAAGCTGGCTATGGGATAAATGGATTGCTTTGTGGAGGTAAGGTATAAGATGGTTGTGAAGATTGGGGAAAGGATCGGGGAGCTTGTGGAACTTGGCTTTGGATTTGAGGAGTTTGACCAATATATGTGGGTTGTGCCCCCATTTGGGAAGGTATCTGCATGGAAAAAGAGGCCAAGTAATTGGTGGTTGGTGGTGGTGGATTTCCTCCTAGAAGTGGCATGGAAAAATACTTGGTAATAGGAGGTAATGGATTAGTTGGTGGTGGAAGTGGTGGGAATTGAAAGCTTGGGAATGGAATTGATGGCGTTTGATAGCTTGGTGGCTAGATTTGAAAGCTTGGTAGAGTGGTGGTAGGAGCTTGGGTCACTTGAGAGCTTGGCAGAACATTGGTAGTAGCTGGTGGGGTTTGATAGCTTTGTGGAGTGAGGGTAGTAGCTTGTGGATTTGTGGCTAATGGAACTGAGCTTCAAGGACCTAGTGAAAATGATGGAATTATGTTCTGAGCTGAGGTAAACAAGCTGGGGGTGATGAAGGGTTGATTACTTGGCCCCATGGGTGGCATCCCTATTGTATATTGCTGAGGTTGGCCAAAGATACTAGCATTGATTTGGGAGATGGGTGGATTTGGAAGGCTGGTTGGGGAGCATCAGTAGCAATAGTGAAGGGAGTGAATGATGAGGTGTTTTGGGCGAAGGGGGTTTTGGATGGAGTGGTATGGACCAATGGTGGAGTGGTGGTGGCTAGATTTTCTTGTGGAAGGGAGATTTCAATTTGAGTGGAGGTTGGTATGGTTGGGTCTGTTGGATCATATGGGGTGGGTTGAGGCTCTTCTTTTGGCACATATTGAGGATAATTTGAATCATAAGAGCCTATTGGGAGTTGGAATTGTCCAAACAATGGGTGAGATGGCTCTGATAGGGGAAGAGGTCTTCCAAAGTCGAAGGCTCCAATATTGTCCCTTCGAAAGTTAGCCATGATTGTTTCCTTAATTTTGTCTATAATGGCGTTCACGAATACTACATTTCTTTGTTGGTTCATGAAAGCTTCAATGTTAGTAGGTGATGGTATAGTGTTCTCAAGGCTGAAGGATGGTTGACTACTCAAGGGGAGCGATGTTGTTTCATCCAAATGATAGGGCTCCATTTTTTCCTTCTTCTTGGCTAAGTGAGTGACAGGTGGCATGAAAATGCAGAATGTTTCCTAGGGATGAGATGCAACAATGCTGCTGGATGCAAAAGGGGAAGGCTTTTCTATGCAAATAATTTCCTAGGTCGATGCAAAGCTATATGACAAAACCTAAGGAGGATTGGGTTGGGGATTCTAACTTCAAAGATATGTTGCCAAATCATGAAAGGTCTACTTTCTTATGTGAAAGCTTGGTGGTGATTGTGTCAACTTAAGGATAGACTAATGATCCTTTAGGAAGAACACAAGATTGACCACTTGTGGATCCCAACCTTTAGCTCAAGGTGATGAGGGATAACAAGTAACAAAGCTAGATTACCCTAGACAAAGCTCTATCAAAGGGATAACCTTGGTGAGGCTGGTGGATTTGGAAGATGTTAGGAATGGTAAACTTTTGGCAAAGTGACAACAATTTTGAAGGCTTGGATGCAAATTTTTGGATTGCTGGCTAGATGGTTTGGTTCTAAATGAGATGGATGAGCTAAAATGCTTAAGGGGAGGACTAAAGATGGTTGGATTTCCTACAAAGATGACTCTAAAGTGAAGCTTATGCAAGAAGATGTGGAGAAACAAGGGGGTCTAATCATAGAAATCATGCCTAGTCGGTAAGGCATAGGCAGAGTTAACTCCTGGATGTTGGTTAAGTTGGATAGTTTGATCTAACTAGGCATCTTGAAGGGCTTCGTCGGTAGCTTTGTCTTCTGCTTTGTGGAGTTTGGCAATTCAAGGGTTTGGTGTTATTTCCTTTCTCTTGGCTAAAAGTTCTTGGTATGCCTGAGATGGCTTGAGTTTCACTTTGTGAAACTTTTGTTTAGGTTTGGGTTGTTCTGACAAAAATTCCTGAATCTACTTGGCTTTGAGATATCTCAGTTGTTTTGCCTCAACTTGTTTGACTCTTGGAATAGGCAGTGACTACGGTAAGTATTCCCTAAGCTAGGATTGACCAAGTTTGGAAAACATTCATTCAAAAAATAAAAAATAAAGCAATAGATAGGAACAACCAGATAGAAGTTTTTGATTCTCAGAATGTGATACTTGCGCCAATGAGTGTGTATGTTTTACAAATGTTTCGATTAGTCACTTCAAACACATTAACACCCTAGATGGTTGTCTGCAAGGCTGACAGTTGATTTAGCCATGGTACATGAGGCCTAAGTCTTAGATGAAACCAAAAAGATGTCACATAGCCGAGAGGAGTGGTAACCCACTTCTCCTCTTTCACTTCTCAAGAGTATAAAGTTCCTTGAGGTTTAGCCCAAGTGACAAAATCTTGATTCCAAGAGAGGTGTCTTTGGATTCACCTCCCAATTTTTATACTCCATTGGAACACTAGAGTTGAGGTCATCCAAGGGGTGATGAAATCTCCAAGCACGCCTCCTAAAACTTAAACAAGATTTTGGATCCTAATCTTATGCACCCAAGATGGCCTCAAAAGATGACAAGGGGAGAGAAGACTTGGATGATCTTGGGCTAAAAACAACACGTTTGTTCTTTTACCAACTAACTCTTATGTGTGTTGATCTAGACCTTGCAAGCACTCATGTTTAAGAGACAATGTTCAATTCCAACTTTGAAATATGCCAACAAAGAAAAATTGATCGAAGAATGTGAACAAGAAGAAGAGTTAGGGTCAACAAGAAAGTAAACCCGTGCGCCCGGAGGCCCTCCACATCAAGTATCGATTAATTTTTTTTAAGGCATTCAAGAGTTGGTGTGATTTTGTTTTAAGCTCAAAAAGAAAGATGTGTAAAACTCGATTTCAAGCGTGCACCCGAAGGCCCTCCACGTCAAGATTTGTTCAAATTTTAATGCCCAAATGAAGTGTTAGCAAGCCTAATGTGCATTCAAGGAATTTTTTAAGTTAGAAAAATTAATAAAAACACAAGTGAAGTTTGATCTTTGTGGAGCACTTAACACCCTCTTAGGTGGACCCATCCCCATAGATGGCACTGAGATTGCAACCAATGGTTAAATTGATGGGTGATTAAAGAGGGTGAGTCCAACTACAAACTCACTTAGAGCATCTTTATTTGATTTTTATAATTTAGGAAGTTTCTAGAATGTAGATTCTTTTTATGCCCCAAAAGATGATTATTTGATCTATGACATTCAAGATTGGATTTGTTGTTTTAATCATGCATTCTAAAAAAAAATTGATTTTAATCCATGGCATTCAAAATTGTGTTTGAGCAACATTCATTGAAAAGAAAAATGTTTAAACGTTCAAGTTCATTTTAACAACATGCATTCAAAGACAAGTGTTTAAACATTCAAGTTCATTTTTCAAGAGCATTAAACCATGTAAGGAGAACCTGCAAGAAACATGGTTAGTGGTTTCATAGATGCTCCAACCTGCAAAGCTGAAAAAATCAATGTAATTAGTCACCCAAAAATCTCAAAATTTGAAGCTTAACTATGGGGAAAATAAAATCAAATTTTTTTGTTCTTTTTCCTGGGCGTAAAAATGCTTTAAAAATATAGAGATGCTAAAACTTAAATGCAACAATAACAGGCGAAGATGATAGTTCATTAGGTAGAGACGCCAATCTGCGGAGATGCTGAACTACGGAGATGATAGAGAAAGAGGTAGAGACGATAGTTTAGTTTGGCATCGCGAAAAATAGGAAACCAGGCGAAGATGCTAAACTGAGGAGATGACAGTTCAATTTGGCGGCAGCGGAGATGATAGAATATTAGAGGCGGCAATAGAGACAACAGAGTATCTGGTAGAGATGACAATTTGCAGGTGTAGATGCCAATCTGGGGAGACGACAGTTGAGGTTACGGAGATGACAGTTTACCAAGCATAGATGACAGTTCACCAGGTGCAGATGCCAATATGCAGAGACACTGATTTGTGAAGATGACACTCAGCGAACAGAACTGAAATGCATGGATTTTTCCAAAAAAAAAAAAAAAATTTGATTATTTTCAAGTTTTAGAGGGTATGTTTTCTTTCCAAGTGCGTTATTCAACTTACAAAAATAAGTGAAACACCTTACAACTCACTCAAACAACAAGAAACATTAGATTATTAGAAAAAACAACATATAGATAGAAATAGATGATTAAATGACCCATAGTGGGGTCCCACCGGACGTGCCAAAATGTGTACACTAATATGTTAGCAAGAAACACTAATCTATTTAAAGAAATAAAGCATTAACTAACAAGATCAATATAACATATAAGAGAGACTAAAAAGGAACCCCTAATTAGGAATGTGAGCCAAATGAACGGACTCTCTCAATAGGAATTATCTCTTTGCTTGGTAGATGAGTTTAAATGAAAGATTAGTATGTATGGTCAAAGGGCTTCAAGTTTGCTTCAATGGTGGAGATGGGTAATGAAAAATTGGTAGCTTTGTGAGCTCTCAATTTGGCATTATAAGGGTATGGTTAAGAGCTTTGGCTTCTCAAACTAGCATTATAACTTTAACTCAAAGATTGTGATGATATGGCTTGGGAGGGCATCCAATTTATAGGCAAAGGGCTTGAGGGTTTGAGGGCTAAGATGCAAGGATGGGGAAAAGCTCATGGAGGGCTTAGATTGCATGAGAGGAGAGCACATGGATTGTGCTTCTTTATAGCCAATCAAGAAGTGACACATGTCACAGGTTGAGTGGATGGAGGAAAGGGCAAAGATGAGTCAAAAAAGGAGGCTCAAGGGATAATATCTTCATAAAGACCATTCATAATGGCTTGTAAGAGAAATGAATGGGCTTGTAAGAGTCTTTTATGGCTTTGTAAGAGCATTGAAGGCTTAGTGGTTGGGATATTTTGGAGGGAGTTAAGATTGTTGACTTTGCTTGGCTTAGGAAAGTCTTAAACTTGTTTAGGGAATGTGACAACATTAGGGGGTGGATTAGGCTTGGGTTTAGGATTATATTAGAGATGGTAGAGATGTGCAAGTGGATGGCATTAATGAGGTTGGCTGAGTTAGTGGCTAAGCTTGGTTAGTATGGGTGGATGGGGTGGATTAGGCTAAATGGAGGATTAGGGATAAGTTTAGGGGTTATTAGATTTGAGGGCTTTATTTATCAAATAGATTTATTTAATAAATGAGAGTTTTGGAATTAGATAGGAGAATAGGATTAATTGATAAATAATGAGTTATTTGATTTATCAATTAGAACTATAGATGATTAATTAAATTAATCAGCTAGGGGATGGAAAAAGATTAATTAAATAAGAATTTAATTAATGATGCCTTTAGAGATAGCTAAATAAGATTACTAAAGCGGTGTAATCAAATTTAGGTGTCTACACCAAGTACAAACATGTGTCACCCTTTTACAAAGGAAAAGGCTAATAACAATAAAAGTGTTAAACATTAACAATATAAAGGTGATATTTTTTTTTTAAATTTTAAGTTGGTGTAAATTGTTGAAATGCATATAAATGGATGAATTTTGTGCATGTTATTAAAAAATAAAAATTAAAAATTAAAACTAGTATTTTAAAAAAAAAATTAAATGACCTTTTTTTACTATCTAAAGAATTCAACAAATTAGGGGTTATAGTTCCCACCAAAAAATTAAATACAAATAAATATTTTTGAATCTAATTTTAAAGTATGTTTTCTTATGACATGTGTACCTAGAACTATCAAAAAGAAAGATTAAAAAAATCATATACTTTGCCTATTATAGCTATTCAAAGTTTGACTTTTCAAAATTTACCTAATTTTTGTTCCCACCATCTTTTCCCTACCAAATCCATATTAATCCTTTAAAAGGTTACATATTGTTGAAGAGGACTTTGTCCTATAGAGCAATTGATCATTTTTTTAAAAAAATTGGTATTATCTACTAATCTTTATCTTTTTCCGAATGCACAACCTCTTCAATGTTAAAATACCTACTTGCAATATTTTGTAATTATTGTAAATATAGAGTCACCTTTAAAAAAAATAATTATGGGCATAATCTTTACTCCGAGCTCTATCCTATGTTATTTTTCATTTGTTTTGAAACCCTAATTTTGATGTTGAAATTGTCTTGTGACATGTAAAGTTTTTTTAGAATTACCAAAACCATGGGAGAAACTACCACATAGGATGACACATAGAATGATTAGGCCAAACCTAATCCAATTGAACCGAGTCTAACCAAATTAGTTTCAAATGAAATGGTACCAAATAGAGAAGGTCGCATGTGTGGCCCACCACTTAAAATTTTAATTTTACAATCTTTTTAAATGAATAAAATAAAGGCTATTAATTTGTTTTCCAAAGGTTTTTATATTTTAATTTGTATTTTTTATAATGGGGATCCTTTGTAATATTTAGAAATTTAAGTTTTTTAAAATTTAATTTATTTGAATGAATTATGTAAATTAGGTTTTTTAAATTTATTTTGTATTAAAGTCAATTAATTAAATTTATTATTTTCTTTAAACTTATTATTTGATTTGATTTAATTCACTTGGTGGATTTAATTTAATTATTTTAAAGGATTATTAAAATATTTAATAGTTAAATTAATTAATATATTTAATCAATTCAGTTAATCTAAATTTAGTAATGCTTAAATGTAACTATTTCATCTTAAGATTTTCTAGTTTTCTAGATAGTCAAATATAACAAGCTTCTAAACTTGACATCTTTTTCTAAATTTTCTATGATCTGTATTATTCTTTTTGTAGGTGAATTTAGAAGTGTTTTGTATGCAGGTACTTCAAAGATCTTTATTTTAGGTTTTTGTGGAATGAGGAATAAAGAAAAAAGAGAGAAAAAGATATGATTGAATAAGAGATGACTAGAAAAAAGGATGGACAAAATATTATATAGGGTCACCAATTGAAGATCCATTGATTGAAGTTAAAGAAGATCATGTTAAAGTTCTAGAAAATAGTAGGAAATCTGTAAATTTTATTTTAGGGTAGGAAAATTTAATGGAGACAGATGAAGAATATTTTTTTAGATAAATTGAATCATCTCAACACATGATGCTTGAATGTACAATCAAGCTACATTTGAAAAATATGTGGGAGCAATTTTATGAAAAAAAAAATCTCTAATTGTTACAAAGAACAATTATTTGTTAGATTATTTAGGAAAAGAGAAATGAGTCTTGCTCTATAGTTGCTAAGTGTGAGCAATAAGAAAAGCTTTGAAGATCATGTAAATGAAACAATAGTTTTGAATTTGACTAATGCATTAAATGGTATTGATAAGAGAAGTTGAGTAGCTGATTTAAGTGTTGCACGGAGAGCATTAATGACTATGATTACCAAAAATGATTTGTCATCGGAAAAACAAGTTCAAGCAATTTATGAATTTGTCTAGAAGAACTATTCAAAGATATATAAAAAAGAAAAATTTGTAGGCTTCTTACAAGATATAATTTCTAAAGATGTTAGAAGATAAGTTGTTGATTATTGGATCAGCCACTCACATGTTTCTTCCAATAGAAGAGACACTATACAAATGAAAGATGGAGTATCAAAATTGTGTTGATAACAATTATTCAATTGTATATTGTCATTGATGTTACACAAATTTTATATGTTGGAAATGATTGAAAATATCATGAATGAAGAATACTAGAACTGGTAATGAATGTTTTCAATCATTGTTTTGTCATTGATGTCAAACTTGCTACTTGTAGGAATGAAAATTGCTTAAGTGATCCAAATACTATCAATTGGTTGATTGACAAGGAGGGGGCAATCAATAAGATGTAACTAGACCACCTAGAGAAAGGTTGAAGTTATGATGTTGTAATGAAGTATAAGGATCATCTAAGCCATTGATGAAATAGTGTATTGATGACATACTCTAAGACACAGGGAATGGACACACTGAGACACATCAAAGATGTAAGGTTTAACTAAGTCATTTGTAGAACCTGACTAAGTTCATTTGTGAGTGCCAGGAAAGTTCAACTTCAGTGTGTGTCGAGCAATCCTTTGGGTGCTGAGAAAACTCTTCTAGTACTGAGTAACACAAAAGGTACCAATCATCAGTAAATGTATTAGAAGCTGAGTAACATAGAAGGTGTCAAGCATCAGTAAATGTAGTAGAAGCCAAGTAACACAAAAGGTGCCGAGCATTAGTAAATGTAGTAGAAGCTGAGTAACACAGAAGGTGTCAAGCATCAATAAATGTAGTAGAAGCTGAGTAACATAGAAGGTGTTGAGCATCAATAAACCAATGATGCCAAGTTGCTGCATTATTGATAAGACAAAAAGAGTCACCAGATCAGTAATAATAAGCTTGTTACATTGAATTTTGTGAATTAGTTAGATGATAAGGATGATGAGTAGATGTCACCAAATTTCATGTAAACCATGCAAACCAATTTTGAGTGAATACTGATGGACTTATCATGAAGTTTCTAGAAGAAAAAATTTGCATGGAAAATAATATCATTATCTCAGATAAATTCAAATTGATGAGCGGGAAGATTTGAGCAGGAAATGAAGAACAAAACTTCTTTATAAGGAGTTATAGGTCAGAGATCAAAGTGTGGTTGTGTAAAGAAGCCAAGAGAAGGCTGGTGTGAAATGTCAAAAGGAGGACACATTGAGGAGTAAGTACAGAGGATTAAGACTATGATTTGATCAAGTGACCATAGAGTTCATTGGCATAACGAGTGAAAGAACTCAAGGAGACAAATCTTGAAGGGTGGACAAACTGTCAACACTGCAAGGAAGAAAAGCCAAGCAAAGAAAAGAACTAAAGAGTGATCTAAAATCTACAAGGTTAGCTTTGCAATCTTTATCAAGTCAAAACCTTTCTAATACTTTATTACCATTGTATTAGACATTGAAATCCTACATTGCTAGGTTAGTTTAATAGCTAGGTGGATAAGCCTCAAAAAAAGGATAGAAGATCCCTAGAAGAGGGATAATAGATCCTTAGGAGAAGGATAGGAGATCCTTAGAGAGGGATAAAATATCCTTTTGAGAAGGTGATTGTAAATCCCATGGACTTGGGTGGGCCTAACAGCTCTATACAAATCATTTAACAGTGTGGCATTCTAAGTTGAATGTTCTTAAGTCTTCTAATAGGGCACACTCCTAGCAAGGTGTAGAAATCCTTTAATAGGGTCACATCTAATAGTGCGTAAAGCCTTTAACATGGAAAACCATCAGAAGTGGTTGAAATCAATTTTGTGGGTATCATCACCACCCCAGTTTTACCTTCTTATTCCTAGAGGATTTTTGGGTCACCAAAATCCTTTGTGTTATGAGTTGATGCATATTTACTTTTCATGATTGTTTAATGTTTAACTGCATGCATGATAATTTCAATTATATGCCATTAAGGATTTGACAAGAAAGTAATTAAAAGGCTAGTACTTCTGATTCACCCTTGTTTTATTAAAAAAATTGTATTGGACATTATTGGACCTTGAATAATTGATTCAACCCCCTCTCAATTATTCTAAAAGAATTCTAACATTATACTTTTACTGAGCACTACTAGTTGGAACCGATTTCAAACCACTTGAGTATATGCCGAGAAAAATTTCAGAAGAAGAGAAGTTTAGGAATTCATGTGCAAACCAAGTCAGGTTGGTTACCAAAGGAGTTCAGTGTAAACTAAGTCAAATTGGTTACCAAGGAAATCAAAGGTATCTGAGTGACCAAGTTTTAACTAACCTCCAACAGATTAGTTTTATTTATTTGTTGGTTGATGCAAACCAAATCAATGGATGTTATTTATTTTTTTGAAAGGGATTTCAAGCTGACATGACTTTGGATTTCATTTATATGAAAGGTCAAGATGTGGATTGAAATATGAGAAAGTGGAGAAGAAGATAAGATGTATAAGAAAAGGACATCTGATTAAATGAAGAGTATCCAAGGAGTTGCAAAGAATATTCTGATCAAGGAGGATCTAGAGGATAAGCCATAATAGTGATCTGAATCTAAAATCTAGTTTCTTCAAAAATTAGGTCACTGATTATTACTCTCTAACAATTGTGGCAGTAAAGAAATCTCTTAACAAAGTTGACTTAACAATCATTTTGTAAATCCTCTCACCAAGTGGCATTTCTATATTAAGTGTCTTAAGACCTTTAACAAGGCCACTCCTAACATGGTGATTTAAATCCTCTAATAGGGTCACACCTAATAGTGTGTTTTGTAACCTTTAATAGTGTTGGCTCCTAACAGATCTCACTTCAAAAGAGTGAAAAGTTGTAACTAGTTTCATTGGTGGTTTCTCGAATTGGGTTTCCATATTAAATCTTAGTGTCTCATGTGTTCATATTATTTTCTTATTTCTTTATCTTTCTACAAGTAAGTTACTAAAGGACAATACATGTTAATATATCTTTTTTTTTATTAACCTAGTTAAAGTAAATATCTAGTTCTAACCGAGTTGTGAGTTTAAAGGAAGTTTGTATTAACATCTAAGGGATTTGGAGATTGTTCTAGTGGTAATTGATTCACCCTTCTCCTCTCAGTTACTCCTCTTATATTTCCAATGATCAGAATCAAAGTTGTTGGTTCTTGTAGAAAAGGTTTCAAGGACCTAAGATAAAGATCAAGATGTCTTATAGAAGAGAGATTCCCAAGTTGAATAGAGATCACTTCAAAGCATGATAGGAACTCATGAGGCTGCATTGGGAACCATTGGAGATACAAGCATACAATTATTAGAGAACCAGTATGTGTCACCTCTTAATCCTTTGACTATGGATCAGATTGTAGATAAAAAGAATCACAAAACAATGATGATTGGCATTGCTTCTACTCTCAATTATGTTGAATTTGATGAAGTCAAAGATTATCCTACAACTTGTAGTGCCCACCTATAGTTTTTTTTTTTCCATTATATTTATCAAACTCTTTTATGCCTATTTCATGGATGCATTAGTTTCAAGGATATTATTTCATAACTTAGACTAGAGATATATCAATGATGATTACTTAGTTGACTATATTTCATGTGTTTTTGATGATTATGGTTATTGGTGCATTAATGATGTTTTAATGATTTGTAGTTAATAAATGAGATTTCTTTTTGTTAGCTATCCATGATTTTCCATATTTTAAAACTTTTTTCTTGGATTTTTTAAAGTCTTTCCTTCATCACTTTATGTATTTGTCATCATCTAAGGTGTTGTCCAAATCCCAAAAGCTTCCCATCGCAGTCCCTTCTTTTGAACCACTTTGAACCTTGGTTCAAAGTAGTTCAACCAAAGGTTTTATGCTAATGAGCTTTCATGCAAGAAGTGTGCACCCATCCGGCAAAGTGTTCTACTAAATCACTTTGAACCACTTTGAACCTTGGTTCAAAGTAGTTCAAAGTCATTCAACGACAAAGTCATCTTGATGAAATTGGATTATGGTGTACCATGTGCCATCTTTTTGCAAGGCATTGATGTTATGTCAGAGAGTGATTATTTAAAGGACATTTTTCTTCCTAATGCAAAATCATCATTATGAGGAAAAGTGGAAAATCTGCAGTTAGAAAAGAGATGGGATGTCGCAATAAAGCTAATCATTATTGGTATAGCCAAAAAAGGGAATTATTAAATGAAATGGTCATATCACAAGGCTTTCAAACATGTGATCTTTAACAATGAGTGATTTATCATTAATGCCCTATAATGAGCTAGTACTTCTACATGTAAGTGCTTTTCCTTCTTAAAATGAGCTTGGCTTTCTTTTTTCTTTATCGTGTGAAGAGTTGGGAGTTTGGTGAAGAAACTATTAAGGAAGGAAGGGAAAATTATTGTTTTCTGGCAAATTATAGGTGAGAAACATAGACATCCTTGTTTTTTTTCTGCAAATCTTTGTGTTTTTCAAGAAAATCAGTTTGAAGCCTTGTAATTTTGATTAAGGGTGAAGTTTGTTTTGCATTTCTTTGTCAATGTTTCAAGTCTAGAATGTAGAAAGCCCATCATAAGTGATACAAATTTAGAGGGTGTTAAGGTAGAGAATTTGCAAGAAAATTTCCTTGAGTATGTTTATAAATTGAAAGGATGCATGAAAGTCCTAGCCAATGGACTACTTCAAGATACAACTTTTCCCCCATCTCTCTTGAGTCACAAGTTGCTCCAAATGTGTATTGACCACTATGACGTTATGAGAAAATGTATCATAAGAAAAGATGGTGAAATGGTAATCTCAATTTTGAGGGATACTATTTCTTTTGTATTGCATCTACCTAAGGGTGCTTTTGCTACATTCTCCCCTATTCAAGCCCAGGCTAAATACCAAGAAACTCCAAACCAATTATGCAATACCCTGGCTAGGAAATAGACTAAGACCATGTATGGCAGAGGTTCTAGGCTGCCTAAGGTTATCAGTAAAGATCATCTTAAACCTCATATCCATGATCTTGTGTTGTTATTGCATAGAGTCAAAGGTTATATTAATGTCCTCTTCTTTGAGGAATGGATGTATGGATATATAGAAATTATCTTGAAGGGAGAACAATGGATGGATTGGGTAGAGATTATGGCTAGTTCACTAAGGATGCAACTTAAGCATGCCAAAGATTCTAGGGAAAATTTCTATATGGCTTCCTACTTGACTTATTGTATTGCTTATGTTTGTGACCTTATCCCTCTTCCTTACAAAGTTTGGAGTGAAGAAATTATAGTGTACCAATATTTCCCTCTATTGCAAAAAGATAAAACACTAGAGAACTTTAGGAAGATTCATGATGTGTTAATTGAAAATGGGCATATGACTTTGAAGAAAACACCAATGCCTAGGTTGTCTCCCAAAGCTCAAAGGTTAGTTCAACAATATGGAAGTTATTTTATATAGTTTCCTAGGTTCACTTACCTAAGAATATGTGGATTTGAAGAGGAGCCTATAAAACTTCCTCGATATGCTCTGGATACCTTTGTCTTAGCTAAGATTTGTAGGCAACTATTCTCTACTGTTAAGGATAACCTGCCACCAAGAGGATTGGGAGACAACTTTCCCAATTAAGTTAGGTTATTTGGTCTATAATAGTATGACTAATGCCTCTGTTATTGGAAGCAATTTACTTGGATTCAATTTTGGTTCCTATCATAGTAGAAGAAACTTTGACAATAAGGGATATGTAGTTCAGATTCTTGAGCTTGTAGGCCACTCATCAGCAACTTCACAATTAGAGGATCTTTGGCAAGATTGTACATATGAAGAGGAGGTTCCGAGGAGAGATCATACAAGGTTGACATGACTTGAATGATTCCATGGATAAAGGTTCTTCTCGCGATCATCCAGTCTTGCAAAGTTTTTGGATGTATTTGTTGAAGAGATTTTGGGAATACCTCTAAGAAGAGAAATTGACTTTTGAATCAATTTGGTGCCAGGAATGGAGCCAATTTCCAAGACTCCATACAGAATGATAGCTCAAGAGCTAGTTGAACTAAAATCTCAATTGGAGGAGCTTTTGGAGAAAGGTTTGGTTCATCCTAGTGTTTCGCCATGGGGTGCTCTAGTAATCTTTGTCAAGAAGAAAGATAGCTCCTTGAGACTTTACATAAACTATAGACAGTTAAACAAAGTCACTATTAAGAACAGGTATCCTTTGCCTAGAATTGATGACTTGTTTAACCAGGTCAAGGGTGCCCGAATCTTTTTGAAGATTGATTTGAAATTTGGGTATCATCAACTTAGAATCCAGGAAGCAGATATTTATAAGATAGCTTTTCACACTAGGTATGGACACTACAAATTCGCAGTAGTACCTTTTGTGTTAACAAATGCACCTTCTATCTTCATGAGCCTAATGAATGGTGTGTTTAGAACTTACCTTGACAAGTTCGTAGTGGTATTTCTGGATGACATAGTAGTGTATTCTAACTTTGTTGAGGAGCATGAGCAACATTTAGGGCAAGTTTTGGAATGCCTTCATAGGAACAGACTGTATGCCAATCCTAAGAAGTGTGAATTCTTCAAATCAGAGATTTGCTACTTAGGACATATCATTTCAAGTGATGGAATTTTTGTAGATCCATCCAAATTTTGGGCTATTATTGATTGGCTAGCACCTACGAATGTGTTCGATATTCAAAGCTTTATGGGTTTAGCAAGCTATTACCATAGATTTGTGTCAAACTTCTCTAGAATAGTGCATCCTATCACATCTCTTCAGAGAAAAGGGAAGAAATTTGTGTGGATAGAGGAGTGCAAGGTAGCATTTCAAAAACCTAAGGAATGTTTGACCAGTGCACCAATTTTGGCAGTCCCTGATTTAGCTAAGGAGTTTGTGGTTTGCACTGATGCATCCTTGGATGGCATAGGGGCAGTTTTGATGCAAGAGGGGCGTGTTATAGCTTATGAGTCTAGAAAGCTAAAGAGTCATGAGGTGAATTACCCTACTCATGATCTCGAAGTTGCTACGATTATGCATGCTTTGACTAAGTGGTGGCATTTTCTTTTGGGTCAACAATTTGAGTTACATTTTGATCATCGTAGCCTTCAGTATTTTTTCACACAACCA
This sequence comes from Cupressus sempervirens, assembly GCA_028749045.1. NCBI lineage: Eukaryota > Viridiplantae > Streptophyta > Pinopsida > Cupressales > Cupressaceae > Cupressus > Cupressus sempervirens. Next base: position 57,492,236 of record CM053784.1, on the reverse strand, counting down.
AACCTCAATGCTAGGCAGTGAAGATGGATGGAGTTCCTGTGTGAATACGACTTCGAGATTAAGTATGTGCAAGGGAAGGAGAACATGGTTGCTAATGCACTTAGTAGAAGGTGACATGAATTATCTTCGTTGATCCTAACAGTGGATCTTAAGGATAAGATTCTTCAGAATCTTTTCACAAATCATTGGTTTCAGGATGTTAAGGCTGTTATTGACAGTGGTAGCATCTTAGAAGGTCATTTTGAGGGGTATTCAGTGAATTTTGAAGGTTTTCTACTGTATAGAGGGAGTGTTTTCATTCCTAAGTTGGGTGATTTGAGAAATCTAGTTATGTTGGAGGCTCACAAAGCACCATATTCAGCTTGTCTGGGTGTCAAGAAAATGCTTGCTAACCTTAAGCAGCATTACTATTGGCCTGGAATGAAAAGAGACATAGTAGATTTTGTGGCTCGATGTTTGGAGTGTCAACGAGTTAAAGCTGAACATCAGCACCCTGCGAGACTATTGTAGCCATAGAGTATTCTAGAATGGAAATGGGACAGCATTTCTATAGATTTTATAACTAGATTGCCTATTACAGCTTGTAGGCATGATGCCATTATGGTGGTAGTAGATCGATTTTCGAAGGTTGCTCATTTTATTCCTGTTAGATCATCCTATAATGCAGCAACAGTTGCCAAAGTATTTATGGAACAGATAGTTAAGTTACACGAAATTCCTAAAAAGATTATTTCTGATAGGGATCCAATGTTTACTTTGTCTCTTTGGAAATCCATGCAGTGAGAGTTAGGTACTCAATTGAATTTTAATTTAGCTTATCACCTAGAGACAGATGGGCAAACTGAACGTGTCAACTAGATTCTGGAAGACATGCTTAAGATGTACGTAATGGATAGACAGAATAAGTGGGAGGAGTATCTACATTTGGTAGAATTCATGTATAATAATGGATATCATAGTTCCATAGGTATGGCACCATTTCAAGCATTGTATGGTAGACCTTGTAGGATGCCTCTCAGCTGGGATAATTTGGAAGACATGACTCTTTTAGGACTTGATATGTTGCTAGATTTAGAACAGTAGGTTAAGAGGATTAGAGAGCACCTTATTACTACTTAGGATAGACAGAAAAAATATGCTGATAAGCATAGAATTGATCGTCAATTCTTGGTTGGTGATAAAGTGTTTCTTCGGGTAAGGCTATGTAAGAGTCCAATTCGATATGGAAAGGGATCCAAGTTAGCACCACAATTTGTAGGTCCGTTTGAAATTCTAGAGCGGATTGGACCTATTGCCTACAAACTTGCCTTGCCACCGAGTCTTTCACGCATTCATAATGTATTTCATGTTTTAGTTTTGCGTAAGTATATTCCTGATATTGCTCACGTGCTTGACTGGAAAAATTTGCAAATTTTGGATGGTCAAATTATGTTGGAACTAGTGCAGATCACACAAAGAAAAATTATGAGTTTAAGAGGAAGAGAAATAAAGTAGGTAAAGGTCCTATGGGACCCCAATGATGAAATATTTACTACCTAGGATGACACTGAAATGATCAAAGCAACTCATCCGCACTTGTTTGCTGACTTCCAGGAGAAAGTCAAATCCTAGTGGGGGAGGGTGGCATACCTAACCACTACTACTATTTTTCCACTTATTAGGATTTTGTGCTTAAAAGTTTCTTTCTGTTGATTTGTTTGTATTATCTGTAGAACTTGGTTTTTATATTGTCCTTGGAACATGTGTTTTATATCAGAACATATTGTTGTCTCTAGATTATCAAGTTTGATATCTCTGATGTTACATTATTGTTGTGTATGCTCAATACTTTTGGATTGATATTAGAAAAATTGTATTTCAGTTCGATTTGACTTATCAGCTAAAAGATATTTATATTTAATTGCGATGTTATGCTTCAGTTTGTGTTTTACTAATGCATAAATGTTAAATGATTTGCTTGCTTCAAATACATATGTTTTTTTTTATACAGACTTACATAGTTTTGATTTTAGAGAATTCAGTCATTTGTAGTGAATATGGAGAATATAACCCTAATTTTATTTACTTGTGATTTGTGATATTAGTAGGATTATTTTTATTAATATGTCATGTAATTCTAATTGGATTTTTTATCCTAACATATTATCTTTGTGTTTATAAGGACTAAAATATCCTAATGGTTCTAGAATATATATATATATATATATTGATGTTTTGTTTTGTTTTTTAAAAAGGGGTATAGCCTATGTTATATCTAATTTTGTGGTTTTGGAATGAGGATTATAATGGTAAAACCCTTATGGGTTTTGAATGCATTTTAAAGATATTTATGTATTGATCCTGCCAAATACATGGTGGTGGAAGAGGGTTGCCGTATCCACAGTTCTCTGCAAAAGTTTAAGTTCATTGAATGCATTTCATAGTGGGGTTTTAATGGCATTGAAGGTTTCATCGCCATACTTTTTCAAGCTTGGCTCTATGGAAATAATGCTGTTAATTTGGCATTTTTGTTTTGAGAATGTATACCACTTGTTTTTGGATGCTGTAGAGTCAAAAAAATGTAGGGGTTGTAGTTGGAAAGAGATACTGTCATATGGGGGTTGAGCAAGGTTTTATTACTTACAAGACGAATTATTATTGTCTTTTCTACTATCATTCCTTATCTCTATTGCGAGCTTGTTGGTTGGTGTTCATTTGGGAAGTGTGGTTTGGAGTTGTGCATTTGGGGCTTCAACATCGAGCTATAGAGCAGAGCTTGTGTTGAACATTCTCCATTTCATGTATTACATGTAGGGGCATTCTCTATCCCTACTCTTTCTTACTATTATTTTCTTTGGTATGAAATAAAATTGTTAATAGATGTATAAAATTGTGCTGCATTTCCACCCTTGAGTCTGGAAGTGGGCAGGGCTCGACATGGGTTGTTGAGTATTGTCGATTTTCATGCTCGAGAGTGGACTTGTAGTGTTTACTGGGTAATTTTGATTATTTTTGGGGGTTGGTAGATGTTTTTAAAATGAGAAATAGATCTTATGGTGCTCGGTTTAAGAATGTGGATTATATTTGAGCATGTTATTTATAATTCAGGTTTTACTATATTTTTTTTGGCTTTGTGTAATAATGTTTTGGTTGTGGCTAATAAGCTGAGTTCTGTATGGAAATACCCTTGTTAATATGGTTGTTAGTTTTTATGTTATAAGGATGGTTTTTGTTTTAGGGCTCTGTCAATAGATGATATATATTCATAAGCTTTGGTTCAGATTCCTTAAGTCAACATAGTTGTATACTATTATTTATGTTAGGGTAGGTTGTGGTGTTGATTGGTTACCCATAGGTGAAGTCGTCAATAGTTCTTGTTTCACAAATTGGGCTCAACCATTATTTAGACTGTCGGCTGATATAATGATTCGCAGTTAATTCTATGGAATGGAAATCAGTGTAGCATCGATTTTATGAACATTTAATTATGATAGTAGTCAGCAGTAGAAAATTGTCATATACATTTTGGTTAAACATTTAGCTTGGTTCAAAATGGTTTCAAACTTATAAACAACTGCATAATTTGTAATGTAATTTTGGAATAGAGTTATAGCTGGTTTGTGCATGCATGTGAAATGATTTCATTGATAGTCATTTTAGGTTTCTTAAGGTATACAGAAGCTTGTAAATTACTGTAAATTGGGTTTCAGTCATTTACATTTTGTCAAATAGTTTGTTAACAGTTAGATTTGATCTTTGTTAGGTTGAAGAATCTCAAAATAGGGGCAGGGTATTAACATAGTTATTCGATAGATAACAATTGATAAGGAATTAATATTGTTAAATCATAGTTTGTTAATGTGTTGAATGGTGTATTGAGACCATGTGTGGTTGTGCTATGTCAAACATAGCCTAGATGTCGCACAGCTGTGTGAAATTGTGGAATCAGCATTTGGTCGTATGGTTATCATGAAACTTTAAAATATTTTGCATCGGCAATTTTGGTAATTAGTTAGTATGGAATTTTGAATTCATGGATTTTGTTTGAACAGTTGTTTGTTAACTGATTTGTGATGTTATATAATGTTGTTATAGCTTAATCAAGGAATTATATATTGCAGGTAGACCTGAAATCATCTGTGATTTAGTTGTATAGTTATATTGAATTACAAAATTATTGTTGATCTCTGTTGAAACATTGATTGAATTTGATTGGTACAAATTGATAGTGGTGTTAAAATGGTATTTTGAAGTATTCTAATATAGTCATTAAGTTTAAAATGAAATGGAATTCTTTTTACTTAAATAGTTATACTCTATTTTAATGGGTATCAAAACTGTGCTTTGGTCACTATTAAAATGGAAAGTTGATTTTTAATTAAGTTTCGGTTATGATATATGTTGATGAAATTGATTTTTTTTAAAAAGCAAAAGTATTAGTTGTATTTTAATCTTAATATTTTTTTGTTACATAGGTTACATGTAGATTGTTATGACAATAGGGTTAAATAGTATAGTACTAAGATCAGTAAATATCATTAAGTTAAGATGTCAATTTAATTTTATTTATGGGTTTTTATTATTATAGTATTTGTTTCTATTGTTATAGTAGTCTAAATTTACCTTGGAAATAGGAAAAGTTAAGATGTGTTCAAATAGATTAAAGGATGTAGTATCATGTTGAATACTGAGTTATATTTGTAGCATGAACATTCTTAGAAAATCTGTTTGATGTGTTTTTTTTAAGAATAGTTGTGATGAACGTATATCGGGGTGGCTGAATTTTGTTTACCCTATTAAATTAATTAATTTAGTGATAATTATAAAATGAATTGGGTGGGTTAATTACATATAAAAGATAATTGGCCTTACCTATGACTTAAACCTATATGGTTAAGTACAGAGAACAAGGCATATCTCTATTTTGTTATTGACAAGTATAATAGAGAAACCTGTTATGTGTTGACTATGAGCATACCATACATGGATGCAGTATCTTAGTGCCATAATGATGACACCTCAGTATATATATGTTTCATTTACGTGTTATTCTTGGTGCGAGTTTAATTTTGCAATAATGAGTAAAGGTTTACTTCTTGCATATTAATTATGGAACTGCACTATGTTAAAGTGAATCAGATATCTGCATTATGTTTTTTTATATGTTTGGTCTAACATGCATGCAGGTGGATTACGCTTTTCAACTCAGTGTGTACTGATCCCTCATTTGTTTTGTGTTGCATTCTTTGTGCTTCCAGGTGCTTTGAGTTTACAAGTAGCTAAGGATGTTTATTGAAGTTCTTCTTGAATCATTATTTATTTGCTTGTAGGGTCCATATTTTGGACATAGGAATTTAGGGATGAGATTGTACTTCATTATTGTATTGAACTCAATATGTATTAGAATCTTTATGGAATCATATTTGGATGATATTTACTTGTATTTTGAGGTTTTTTAGATTGAGAGTGGTTCAATCTGTGTACTTATACTTGTATTAGTAGAATTAAATTTAAAAAAAATTAATTGTGTTCTTTGTACTTGTTATTGGATTCAAATTTATTTGTTTTGTTAGTGGTAGTGTTACACCTTTTCCTCTAAAGATGAAGATAAGCAAATACAAAAATTCTTTGGCATGATGGCATGGTGTTGTTTGTGACACATATCACAAGCCTAAGTGATATCCCACCCATAATTCATCTTGTAACTAGATGACAAAATTGAATTCTTGCAAAAAAAATGGAAGGCTCATGTAAATAAAGATTGCAATCCTCATGTAATAAATTATACAGTGCAACATGCTAAAAGCCATCTCTGTTCACACAAGAGAACGTCCTTGCAAGAGCTGAAAAAAGTATTAGCACCAGTGTATTTTAATGACTCGAATTTAGCCATGTAATGCCCCACCAAGGGATCCAAAGAATTTCACTATGTTTTCCAAAAAAAAAAAAAAATTAAAACATGAAAGAAAAACCATTCATAACTTATACATAGTAACAAAAGCAATAGCAACAATTCAAATAAACATAACGTAACAGATTACATTCTTCATGGATCCCTTAACGTTGTATCACATCTAAAAAAATATTCATCTAACATCACATCCTTAGAAATAAAACATCCAACATTCTTAAACCATATACAAGTGTCATTTTAGTAATTTACATTCAATTTGGCTCAATCATCCACTGTACATGTTACAAGGTATGAAAAAACTTAAAAGAATAAACATCCATGTAAATAAAGTACATCATCATCCAATATTAATCCATGATGCAATTAAAGTAAATGAAAACACATATCATACATGATAGATCATCGCAAAAGATATAAAAATCTATCACAAAATATAAAAAAACATAAATAACTAAGTGCATGGTTTCTCCCAACTATAAATAGCATCATTAGACCATCGTGGATCCTAGCCATCCCTCCGTGCATAACATTCCAAAGCACCAAAGAGATCATCGGTATTAACATAGTAGGAATGTCACTCCTAAAACATCCTACTAACATGCAAAGTAAAGCATAAGATACCATCATCTAACATATGTAAACCATCAATGTAAGAAACATACCAGTAAATACATCTATCATAAGGTATATCATCTATTATAATGCTCCAAGAACAGAATGAAGATAAATACCAACCAAGAATGCTCCAGCCACGGTGTCTCAGACGGATCTCAAATGATAAGAGTGGAAAAACACTACCACCAGACCACGTGGAACCTAAGTCGTCCACTCCCACCGTGCTAAGGAGATAATCTCAAGTCCCAAATAGGCTATCAAAACCACATAGCATAAATCTCAATAGTCCATGAATCCTAAAAGTATACTAACTCAAAGGTTCCAACATACACAAAATTGAAATCGACATCTAATTCCCAAAGGCACACAATGACATGTAGGAAAACTACTATGCAAGCAGGAAAGTGTCATCGCATTTATCACGTACAAGTTATCCTGACAGTTAGCTAAACTCCACGGGTCCATACTGATCTCATGTGGCCACTAGTATCCTCTCATACTAACGAGGCATACTACGAAATGCAAGGTCGCGACCCTGCGTTCTCACTACTCTCATCCTAGCATGTACAAGCGCTCAAGGCATGGGCAAGAACATCAAAACAATTATCTTTTTAGGTTCATTTAATCTCTATTTAGTGTGTAAATGTTATCACTTATTAACCAAACTTACAATGAGTTACCCTGGTAGCCACTTAGGGCCCTGGCCCCCATTGCAAGCCACTTCTCGACACTACAAGTAGATTACCTACCCTAAGCTCATGGAATCATAAAATCACCCCAGTCCTATAGAAGCAACTAGAAAGAAAATCCAAAAGATAATCCATAAAAAGAATCATCAAATATTCACAATATAAGCATCAAATATCCATAATAAGAATCATCAAATCACCAAGATAAGAGTCATCAAATCTCCATGAGCATCTGGAAAAGCATCCATAGAAAATCATGACCACAACAGTTCTCTATTGGCAACTGAAGGCATCACTAATAATCATAAGTATCTATTGGTTCTTAATAACCAAAATATATCTCAAAATAAATCACAATATCCATTGGTTCTCAACAAGCAACCAAGAATATCAAATCATACTGATCGAAGACTCCAAAATGGTTGAGTCAAAACATGTCACAATATGAAATCATCAAGAAATAAATCAACATTTTAGTCCCATCATGGTGACTAGAAAGTAATCCAAGGATAACTGATCGATGACTCAAAACTGATTAGCTCAAGTGTCTCATACACATACATCTCAGCTTCACACATGAAGACTGATGAACAAATACAAACATTTCATAGAGCACACAATCACATAACCATGGTTGGGTTTATAAAGATCGAGACCAAATAAGATCATCATACCAACACATCTCATAACCTTCGAGCCTCTGGTAACAACCTAGGACTGGTCAACACTAGTTAACCCAAAATCCAAAACAAGAAGCATATAGAATACACAATGCAAACACATGTTTTGGTTTTGCTATATTACATAGTTGAATAATGTGTAGGGGTTCTCAGTTTTTTGTTTGCAAGTATACTTTCAAGCGTCTTAAGTTTTATCATTTGACCTACAAGTCAACCCAATTGTTCCCCAGTAGCATTATCCTAAGAATAACTTAAGGATAAAATTTACTCACTAAACTGATCATCATTGACCTTTAATTAAATTATTCTCTATATTTAACCATGATCTATATTCTAATTGATTAACCTTTCAACTTTTCTAGGATCAATATTCATTCTATTATAAGAGGACCAATTATCATTCTTCAAATAAGAGATTATAATTTTATTAGAATGATCAATTAACATCGGTTCACAATCCTTGACCTTTTATCATTCTAATAATTCTGAATTATATATATTACTAAGTCTTCACCATTAAAATTTCTAAAGTTGTTATTCAAGTCATAAGAGTAAGACCTATCAACTTGATATCAATATTTCTACAATTTCATTAAAAGAATTATATCAATTAAATCTCTATTACATAACTTAATTATTAATTAAATCTATTTAACTCTCATTAATTGATTTAATTAATAATTGCATAATCATAGCAACGTTCCAATTAATATCAGTTGACTAATAACTAACTAGAATTCTATAAGATAAAAGTCAACTATAATTCAATCCTCAAATGATCCTATTAATAATTCAATAATAATATCTTGATAATATTTAAATACAAGCTATATTGGAAATCTTAATAATAATTCTGTGTGACCACATTTGTCATCTCACAAAGAATACCTACATTCCCTAGACAATTCGTATTATCATTAAACATTTATAATAAAACTCTATCGCACAACTTAATTATTAATATCATATTTATAATAACAACTCAATTAATATCAATTGATTAAAAATCAATTATACTTCAAAACTTTAATCATTAAATAATCTCCACTAGATTAAATCTAATCGAATTTATTGATAACTATTTACACCATTATTTATTAATAGTTTGTTAGACCCAACAAACATTAATAAATAATACACTTATCACAACTATAAATAATTGATCTAGAGAACCTTTACATAAAACTTCATTGGTTAACTCTAATCACCATTAAGGTATATCGACAAGTTATCTAATAATACATAACGTATTAATAATAACAATTCTATTTATAGTAATGTTATAATAATGACTCCATGTCAATTAAATCTTAATCCATTATCATTAAAGTCTCCTCTTTTAAAAAAATATAATATAAAATTACCATCTCTAAATTATTTAAATGTTATAAAAAGTTCACTATATAAACTATATTAAAATCTTTTTTCTTTTAATTTTCTCTCATTTAAAAATTCATTTACTTAGATTGACTAATAATTAATTACACTTCTTCTACTATTAACTAATCTTAATTAAATGTGATTTAATTAGATTAGATAATAAACCATATAAAACTAAAGCATATTAATAAGATTCTAATAAGGAAAGATAACAATAATATCTTTAATTCATTCCATGCTTTGATATATTGTTTTTGTGAAGTTTAAGCATAAAGAACTCTTGGTTATAGGAAATGGAAAAATATCTGTCCTTGAATAAAACAGTCCCAGTACAAGGGCCATATCTCCCTAATGAACTGTTGGATCGGGCTGAAATTGAAATATGTTAGAGAGGGCCAAGTTGCACCACTTCTGACTGGAGCGATTGAATACATTCGATCACGATAAAAAGTTATGAATGATTGAGTTCGAGTCTATCCAAGGGGCAGCGACAGGACAATTTGTGATGAATTAAGAATTTCCTCTTAAAATAATTGTTCTCTAAATTTACCCATTCATCCATCTAATAGGTTTGTCCATACGCATCTGAAAATATAATTTGATAGAAAGATTACATCTAACCATTCAAATTTTTAACTTAGAATTTTTATTTTAATTTCAAATCTTGTCTATCTAATTTCACAATATAAATTCGAACCCAAACTCGATTAAGATCTAATTTCTTTCTCATTTGAAACTAGGGTTTTCTAATGAGTTCTCTATTGATTTGTTTTGCAACCAAATAAATACATATCTAGATTCCAATTTCAAATTACAGATTCAATCATAGAGAAGTTTCAGACACATATAACAGTCACGAAGAAGACAGGAAGAGAAAGAGTGCAAAGAGAATATGTGAATATCATGAGTGCACCTGAACATTGATGCTAATTTTTCATGCCTCAGAAGTCCATAGAAAATTCTTTCCTGGTCCATCATTCGCGATTCCTCCAAGATCCAAGCCAACCGAATCCTCCAAGTGACTAGAAGTGCTAGAAGAAGCATAAGAATATGTGGAAATGTATGAGCATGTAGAAGAATATGAGCTTCTCAAATTCATGTAAGCTTTGCAGCTTCATTTTTAGCTTGAAGCTTGTAGCTTTCATTAAGCTTGTAGCTTGTAGCTTCCATTCAGCTTGTCCAAACACACTAGGAGAGCCTCTGTTTAAAGGCCTCTAAGATGTATCTAGAGTGTCTCTAGAAACAATTAGAAGATAAGCATTACAACCAAGCATGGGTCTTCTCCAACCTTCTAGATAAGTCTTAAGGTTGTAGACACCATGTGCTCAAATAAAATGCTAACTTCTAAGTGTAGACAACTTGTGCATTCTTAGAGTACAAACTCCTGTGTTGTCTACATGACAACTCCCGAGAATTTTCCATCTCCTATGTGAGCAAATATTAAAATAATGCACAATCATTAATATAATATTTACTTTACTCTTTCTAATTTTATTTATTTATTTATCAAATCTCATGCACTAACTTTAATAATTTCACTTTTCAATCTTAATATATTTATATTTTAGTCACATGAAATCTAGAATCTTTTAATAATTTAAAATATATTTTCCACTTTTATAAATTTCATTTTCCAAAACTTAATTGCTAAAATATTTATTAGCTTTAATAATATTATTATTTATTCATTTATTTAAAAATGAGCTCTAAATATATTATTATTAAAATAAATATTGTCACATTCCAAATTTAAACTTTTAACTTTTATTCTCAAATTTAATTATTTTATTTAATTAATTTTCCAATTAATTAAATAAAATAAATATTAAAATACCATATTAATTTTTCATTAATTAAACCATTAATTAAATCTTTTAATTAGGCTTAATTAATAGAAAATACATCAAAGACTCTCAAGGTAAAATATGAAAATCCATCATAGCCAAAATACATACAAAATCAAACCAAGGGTTTAAATCACGAATTACATCATTTGACGCATTCAAAGGGTACTCAACTTGGATACTTGTCCTAATTTTCCATTTAGAACAAATGGCTTAAAGGGTTGGGATTTGGACTTGAGAATTTATCTCCCCTTTCTTATCATTGAGATAATGTGATAGGGTACGCTCATCCTGGCAATTCAGGGAAGTTAATACCCGGTACTTGCAACCTATATAAAAACCACACATGTACAAGCACAATATATACTAAACTAAACAGGCAATGGCAGGAAGTGGTGCATCGTGTAGATCTCGACTAGCAGGTGACTACGACTCCCTTCTTTAACCACATCAGACACGCCATACAACAGCAACACGCAAAGTAAACACACACACTATACACATGCAAGTATGGGGTAAATATCCATAAGAAAACACATATGATAATAAATCATCTTACTAATCATCATTAATAACTGCAAACACTGAAAATAATCATCATGCATACATGAAATGCAAAATCTAAGTAATCTCATTACATAATAAACTGAATCCATAGCATAATACTTGATAGTCTCAAAACAATGTTGCTAACCATCAACATAAAACTAGCTCTAAAAGAGTTCAGCAACGATAACAAAATGCGAACCAGGGGCAGGCACTACAAGCCACATGAGAAAATCAAATCCCATTATCAAAAAATTCAATGTCGTCAGGGAATAATCAGAATTGAAGCACTTAAAATATACTGTGCAAGTCATGTCCTCATAAATGTTTATGAGAAAATTATGCGACATTTATTAATGTGTACTCTATTACCAGGGCAACTTGACACTTATTCGATAACTAAATGCCTTAAACTTAGCACCAAAACTTGGCACATACAAATTTTCACTCGACAAAAAACATACAGCTCTGCTTCACTCGACACCTGATACAATTCTGAACAACTTGGCACCTGATACCAATCTGGACAACTCGACACCGAATACAAATAATGTCAAACAAGCACTTCACCAAGTAACTGAAATACAACTCTTCATCACTCGGCACCTCTAACTAACTAGTTCGGTACATCTAACTAACTAGTTTGGCACCTAATATAATTCTGAACAACTCAAACTAGCACTACACCAACTAATTGACCAGTTTGACACCTAAAGAAAATTTGAATAATTCAGCACTTGATACTACACTAGACAACTCTGCACCTAATGCAAATTTGGATTACTCAGCATCCTAATACAATTCTGGATAGCTCGAAACTTGATACAACTCTGAACAACTCGGCACTTAATGCAAATTTGAGTTACTCAACACCTAAACAACATACTCGGCCCCTGATAAAGCTTGGTCTACTCAACACTAAGGGACATCTAATTATAGTTCACAAAACTCGATAGCCATTGCATCTACTTGGCACCTGAAATATGAGCTTTAGATGCCGAGTGGGTAGATGTAGATGCATCCAAGTCTTCTTGAATAAGATTTTGAAGGACCTTGTATTTCTCAATAAAAATTACTCGGCACCTGATAAAGCTTGGTCTGCTCAGCACTAAGCGACATCTAATTATAGTTCACAAAACTCGGTAGCCATGGCATCTACTCAACACCTGAAATATGAACTTTAGATGCCAAGTGGGTAGATGTAGATGCATCCAAGTCTTCTTGAATAAGATTTTGAAGGACCTTGTATTTCTCAATAAAAGGCAAAGGGTGAAAAGTAGAAATAGTAATCCCCGCACAACCCAAATTTGATAATAAATTAAACAATTAGATTTTCAACTTTGAATTTTCATTAGAACTATGTGATTATCATGAATTTTCTAAATATAGATGAAAATTTTTCTTACATTTAAAATAATTTAATTGCAATATTTATTTGGATAGAAAAAAATTAATTGAGAGGAAAACACATTGTAACTAAATGTATACATGCATGTGAAAACAAATATGCTAAAAATAGAAAGCTAAGTATAGTATGGTTACATGCATGTGAAAACAAATATGCTAAAAATAGAAAAACTAAGTATAGTATGATTGCATGATTTGAGAGATCAAAGACATGTGAAAATACTAATTGCATGTGTAATTTTATTTTATGTAATTTAATTTTTAGATTTATTTAATAATAATAATAATAATTTATTAATTTCTAAAATTAAATAAACATTATCCATTTAATTATAAAGTGAATATTAGTATTAGTGATTATTTAAGTCTAAGTAAACTCTTAGTTGCATATAAATTAATTTTAAATTTATTAATGCAATAGGGAGGTTAATAAATAAATATTTAGAATTTTATTATATTTTAAGAGAACTTGTGATAGAGTTCATTTTGTAATCATCTAGTTTAATAACTATTTGACTTTGAGAAAAATTATAAATAATTATTAAATTTATAAGTTTATCTCTAGTTGCATTATGAATTAAAAGAAAAGTAAATATTAATATTGGGCTTAAATAAAAGTCAAATTAATATTATAGAAATGAAATTGATATTAGTATTTAATCTAATAATATACATTTATATTATTAATTAAATCATTTATGATTTAATATTATTTAAATTAATAACCTGATAATATTGCATAATACTTTACATGCAAAAAAAGATTGGATATTTGAATACTTATTATTTTAAATAAGTTTGTTAGCATAACAATTTATATTAACTTGTCTATTCTTACTTTATTTCTAAACACATCCTTATGACTCAAACTAAACAAGAGAAATTGGTGGAATTAAATCATATGGCTGAAAACTATGTGTTTTTTAATATTCTATTTATAGTCTTATGATGTTTATTTTCTTGATAATTTTTCTTTGTGAGTTGTTTAGTTAGCCAAGTTACGATGTGCGCCAAAGGTTGTCTTTGTGATTTCTCTTATGATGTATATTTATTCCAAATATTATGATGAGCTTGTGTTTATTTTAAATCTAAAAGAGCATTTATGAGTTTTTCTATGTGGTACATTTATGTCTACTTCGATTGGGAGAACCAACTTATTTTTGTGTTGCCTGTTAAGGAATTATGTTTGATCTTTATGGGTGTTATGGTATGGGACACAACTATGTTTTATGCACTTAGGAGAGGTTGTCTAGGTACATGTCTTTGAGAGTGGCTTGCAGTAGGGGTTTGGGACTCAAAGTAGTCAGTGCTAGGGTAACCTATTGTAAGTTATATAATAAGTGATAATCTACTAATTAATATTTTGGAGAAACACACTAAAAATATAAGTTAGAGATATTTGGCCCACCCATGCCTTGAGTTCTTGTATAGCCTTGGGACGGGAATGAGATGATAATATGACTGGTTTGCCTCATCTTCTTGAGAGGGTTCTTTGGTTTCACATGTGTCACATTGAGGGTCTAGGGTTCAGAGTAACTAGTCTAGGGTAACTCAACACTTGAGGGCTCAGGGTCTATTGAGAGACTAGTCTAGGGTAACTCAAGTAGTTTTTCCATGTGATGACACTCCCTAAAATGTAGCCTGAGTCTCCTTTGTAGATTTTTTTTGTAACTCTAGTCATGTACTTATTGTTGGATGCATTTAATGTGGTTATTTACTTTCAATGATGGTGATTGATGGTTTATGGATATTGTATTTTTTTCATATTGTCCTTGACTTGAGGTGGATATCTTTCATTAAAATTATCTTATGATTTTTGTGATTTTATATATTCTTGGTATATGTATGATGTTTGTTATGTGATGTTGGTATTGGATTGAGTGTTCTTTCTTTTAGAGTATCTCATCTTCTTGAGTAGTATGTGTTACCTTTGATGTAGTTTTGGCTTTTAGGATTCCTATCCTAGGAATGCTTTATGTTTGATTAGTCATTTGTGGATTGTTCATTATCTTCCCTGCACAGTGGGAGTGGAAGCCTAACTAGGTAACCATGTAGTTGAGAGGTAGTGTCTTCTTACATTTGGCTCCCCCTTACATTTCTAGGTGTTGTATGTTCAATGATAAAATTGTACCTTTATCATTCTTATTTCTTATCTCAGAGACTTCTTTTCAATTGATATATATATGTTATTATGTATTTTGATGTATTGTATCTATTCTCACATGCCCTACGACATGTGTAGTGGATGTTATTTATTGGATGTACTTTCATATTATTAGTTTTACTTATGCATTTTCTTATATCATTATGTATGTGTTTATTCATTTTATGATTATGGACAATGTAATTGAGACTTAAACTTATTAATAAAACTTTATTAAATTTGACTCAATGTGAAGGAACCTTTAAAGAATTGAAACTATATTTGTAATTGATTACATGTTCTTTATGTGTATGTATATGTTGCTTTTGCATTATTATTACTTTGATGCTATTTAAACTTTTTTTAAAAATTATTTAGTAAACTTTGTAACATATTAGGTTTATTTCTTTTGGTTTCCTGAGCGAGCTATTACACTACTCATGAAATGTGGAACAAGCTACAAAAGATCTATGAAGAAGATGACAATGTGCGGAGAGCCAAAGCAGAAGGCTTAAGAGGTCAATTTGATTAGATGAACATGAGAGAAGATGAAAACATTGTAAAATACAATTAAATAATCAAAGTAAGCATGAGTGCAATCAAAGGCTAGGGAGGAAAATTAGAAGATGAAACAATACTCAGCAAGGTATTAAGAGCTCTTCTTCCTATTTATGCAATTAGAGTTTCAAATATTCAAGAGATGAGATGTGGTCCCAAAAGTGATATAACTTTGGATCCACTAGTAGGAAGGTTAACAAAATTTGAGTTGGATAACTTTGATAGCTATCATCCTAGATCTCACAACATAAAATTGACATTAAAAGAAAAACTAACTTTTGGTAGAAAGGGAGGAAACTCAAAAGGCAAACAATCTAATACTAAAGAAGATGAAGAATCTGATGATGATTGTAAATCCATTGAAGCCATACTTGAAAGGAGGTTACCAAAAGGCAAACATAAATATAAAGGCAAAATTTCATTGATTTGGTTTTCTTGTAAATAAGTTGGTCACATTTTTGCACGGTGTCCAAACAAGGAAAGTAAAGATGATATAAAATCTAGAAAGTTCAAAGGAAAGAAAGATTTCAAAAGCCACAAAGAATACAAAGAAAAAGGTAAGAAATCTTGTTATATTGCTAAACACTTGATAGTAATAATGAAGATGAAATGGTATATATTGCTATTAAAGATGAATCAGATGATGCTTATTTCTCATGTTAACAAGAATGACACATGGATAATAGATAATGGTTGTTCTCATCACATGACTGGTGATAAAACTAAGTTTGAACACTTGAAGCACTATGATGGTGGAAGTGTTAAATTGGGAAACAATAGACCATGTTATGTGAAGGGAAAAGGCTACATTACATTAACTAATGAAATCAAATGTGATAATGCCTTCTGGGTTGAAGGACTGAGACATAATATTCTAAGTGTGGCAAAGTTGAACAACATTGGATTCAAGGTAGAATTCATGAATGGGAAGGATAGGATTTTGGATGGTAAAGGAAACCTAGTTGGAAATGACAAGTAGTTAAAGGTAATCTATTCTATCTTGATCTCTCTGATAGTTCATACTTCTTGGCACATGTAGAGGAAAGTTGGTTATGGCATAACAAAAATGTATCATGTAAACTTTGATAATCTAGTGACTATAAGTAATAACAAAAGAGTAAGATGTATTCCAAATTTAAAGAAACCTAAAATGGCCATATGCAAACAATTGTAGATTGGAAAGATGGGTAAAACTAGCTTCAAAAGTAAGAATTTCAATACTGAAGAAGTCCTGGAACTAGTTCATATAGATATTTGTGGACCAATAGGTACAGAGAGCTACATTGGAGAAAAATTCTTCATTTTGTTTGTTGATGATTACTGTAGGATGATGATGGTAATGTGATTGAATGATAAATTTGAAGCTTTTCAAAAATTCAAGTGGTATTTGGCTAAAGTTGAGAAAGAAATAGGTAAGAAGTTAAAATGCTTAAGATCAAATAGAGGAGGAGAATTAAACTCTAATGAATTCAATGAGTTCTACAATGAAAAATAAATCAAAATATAGGTATATGCACTTGGAACACCTCAGCAGAATGGTATAACAGAAAGAAGAAAAAACTCATCATGGATTGTGCAAGAACAGTCATGATAGAGAAAAATGTTGTAACCAAATACTAGAAGGAAGAAATTAGCATAGTAGTACATACCTTGAACTGAGTTCATCTAAAGAAAGGTAATTATCAAACACCTTATGAATTATGGTATGATTATAAACCTAATATCTGTTATTTCAAAGTATTTGGAAGCAAATGTTATATCCTAAAAGAGTCAAGGAAAGAAAAGTTTGATGTGAAAAGTGATGAAGGAATTTTCTAGGATATTCCAACAATAGAAAAGCATATAAATGTTTGAATGTTTCTCCTCACAAGGTTATAGAAAGTACACATGTAAAAATTGTTGAGTTTGTAGAAAAGAATGAAGAATTGAAGCAACAAAGAACCTGAGGATTACATAAACTTTTTCTACTTTGAACTTGATACCTTACCCAACATTCAATAGATTACCCCACCCAAGTTACCCAAGTCTACAGTGTTAATTGAGTTGCATCCAATGTCAACTAAGTTGTATCTAGTGCAAACCAAGTTGGAGTTAGTTTGAACTAAGTCTCAGATAGAGGAACCCGATTCACATTCTATGGGAACTGAGTCTCAGATAATAGAAATAGAGAAGATTTTGGAAATTCATAGAACCTTTGAGCATGGTGAACCAAGTGAATCCAATCCAAAATCTAGAAGTAAGATACCTATACTTGCTAGATATGTCAGAAGGTATCATGGAACTGAGAAAATAATTGGAGATCAAATAAGAGCCACAATGACAAGGAAAAAACTAAAAGGTACATATTTGTTTACTGAATTTGAACCTAGAATTGTTAATTATGAATTGGAAAATGAATTTTGGATAGAGGAAATGAATAAAGAGATTGAGAAAATTGAAAGGAACAATATTTGGACTCTTGTTCCTAGACCCAAGGATAAAAAAATAATTGGTACAAAGTGGGTATTCATAAACAAATTGAATGAAAATGGAGAAGTATCAAGGAATAAGGCAAGGCTAGTGTGCAAGGATAGACTCAAGAAGAAGGCATAGACTATGGAGAAACATTTTCTCTCATTTCTAGACTTGAAGGAGTTAGAAAACTACTTGCATATGCTACATTTAAAGGACTCAAAGTGTATCAAAAGGATGTAAAACTAACTTTCTTGAATGGAATTATAGAAGAAGAAGTCTACATTGATCAACTTGGAGGTTTCATTGATCCAAACAAAAGAGTCATGGTTTTTAAGTTACACAAAGCTTTATATGGTATGAAGAAAGCTCCTAGAACATGGTATGAGACACTTCATTGATATCTGGTAAAGATTAGTTTTCAAAGTAGTTTTCATATTAAAAAGGGACCACAAAACAAGATTTTTCTACCAAAAATATTTGTGGATGATATCATATTGATAGGTTATGATGACTTATGCAAGTTATTCTGTAAAGAAATTAGGAAAGTGTTTGATATGTCAATGTTTGGAGAAATAAAATTCTTTGTTGGTTTACATGTTCATCAAATGAAAAATGGCATTTACATTACTTTGTCAAAATATGTCAAGGAGATATTGAAGACCTTTAGAATGGAAGATTTCAAACCAGTTGGAACACCTATGTCTACTAGACATAAATTATCCAAGAAAGATGATTCGAAAGAGGTAAATCAAACTACCTATAGATCTATAACTGGAAAACTTTAGTATGTTGTTCATACAAGACCTAATATTGCATTAATAGTTGGTATAGTTGCAAGATTCTTTGCAAATCCTAGAGAAAATCACATGATTGCAATCAAAAGAATTATGAGATATCTAAAATGCACTCAAAACTAGTATCTATGGTACAAGAAAGGAAAAAACTTTGAGCTGAAATCTTTTACTGATGTTGATTGGGCTGACAGTATTGATGATAGGAAGAGAACCAATGGAGGAGCATTATTTTTTTTGGAAAGAGGTTACTATCTTGGACAAGCAAAAAATAGAATTGCATCTCTCAGTCTATAGCAAAGGAAAAATATGTTGCTACAATAGTTAATTGTTCCAGCATAATGTGGTTCAAGAAACTATTATTAGGAATGAAGGAAGAAATAAAGGATCTAGTGGTTATCTTTTGTGATAACACAAGTGCAATCAATATTTCTAAAAATCCAGTGATGCACACCAAGAAAAAACACATTACAATGAATTATTATTTTCTGAGAGAATTAGTTCAAGACAAAAAGGTTAGATTGGAATGTGTTAACACAAAGGAGTAGGTTGTTGACATATTTACCAAACCATTACCAAAGGATACATTTTTATATCTACTAAGAGGAAAGATAGGGGTCATTCCCTCATCTGATGCTCACTCAAGTACATATTAGTGATTCACAAACCAAACTACTTTGAAGATCTATCAAGTTGATGCAAAGAAGCCATAGCTCATTGCATATGAATCAACACATTAGGTACATTGTAAAATCACTATGTCAATTCTTTGGCATTTTATGTCAAAGAGGGAGAGAATCATGACATATATTCATTAAGAGAGATTGGTGTAATCAAAGAAGAATCAGAGGCAGTAATTTGCAAGAGGGAGAATTTGATCTGATGGAGTCTGAAGATAGGATGCCAGAGGGAGAATCATGGATGGATAGAGAATCAAAATGAAACTAAAGATATTATAAAATCCTAAAAATTATTTGATTGCTCTATGATTTCTTTTCTTAATGGCATGTTGTGTTGTCATGAATGGCAAAGAGGGAGATTGTAGATAACAATTATTTAAATGTATATTGTCATCAAATGCTACATAGATTTTATACTTTTATCAACCATTGTTAGTTGGAACCAAGTTTAGAAGACTCCACTATTCATCAAGTAAAATTTTAGAAGAGGAGAAGTTCAAGAGTTCCTATGCAAATAAAGTTAGGTCAGTTACCAAAGGAGTTAAGTGTAAACCGAGTTATGTTAGTTACCAGGGAACTTAGTAGTAACTGAGTGACCCAAGTTTAGCTAACCTGGAGAAAATTAGTTTTATTTATTTGTTGGTTTATGCAAGCTAACTTAGTGTATGTTAATTTATTTTTTGAAATGGTATTCAAGCCAACTTGAAATATGATTGCATATATATGAAAGGTCAAGATGTGGATTGAAATATGAGAAAGTGGAGAAGAAGATAAGATGTGAGAAGAGAAGGATATTTGATTAAAAGTAGAGTATCCAAGGAGCTAAAAAGAGTATTCTAATCAAGGAGGATTGAAAGGATAAGCTAGAATAGTGATCTAAATCCTTAATCTAGTTGTTTCATAAATTAGGTCAATCATTGTTACTCTCCAACAATTGTAGTGAAGAAATCTCTTAATAGAGTTGACTTAATAGTCATTTTTTAAATCCTCTAACCAAGTGGCATTTCTATATTGAAGTGTCTTAAGACCTCTAACAAGGCCACTCCTAATAGGGTGGTTTAAATCCTTTAATAAGGTCACACCTAATAGTGTACTTTGTAACCTTTAACAAGGTTGGCTCCTAATAGAGCTCACTTCAAAAGAGTGAAAATTTGTCTAGTTGCATTGGTGGTTTTCCCAAATTGTGTTTCTACATTAAATCTTGGTGTCTCACATGTTCATGTTATTTTTTTATTGCTTTATCTTTTTGCAACTAAGTTACTAAAGGTTAATACACGTTATTATATCAAATTGCTTTGTTAACATAGTT
The DNA here is from genome assembly GCA_028749045.1 of Cupressus sempervirens. NCBI lineage: Eukaryota > Viridiplantae > Streptophyta > Pinopsida > Cupressales > Cupressaceae > Cupressus > Cupressus sempervirens. The sequence continues at coordinate 57,471,247 of CM053784.1, read as the reverse complement.
ACAATGAATATCTAGTTTTGACCAAGCTACGAGTTTCAAGGAAGTTTGTATATACATCTAAGGGATTTAGAGATTGTTTTAGTGGTAACTAATTCACCCCTCCCCTCTCAATTTCTCCTCATATATTTCCAAGAAAATTTACATCCAAAACACTTTTTAGGCACAACATAAAGTAAATTGTTTGAAGCATTCAAAAAATAATTTCCATATATGAAAATATGCTAGAGAATGTTTGAGAGGTTGTGCCCTTGTTTTGTATGCATAAATAAGGTGCATTAAACTTTTTGTCATAGAAATCATGTTGAGTTTCATCTTTATTTACAATCTTATAGAAAATCTATGACAACACTTAAGTTAGATATGATAATTCCTAGAAGAAAAACACAATTTTTGAAGTCTATGTTATGTTTTATTTTTGAAGAGTCAAATGAATTCAATGTACAATGCATAAAAAATGCATGTAAAAATTGTGGAGAGTTGCATAAATTTCCTATTGAAATGGACAATATTAATGTTTCAACACTAGTTGTGTGGAAAAGATTAGAGTATGAGATATAACAAACAAAGAATGGAGACGAATCTTTAAAAATTGCATTAAAGGAGAACAATTTTCCGTATGGTGAGTTTATGGATTAATTCAGGAGTATGATTTATCCACACATCCAACATTGTCATGGTGCAAGATGGAAAGCTAAATAGTTTCAAGATTCAAAAAATTGTTTCCCACTAGGATGTATTCTATCAATTGTAGACTTTTTTGAAAATTATACTTTTTCCCCTCAATCTAAAATTCAAGCTAAATATTATCACTTAGATCAAGTTGCAATTTTTGTACTAGTTACCTATAGACATGGGCAATTTGATGTGGATGGGATAGAAAGTATTAATCGAGATGAATGCATTATCATCAAGGAGGTTTATTTTTGTGTCAGTGATGATAGGGTTCACAATAGGAGCTATGTAGCTCATTGTTTTGGAATGTTCTTTGATGATCTTGTAAATCATGGGATAAATGCTTCAACAAAATGGATTTGGTCTAATGGTTGTGTAGGTATGTTTATTTGAAAGTTAAAATTTTAAATCTCAGGTGCATATTTAATTAAATGAATAATTATGTACATAAATTTGATTAGTCATAAATTTTTTTTTTTTTTTCATAATAAAACTTAAGTTTGCAAAAGCATTGAATTGGTTTGCTTCACAACATGCCAGACACAATGTTAAGTTTGTTTGGAACTTCTTCGAAAGTGGTCATAGAAAAGGAGTACATGATGGAGCGAGAGCATGTGTAAAGTGTGCACTTTGTCAACATGAACTTTCAGGTATTATATTGATATGTACTAATCAAATTTGATGTATATGACCATCTTCTATAATTTTTTTATAGTTTGTTAAAATTCATACAATTTTCTTTTCTATACAGATTCAAAGATAGAGAAAGAAAATCAAGTTGTTGAATGGTCCAAATATCATTTTTCTCCTTGAGACACAACATATAATAAACATATTTTTTGGGAAGTGAAAGAGAAAAAATCATATTTTAAAAGAGAAAAATCTTTTTTTTTTTAAATGCCTTTATCAATAACAATGCAATGATTCAATGCGAGAATATTGCAAATGGGTATGTCTTAGAATGAAAGAGGACATAGATAATTAGAAGTCATCCTTATGAAGAAGATTACAATGACATAGACATTCATAATCCTATGTATTCAACTGATTATGAATGAGTTTCTAATTTATTTGTTCTAGGTTTGTTTTTACAAATATGTTTAATTTTTATATTTAATTGTATTCATATTTATTTATTTATACTACATTTTTTTTAACATCTGTAGGTGACATCTTTGCTATGTATGCAGATCCTGAAAATGTGAAAGGTGTAAATTATTATGTACTAAGATGTAGACACACAAAATCCAAGTTGATTGAACCAACTATAGATGATGATAACCTTTCATATCCAACTAGTTTAGTTGTTATTGAATGTACAGATTATCCCCTTCTGAGATATATACAAGTAATGTGTGTGTGTGTGTGTGTGTGTGTGTGTGTGAGAGAGAGAGAGAGAGAGATTAATTGTAAATATTTATTTCTTTTATATATTATTAATGATAGTTAATGAATTCAATCTTATGTTGTAGGTGCCTATTATCAACAAACAAAAATTAACCACAATGGTGTTAAATTTTTTGAATATATGCCTGGCCAAAAAAATTTACATTACAATCGCTTGGTTATAGACACAAAGATTCAGTCTAGTAGAGTGCCAAAAAATGACGTAGCAAACCAAAATGGAGGTTAGAAATTGAGGACCATGAAAATTTGTTGGACATAATTATTCAGATAGAGAGGATCCAAACCATATGTATCAAGAGCTTTATGTTAAGAAGAAGTAGTTATATTTCATCACTTTGATATTTTTCTTATATATCTATAGTAATTTGATCTACACATGTACAAGTTACCTATACACATGTACATGCATTTAAAAATTATATATGTTGATCTCATTACTTATTATATATATATATATATATATATATATATATATATATATATATATATATATATATATATATATGTATGTATTCTCGATACTTCTTATGTCTACATAGGTGTATAGAGATACATATTTTATTTCTTTTGCTGAACTAGTTATATGTAGGTGCATATGAATATTTAAAATTTATGTGTGTGTGTGTTTATATATATAAATTTAAGACTTAACTTTATGGTAAATTCAACACATGTAACTTTATCTGGAACATTTTCTATACAAATTTTCAACACTCATGTAAATTTATCTAAAACATTTTCTATACAAATTTCCAAGACATGTGTAAATTTATCTAAAACATTTTGTATACAAATTTCTAAAAAATATGTAAATTTATCTAAAATATTTGCTATACAAATTTCCAACAAACATTTAAATCTATCTAAAATACATTTTCATAAATTTCTACATATAAATTTGTTAGACATCAAAAATTATCTATGAATTTCAAAAATATTATTACACATGTATAAATTTCTAAGACATGTAAATTTGTAGGTATAACATATTCTATATAAATTTGTAAAACATATGTATTCAAATGTAAATATCTAATCTAACATGTACATAACAAATATGTCAACTGTAAATCTAAATTATGGTCAAATAACTTATGTAAATATCAAACATGTCAAATATGAGCACTATAAATGTAAAATATCCCATAACATGTATCTCTATATGAGCTATTAAAAAAAGTAGTATAAATCTAAATGATATCATGTTAAATGAATATCAAAAATCTAAAACATATGTTCCAAAGTCATGTATATGACATGTATAACTATCAAACACAATATTGTCATGATCCATCATGCGATCCAACACCACAAGATTTTGAACCCTATGTGCAATATAAGAAAAAATGTATCATGTGCATGTATGTATAGATAATAAATGAAAATAATTCATTCTTTCTAAATACTAACTTACACACAAAAAAATTTACCTGTGACTCAAGATGACAGGTGTGTATAGGCCTCTCTGTATCTCCACCTTCTTGAGCTATAGATGTAGCTTGTATGCAATAGAAGAAACAAATATGTCACATACATTCAAATTTATATTTTACTAAATTAAATATTTTATAAGATCATTATACAATTAAATATGTCTACAATCCCCATATGACATCATCATCACAAATATATGTCTACCTATGTCACTTAGGTTAGCATCACCAAAGGTAATATCTAGGATGTCAAACATAGGATCTGTAAGCATGTCTATGAACAATGATCATCGTGGTGGGTAAGATGTCACATCCTCCTCAAAAGTGGTTTATGGTGGATCTGTAGTCACTTCAGGTATTTCCTCCTACCCCTAACCACCCTATTCCTCAAATCCACCACTAATGATACCAGTCACATATGATGACACTACACTAAGAGGTTGTCCAATCAACAAGTGAATAGCTCAATAGAATAATAGAATAACATGTGCTCATAGCCCTCAAATAGTTTGCTAAAGACTCTATAGAGACCTCTAGTGGAGATGGGATCTCAACCTCATGATACATATCTCTAGCTGAAGATGATGCACCATCTTGACCCCCTGTAGATTTTGACTGTGACCGTGTCATTTATCTACACGCTCAATTAGTAGAAATCTCATGTACCTAGGTCACAATAGTGGTGATCCTCTCATACATATCTCTATGTGTATCATTTGGCACTCTATCTCCAGTTGTCACTAACTCCCAACATTTTGGCATCACCAAAAGGTTTGGACCAATTAATGCTCATTTATTAATGGGTATCAGAACATCAATTTATCTTAATATATCTAAAAACCTACCCTTATCTTGCCCAACATTGTTAGGGATATCTGTATAATCAACTTCATGATGTAGATGAAATTCTACAAATAATTATTTGCAGAAATAGAAGAGAAACTCATCCTTTTGGGCCACATGTGATGTGCAGCCAACCAATAAAGATATTTGAAGGGAGCCATCAGTAGGTAAGTACACCTCATAACATGATACCCTTTGACCATTTTAAATGGTCAATGATGTGGGAACATGCTCTTCACATTCTCCACTAACACTAGATCATCTATATTTCTCCACCTCATAGCACCACTGGCACTATGAGACTGAGCACTATAAAAAGTGTCAAAACTTAGACTATTATAAGGGTTAAAACCCTAAACAATGTTGATCATGCCAATCAACTCATCCCTAATCATAGTCAGCTTATCCCTATGTTGTAGGGTAGTTGTAGCCTATAAGCTATAATCAATGGCATCAAGTGCACTCTATAAGTGTTGAAGAGTCTCAACAAAAAGTGTTTGTCTATCCTGGGTAGTATTAGTGGATCTATGTGATGATCCACTACATGAATGACCATGTACACTAGTCTCTCTAGAATCACTATTTCCAGATGCCATAATGATGAAATATATTTACAAACAAAGCAACAGAGATGATAATAGAAATCTACACATGCATGTGTGTGTGTGTGTACATTATTTTAAAAACTAATTTAATCAAAACATACTAAATGAATATTTTTAATGAATCTACATGAAATTCAAGTACAAATTTGAGTCATATTATACACTACGTAAATTTTTTTTTAACTATATTGTATTTTTATTTCATTAATAGGTGAAAATTAAATTTTTAAACATCTAAAAATTTAAGCCTAATCATATGTACTTGAAAATATAATCATGATTAGAGAGATGAAGTTAGGAGTTAGAGATATTAAGGGATTAGAGAGAAGAGGGTAGAGTTAGAGAGAGAGGGTTAGGGGTTAGAGAGATGAGGTTAGGAATTAGAGAGATGGGGGTAGAGTTAGAGAGAGAGGAACTAGGGGTTAAAGAGAGGGAGATAAGGTTAGGAGTTAGAGACAAAGAGATTATGGGGTTAGAGAAAGAGAGAAAAGGTTATGAGAGAAGGAGGGGAGTTAGGGTTTAGAGAGATGGGGTTAAGACTTAGAGAGAGAGAGGGTTAAGAGTTAGAGAGGGGAACTAGGGGTTAGAGAGAGATGGGGTTAGGAGTTAGAGAGAGGAACTAGGGGTTAGAGAGAGGGAGACAAGGTTAGGAATTAGAGAGGTAGGTTGGGTTTAGAGATAAGAGGTTAGGAGTTAGATAGAGAAGGTTAAAGGTTTTAATTAGAGTTTCATTAGTTGAACAATGTTAGGTTTTAAGGTTCAATGTAAGAGTTAGAGTTTAATTTGGTTCAATGTGAGAGTTAGAGTTTGACTAGGTTCAAAGTTATGGTTATAGTTCTAGTAAGCTATAATGTATTATGTTCAATATTATGATTTCAACTAGAGTTTAATTAGGCCCAATGTAAGAGGTAGAGTTTGATTTGGTTGACTGTGAGGGTTTTAGTTATCACTTTTATTTGGTTCAATGTTAGAGTTTTACTTACATGAAAGATAAAGTTCTTTTAAATTTTCTAATATTATCTAAAGTTCACTAAAATTAAATATTTTTTTCTAAATTATCTAATATTACACCAATTTAATATAAATTATTACATATACTAATTTAAAATACTAACATATTAAAAAAATAAATTATAAAAATAAATAATAACTACGAAAAAATCAAATAAAACATAAAGCACATTAAAATATTGGAGAAAATGTTGACATACCTAATCCAACTAAAATCCTCATATAGTTCCTACTCGCTCCACAATCTTTGGAAGTCATTTAGTGAAAATGAGTTGGATTTCTCATTTCCACATTTTTATAATTTTTGAGGGTTCTAACCAAACCCTACTTGGCCAGATTGATTCTGGTTGGAAGCCCCTCGCACAAGTATGTGTTGTGTAGTGCTTAATTGGCACCATGTAAATCTGACCAAATACCTTGTAGTTGAAACTTATCTAACCAGGTTTGTCAAGTTATCCAAAAGGGTGACATAGATCCTTGCTTTTATTGAGAAACATTTGATGCTTTTGAGAAATTGAAGATATTTAAAAGTAGAGTTGAGAATGAATCTTGTTTGAAGATTAAATGCTTGAAATATGATAGATGGGGAGAATTTATTTCCAATGAGTTTAACTATTTTTCTAAAGATAATGGTATTTAGAGACATCTTTCAGCCCCTAAGACACCTAAGGAAAGTGGGATAGTGTTATGATGTGGAGCCTAATCAGACTTGGAGGTTTATTCAGCGTGATTTCTCCCAAGATTATTTCTATAAAATTTAGATTGAGAAAACTAATTACTATTGTTACTTAGTAAACACACAGAAAATGATGTAACTCAGTAAATGTAGTTGGGGGAAGGGGTGAATCAATTACCACTAAAATAAATCTTATATCCCTTAGATGTCAATAATAAAATTTAGATTGAGAAAACTAATTATTGTTGTTACTCAATAAACACATAGAAAATGATGTAACTTAGTAAATGTAGAGTGTGAATTACTTTCAAAAGATCTTAAAACATTAATAGTAATTAATTTGCAAGAATAAGAGAAATAACATGAACACATGAGACACCAGGATTTAATGTGGAAACCCAATTTGGGAAAAACCACTAATGTAACTAGTTACTATTTTTCACTCTTTTGAAGTGAGCCCTATTAGGAGCCAACCTTGTTAAAGGTTACAAAACACACTATTAGGTGTGACCCTATTAGAGGATTCAATCACCCTACTAGGAGTGGCTTGACTAGATGTCTTAAAACAATTCAATGGAATTGCCACCTTGTTAGAGGATTTACAACTGGTTGTTAAACCAACTTTGTTAAGAGATTTTAGATCACTCCTACAATGGTTAGAGAGTAACAATGAAATGACCTAATTGTGATGCAACTAGATTACTAAATCCAAATTTCTTTTCTACTTAAACTTGATCCTTCCTGATCAAATATTACTTTTCTGCTCCATAAGGATACCTGTTTATCCTTCAAGTTTGTTCCCTCTCTTTTCTTTTCAATTCAATCAACACACTTGCACACACACTAGAAATCTCAACTTGACCTTTTAGATTGTCAAGTCAGCCCAAATTCAAATTACAATAACTAATATTCATCATCATTATCGACTAGGATTAATACATAAAGTAATTAAGCTTCATATGCCAAAATAAGAAAAATTCTTCGTAAGATGACCTGCTCGGTAGAAACTAACTTTGGAACAATTCTCTATGTTAACCAACAGAGGCTTAGCTGACATTGAAAACTTATAGAAATCCTTTCGCAACTAAGTGAACTTAGTGAATACTGACTCTATCCAACTTTCCCTTCATTGATCGAGTGAGCTCGGTTAACACTCTTTTCTGCTTAAATTCCTTTGATGCTCAAGTGAGCTCAATAGACACTATCATCTATTTAGAGTAAAGTTATAAATGCTCGATAGACATAGAAAACTTTCTTCACTAACCAAGTGAGCTCGATAAGCATTGTCTGCCAATTGACATGACATTTGTGTAACATCAAAGACAACACATAGTTAATCAATTGTATCCAACAATCTCCCTCTTTGGCATTGATGGCAATACAACATGTCATAGCACAATGAGATTTTGAGAACAAAATTTCTTTTGATAGAAAGTTTCTCCCTTTTTTATTTTACACAAGAACTTCTTTATATTTTATTCTCCCTTTGCATAACTTATTTTCAAACTTCTCCCTCTACAAAATTTTAGAAAGATAAAGATATAAAAGTAAACTTATCCCTCTTTGACAACACATGCCAAAGATAAAACATGCCAAATTTCTATTAATGTACCTTGAGTACTGATTCATATAATATTCACTTTATTATGCTACATCAATTGATTGATCTTTAACTTGGTTCTTGTTGATTCATCACTAAACTTTATTTAGTTAGCTTCAAATAGGGGAATGACCCCTAGTTTACCTCTTAGATACAAGAATGCATCCTTAGGGAATGGCTTGGTGAATATGTCTATAATTTGTTCTTTTGTATGGACATATTCCAATCTGATTTCTTTGTCCTACACCAGTTCTTTGACAAAGTGATATTTTATAGCAATGTGCTTTGTTTTGGAATGCATCATTGGTTTCTTTGATATGTTAATTGCACTAGTGTTATCACAATACATGACTACTGGCTCTTTGATTTCAACCTTCATTCCTTCCAACAATTGTTTGAACCAAACAATGTTTGAACAATTCACTATTGTTGCCACATACTCTTCTTCTATTGTAGATTGGGATGAGCAGTTTTGCTTCTTGCTTGTCAAAGATTCCAACCTTTTACCAAGAAAGAAGCTCCACCACTTGTGCTTTTTCTCTCATCAAGATTTCTTGCCTAATCAACATCAATAAATACCTTTAGGTCTAGGTTTCTTCCAATTTTTTACCATAAGCCATAGTCTTTAGTACCTTTCAGATATCTCAAGATTCTTTTGATTATCATTGTATGATTTTCTCCAGCTTTAGCTGAGAATCTTACGACTATCCCAACTACTAAGGCAATATCAGGCCCTATGTGAACTACATACTATAATTTTCCAATCATTGATCTATATAAGGTCTGATCTACTTCTTTAGAGTCATCATCTTTGGTAAGCTTGAGTCCAGTAAACATAGGGGTACCAACTAGTTTAGAATCTTCCATACCAAACTTCTTGAGTATCTCTTTTACATACTTGGATTGGGTGATATAGATAAAAAATTTATTCTGTTGTATCTACAATCCAACAAAGATTTTTATTTCACCAAACATGGACATCTCAAACTCTTTGTTCATTTTTTTTGAAAAATCTTTGCACAGGTCATCATTTCTTGCAAATAGAGTATCATCAAAAAATATCTCTGCCAATTCAATTTTGTTATCTGGTCCTTCCATGATTTACATATTATTGTTATCATTTTTTCTCTAAAAACCAATCTATATCAAGTAGTTATGTAGTCTTTAATACCAGGATCTAGGAGCTTGTTTAAGAACATATAGTGCTTTGTGTAATTTGTAGACTATATCCCTTTTGTCAAGATCAAAAACACCTTTTGGCTATTTAATGTATACTTTTTCATCAAGAATTCTATTCAGAAATGTAGATTTAACATCCATTTGATATACTTTGAATCCTCTGTGAGCCACATATGCAAGTAGGGTCCTAACACCTTCTAATCTTGCAATAGGAGAAAAAGTCTGACCATAATCAATTCCTTCTTCTCGAGAATAGCCTTTACACACTAATCTAGCTTTATTTCTTGATACTTGTCCATCTTCATTTAGCTTATTTCTGAATACCCATTTTGTTTCAATCACATTTTTATCTTTAGGCCTAGGAACAAGAGTCCAAGTTTTTTTATTCTCTATATATTCTATTTCTTCATTCATTACCTCAATCCAACTTTCATTTTCTAGAGCATTATTAACACTTCTAGGTTCAAAATCAGCAAGTAAACATGCACCTTTTAATTTGCTTCTTTTCATAGTACCCTCTAATTTATCTCCAATAATCTGATCAAGTACATGATGCCTTCTAACATGCTTGGCCAATACAAGTTCTTTACCTTTTGAATGAATCGCACTATCTTCATTTTGAATTTCAACTTCAAGCTTGAGTTGTTTAGACTCGGTAGGTATTGGCTCAGTAGCTTTAGAGGTGACACGGGTCCCTATGACTTGGTTTGTACTTCTTGTAACTCGGTAGCTATGGGAGACTTGGGAGGTGAAGTCTCCTTATTGTTAGATATGTTGGGTAATGTATCAAGTTCAAAGTAAATAAATCTTTTGTAATCTTCTTATTCCTTTTTGCTTTCTTCTTCAGTCTTTTCTGCAAACTCATCAATTCTCACATGTGCACTTTCTATGATTTTATGAGTAGAAAAATTCAAACATTTATATTCCTTACTTCTGTTAGAATATCCTAAGAATATGCCTTTATCACCTTTCACATCAAATTTTCCTTTTCTAGACTCTTTCAAGATATAACATTTACTGTTAAATACTTTTAGGTGACTTACATTGGGTTTGTAGCCATACCATAATTCATAGGGAGTTTTATGCGAGTCCTTCAACCGTACTCAATTCAAAGTATGAACTGTAGTGCTGTTGGCTTCCTTCCATTATTTGATAGCAACATTCTTTTCAATCATTAGAGTCATTGCACAATCCATAATGGATTTGTTTCTTCTTTCACCTATTCCATTCTGCTTAGGAGTGCCAGGGGCTGACACTTGCCTTTTGATTCCTCTTTCAATGTACAAATTATTGAATTCATTGGAGATAAATTCACCACCTCTGTCTAATTTTAAGAATTTCAATCTTTTCCTATTTCTTTTTCTACTCTTGCTAGATACCATTTGAATTTTTCAAATGCTTCTAACTTTTCTCTAAGGGACATAACAGTCATCATTCTAGAATAGTCATCAACATAAAGAAGAAGAATTTTTCTCCACTATTAATTTCTATTCTAATGGGTCTACACAAATCAGTATGCACAATTTCCAAGACATCTTTAGATTGATAGTTTTTGCTCTTAAAACTAGTCTTTCCCATTTTGCCAATCTTATAATTTTTGCATAATCCAACATCTGGTTACTTCAAACTAGGGATACCTCTTACTTTTTTGAATTTTCTTAACTTGACCATATAATCAAAGTTTGCATGACATAATCTTCTATGCCATAGCCAAATTTCTTTCATTTGTGCAATAAAACATGAGAAATAACCAAGATCAAGATAAAATAGATTACCTCTTATTTGTTTGCCTGATCTAATTAGATTCCCTTTGTCATCTAGCAGTCTTGCCTTGCGATGCATGAATTCTACCTTGAGTCCAATGTTTTTTAGCTATGCCACACTTAGTAGGTTATGTTTCAATCCTTCAACCCAATAAGCATTGTCACATACAAGTTCTTTGGTTAATGATATGTGACATTTCCCTTTTATGCAACAAGGTTCATTGTTTCCAAACCTTACACTACCTCCATCATAGTGTTCAAAGTGTTCAAATTTTGTTTTGTCTCCAGTCATGTGATGTGAACATCTGCTATCTATGATCCATGTATCATTTTTACTAACATGAGAGATAAGTGCCATCTTATCGTCTTCTTCATCAGATTCATCTTGTACAACAATGTACACAATTTCATCTTCACTATTATCAGAATCTTTATCCATAAAAAAAGTCTTCTTACCTTTATCTTTGAAGGATTTATGACTTTTGGATTCCTTCTTGCCTTTGTACTTGTGGCTCTTCTTCTCATCCTTTCTTTCTCTATTTGGGCACTTGGCAGCAATATGTCTAATTTCTTCACATGAAAAACATATTAAAGGAACTTTACCTTTTTACTTTCCTCTACCTCTAGAATATTTCTTTGCAAGTAAAGCTTCAACAACTTCAAGATGACTATTAGAACTTTCCTTTATTTCCTCTTCACTTTCTAACTAATTGTCCTTTATTTTCTTGCCTTTCTCTTTGAGTGAAAGTTTAGCTTCAAATGTAAACTCAACATTCTTTGAAGTTAGAACATAAATATCAAAGTTTTCTAGCTCAAAAGCTATCAATCTTCCTACTAATGCATTCAAACTTAACTTGTGATTTGGGTCACATCTCTTTTCTTGAATAGCAGATACTCTAATTGCATAGATAGGAAGCAATGTTTTGAGAACTTTACTTACAATAATTTCTTCTTTGATTTCTCCTCTGGAAGCTCTGATTGCACTAACACTAGCTTTTACTCTTTCCACACACTTGGCAACATTTTCATCTTCTCTCATTCTTATATGATAAAACTATCCTCTAAGGCTTTCTTCTTTGGCTCTCCTTACATTGGCATCACCACAATAGATGTCCTTTAGCTTTTTTCACATATCAAAAGTAGTTTTCAAGTCTTTGATCTCATCAAATTTATCATAGCTAAGAGAATATGCAATATCAATCATCATGATGTTATTGTTCTTTTTATTTGAAAGATCTCCAATAGATAATGTACCAGTAGGAGTTTTGTATTCTTAATCAAGGTATTTGTGGCTTGAATCACTAATGGTGGCTAGATGAAGTCTCATGACTCCCTACCATGCTGAAATTTTGTCTCTATTTAGCTTTGGAATCTCTCTCTTGTAAGACATCCTAATCTTTAGCTTAGGTCCTTGAAACCTTTCTTGCAAGCATCAAAAGCTCTAATACCAATTTTTGGAAATATAGGAGTAACTGAGGGGGGGGGTGTGAATCAGGTGCTAGTAAAATAAATCCCAAATCCCTTAGATGTCAATAATAAAATTTAGATTGAGAAAATTGATTACTACTATTACTCAATAAATACACAGAAAATTTTGTAACTCGGTAAATGTAGAGTGTGAATTACTTTTGGTATATCTTAAAACATTAATGGTAATTAATTTGCAAGCATAGGAGAAATAACATGAAAACCACCAATGTAGCTAGTTACAAATTTTTCACTCCTTTGAAGTGAGCCCTGTTAGGAGCCAACCTTGTTAAAGGTTACCAAATACACTATTAGGTGTCACCTTGTTAAAGGATTTAATCACCCTGCTAGGAGTGACTTGGCTAGAGGTCTTAAAACAATTCAATGGAATTGCCAAGATTTACAACTAGGTGTTGAACCAAATCTATTAAGAGATTTTAGATCACTGCTACAATGGTTACAGAGTAATAATGAAATGACCTGATTGTGATGCAACTAAATTGCTGAATTCAAATCTCTTTTCTACTTAAAATTGATCTTTTTTGATCGAATATTACTTTTTTGCTCCATAAGGTTACATGCTTATCCTTCAAGTTGACTTCCTCTCTTTTCTTTTGAATTCAATCAACACACTTGCACACACACTAGAAATCTCAACTTGAAATTTTATTTATACCTTTTAGATTGTCAAGTTGGCTCAAATTCAAATTAAAATAACTAATATTCATCATCATAGTCAACTATGATCAATACATAAAGTAATTAAGCTTCATATACCAAAATAAGAAAAATCCTTCGTAAGCTAACCCTATTTGGTAGAAACTAATTTTGGAATGATTCTTTGTGTTAACCAATAGAGGTTCAGTTGACACTATGAACTTGCACAAATCCCTTGGCAACCGAGTGAACTCGGTGAATACTAACTCTATCCAACTTTCCCTTCATTAACCAAGTGAGCTTGATTAACACTCTTTTCTACCTAAATTCCTTTGATTCTTGAGTGAGCTTGGTAGAAACTGTCATTTGTTTAGAGTAAACCTGTGACCACTCGATAGACTAGAAAAACTTTCTTTACTAACCAAGTGAGCTCGGTAAGCACTATTTGTCAATTGATATGATATTTGTGTAATATCAAAGACAACACACAGTTAATCAGCTGTATCCAACAATATTGGACTTGTTGTTGGTGGATGTAGCCTAGGGATTGGGTGAACCATGTTAAATCTTGGTATCTTGTGTTCTCTTCTATGCAATCTATTATTTTCTGATATTGGTTATATTTGTATGTAATTGTTATTTTTTTTGTGGTTAATCCTAAAAGATAGGAGAAAGAATAAATAGATCAATGACTAAAGTAACAAAAGAAATGGATTTTGAAAACAATGTATCACATATCTTTTTGAGAGAAGTAGTAAATAAAATAATATGTACTATGAATAGAGCACAAATTAGACAAAGAACTGATAAATAGAATATGGTTTGGAGATTTAAAATGGTATTATACATGGGCTAAATCAAGCACCTAGAGCTTGGTACAAAAGATCGCATAAACACTTGAAAAAATTAGAATTTATGAAATGTAATATTGTAGTAACTTGTATCTAAAAAAGAATGATAAATGCTTACTAATTATTGTAGTGTTTTTGGATGATATTATTTTTGGAGGTAATGGTTTAGAAATTGAGGCATTTCCATAAGAAATGAAGAAGGAATCTAAGATGAGTATGATTGGAAGAATGAAATACTTAGATTGGGAATATAGATTGTACAAAACAAAGATGCCATTTTTATATCAAAAATAAAATTGCTAGCATAAATGTTGATGATATTCCTATGGGGAAGTATCCCACCATTATTGCAATATCTAGAATATTGTCTATATGATCGTATGTTGCATTCATGGTAGTGTTTTTCATTGATGTCAATATACCAGTTATTTTATGAAGACTGATAGAGGAGAAGAAAAAGATTGAGATCATATGATTAAAGTTTTGAAGATAAGGTCAAGAATAGTTTAGGACATATTCTATAGAGTGTCTTGATTCTGTGGCTAAGAGCACATGCAGAAAGTCAAAGACTGGTGACATTCATTCAAGATTTATAGAAGATAGTATACAAATAGAGTTCTTGAGAAGTGGTTTATGGTAATTGGATTATACCTCCTAATAGGGATAGAATCTAGTTGAACATAGTTAGATAGAGCTAGAAGACATCACAATGATGATGTCAGTGAGTGTATAAAGTTTGAGGTTACATGTGTGAATATTTTTGAAGACTATGAGACAATGGTATTATGTAAATATGAAAATATGCAATTTAACAAGTATTATTTTATCTTAATGAGGTTCTATTATAATTGTAAATTGGCAAAGCCTGAAGGGTGACTCAATAAATTAATCTGAGAACTTGGTATAAAGGAATTTTTCCCCCTTTGATTATGTAATGAATGCAAGGATATATATTGAAGTAAGAAAGTGAATTATAAGTGAAAATTATATGTGAGTAAGCAATCTAAGGGATTTGTGTGATACAAGTTTGTAGATCTAGTATTGAGATCTGAGAGATATTTGGTGTAGTAGAAGTACATTGATTGAGTGAAGAGATTATATTTGGTAGAGAGTTCTAGTGAATAGTTGATCATTTTGTATTATTCTGAAAGGAATAATATAAAGACCAATTGAATAGTGAGTTTGATGGTCTTTCCCTTGAATCTATTTGGACAATGGGTCCTTCTACATTCCACAACTCGTAGCAAGGTTGGCACAACTCCTAATAGGGTTGGAATCTCCTCACAAGGATTCAAAGTCTCCTAACAAGGACTAATATCTACCAAATGTATTTCATTTTCTCCTAAAATATTTCATCCTCTTGAAAGGAATTTATATATTAGTACATGATATTGTGGGCACCATCCCTATTGGGGTTTTCTCTAATCAAGGGTTTTCCTAGTTAACAAATATGGTATTATTGTATTGTATGGTTATCTTCTTGTGGTTATTGCACTTGCTAATTAAATGTTTCAAATATAATAAGGATAAAAAAAAATTTTTATTTTCATAAATGATTCATGCTCCCCCCTCTTAATTATCTTGGTGGACTTTACTTTCTAACAATTTTTACTAGAGCATTAGGTCCTTGAAGCAAAAACTTAACAACTTAAGGAAATCTATGATGAGTAATTTCATAAAGGATAGTCTAAAGTTTGATGGAACAAACTATGACAAATGGACAGAGAAGATGAAGACACATTTTCTATGTATGGGTCTGGAATATTGGTTCATTACTAAGGATAAGAAAGATGTGATTGAAGATGACAAGATTGACGATTGTATTGAAAGACAAAGAGAGTTGTTCATGTTTAACATGCTTTCCATGGAAGCACTCTTTCCATCCCTTCTTGAAAATGAATGCAATCATGTAAAATCTTTTAGATTATCAACTAAAATTTGGAAGCATTTGGAATCTACTTATGAAGGTGGTAAGCATGCTAAGAAGGTTAGATTAAAGAATTGGATATGATTTTTTCAAGAAGATAAAATGATGTAAGATGAATGTGTAAGAAGTTATTTTGGTAGAATATAAGAAATTGTTGCATGAATTAAAGCATGTGATGGGAAGAGGGATGAAGATGAAATTTTATAGAAGATATTGAAAACCTTGACACCTATAAATAAGAAGATAATGCAAATGATTGACCAAGTTACACCTTGCATAGAGAAGTTCAAAGGAGAAACTCTTCTTGCAGTATTGGAAGCTACAGAGATAAGACTGAGATACATTGGAGATTTTCCTAGAGTTGATACTACATTTCTAGTGCATTGAGTGTTCAATCTACCTTGTGTAGGAGCGTGAGTACTAGTGGAGATTATGCTAGCAACAACAGAAGAAGAATTGAAGAAGACATAATGATTGAACAAGGAATTTCCCTACTTGGGAGAAGAGAACCCAAAGGTAAGAAAATCTTTATTTGTTGGAAATATAATGATTTTGGTCATTATTATTTTAAGTGTGCCAAGAGAGTAAAGAACTATAAGAGGATTTCAAGCCTAGGAGATCTAGGGAATGCCTTTATGCAAATGATGAAAATCAAGAACCTAGTGTGGAAATATTTTTGAGTGAAAGTGGTTATGATTCTAATGCCCCACTAGGGAACCCAAAAGAAATTAACCTAAATTTTCACTAAGTTTTATGAACCAATTTTTTTGAAAGATAATAGTATGAATAAATAATATATTGGAAGCAATAACTCACATACATACAACCTTCGAAAGCAGATTGCATCTCTTAAGGGTCCCATGACATTGAATCACATGTATAAGTTTATTAATATTATTTATAACAAAAAAATCCACATCAAAGAATAATCACATGTAAAAATCCATTTAAATAATATACAAATACAAAGGATGCCACTTGACATAACTAGAATGCATAATCATCCATTGTACAAGTCACAAGGTATGAAAAGCTCCAAGAATATACATCATTAATAACATACATAATTTCATAAGATCTTTGATAATTTAAGCATAGTACAATAGAGTATAATCATATAATAGAAATTCAAGATTAGAAAGAAAGGAATCACTGCACAAGGATACTCTAGTAACATCATCGAACTGTCAGATTATATTACCTAGGCAACCTCTTTAGGGTTACCTAGATAATATGGTAATATAATTATCAGAATAATTTTAAATTATTATGGTAATTATATATAGAGAGAGATTTTATTTTTTGATTAATAATAAGCCAAAGCCAAGATTAATTATTATGTATTATTATAAATTATTATTTTATTAAGCACTGGTAGATTCAGACCCAAGATCTCTTTGATACAAGGCTCACAATTTACTATTGTGTTGTAGGCTCTTGCCTTATGTGTGTGTGTGTGTGTGTGTGTGTGTGTGTATACATATATTAATAAATTTTCATAATAGATCTGAAAGGAGAAGCATGAACAATCAATCAAAATCTTGATTTCTTTTTTGAACCCTACCAATATCAAAATATAATTCTCTAATATTTACAAAATGAGGGTATTATCATAGTATCTAATTATCCAATATGGTAATATAATTATCACAATAATTTTAAATTACCATGGTAATATATATATATATATATATATATATATATATATATATATATATATATATATATATATATATATATATATATATATATATATATATATATATATATATATATACACACACACACACACACACACTATTGGTAAGAAGCAATAGCCAAGATTAATTATTATGTGTTGTTATTAATTATTATTTATTGATTTGCAAGTAGATTTGAACCCAAGACTTTTTCAATAAGCGGCTCACAATTTCTCATTGTGTTGTAGGCTCTTGCCTAATTATATTATTATTATATGTAGTTTTTAATAACTTTGCATAATAGATTTGAAAGGAGAAGTACAAACAATCAATCAAAATTTTGATTTCTTTTCCAAACCCTACCATTATCAAAATACAATTCTCTAAAAGTTACAAAATGAGGGTTTCTAGTTATCAATTTATATACAAATGATTTCAAAATGAAGAACAATGAAGTTCACAACAAGGGTTTCAACCCAAATAAACTCTAAATATATATCCACAAACATGAAGAAGATAGAGAAACCAAAGAACAAAAAACTATTATGCAAAACCCAGAAGATCCTACCTGGATCTGATGCTAAAACAATGAATGGATGGAGCTCATGAGCAATTCCCCTTCTTCTAAAAAATTGTCTCCTCCAAATCTTGATATGGAGAAATGAGCCATAATTCCTTAATAAAGAACTTTCCCCAAATTAGGGCTTCGATTTTTCTATCGCGTGAATCCTTTTCCTTAATTATTTTATTATATTTTAATTTTCATGTGCAACCTTTTTGCAATTTAATTAAAATAACTTTATTAATTCAATTCCTTTCTCTCTTTTATTAATTCCCAAGACATTTTTAATAAGATGTTTATTAATTTAACTAATATTATTATTTAGAGTTTATTATAAAAATGAAATTCCTAAATAAATTATTATTCAATTAAATAAATATGACTATGCCAAAATTAGAACTTTAATTAAATATTAAATCTAATTATTTATTTTATTAATTTCTCAATTAATTAAATATAATTAAATATTGATTTTTTATTTATAAAATTTTCATTAAATTATCTTTTAATTTAATTTAATTTAATTATAATTGAAAATCATAATAGACTCATAAGACAAACTACAAAAACCTATCATAAAGTACATAATACTAGATCAAACTCAAGGGTCAAAATCATGAATTCATGTCACTTGACAAATTCAAAAGGGTAAACAACTCAGATACTTGTCCTAGTTTCTAGGACAATTCAGTTTAGGTTAGGATTTGGACTCAAAAAATATCTCCCCTCTTTTACCATTGAGATACTATGATAAGGCATGCTCATCCTAGCAATTCAGGGAAGTCGATGCTTGATACCTACAATCTGCATAAAATTCATGCATGTCCATACTCATATACTCTAAACTAAATAGGCAATGGTAGGGAATGATGCATTATGTAGATCCTAATTAGCAAGTGACTAAGACTCCCTCCCTCAACCACATCAGAAACATCAATCATAAAATAACACATACATATACACCATACACATGAAAGTATAGGGTAAGTATCCATAAAAACTACATATAAATCATCCATCTGACTATCATCATGAAATAAATTAAATCACTACATACAAGCATCATCATTGAAGAACAATCATTTATACATGAAATAACTAGTACCAAAGTAAACCATCATATAATTAATTGAGAATGAAATAATATCCAATAATCTTAAAATGAAATACCACTAATCATCAAGCATAACTATAAAACTGGCCTAAAAGAATTTGACAATAATATATGAAAAGCAAACTAGGGTAGACATTAAATCCACCTCCCCTAGACTTAGGTTTACTCCTGGAATCCTATAAACAAATATGAGTATAAAACCCATAAACTAGATGCATCCTCTAAAGTAGCTGATGACTCATCAGTTTGGTCCCATTGGACCCTTACCTACTCTATGGTTTGATCTTGGGGGTCAAATCCTACTACTATAGAATATGAACTGGATCCAAAGTCAGTTGCATGTCCTCCACCTGTAGCACATTCCAATCAAGAACATGTATCACATCAGGAATATATTATCTACTTGAACAAAAATATGGAAAACATCATGAACATGAGCTAGGATGGGCAGAAATGCAAGATAGTAGGCAATTGGATCTATCCTCTCAAGAATCTCAAATAACCCCACAAAATGAGGTGCTAGCTTTGAACCCTTTCCATAATAGATCAGACTCTTCCACAAATGCACTCTTACAAAGACTTTCTCACCAACTGCAAATTTCTTATTTGTTTAGTGAGCATTTACATACTTCTTCTAGATATCTTTTCTTGTAGACATGTACTCATAGCTGTACACTACCTATTGATCCATATCTTGAAGCATCTCAGAACTCAATAGAATGCAATCCTCTAGACTATCCAAAATCAATAGTGTATGACAAGGATGTTAGTCTCAAAATGGTTTTGACATTTGAGTGTCAACACACTTAACCAATTCTCAAAACAATAACGAGTATAATATAGAAGTTGAGCTACAATGTATGCCAAGCTAGAGAATTCAACATGTGTTGAGTGAACTTCAAGTGCTGAGCAATCTTCAGGTGCTAAGTGCAGTTCAACTGTCGAGAAAAGTTAAAGTGTCAAGTCACTATAGATGCTAAGTGAAACATAATTTCTATAGGAGCCAAGTGAGCTAGTTTTTCTACATGTGTCGAGCATCAACAACTAGCATGTGTCAAGTAACACAAAATTAGCATATGAATTTGTGCCTTCACAAACTCAAATGTAAACCATTTTTGGAGTCGAAATAGGATGAATCTCGAAGAATCTTGAAGATAAGAATGAATCTTTCACATTACCTGTGCAATCAACATCCAAACAATAAGAAAAATGGAGAAGGCATGCAACCAATAGGAAAAAAGTAAGAAATGACTGGGAAATGATGATTTAATTTTGAATGTAGGTTCATACCTAAACTGAAGTCTTCAAAATCTTTAAAAATAGGTCAAAGCCCTATTATAAAAGGGATAGGATACATAGGATAGAAGTGTATGGGTGAAATATAGAAAAGTGTAGAAAGGTAAAAGACTTAGTAAAGAACAAAGCAACATTACATAATTCAATTATTGAAGAACTAAGTATCAAAACCATGTAGAGTGACATATTAGATCAAGCAAGGATCAGACCAACAAGAGTAGAACAAGGATCTAAAATTAGCAATTAAAGATTGCAAAGCTAACAGATCAAAGGTTTTCTAATACTCTCTATAAATTGTATTAGATATGGAAAATCTATCGACTTAGGTTGGCCTAGTAGCCATTTGTAAATCCTTTAACAGGGTGGTATTCAAAGTGAATGTAAAAAATTCCTTTAACCAGGCCTACTTTTAGTAGGGTAGTGAAATCCTTTAACCAAGTCACTTTTCATAGAGTGTAAAGTCTTTAACAAGATAGGCCTTTCATAGGGAAGACCATTGGAAGTGGTCAAAAATTGTAACCTTGAATAGTTACACATTGTTGTAGTGATATTTTGTGGGTGTCATCCCCACCCCAGTTTTACCTTCTCATTTTGGAGGGTTTTTGGGTTACCAAATTTGTGTGCTGTCTATTTGCATGCATGTCTTTACTTTCATGTTTATTTGATAAATTAGATGCATGTGAATGGTTTTAGATAAAGAAATTTAAAAGGGTTAAAGTTAGTTACTTCTGATTCAGCCCTCCTCTCAGAAGTAAATTTTTCCATTTGTTAATTCCAAAAATTGGTATTAGAGCTAAGTTCTCACAAGAAGGAGCCCTATAGCTTGGAGAAAATATCTAGAAATGGAAGTCTACAAACTTGGGAAGATCATAGAAAATTAGGCAATTGACATACAACTTGCTTTACATGCTTTGGAAGAAGCTAGAGAAGAATTGAAGAAATCCTTAAAAAGAAGAAGAGAGAATTCCATAGCTAAGAATGACACATAGTACAAGGAGATTAACACCTCAAATCTATTTTCAAATGGAGATTACAAAGAGTGAGATGCAACAATATTAGACTTGATGGAGAAAAATAGAGCTCAAGCAAAAGAAATCAGAATGTTGAAGCTTGAACAAGAATCACAAGCTATGATGCTTTGTGAGGTAACTGAACAAAAGAAAATAGCCATTGAATACAAGGCTATGCTAGAAGAAGACGAGAAACCTAGCCAATAGATTGGAAGAAAAGTCAATTGAGCTTGCAAGAATCTCAAACATGTAGCTAGACACCATAAGTTAGATGATGAATGCACATCATGAACTAAATGTCAAGGACATTGAGATCTCTACACTAAAGATGCAAAATGAACAACTACACGATGACCTAAAAAGAGAAAAGGAGATTTCAAAAAGCTTTAACAACCCCAATGAGGCCATCAAGTACTTCAAGTAGCTATTAAAATCACTAAGGGCCAGCAATGATACTTTAGGACTTGGTTACACTAGCACTAAACAAGGAGAGTCCTCTAAGATTGTAGAATAAAGGAGTAACAAGGGTAAGAATACTAAATCCACTTGTCATTTCTATGGTAAAAAGGGACATACTTCTAATGTATGTAGGAGCAAGAATGCTCATCAGCATGAGAAGTCTAAGAATGTAAGTTACTATCACAAGTGCAAAAAGCAAGGACATTAAGCACATAACTGTAGGACTAGGACTATTAGAACATCGAAATTTGAAGGTCACTGCTACAATTGCAAGAAGTATGGACATAGATCTTTTGAGTGCAAATCAAAACCTATGTGGACATCAAATCAAGAAACAAGGGAAGGTAGCCATGGTCATCACTACAATTGGAACTACAACACCAGGTATAGCTATCATTATAGTAAGGAATATGGACACATTCCTAAAAAATTCATAAGGACACATATTAGAGGGAACTACAATAGATGGTTGAGCCAAACCACATGTTTTAGTTGCTTAAAGACTGGTCATATTAGTACGAATTGTCCAACAAATTCAAAGGCATCCAACTCAAAAAATGATAAAGGTAAAGAGAAGGTAGATGCTAAACACATCAAAGGAGAATTGAACAAAACATGGAAGAATAAATATAAGAGTAGCACATCAAATGAAGGGATCACTTCACCTAATAGGTCAAGTGGTCACACTTCATTAAAATAACCAAAAGAATGCATAAGGGACTGATTTACAAAGTTTCATCATGCATCAATTCCTAGAAATGAAAGTACTAAAAAAGAATAGATCAGCATGAAAAAAGATGCAAAGTTAAAATTTTAAGAGATTACAAGTATTACCAAGTTTCCCTTAGATGTTGAGTAAAAATCTAGTAGAAGTCAAGTTGGTAGAGGAAGCCGAGTGAAGAAGAAATCTTAGTTGAAGCTGAGTAAGTAACACTCTTGTGGAAGCTGAGTAGTAAAAAGACAATGGAAGCCAATCAATGAAGAATCCTTCAAAAGCCAAGTGGACAGTTGCAAACATACTAAGCATTAAATATAATAAAAATAGGGTATATTATTGCATTTTCATTCATTTTTCTTCATTTTGGACAAAGAGCAAAGACAAGAAAAAGCACAGAGAAAATCCAAAGAAAAGAAACTAGCGTATAAGAAGATTTTAATAGCATTCCAGCATGACCTCATCAATTTAAGGTATTTATGAATATGTCAAGGTATGCAATTTCATGTTTTCTTTGTGTTGAAAACCTAGATTGTGTAAAATGGCATCTAGCTCAAGAAAAGCTTAGGAGAAGGAAACATTTGAAGTTCAATTAGTATCAAAAGAAGTTAGACAACCCAATTTTAGTCCAATCCCAAAGGTTGCATATAGAAATGACCCAAACGAAGCCCTTTCCATCATACACCCAAAATTTATAATGGTTAAAGATGTAAGGAAATATTATAATTGAAAGATAGTAGCCATAGGTGACATGAAAATGAGGGAGGCATATGAGAAATTGTGTGATAATGGACTATTGAAGGAAGAATACAAAATTGTTGAGAGGAAGGGTTTAACGCATGCCCTAGAATTTCCTACCATGTTCAAAATAGAATGGATTAGGCTAGTGTTGAGCTAAGTGCATGATGGTAGTTTATGGTTGTAGGATGGCCCCATAAAGATCACAAAGAGGACTATTCATAGAGTGACAGGGTACCCAACCCTAAATTGGCCGAAGACCCTTAGGAGTGATTCTAAGGAGGCAATTGAGAAGAACACAAGTGCAAAATGGAATAAGAGAGGGATGACAATTTATACTATCCAAGACCCTCTGGTTGACTTTGCTATTAGGGTCACTACACAAATTCTACCAGTCCAGCAGACTCAATAGTGTGCCTTGTATTGCAGTAGATGTTGGGTACAAATTGGTAAAGAAGGATCATATAAAGAATCTTGCAAAATTGCAACTACAATAGATCAATGAAAATCTAGCAACAATAAAAAGAACAAAAGGAGCACAAGGAAAATTTGGTACAATTTTGATATTTATTTTCTTTTATGTATAGAATGAATTCCCTTCTTTTGGTAAAGTGGCATGGAAGAATGATAGGTCAAAAGGCTTAGAATTCCAATTTCTTTAGTAGAGAAACATGTAAATGAAGTTTTATTTCTTGTAGATACTAATTACATATACATAAAAGTGGCCATACCAAGAGTGAGATGGTTAATACCTCTCAGGTGTGAGATAAATATAGATCAAACATCAGCAGCAATAACTGCACTACTTGTAGAGAAAATTGACAAGGATGCACCAAATTTTAGAATGTATGACATGGTGAGATCCAAAGTGGATATGGAGCTGAAGATTGTCTCCACTTTGAAGAAGAAATACAAGCTTGTCAAGAAGCTAAAGGAAAAATTCAAAAAAGGCATTGTAGAAGGAGCAAAGGAAGAAGGTGAAGATGTCAAGGGTGATGAAGAAGAGCAAGATCAAGGGCCACTTGCTCTAACCCAAGGTATGGGAGAAGATGTAGATGAAGAAGAAGGTGCTAAGAAAGAAGCACCAAAGGCTAAACAAATGAAAAGAAAAGCTCAAAAGCAGCCAGTTGCTCAACCCAAAGGGAAGAAGAAGAAACCTCCAAAGCCAAGCCAAGTACAAGATCTAACACAAGGGCTACATAGGAGCAAAGGAGCTATAAAAATACAAGGTACTAGAGAAAGGAGGACCTTCCAAGAAAAAAGAGATGAGAAAATATGTTGCACCTCCAGAATCAGACAAGGAAAGAACAAATACTAATGAAGAACAATTTAGATTTGTAAGACACTCTACCACATCTAAATTAGAAAATGTTTACAATAATATTAGAGATAATGCAAATTTATCTAGTCTAAAGACATAGATTTTACTAAGTTGTCAAAAGAACAACAAAACATAGTGGAAGAATCCATCTACACTATGATGGCTAAGTTTAAGACAACCCCACTTGAACTAGAAACTTCAATGCCTAAGGAGCTAACCTCATTAGTGGAAAATAAGTGGCATTACTACCTCAAAATGGAACAAGAAATAAGAGAGTCTACATTGGCTCGTGTAATGCCATACCTTACTAAAGATCAAATAAAAAAGGCTAGTAAAAAGTATGGGAGAAAATTTGCACCTAAATATAGAGCCTTCAATATTTTGCAAAATGAAATTGAAGATGTCCAAAAATCCACACAAATGTGGAAATTGATATATGGTTTGAAAACTATAAAGGAAGCACAAGAAGAAATATTCAAGGGTAGGGATGATGAACAAGAAGAAGAGAATGAGAAAGAGGAAGAAAAAGAGCAAGAAAAAGAGCAAGGAGAGAAAGAGATAGGAAAAGAGACAGTGGAGACAACACATGGTGAAGACGCAACAATTGAAGAGCAGCAGACTGAACATAGTGCCCAAGACACTCAACTACCACCACCAAGCCCTCCACACACAACACCTATAGAAATAATAATTATTAAGGATGTTCCTGACACTTAAGTTCAGAACATCAATCCTTTAACTATAAAGGATCTCAAGAAGATCCTTCACTAATCGACATTACAAGCACAAATTTGCACAAATCCAATTTTGGTGAGTGTTGGTGAATTGCAAAAATTTGTAGTAGAAATTAAAAGGGTGAAAGAAAGAACACAAGAACAATCCTCACAACCTCCCACAGCTACAGTAGATCAACCCAAAGAGAAAGAAGAACAACACAAAATGGCTAAGGTTGATTCTACAATAAAGGAAACAACTACTACCGAGGAGCAAGCAAAGAAACAAACAAGACAAGATGTTCCTATAGCAAAAACCCAGGGTGCACCTCAAAAATTTGTCATCATTGATCAAGGTAGTACAGGAGAAGAGAAAGAAGGAGAGAAAACCCCTAAGGAGTAGGAGGCAATACAAACATTGGTAAACTTGCCTACCTCGAGGACACCTAATAAGAAGTTGAGCACTGATGCAGTACCATTACAAATTTTAGGACCAAGCTCAAGCACTACCAAGGTTGCAAGGGTACTTCACTATAGAGACCCTACACTTGATGAAGAAACAATCATACCAAGCTATGACTCAAGAAAAATGAACTTGCTATAGATAAATGAAGTACAAGAGGCACTAGAAAGGAGGAAGGGACAAGAGATACTCAAAAATTAGTATAGGTAGAATAAAGCATTGGTAAAAATCAAACAAATATTTCTTGATGCATTCAACTTGCAAGTACCTAATGAAACTCAGCCCATAATGGAGTAGCTATCCAACATTGTAGACTAGGTATAGAATGAGGACCTAGAAACTAATGCCAAATTATTAGAATGGTCAAAAAAGAAATTTTAGATGAAATTGAATGAGAAGATATCAATTGAAATAACACTTTCACAAGTTGAATCGGCCAAGAAAATTGAAAAGGTGAAGAAAGTACTTGAGAATGTATTCTAATTGTACAACAAGTTGTGTGATTCTTCATATTTCACATAGGAAACAAGCCAAAGGATATTGAGCTTGGAGTGAAATCTAAATATTTTTAGCACTCAACTACCAAAAGATCCAGCTTAGACTAAGAAGCATTTTGCAACAATGCTTCACACACAAAAGGAATTAGGTATGTTGATAGTAGAGGAGGCCAACATTAAGGCCAAATTGACGCAAATTCAATCCTCCATAACTCCACATTTGGAAGTACTCCATAAAGAGTAGGCATATGCAAAAAATGTACTAAAGAAAGACCCAAATCTTTCTACTTTAGAAGGCATTGTTCATCTTGTAGCAGAAACAACCATCTAGCACAAGTCATTGGAGATAGCTTTAGAGAATTGGGATGCTTCTCTCAAGATGATTATGGAGGTAAATAAAATTTTTTTTGCAAATTATTCTATTCATCCTTAAGACCCTTTGACATAAGTGTCAAAAAGGTGTAGAATAAGAATATCAATTCATTATTTATTGCATCTAATAAAGATTCGGGAGATGTGGATAAGAATGGTTACATAATACATTCTTTGATGAAAGCAATAAAGAATATCCAAAGGGGGAGATATTCATATTCACTTTTTTGAGGAAGTAATAAAGTAAAAAGGATGCAAAACTACAAGAAGATGTGATAGGGAAAAAATGCAGAGTACAAGAAGTAGAAATAGGGTACACAGATATAGACAAAGGCAGATAAGGAAAAGAGTATCAGTTATATCAGCATGAGACATATTCAGCATAAGAATTTTGGTTACAAAAAAATGAAAATGACAACTTAGGGGGAGTTACAAGATTTTGAGGTATACAAAATTTTTGAATAAGTTTTTGAAGTCTTGTGCATATGCCAAATAAGAATATGTAGTATACTCATAGAGATCAAATTCATAATGTTTAGTTAAGTGTTTTTTCCACTCATGTCAAAGGGGGAGATTGTTAGTCTCAGAATGGTTTTGACATTCTAGTGTCAACAAACTTAACAAATTCTCAGGACAATGCTAAGCATAATATAGAAGCTAAGCAATAGTGTATGTTGAGCTAGAGAATTCAATAGGTGGTGAGTGAACTTTAGGTGCCAAGAAATCTTTAGGTGCCGAGTGAAGTTCAACTACTAAGAAAAGTTTACGTGTTGAGTCACTATAGATTCTGAATGAAATATAATTGCTATAAGAGCTGAGTGAGCTAGTTTTTCTACATGTGTCGAGCATCAACAACCAGTATGTGCCGAGTAACACAAAATTAGCATATGAGTTTGTGCCTTCATAGACTCAAATGTAAACCATTTTTGGAGCCTACATAGGATGAATCTCAAAAGATCTTGAAGATAAGAATGAATCTTTCACATTACCTATGCAATTAGCATGCAACCAATAAGAAAAATGGAGAAGGCATGCAACCAATAGGAAATGTATAAGAAATGAAGCCCTATTATGAAAGGACAAGATACATAGGATAGAATTGTATGGGTGGAATATAGCAAAGTGCAAAAGGGTAAAACACTTAGTGAAGAATAAAGTAGCATTGCATAATTTAGTTATTGAAGAACTAAGTATTAGAACCATGTAGAGTGACATATCAGATCAAGCAAGGATCAAACTAGCAAGAGCAGAACAAGGATCTGGAATCATTAATTGAATATTCACTAGTACAAAAACAACAATATATTACTAAATAAACTACTAAAAATTGTAGGTATGTGACATATTTTGATCACGTGACCAATGGTAGTTAATTGCCAGACATTTATCTCCCAACCAAATTTATGACTAAACCATTTTAATCATTGATTACGTCATTGATTTAGTCATTTATTGTTGTTATTTGGCAGTTTATATGGTAGTTTATTTGTTAACTTTGGTAGTTTATTTGGTAGTATATTTGGTAGTTTGTTGGTTAGTATATATGGTAGTATATTTGGTAGTTTATTTGGTATTATATTTGGTAGTATATATGGTAGTATATCTGGTAATATATTTGGTAGTTTATTTAATCATTAATTTAGCCATATTAGGGCACGATGGAATTGAACCACCATCCTCCTAATTATAAAGCAAGTACTCTTCCATTGAGCTAGCACCCTTTACAGAATAACGCAAAGAATTGACAAAGTTGTCTTTTCAACATTAGATCTACCATGATCATGGTCACTGTAACATGATATTGTTGGAATATTCAAATATGGAACGAGTACTTATGAGACGGGGGGGGGGGGGGGGGGGGGGGGTGTGAATCATAAGTATCACACTTTAGTCAATAAAACTTCTATCTTAAAGTAAATTGCATGCATGTAAATACATAAAATAAACATGTAACAAAACTCATGCATCAATAACACTCTACACCGCAATTTTGGTAATCTAGAAACCCTCCAAGAATAAGAAGGTAAAACTGGGGTGGGGATGATACCAACAAAAATTTACTGCAGCAATATTGTTCAACCACTTCTGATGGTTTGCCTTGTTAAAGGCCTGCCCTATTAAAGGCTTTACATTGTATTAATAGTGACCTGGTTAGAGGATTTACAAACACTTAACATGAAGTGTCACCCGGTTAAAGGATTTTAATCACCTAATCAAAGGATCTTACAAAATAGATGTAAAGCTAACCTCTCACCATAGGATTTTCATTCTAATACCATTGCTAGAGAGTATTAGATACAATAAACCTGATAGATTACAATCCTTGATTGCTGAATGCAGGCTCCTTTTTCACCTTCTCTTGATCTTGATGCTTTGTGATCTGATAACCCTTGCTTCTAAAAATAGATTTTCTTATGCACCCTTTTATGTCCTTCCATATGTATATTTACAATGAAGTTTTTTCTTCCTTATAAAGACTTCAAAGACTTAGGGTTTGATTTGGATCTATGATCCATATTGATTCTCAATTTCCTACTCAATACTTCTTTTTTATTGATTGGTTGCATGCCTTTATTATTTTTCTTATTGGCTACATGTGAGTTGCACGGGAAAAAATAAAAGATTCAATTTTATCATTAAATCCCTCGAAGTTTACCTTCTGTCGGCTGCAAAAAACTATTTGCATCATAGTTTGTGCAATTTCAAACTTTTATGCTGATCTACTGAGTTACTCAAGTCCTAAAGTATTTCTAATACTTGGCACATGCTATTTCTTGGATAACTCGGCACCTATTGTACTCGGCACTTGTTATCACTCGACACTTGTTATCACTCGGCACCTGTTGTACTTAGCACTTGTTATCACTTGGCACTTGTTATCACTCGGCACCTATTGTACTCGGCACTTGTTATCACTCGACACTTTATCTTGCTCGGCACTTACTCTTGATCTTGGTTAAGTGTATTGACACTTAGTTGTCAAATTTATTCTTTAAGCTAACAATCTCCCCCTTTGACATGAGTGGTAAAAACACTTAATTAAGATCCATGTGACTTAGTAATTTATCCTACATTCAAAATTTGCTCCCAAAATTTGCTATCTCCCCTTTTTATCATACTTATCATTTCATTCCTGTACTTAACTCTTATTACTTATTCTCCCCCTTTTTGACACTTATGTCAAGGGTCTTACAATGAAATGCCATACTTAGCCAAAAATGTACTATTTACTTCAAGGAGTACCTTCAGAGCTGCATCCCAATTTGCTAATGCAACATCCAATGTCTTATGCTGGATGGCAATCTCTGCTGCTAGGTGTACAAGTCCATCAGATGAAGAAAGATTGGGGTCTTTCCTAAGGACTGTCTCTACATTTATCTGCTCCTTGTGAAGTAATTCCAAATGAGGAGTAATTGACGATTGAATTTGTATCAATTTTTCTTTTGTGGTTGTCTCCTCTGCTGCTAAAACAGATAACTCTCTTTGTGTGTGAAGCGATTGGACAAAATGCTTCTCACTCTGAGCTGGATCTGTGGGGAGTTGCAAGCTAGAAACTTTCAGATTGTTTTCCAAGCTCAGTATTTTCTGGCTAGTGTCCTGTGTGAATGTGGAAAAATCACACAACTTTTTGTACAGGGAAAAGATATTTCCTAGTACAATTTTAACTATTATAACTTTCTTTGCCAGTTCTTCTTTAGACAGTGCTATATCACCTGATATTTTACTATTTACTTTACCTTGGAACTTCTTTTCTGACCATTCAAGCAATCTAGCATTTGTTTCTTGGTCTTCATTAGTCACCTGATTAACTATATTAGATGGTTGTTCCATAATTGGTCTTGACTCATTTGGAGATTGTGAGCAAAAAGCTTCTCTGAATATATCTTTAATTTCATTCAATGTAAGCTTATGCTTGTATTCTTTACTTAGTGGTTCTTGTCTCCTTCTTTTGTCTAACGCACTCTGAATTTCATTAATCTTTTCTTCAGTAAGAGTGCTAGATTCATGATATGGGATCTTTATTTCTTCATCAAGCTCAGGAACTCCATAGTGAAGTTTTCTGACTGCCTTTGATGAGCTCGAGCCTCGTGTCCTAATTTGCAGCTATAATCCATCTATGCTCGGCTGCTGAAGAGTTTGTGTTGGAGTACCAAATTTTGGTAATGTAACCAGTGTTTGTATTGCAGTCTCCTCCTTCTTTGTCTCATCTTTTTCTTCAGCTTGAATATCCCTTTTATCATTGCTAGGTGGGGTTGAACTTGTTGATTGTTTAGATGTTTCTTTTATTTCCCCTGCTACTGTACTCGGCACTTGGAGTGTAGAAGTGACTATACTTGGTGGAGGTGGTGGCGGAAGAAATAGAATGCCAGTAGTTTGTATGGTCAAGGGTGGCACTAGTGCTTTTACCTTGACTTCTAGATTCTGTAATTCATCAACACTAACCAATATAGGATTTGAACTTAATTTTGCTACTAGTGATGATTGGTCAAGGATTTCCAAATCCTCTGCAGTTAATGGATTGATGTTTAGATTTGAAGTATCTGTAACATCCTTTATTTTTATGATATCTGCAGGTGTGATGGTGGCATGAGGAGGACTAGGAGGAGATACCTGTATGTCTTGCATACTTTGATCTTGTGGCTCAGCTATATCTTTCTCTTCCTCTTTCTCCTCATTATGTGCCTCTTCTTCCTTTTCTTCTTTACTCTTCTTCTCCACTAGTTCCTTCTCTTTTTCTTTGGTTTTTGATACTTTCTTTTCCTTTGTCTTGGCACTTGCCTCTACCTTTTATTCTTCATTATATGCATCTTCAATTTTCTTGTAAATTATTTTCCACAATCTTGTGGATTTAGTAACTACCTCTTCAATTTTATTCTGCAATATGTTGAATGCTCTATACTTGGGAGTGAATATGTTATTATGCCTTTTTACAGCATTTACTATTTGATCTTTAGTCAAATCAGGCAACAATATTGCTAATGTTGACTCCCTTATTTCTTTTTCCATTTGTAAACAAAAATGCCATTTATCCTCTACAATTTTATACAATTCTCTTGGCATAGATTCATCTAATTCTAGAGGTGTGTGCTTATAATCAGCCATCATAGCATACACAGATTCCTCTAATTTATTTTTCTCTTCTTTGGTGAGCTTAGAAAAATTTAGGTTCTTTAGACCTTTTAAATCATTATTTCTAATTTTTGAACATAATTTATCAACAGCAGTCCGGGGTTTGTGTCTTACCACTTGAAATTGACTATTGTCCTCTGACTCTATTTTGTCCTCATCTATTTTAGGCTGTGGAATAAATTTCCTTTTCTTTGACTCGACAACAATCTTCTTTGAGTCTTTCTTCTTTCCTTTTGCCTCCTCTTGGGCTCTTTGTGTCGTAGCCCTTGTGGTAGGTTTCTTTGGTGCAAGGGCAGCTACTTTCCTCACCTTGGATTTAGGAGCAGAAGGAGTTGTGGTCTTTCTCTTAACTAGTTCTTCCTTGGCTTCTTCTACCTCAGCACTTTCCTCTTTATCTTCTCCTAACCCTTGAGTCTGACCTTGAAGTTTATCTCCTTCTTCTTCAATGTCTTCTCCCTCTTCTTCTTTTGTTCCTTCTTCTTCTTCCATGCCAAATTTTCTTTTGATTTGTCTCACCATTTTCTCTTTCTTCTTTCCTGCTGAAGCAGTTTTCAAATCTGTTATCACCTTTGATTTGACAACATCATAAGTTCCAAATTTTTTTGCATTTTTATTAGCTTCTTCTGCAAGTAGAGCTGTTATTGCTATAGAGGCTTGATCAACATCAAGTTCATAACCTAGTGGCCTAAGCCATCTTACTCTAGGTATAACTGCTTGTATGTAAGTATAATCTATATCTACAAGAAAACAAATATCTTTTTCATATTTCTTAGTCAATGAGACTAGAATTCTCATTCTTTGTTTCATGGACTTTTTAAAGTCCTCAAAATAACCAATCATCTGGGCATCAAAATTTTCACCCATCTGTTCAATGTATCCATTAATTTGTTCAACAATTGTTTTATCTGGATTCCATCTTACCTTGCCCATAGAAGGAAATTCTTTCTTTAGATAGAAAAATATGCACATCAAAACTGATCCAAATTTGCATTGAGCTCCCTTGCTCTTCCTTATAGCTCCCAGATTTTCATTAATCTGTTGAAACATGAGCTCTGCCAAATCATAAGTGTGATCCCTTTTGATTATCTTGTATGCAACATCAACTGCTATACAAGGTACACTGTTTAACCTACTTGACTGATAGAATTTATGTGAAATGATTCTCACATCAAAATCTAGTAGGGGATCTATGACTGTGTCGATAGTCATTCCTCTATTGTTCCATTTGGCACCTGTATTTTTCTCTATTACTTCCCTTTTGTCACTTCGCAAGGTCTTTGGCCGATCTAGGGTTGGAATACCAGTAACCCTATGAATAGTTTTCTTGGTAAATTTTACTAGCCCTGACTCTAACCAAAAAGCTCCATCATGTATTCAGCTCAAAACTATCCTTACCCATTCAGTTTTGAAAACAGTCAAAAATGCTAGGGTTTTCGTCAATCCTTTTCTTTCTATTATTAAAAACTCATTTTTCAGTACTTTGTTTTCACATAGTTTATCATATGCATTATGAATTTCTAAGTTTCCTATGGCACCTATTTTGCAATTATAACATCTACAAACATCTTGGACCATAACAACTTTATCCAGAATAACTAATAATGCACCTGCAGGATCATTCTTGTATTCTACTTTTGGAATGGGCTTAAATTCAGGTTGTTTAACTTCGTTGCTGACCAATTGAACTTCATGACTCTCTATACCCTTAGTGGTTCCTGACCTAGATTCCATTGTTTGCCAAACTAGGGTTTATAATTTAAACAAATTTATAAGTCTTACGTAGCTCGGCACTTAAGTAAAATACCTTAAATCGATGAAATTTGTCTTGAATCATTGTTCAAATCTTCACAAATGGCTTCTGAGCTGATCTTGATCTTCTCCACTCTTTTTGGCTTTGCTTCTTGTTCAAATGGTGGGAAAATGATTGAAAATTGGATTTATGTACCCTTCAAAACAGAGTAATAAATGCTTAGTACATTGCCAACTGTCTACTCGGCACTTGAAAAGTTTCGTCATGACTCGGCTCCCATTGTGTTTTACTTTACTCAGCTCCTATTGATATTTCATAGCTTGACATCAACTATCAACTCGGTCATTGTTAGCAACTCAACTCCTGAAGTCAACTTTGACATATCTTCAAGAAGTTCTCAATTTTGACTTAGAATCTTTGTTTATGCTGATTTCATTTTTGCAGTTCTTATATGTCTTGGGATTGATTTGTGATGTAACTTGGTTTATCAATCCCACACACTTATTCTTTGCTTAATTTGATGAAGTGTGATCACTTGACCTATTATGTGAAGTGATCTCTGTACTTGATGTGCTAGACTCATCTTTCTTCCTCCATGTCTTATTCATTTCACTTTTGATATGTCCAACATCTATCTTTGCCTTTCCATTACTGAACTCAAAACTTGATGCCTTTGACCTTGTTGGGCAATTCCTACTGACATGACCAGTTTTTAAGCAACTGAAACATGTGGTTTGACTCAACCATCTTTTGTAGTTCCCTCTAAAATGTGTTCTTATGTAGTTCTGTGGGATATGTCCATATTCTTGACAATAGTGACAGTTGTACCTGGTGTTGTAATCCCAAAATTCATAGTTTGATGTCTTTGGTGGTTGATTTACTATCCACATAGACTTTGATCTACATTCAAAAGATCTATGTCCATACCTTTTGCAATTATAACAATGTCCATCAAATCTTGATGTCTTAATAATTTGGGTTCTACATTCATATGCTTGATGACTTTGCTTCTTGCATTTGTGACAATGATTTATGCTTTTGGGTTTGTCATGCTGATGGGCATTCTTGCTTCTACAAACATTAGATGTATGTCCTTTCTTTCCATAGAAATGACATGTAGGTTTAACATCTTTACCTTTTTCATTTCTTTGTTCTGCACTCTTTGATGATTCTCCAACTTCAGTGCTATTATATCCAAGCCCTGTTGTATCATGGGTTGATCTTGGAGATTTCAGTATTTGCTCAAAATATTTGATGGCTTCACTTGATTTGTTGATATTTTCTGCCACCTCTCTTTCTCTGTCACACTTTAGTCAATAAAACTTTAGTCAATAAGTATCACACTTTAGTCAATAAAACTTCTATCTTAAATTAAATTGCATGCATGTAAATACATCAAATAAACATGTAACAAAACTCATGCATCAATAACACTCAACACCGAAATTTTGGTAACCCAGAAACCCTCCAGGAATAAGAAGGTAAAACTGGGGTGGGGATGATACCAACAAAAATTTACTGCAGCAATATTGTTCAACCACTTTTGATGGTTTTCCCTGTTAAAGGCTTTACACTGTATTAATAGTGACCTGGTTAGAGTATTTACAAACACTTAACATGAAGTGTCACCCGATTAAAGGATTTTAATCACCTAATCAAAGGATCTTACAAAATAGCTGTAAAGCTAACCTATCACCATAGGATTTTCATTCTAATACCATTGCTAAAGAGTATTAGATACAATAAACCCGATAGATTACAACCCTTGATTGCTAAATGCAGGCTCCTTTTCTGCCTTCTCTTGATCTTGATCCTTTGTGATCTGATAACCCTTGCTTCTGAAAACAAATTTTCTTATGCACCCTTGTATGTCCTTCCATATGTATATTTACAATGAAATTTCATCTTCCTTATAAAGACTTCAAAGACTTAGGGTTTGATTTGGATCTATGATCCATATTGATTCTCAATTTCTCCCTCAATACTTGTTTTTTACTGATTGGTTGCATGCCTTTATTATTTTTCTTATTTTCTGCATGTGAGTTGCATAGGAAAAAATAAAAGATTCGATTTTATCATTAAATCCCTCAAAGTTTACCTTCTGTCAGCTGTAAAAACTATTTGCATCATAGTTTGTGCAATTTTAAACTTTTATGCTGATCTACTGAGTTACTCAGCTCCTGAAGTATTTCTGATACTCGGCACATGTTGTTTCCTGGATAGCTCGGCACCTGTTGTACTCAGCACTTGTTATCACTCGGCACCTGTTGTACTCGACACTTGTTATCACTCAACACTTGTTATCACTTGGCACTTGTTATCACTCGGCACTTTATCTTGCTCGGAACTTACTCTTGATCTTGGTTAAGTGTATTGACACTCAGTATTGATTATGGAGGCCAAAGTTTTAAAAAAAAATTTAAAAAAATTAATAATAATAATAATCATGTTAATCAAATAAATAAAAATACACAAAGAAATATTATTATTCAAATAATAAACAACCCTCTTAGAAACCACTTAAGAATATCAGTACATTCATCTATGCAAGAGTAAACAAGGCATCTCAATAGAGAAAACCATGAATTATAGAGGCCAAAGTGATCAATAAGAGTATTACCATCATCGTGTGCAATAAAAATGAAGCACAACCTAGCCATAAAAATTCTTTGACAGAATGCCTCAAAAGAATTCGATCTAATAATAAAGTTACAAAATAGTTATAAGGATAAGAATTCAAAACTAACAAACAAAAGAATTTTGTAGATTTCATATCATATCCCCTCCTTGCCAAATGTCTATGCATAATGAAATTCTTAAAACCGGTTGTGATCAAACAAGATAGTGTTCAATTTTTACTTTTTCTTAAATGAGGATGGATAACATAAAAATGAAAGGGAAATTTTTTTTAACCATGCCTTAATATGGAAATTTTGATTTTATTTTTTATAGATAGAGATTCAAACCCCTAATTTGGTTCATCATCAAAATTTGCACTATCTAGAGAAAAAATTAATTTTATTAAAAGGAAGAATCACAGGTTGAAATTTTTAGAAAACTTTGAAGCAAATGCAATTATCTAAAGGCACTTTTTATATCATGTAATCATTTTCTATAACATCTTTATTAGTATTTATAGAAGAGGAATTACAAGCTTGGAGAAATAGACAACTGACTTGCATTAGAAGCTTGTGGGACTTTGGTGAAAGGCTTCCCCTATAAAACCAACCGGAGAACAATGACTGATTCATGTCAGAAATCAATGTTCGCGTGGTTTTTTGAATTGACTAATTTTCTATAAAAATGAATTTATGTAAGTCAATATTAAGTTGTTGATAAACAGGTTAATGTTATATTATTGAGTGTAATATTGTGTGCACTATAGTAACAACTCACATAGAGATTTGAGAGTGAAAATAGGAGGCACATAATCAAAGTGATTGAACAACAAACCTACATGTATAGGAGTTATGATTAGTCATACTCCATATTTGTAATATGCATTGAATGGATGAATAATAAAAAGTATAGTATTATCTTTTTGTGTAAATTAAGATTTTTCACACTGTATTAGAGAAGGGCACTCAACATTTATGTATGATGTTTCCATAAGAGAATGAGTAAATAATGATTTGAAGAAGTAAATGGGAGCTATTAGTAAGTAGAATAGAAAACTAAAAAGTAAGGAGCCTGTAATATCCCTCCTAAGCTTGTGAGTTATATTATAAATCTAATTAAATGCTAAGGCCCCAATAGCATTTAATAACATTTATAATTTCTCTTATGTTGATAAAATTAAACCAAGACATACAAAAAGAGAAATATTATGTTTTT
Organism: Cupressus sempervirens; assembly: GCA_028749045.1. Classification (NCBI taxonomy): domain Eukaryota; kingdom Viridiplantae; phylum Streptophyta; class Pinopsida; order Cupressales; family Cupressaceae; genus Cupressus; species Cupressus sempervirens. The sequence continues at coordinate 57,433,503 of CM053784.1, read as the reverse complement.
GTCCCATGCGATGGAGAATAGAGGAATTTCAAGAAAATGGACAGTTACGTTGGGATAGGAGAAAGAGTTAAAATGGATGAATTTCATTCAAAGAGGCAAACTAAAGAATTTTAGAAAAAATAATATAGCAGGAAAGTAGTGGTTAGCAGTTTTGCTTATGAGGAATGCTAAACTTCTAATGAGGCCATTGTCTTCAATATTGAGAGATATCTCTAGGACAATTGGCCATTAGGATTGTTTATTTGAAGTGAACAAAAATGGACAAGCTTGTGTATACTTTGCATAGTCAATATAATAACAATTTTAATTTAATCAATTACACAGATTACATCATCGATTATATAAAATAAATAAACTTAACCATTGTCTAAAACAATTCTTATTATTAATTCAGGGAAGAGAATTTCATGTTGAGGACAAACTCCAAGCTGATTCCACATTTTTTCTTGACAAATAACAAAGAAGAGAGATATCAAAAGTTAAAACTAAAGGTCCGTGTGTTCAAAATTTAACATGTTAATACATGAATAGATTTTAACTAAAGAAATTGCATTTAATCTTGTTGGGCTCAATCCAAATCTGCTTTGAATTTAGAACTAGTAGCTGTTGCAATGCTATGAGATCTAACTTGCACTAACCAATCTCTGTGTGAGTTGTTACTACAATGCACACAGTGTTACACTTACAATAATATAACATTAACCTATTTATCAACAACTTTATATTGACTTACATAAATTCATTTTCAATTTCCCCTAGCCCCAGAATAATCAGATACTATTGCTTTCACTACCTAGTAGAATGTGTAATGCCCACCTTCAGATTCTATTTAATTGACCCCCTCCTCATCCTCTAAACTCACCCAATCTCCTCTTCTCTTGTATCTCTTATCACATCTAATTGAGCCATTTTTCTAAGGCCCATTCCCTGGTCATTTTTGAAGGGCTGGTAAGTGTATTATCAAAGGTTCTATCATATTTTCTCGACTTGCCTTGATGATTGAGATTCTCTTCATGGGAGGTTTAGTAAGAGTATGTATTTGGATTTGTAGATTGTTAAGCATGTCTGCCATTGGGTTTCAATGGGTAAGGTAGGTATTCTTCTTTAAAGATTGCTAATTTTTGATTTTGGGCTTTATTTGGTGTTTGGTGGTCATTGCTCCACCTATTTTCATGTTTTCTTGCTCTGTCAAGTGAAGGTCTGCATGATTTCTAGCCGAGCTATAGATTTGTGTATAGTTTTTCAGGATGAAAGCTAATAAAATGTTTAACTCATAATGGGGTTCTGTTAAGTTGGATTTATGTTTCTTGTTGTCACTCAGTGTTCTCGTTATTAAATGTGGCTGTACATGTTTGTAATATCTTTGTGGGTCTGGTCAATGTAGTTTTGAAGGGTTGGGTTGGAAATTATAGTCTTTCAAGCTAGGGAATGCCAAGTGTGAGGATTTGCAATAATGCTTGTCTTGTTGTGAATGTGGGTAGTTCCAGTATGGGAATTCTATGAGTTTCACAAGGGTATATTGTGTAAGAATCTGTGATGTATTTTTCATTGTTGAATCTAATTATGCTAGAATGTTTAATTGTTGAATGCTTGGCTGGAGGGGATGTGTGAATGCATGTCTTGTTGTGAATGCGGCTATGAGTTTAGATATGCAAATTCTATGACATTCACATGGTTGATCTTTGTGTATAAGCTAAGATGTACTTTTGGAATATAAGTGCTCTTTTGAAGAGTTCTTCTTAACTAAGCTAGAATATTTGATTTTTTCTGCTATACAAATATCAATAAATAGAATGAAAATGTTGTATGGGTGTTTACCTGATGCAAGAAATGGCTATTTGAGTATCAATCCTATTAAGCTAATTGTCAATATCAAGATTTGTACTAGTTTCAAGTTGGACCAATGCACATGCAACCTTTTATGGTGGAGGTGATGCTTCTATTACAATGGGTAAGTGAGTTCAAAGTTCAGTAGATTGTTTATCATTCAGATATGAGGAATCTCTCTATCTCACCCACTTATCTATTGTTTCATGTCTTTCGGGAGGGGCATGTGGATATTGAAATCTCTATAGCCAAGGCTATGGCACCAGTATAGTAGCTCTAAGCATAGCCCTCTTCAACAATGGCCTCAGCTGTAGAGCTTGTTTTCAAATAAAGTGCAGTGCAGATCCAAGGTGGTGCCTGCCTAGCACCATTGTAGTGACTGCTACAAACTTTTGCCCTCCCAACTCTAGCCTCCTTACCAATGCAGGTGGATGGTGCAATCCCCCGAAACAACAGTTTGATCTCACTCAACCTGTCTTCCTTAGGATTTCCAAGTACAAATCTAGAATTGTTCCTATCATCTATAGAAGGTGAGTTGCAAGGAAATGGATATTCACTTCCTAGGATGTATGAATGTTTAAGTTGCCTCTTTCACCATAACTAATGCACAGGAATGGCATCTATGGACTGACCCACCAGAATGCACAGTGACCTACACCCCCTCCCAAACCTCCAAGTACCATCTCCAAGACATTCCCTCACCGGTGACTTAGAGTACCCAAGTACCCCACCTTCACCATTCCCCAACCACACTGATGCTAGGATGGGTACTTCAATTTTTATTTGAATTTTTATTTATAAATGTTACTATTGAATATGTTTTATATTACTATATTGAATGTTCAATAATTTTAGTTCTTGTTGTAATTTTTATACATTCAAGTATTTTAATTTAGTATGTTACATCATCTCCCCCTTCTTGAAGTTGCCTAGCTATTCCCGCATCCCAAAATTGAGGCCCATTGCCCCATTCTAAAAACCTATGTTTGGGCATCCTGTAGTACCCTAGTACTGGTGTTGCACTGTAAAATACTCCATAGGCATGGTGCAATCTGCTGGCTATGTAGCCCTCTGCATGCATTAGTGCTTCCTAGAGATCAGAAAGCCCATTCTAGGTATAAATATAGCCTAATGGGGCACATGCATATTAATCTTAATAGTAATTAACCATTTCTTGGGTTTTTTTATTTTCAGCGTCCCATGTCAAAAGAGAGGTGGAGTTAGATTTAGCATCAATGGGCACTCCTACTTCAATTTGGTGTTGATAACAAATGTTGGAGGAGCAGGGGATGTGCACTCTATTTCTATAAAGGGATCCAGGACTGGGTGGCAAAAGATGTCTCGCAACTTGGGGCATAATTTCTAGAGTAACTCCTACTTGAATGGCCAATCTCTCTCATTCAAGGTGACTACCAGTGATGGAAGGATTGTCACCTCATACAATGTTGCTCCTACTCACTGGAAATTTGGCTAGACTTACAGTGGAGCTCAGTTTCATTAAACTACTTCTCTAATTAGTCATATTAATATAATTCTAAGCCCGAAGATAAGCTATAATCTGCATTTTCCATGTATCTCTAGACTCCATGAACTAAGAATTGGGCTTATTTTATTGTGGCCTCTATTCAAGTTCATTAACTATATTTCTATGTGTAACTTATTATCCGGGCTGCCATGGTGGAATACACTACACCCACTCCTCGCATTGACTATTGAAGATTTGTACCATCTTATCGTATTTACCATCTTACCATTTGTACCATCTTAATGTTAAATATGTTAAATATTTTTATTTTTTGGGCTCTCATTCTCACCGTGTGGTTATCAAACAAAAATTGGTTGAGCTTTTTTGGGTGGTTAGGGGAATTAGAGATGACACTTTGATAAATTTTCTAGACATGGCTTTATAATATTTTTAACACACTTTTCCTCTGGCATCCTAAATATTGTTAGAGAAAAAAGGCTTTGCCTCCATGCTCCAGGGCACCATGTGTCAACATCAATCTATTAATGAAGTTGTTGAATTTATCATGATTATTCCCATTAATTAGGATATTCCAAAATTTGATAGATGAGTTGTCATGCTTTGATCTAGAAGAATGCTCTAATGTCACAATGAACTATCTGCATGAAATAATTAGAGTGAAGATATTCTTGAGCATTGGCTACATCTCTAGCTATGTTCAACATTTTTTCTAGTCCCAATCTACCACTACCTTGATACAAACAATTCTCCATGCTTTCATTTGAGAAAAACTCAAAGATCAAAGATTTGAAGTTAACATTGGAATACGTAGTAATGATTCTTGCAAGATTTTGGCATCAAACATTCTGTAATAACTTACATTCCACTTTGAAAGTCTTGTCTGATTCTTCATCTACTAAACTAAGAATATTCACAACAAGATGGATCCCATCAGTAAAAAATCCTTTATACATTGATCCATAATTGTTTTTTGCTAGCAGATTGGACTTATGGAATTTATTAGTTTCTACAAGAAGCACCTCATATGAGATAACTGGATGCTCCACTTTTTTAAGGATTTTATGAATTACTTATGATAGATTGAGCTCTATGTAAGTGTTTTCATGTGAACAATGTCAATACAACTGCCCCAAATGAAAAAATAGCACTAACAGTAGCAACTCCAACTAGCACTCCCTGTAGAAACTAAGAAAAGAGTTCCATGTATAATTAAAATCTATGTTTGTGTTGTGCAGTACAGTAGGGGAAATGATGTTTGTTAATTTATTGTATGAAAGGTTCAATACTATGAAACTCTTCAAATTTGATAATGATCTTGGAATATCTTCTATCAACATTTTATTGGAAATATCAAAGATTTCTAGAGTAATCATGTTGGATAGAGAGCTTCGAATTTTTCCTTTTAGAAAATTGAGGCTAATATTCAAAGCAATCTATAGCATAGAGATTGCTAACTCCTTGTGGAATTATTCCACTAAGCTTATAACTACCAAAATAAATCTCTATCAAAGACTTTCTATCCTATATATTCCCTAGTATAATTCTTGGTAGACAATTATTTTGCAAACATAGATTCTAAAGCTGTTAAAGCTTAAATAATTTTGGGGATTTGGATCTTGATAAGAGATTGTAACTCAAATCCATATATGTTAGTGCTAGAAAATTTGATAGAATATTTCCCTCAAATTTATTATTTGACAGCTTTATATGCTGCAACTGCACAAGTTTGGGTAGTACTTCGATCAACAAGACCCCCAAGGCATTATATCCAAGATCAAGTACATGGAGTTTTGTACAATTAGCTAACATCTTTAGAATTGAGCTATTTAAATAGTTGTTATTCATTTATAGGTATGTCAAATTTGGCGCATTTCAATTTGTTAGAGGGGTACTTCTGATCAAGTTGTTATTAGCTATGTACAACTTGTATAATATTCTAGGAAAATTCTAAGGTATCTTTCTAGAGATAGTACTACTTCTAAATTTTGATGTTTTAGTAGTGAATAAAGATTTTGTGGTAGTGATTTACTAGTCATAGTTTTCAAAGGGAAGCATACATACAATATCATGGTTAGTGGTTTCAAAGGAAAATTTTAGTGTCAAGAGAATTCAAAGTCAAGGGAAACATTCACAAAGATCCTTAATGATAGCTATCAAGCAATATCATATTATTAATGTGAAAGAATGCATCAAATATTTGACAGCTTCACAATGCTCGAAGGAAGCAGTTCTTTGGGAAGATGGATATCATGATAATTCTTAAAAAGTACGTAGGTGATAGTGAGTGGAAATTTCTAGAGCTTTCCACAACTTAATTCAATAGAGATATGAGTATGATGTTTCTTAGGTTATATGAATAAGTTGATTCAACTACAAAACATCAAGATAACACCAGTATCAATAGAAAGGGTAAAATGATTATTATAGGCATGGACATTGGGTATTATTTGGACCGTATCCAAGTACCAAGAAGAGTTATTGATGTAATAAGAATGCCCTGAGTAGATCTACTAAATGCTTCGATAATTTTGTTATGAAAGAACATACCAGTAATGGTTCCAATTGGTTTGTAGAATGAGAATTCATGAGAATTGAATGCATCTGCAATTACAAAGAAAGCAGACACAGTTTCTTCCCTAAAATTCATTCCTTCCATTAACTCTAATATACTTGTTGATCTGAGAGTAGCGCTTGATACTTTTATGCTAGTGACACTTGTGTGTATCCTATAGTCATGGTAGTCCATGAGATCATATTTCATCTAGGTATTATGTAAAATAGATCCCACACCTTTTCTCTTTTTCCACATTTTTCATACATGTCTAGTAGGGTACTTACAAAAATGATATTTGACAAAATATTCTCTCAACTAAGCTTTGATGGATGTTAATACCCTGTTCCAAATCTCTAGTTTGACCACAGGTAGTGAGAATGTAGCCAAGGTTTGAGGAGTCTATCTTTAACCAGCAAGTTGGGTGTGCTTAAAAGCTTCTCGCACCTTTCTAAGAAATCCAACTTCAAAATACTCCAATATCTTTGCTCATCATGAGATATATTTCTTTGAGGCATTTTTCCAAACAGTTCACACACCTTGTTTATCCTTTCAAATGTTGCAATAGAGATGCCCAGTTTATGGGTATGCAATGGTTTAATCATTTCTATTAGAGAAGAATAGTTTTGGGAATAATGATATTAATTCAACTGCCCTATATATAGTAGGGGCCCTAAATTAGAATAAAGCAATGCCCTATAGATAGTAGGGGTTATACTTACCTTGAATCTATTTTTCGACATGGCATTTCATAGGGCTAGTTTAGAGGCAACTTGTGCTCCTTCCACTCAATCAACTGAATCCCCATAGTATTCTAAGGGGTTCTGGGGTTAGATCTGTAACTTGAGGATCTAGAACGAAGCCACCCCTCATGTTGCTTTTGCATCGATTCAACCCCATTCACTCGATCCCAGTGCTTGATATTTCTTCATTCCCTCTTAAGGTGTTTCTGCACTTCCATGCATTTGTGCATCGAAACTGGCTACTTTGTATCAACGCTAATTATTATTTGAATTCTCTATATCTGCTTCTAGCCTTCTTCTCTTTAATGTCTGTAAGGGCACTCACAACAACAATACCTGACAAAAATCTTGATACCTTGTTTGGAAGATCACATTTTGGTACTGGCTACAAGTATGTTGGTTAATGTGAACCAATGGAGTTGAAACTTGCTCCCATTAATTCTATACACAGTTAATGTCTTATTACTACAACCTTTATTAGGTATTTGGAAATTGAATGTGATAGCCCTAACTACAATTTTTTGGGTAAGAATGTGTTGGTCGTATAATTTATAATATATAGTATTATATAATATAAAGTAAAATCATAGAAATTTATAGAAATTTTGGTTCTTATTATATTGGAAATATTTTACATTATATTGATTATTTATTTCATTTCATATTAAATGATATTAAATAAATTAATATAATTTATATATCAATTAATTGTTTTATTCTACAATACAATTAATCATATTCAAATTAAATCACACTTTGACTTTATACAACATCTGAATTTAATTATAATGAATTTATGAAGAAGAAGAAAACTCTTTGCGCATATACATTTAAAAGACACTTATAATTTTATTTTTTAAATGTTTTTTTGACTTGACATAGAAATATATCTAGTTGTCAATGTTTAGAAATAATTTTGTACTATTCATTTTTAAATTAAATGGATTTTTCTCTACAATCCAAATATATTTTACTAATTAATTTTAAAATGAATAGTACAAACTTATTTCTTAACATTGATAAATAAGAGATATTTTACTTAAAGTTACACACTATTTCTAAAGGAAAATTATAAGTATTATTTAAATGTACTTGTTCAAAAGTGCACTATGTGAAAAGAATCAATCATAGCACAACAATTATAATTAAATACATATATACTAGTACTATAGAGGAATTCAATAAAAGAGGGGTTATAATTTACTGAATCAAGAAATAAAGCAGAGTATGTGCATCAAACAACCCTATCAAGAAACATTAATTGGTTTATCTATAGGGATAACCCAATATAGTTTCTCCCTATTCACTAACATCTAAAGTTTTTAAAATACTTTTAAACACTACACCCCCTACAACTATGAAAATGCACTTCCATAATAATGATTACAAAGCACTTGATGAATTTCACAACCCTCTAATGAGACCTAAAAGACATATAAATTTATTTTATTCTTTTGAGTAATAAACCATGACTAAAACTTTCCTTGGTGGTAACCATTCCTTCTGATTCTATTTCTAAATGTTGTTTATTCACGTAGAGGTAGATTTTTGGTATGTGACAAGTGTACATGATTTTCTCATTCAATAAGCCTATTAGTGAACAATCTTTACCAGTAAAATATAACTTCTATATATAAGTCTACGATATTATCAAACATAGTATAAAGGATTAATCACCATTCATTTAGTCATTCTTTTTTGAGTTACTAATTACTTAGTCATTTATTTCATCATTTTTATTTTTCTATCATTGTGATTTTACTTGATGACCAAATTAGTCATTTATTTAATCATTTATACTTGTGAATTACAAAATACTAGTAGAATTTGATCATATTTAGTCATGTGACTAAAAGGTTTAGTAATGTGACTAAACATTTTAGTCATGTAGTCATTTATTTGTCAAAATTCAGCTAGTGATTGCAAAGCTATCAGATCAAACATGTTCTAATACTCTAGCAATTGTATTAGATATGGAAATCCTATGGACTTAGGTTGGCCTAGCAGCCATTTGTAAATCCTTTAATAGGGTGGCATTCCAAGTGAATGTACAAAAGTCCTTTAACTAGGCCTACTTTTAGTAGGGTAGTGAAATCATTTAACTAGGTCACTTTTCACAGAGTGTAAAGTATTTAACAAGACATGGCTCTCATAGGACATACCATTGGAAGTGGTGAAACATTGTAACCTTGAATAGTTACACATTGTTGTAGTGATATTTTGTGGGTGTCATCCCCACCTCAATTTTACCTTCTCATTTTGGAGGGTTTCTAGGTTACCAAATTTGTGTTTTGTCTATTTTTATGCATGTCTTTACTTTCATGTTTATTTGGTAAATTAGATGCATGTGAATGGTTTTAGATAAAGGAATTTAGAAGGGTTAAAGTTAGTTACTTCTGATTCACCCCCCCTCTTAGAAATAAATCTTTCCACTTGTTAATTCAAACAAAGGACAATCATACAAATCCTAAAAAATACCATCACAATAGAACTATGATATTCATTATTATCAGAAAATTCAACTAGATATAGATAATCCTCCCAAAGAGTCTATCTATCTATCCATCACATACATCGTCAACATATCCTCTAGAACCTGATTCACTCTCTCGATCTGAACATTTGTCTTTGGGTGATAAGATGAGTTGAAGTTCAACTACACTCCAAGATCATGCTACAACAATATAAAAAATACAGATGTGAATACATGATCCCTATCCAAAATGATGTTCTAGGGAATACCATGAAATGCCACAATATCATGCATGAAGACATTAGCTATTGAAGTTGTTTTACAAAAATTTTGACAAACTTAGTGAAACTTTAGTTTAATTTCTTTCAAATTCCCTAGTGGGGCATTACAATGATAGTGATGATCTAGAATTTGTTACAATTAAAGAAGAAAGTCTTAGAAAGGAAGAAGTTAAAGAAGAAAAGGAAATTGTGTCACAAGTTGAAAAGAAGAAATCTAATTGGATCATACACAATGTTTGTTCACATCATATCATTGGTGATATGAATAAAATTGTTGAGTTTAACAGTTGTGATGGAGGAATTGTTAGAGTTGTAAATAATGTATCTTGTCATATAAAGGGAATATGATCCATTACTCTTGATGGTAAAAGTAAAATTGATGATATTTATTTTTTTGATGATTTGAACATAATCTTTTGGGTGTTGGACAATTAGTTGACAAGGGATATCAATTTTAGTTTATAGAGAAGACATGTATTATCAAGGATAAAAGTAGTAAGATAATTGGTACTGACACAAGATCAAGAGGTAATGTTTTTTAGCTGAATCCTATAGAGATGACATGTTTGGTTGCTAAAGTTGATAACTATTGGTTATGACACAAAAGGTTTTGTCATATAAATTTTGATAATATTATGGTGATAAGTATGCTCACTATTAAATATTTTCCTAAAATCATGAAGCCTACAAACATGGCATGCAAGGATTGTGTTATGGAGAAGAAGAAGAAAAGTTCTTTTCAAGGTAAGAAGTTTACAACATTAGCAAAGTTAAAATAGTGTACATAGACTTGAGTGGTCCTACAAAAATAAGATCATTCTATTGTGAAAGGTACTTTTTGATTTTTGTTGATGATTTTACTAGGATGATGTGGGTAACATTTTTTTGAGAGAAATTTGAAGCATTTGAGAAGTTTACGGTGTTTAAGAATAGATTTGAAAATGAATTTGGATTAAAGATCAAGTGTTTAAGATCAGATAGAGGTGGAGAATTTACCTCAAAGGAGTTTAACATTTTTTTTGAAGTAAATGGTATTTAAAGACAACCTTCGCTTGAGTTTCATTGTGTATGTGATGAAGGGTGCTTCCTTTAAAACCATAAACTCATAACAGAAAAAAAGAAACAACAACAATTGTGAGAACAAAGTATGGACTTCTTATTCACGCCACAAATACAATATTATAGAATTCACAAATAAAATATGCTACCACACATGGGTGCCTTCATTACAATAATCTATAGGACAATCTATGAACTATCACCTAGAGTTGTTCTAGACAATGTTCAGACCTTTCTTAAATAGGCAATTTTACGCCACTTGGGAAGGTTCTAGAAAATGAATTGTAATGCCTAGGGCCAAAAGATAGTAACAATACATATAGAGTTGGGCAAATACATCTTTGACAATTATTTTAGATATTTTGGGTAGCCCAACTTCGTAAGGCCATAACTCTCGAATCATTGCTCTGATTGGCTATTAGAACCACTTTTCAAAAATGCTAGCTCTTGATCTATAGGCTTAGAATGGCACAAGTGACCTTCCAATAAGTTTTCACCCTCATCTGAGCACTCTAAGGTCTCTACTGGTGAGCCTAAAGATTTTTCTACAAATTTTCTCACCAAGAATCCACAATAACTTCATTGATACTTAAGCTAGAGCAATGGTATTTTTATGGTAGGCCTACAACTCTAAAATTAACCTTCATGTAGAAAATGAGAACATTTTGAGCTCATATGAAAAACTTACTAAAAATAGCAAGTTCCCATAAATAGTAACCACCTTGTCTACTAGTCCTTATTAAAATAGAAAAGACTGAAAAGAAAATATTTTTGTGTGATGCAAGATTTCTCCTACACCCAAGATGCTCCTGCATCAGACACCCAAGATAATTTGAGAAGTGACCCTGTCTCATCTTAGGTGTTCAAAGGAAAACCAAGATAGTTAACCTCCTCCTTTGCTAGCCATGATGAATCCTCAACTAGCATCCCTTTCCATTTGACCAAATATTCCTCATAAGTTTTTTTCTTGGTACTTTTTCCAATACAACTATCTAGTATCTCCTCAATCTCCTTTGTAGCTGAACTAGCTGTTGGAATACTCTACTTCACTTCTGCAACTTCATCTCCATCACCTCCTTCATAATACTCTATCAAATCTAAATTATTAAATACTAGTGAAATATTCAATTTAGTAGGCAACTCCACTTCATAAGCATTTCCAAAATCATGTCTTTTCACTATCTTGCATGATCCAAAATTCTTCATCTTCAACTTATTATATGTACCCATTGGAAAAAACTACTTTCTCAAATGAACCATGACTTCATCTCCAATCTAAAATAACTTATACTTCCTTTTCATATATGCCTTAGCCTTATACTATGTATTCATCTTTATGATTTGCTTCCTTGACTCCTCATGTATGTTCTTCAAATGTTCAGCAAAACCTTCTACTTCAACACTACTTATCTCTTCTTTATCCAAGTACCTCAATTCAAAAGCAATTTTGGGACTACTCCCATTTACAAACTGGAAGGGTGATTTACTAGTATTCCTATTGAAAATTTTATTATATGCAAATTTTGCCTATGGTAAACTCGTATCCCATCCTTTTGGCTTGTCTCCAACCAAATATCTTAGCAAATTTCCCAAACTATGATTCCCAACTTCTATCTATACATCAGTCTATGGATGATGTGATGGACTAAACTTCAATTTTTTCTTCAACCTCTTCCATAATATATACCAAAAATACACAAAAAATTTTGTATCTTGATCTAAAATTATACTCTTTAGCAGACCATGTAGTCTCACCACTTCTCTAAAAAATAACTCGACCACATGAATAACATCACTAGTTTTCTTGGAAGGAACAAAATGTGCCATCTTTAAAAACCTGTCAACTACCACAAAAATAGAATCATGTTTGCATTGTGTTCATGGTAATCCAATAACAAAATCTATGCTAACATCCTCCCACAACTTCTTTGGTACAGGTAATGGTTGATATAACCCTATATTCTGCTTCACTAATTTTGCCATCTGACATACTCTGCAACTTTGTACAAATTTATTAACATCTTCCTACAACTATGGCCAGTAATAATTCTCAGCAACCAAAGCAATGGTTTTATCTTTGCTAAAATGTTTAACCAATCCTCCACTATGCTTCTCTTTGATGAGATTCTCTCTCATTGAACTTCTAGGAATGCACAACTAGCTTCCTTTGAATAACATACCAATTTGGATCATGAAATCTAACCACTTTTTCCTATCAAGTGTAAAAGGTTTTGTACAAGCCTTCCATGCTTCACCAAAATCAAGATCATCTAGATACAAAGTATTGGATTCCTTGAATCCAACCACCTCTATCTTCATTTATGTTAGCAAATGGTGTCTTCTACTAAGAGCATCTGCAACTCTGTTAGACTTCCCACTCTTGTGTTCTAAAATAAATGTATAAATTTGCAAAACCTCAATCCACTTCAAATGCCTTTGGTTCAATTTTTCTTGACTATTCAAATATTGTGAAGCTTGATGATCAATATAATAAATAAACTCCTTAGGAAGAATATAGTGTCTCCACTTCTTCAGTGCTTGAACTATAACATAAAATTCTTGATCATAAATAGAATATAGGTCTACCTTCTTGGCTCATAGTAGCTCCTATTGTAGTACCACTAGCATCACATTGTAACGCCCTACCAAGAGACCCAAAATAAATGACCTAAAGTTTTACTAAGTTTTCCAACATCTTTTTTTTTCAAACAAGAAAGTATAACATACACATCAAACACATAGTAGTGGAAGCAATAACATACAATCAACTAAAAACATACATAACAGGTTACATTCCTTAAGGATCACATGACATTGAATTACATTTAAATTTAACGAATACTAATTCTAACAATTATCACATCCATATGAAAGAATAATGGAATGTCCAAAATCCATAACATACATTTGTTTTGAATGCCTCTTGGAAAATTAATTCAAAATGCATAATCATCCACTATACATGTCAAAGGGTATGAAAGTCTAAAAGAATATACATATAAAGAAATATAAACACAACATCCTCCTCAAATCCATAATACAAGTAAAAATAAAATAAATGAAACCAATAACATAAATGATACATCCATCCATCATAAAAGACACAAACATCTAACATGAAATATAACTATCCATCATAAAACACAACTTGAAGTGCACAGTTCCTCCCAACTATCAATAGCATCATTAGACCATTGTGGGCCCTAGCCATCCCCTGTGCATAACATCCCAAGCCACTAGATAGATCATCAATACTATAGTAATAGGGACATCACTACTAAACATACTACGGCATAATCATAAGGAAATATAACATGATATTCATCAATATAATTAAATGCATCAGTAAATAACATCACCTAAACATGATAAACAAGCATCCCAAGAAGCTCCAACCACAATGACTACGGATGGATCTCAATGGTAAGAGTAAAAAGCACTACCACCCAATCATGTGGAACCTAAATGACCCACTCCCACCATGCTGAGGAAATAGTTTCAAGTCCCAAATAGGATATCAAATCACATAACACAAGAACTCTCTAAATCTAAGAAATCCTAAAAGTATACTAACTCAAAGGTTCCAACACATAGATTGACATCTAGACCCAGAGGCACACAAGACATCTAGGGATCTACTATGTAAGCAAGACAGTGTCATTGCACAATTCATGTTGGAAGTTACCTGAGAAATCCCTTAGGAATTCAGAGTCCCTAGTGATCTTACGGCCACTAATGTCCTCTGATACTGATGAGGCATACTATGGAATGCAAGGTCATAACAAAGAATCCTCTCAACTCCTATCCTAGTCTGTACTCCACTTGAGGCATGGGTGAGAACATACAATTAATCTTATTAGGTTCATTTAAGTCAATATTTAGTATAATGTTATCACTTATTAAAAGAAACTTACAATAAATTATCCCCAGAGCCTCTTAGGGCCCCCATCCCCCATTGTACACCACTTCCCAACACTACACATAGATGACCTACCCTAGGCTCATGAAATCACAAATCACAAAATCACCTTAGCCCTATACAAGCGATTGGGAAGCATCAAAAGATAAGCCACAATAATCACATCAGTTTTCCACAAACAACTAAAAAGCATCAAATGATAATCATAATAATCACAACAATTCTCTATCAACAACTAAAGGCATCAATGATAAATCACAATATCCAATGGTTCTCAATGAGCAACTAGAAAATATCTCAAAATAAATCACGATACTAATCAAAGACTCCAAAATGGTCAAGTCAAAACATGTCAGAACAAGACATCATCAAGAACAAATCACTCAAAACACCTCAGTCCTCTCAAAGTGATTAGAAAGACAATCAACTATAACTGATCAATGACTCAAAAATGGTTAAGTTAGGTATCTCATTAACATACACCTCAGCTTTGCACAAGGAAACTGGAAAGAAATAACAACTAGTAAATACATCCATCATAGAGCATATCAACCCATCACCATGCTTGGGTTAAGAAAGATTGAGAACAAATCATCATAATATCATAATCACATAACCGTCGAGCCTCTAGTAACAACCTGAACTAGTCAACATTTAATCAACCCCAAAACCCCACAAGCATGGACTACACAATTTCATAGTTTGGGTTTGATTTCAAAATACATAATAGGGTTTAAAGGTAAAGTTTCAATTTATATTTTCAAGTGTATAGGATTCTCAGTATTACCATTATAATTTAACATGATCATTTATTCAACCCATAAATATAAAGTTACCCTCATGTTAAAAGTCAAGTTTCCTAATAGAATAATCTGAGGATAATCTTTTATTTTATTAAGTTATAAAAATAACCATTAATAATTTTAAATAAAATAATCACGATTTTATTAAAATCAATAATTAAATCCTCATTAATAACTTACATTATTAATATATCTTATTTAAAACATATTCAATTAAATTAATTAATAATTATTTAAGTACATTCATTTTTATTGTATCAAATTATAAAATGTTAATATAATTTAACAATAGAACTATTAATAAATGATAACATAAATTAAATTTAATTAAAATTTATAATATTAAAACCTTATAAAAAATCATATTTTAACTATTAAAAAAGAACACATAACAATGTTTTCAAAACATATTACAAGCAATTTAATAATCGTTGGCTGCAATTAAATGTAGTGCAGGGGTTGCTGTCGCAGTCGTCCTACATTAGCAAGTATGATTGCATACAATAGTTGCCTGTTGTATATAGTTAAGAGTGCTAGGGGATGGTTAAGCTGCCCCTCCCCATTTCATTTTTTAAATATATTTTTTAATAATAAAACTTTGTTATTAATAAACATTTTCTTTTAAAATATAATTTATTTATTTTATAAAATTAATAAATATTTAAACAATTTATTTTATATATATATATATATATAATATTTTTTTTAAAATTAATTTTGTTTTTTTTGTTTTTTTTATTATTATCTTTTAACTTGTTTTCATCTTTACTCTGATGGAGAAAATATTATCGGCCATCCAAATTTTTAATTTAGAATTTCATCTTTAAATTCAACCCCTTCCCAATTAAATCCTATTTTCTTAAATCTAGAAAATGAGGGTAAAAAAAAAGATGTTGGCAAACTTAGTAAAACTTTAGGTCATTTCTTTTGGATCCCTTAGTGGGGCATTACACATAGTCTACTTGAAACACCTTGTTAAAATCAGCAAGTGCTAAAATAGGATGCTCAATAACTTTCTATTTCAATAGATTAAAACTCTTATATGCTCCTATAGTCCACTTAAATTCTTTCCTATCCACTCTCATTGTTTAGTCAAGGGTCCACAAATAGTGCTAAAACCTCTTACGAACTTTCTATAAAAACTAGCCAGTCCATGAAAAGATATAAGCTCTATCACACTTCTTGGAGTAGGCCATTCAAGGATAGCCTTCACTTTCTCTAGGTTCATTTTCAGAACTTCTACTAAGACTACAAATTCTAGGTACACCAACTCCTTCTTTACAAAATTGCACTTATTTAGTTTTATCAACAACTTTTCTTCCCTCAACTTATCAAATGCCTTGTGAATATGAATCAAATGCTTCTCGAATGTCTTACTAAAGATCAATATATCATCTATGTAAAAAATGATAAACCTATCCAAAAATTCCTTTAGTACCTCATTAATGAGCATCATGAAAGTGCTTGGTGCATTGGTTATCCCAAAAGATGTGACTAACCACTCATAGAGTCCTTCTTTTTTCTTGAAAGTAGTCTTCCACTCATCACCTTCTTTGATATGGATTTGATGGTATCCACTCTTCAAATTTATCTTTGTGAAATACTCAACTCTACTCAAATAGTCCATAATATCATCCATTCTTGGTAATGGAAATCTATACTTGATTGTGATCTTGTTGATAATGTGAGAATTTGTGCTCATCCTCCATTCCCCATTCTTCTTTGGTGCTCATATGGTTGGTACAACACATGGACTTAGACTCTCTCAAATCAACCCCTTCTGCAACAACTCATGAACTTTTCTATTCAACTCTTCACTTTTTGCTGGTGTCATTATGTGCATTGCCTTGTTTGGAAAATTGGCTCCTAGAGTCAAATCCATCTAGCAACTAATCTTCCTTATTAGAGGCAATACATCTAGTACATTATCTGATACAATATCAAAAAACTCTCCCAACATATCTACAACTTCTATAGGTACCTCCTCTACTTCTTCTTTACTATCTTTTGGAGTTATAGAAAAATATATATGCTCACTCTTTTTACCTTTGAGAAACTCTTTTCCATCAACAAAACATATTCTAGCAACACTACATACATTTTCTTCTTTCTCCTTCAATGACTTCAACTTTTGTTTCACTCTATCCTTGGTCAGAATGTAGGTGTTTTCTCATCCATCATATATAGTATGCCTATCAAACTATCACAGCTTACCCAACAACATATGACATATGCCCATAGGTATGATATCACAAAGTATCTCATCCTAGTAGCTTCTAATCTTGAACTTCACTAAGCACTACTCATTGACCATGACCTTGTGGACATCTTGCACCCAAGAAATACAATATGGATGCAGGTGTTTTTTCCTTTTTAGCTTCAACTTAATGAATGTCATTTGTGACACCATATTTTTAGTACTTCCAACATCAATGATCACACCACAACACTTATCTTCACATCTATACCTTGTGCAAACAAGATCCTTCTTTGATTAGGTTCATTCTCACCACTTAATAGGATTCTTTTGTTAACTATGACTTCTTCTCTTTTAGCATCTTTGAAATGTGAGGATCTAGCATCTTCATCAACATGTATAGCTCTAGCCTAGCCTTTGGTTCTCCAATCTATCCTTCCTTGGCAATGGCTACTTCAAATGCACTATGCCCTTCTTCTCCATACTGAAAAAATTTCCAACGAAAGCCTCCTCTTCCAGATCCCTATCCTCTACCTCTTCCTCTCTGATCTCTATTGTTTTGATCATGGAAATGATTGGAATTACTTCCCCTTTGGTTCTTATTGCTACTTCCAACCTCATCCTTGTTCTTCTAATCATCATTATAGCCTCCATAATATCATCAACTAGATATTCCACCACAACCTCTTTTGTTATTCTTTTTTTCAAACTTCTTGCTTAATGTCTCCTCAACTTTTAGGAAAAATTGGTATGCCTCCTCAATATTGTTCATTCAAACTAGACTTAGTTCATCCTAAATGCTTGGTCTTAACCTATTAGGATAATGAATAAATTTCACCTTATCAACTTCTGGATGGCCAGTTCTGATGAGAACTTAGTACAACTCTTTGGTATACTATTGCACAAATTTTCTTGCTTCATTCAACTCTTGAATTTTCTTCAAGAGATCAAGCTCATAATCCATAAGAATGAATTTTCACTTCATTTTAGCTACCATCCATTCCCATTTGGTGATTTGGTCCTTTCCTTTTCTATTTTTCTCCAACTAAACCTCTTGCTCAATTTCTCCTCAAATTTTAGGGAAAATTGATATGTCTCCTCAATACTATTCATTCAAACTAGACTCAGTTCATTCTAAATGCTTGGCCTCAACCCATTAAGTTAACAAACAAATTTCACCTTATTAGCTTCTACATGGCTAGTTCTAATGAGAACTCAGTAGAACTCTTCAGTATACTCTTGCACAAATTTTCCCACTTGCTTCAACCCTTGAATTTTCTTCAATAGATCAAGCTCATAATCCATGGGAATGAATTATTGCTTTAGTTTTGCTACCATCTGTTCCCATCTAGTGATTTTTTCCTTTCCCTTTCTATTTTTCTCCAACTGAACTTCTTGCCACTAGATCTTGACATATCCCTTCAGTTTTACCTTTACAAACTTGAACCTATCAAGATCCTCAATATCTTTATACTCAAAGTACTCCTCTAGTTCATTGATCTAATTGATCAGCTCCTTTGGGTTAAGATTTCCTAAAATTGTGGGTACTTAAAACTTAAATCTTTTCCAATCTTGGAGATGGCCCTAAAAAGGCTCTCTTCCTCTAGGTTTAGAACTATCTCTACTTCGATATTTTCTTCTACTTTTTCATCATCCTCACTTTCATCTCTTATGGGAAGATTTATTACTCTCTGCATTTTTTCTTTCAATTCTTTCATTTGTCTTTGGAGGGCTCTAAAACCATCAAGTGTAACACTTATAGCTATTCCACCACACTCTCTTTGTGGAGGTATTTTCAAACTTCTACTAAAAAATTATCTCACAATTACTAATTTGTCTACATGCTTAGCTTGAACCACAATCCTAGCGCAAACTGCCTCATAGTCAATGATCTATCCATACACTCAAGAACTCTAGCTCCAATACCACTTAATGAAAGGTGCTTCTCTTAAAATAATAAAATCATAGCAGAAACAAAGAAACAACAACAATTGCAAGAAAAAATATGGATTTCTTATTTGTGTCACAAATATAGTATTATAGAATTCACGATTACAATATGCTAACCCACATGGGCACCTATATTACAATAATTTGCAAGACAAGTTGTGAACTATCACCCAAAGTTGTTCTAGACAATGTTTGGGCCTTTCTTAAATAAGAAATTTTATGCCACCTAGGAAGGTTCTAGACAATGAAATTTAATGCCTAGGGACGACAGGCCCTAACAATACATATAGAGTTAGCCAAATACATCTTTGACAATTATTCTAGATATTTTGGGTAGCCTAACTTTGGAAGGCCATAAATCTTGAACCGTTACTTTGATTGGCTATTATAACCACTTTTGGGAAACTCTAGCTCTTGATCTACATACTCAAAATGGTACAAGTGCTCTTCCATCAAGTTTGCAGACCTCATTTAGGCATTCTAAGGCCTCCAACAATGAGCCTAAAGGTTTTTTTACAATTTTATTCATTGAAAATCTGCAATAACTTCTCAAATACTTAAGCTAGAGCAATGAGATTTTTATGGTAGGGTTATAATTCTAAAATGAACCTTCATGTAGAAAATGAGAACATTTTGAGCTCGTACAAAAAATTGACTAAAAATAGCAAGTTCTCATAAATAGTAACTACCCTATCTACTAGTCCTTATTAAAATAGAAAAGAATGAACAAAAAAATTTTTTTGCTGATGCAAGATTTCTCTTACATCCAAGATGCTCATGCATTAGTATGGATCTATGTCTAAGATTTCCTTAGTTGCTCTCCATCTGTCATACCACATTTAGTGTGGGAAGTTTTTAAAGCTAGTTTATAATGGCTTCGACTAACTACAACCTAGTAGTGTATCCTAGTGTTCATGTTAATACTTCAAAAATCCATGGTGCCTCTATTGAATAAACATCCTCACAAGGTTTTCCCAAAGGTTTTTGATGAGGTAATCCTAATATTATCCTTCCTCTACAAGAATTTGACTCTGCATGTGAATAGTTAGAACAATATACTTTGATAGGGTATTTTATGGGCAGGACTCCTCCTAAAGCCATGCTCTAAGAATGGGTTAACAAGATTTGGGCTCTTAATGGAGTCTACTTTCATGATATGTAAAACCTTACCAAAGGTTTTTTTGTATTTTGCTTCACTAACTCATCCAAGGTTAATGCAATTTTTAGCAATGGCTCTTGGTTGGTTCACTCCTCCCTGCTTGTTTTCCAATAACAGTTGTGAGACTTTATATTCTTTGATGAGAAAAAGATTAGGGTGCCTATCTAAGTCGAGTTCCCTAGTCTACCCTTGCCTTGTTGGTCATTTATTGAGTCCATTGCTAACACTCTTGGTAAAGTTGTTACTAAGGAGTACGACAAGTTTTTTAATGCTCACCCTTAGTGACTCATTTGCATTGAGGTTGATCTCTCCAAGGATCTCAAGGATTCTATAGAGATTCAAGTTGGTTCCTACACCTTTTCTTAGAAGGTTCTCTATTTGAACCTACCCAACACATATTATAGGTGGTAGACAACCAAACACAAGATCAAGGATTGCCCATTGGCAGTATCTAGGGTTAAACCCTCACCCAAGGATGCTCCTACTAAACCAGGGGAAGGGGGGGAAAAAAAGGATGAATGGACCACTATTGAGTGCAAAGGAAAGGATTCTTTGGCTCCCAATAAGAAATATGTTGCTACAATTTTTGTTCCTCCTATACAAATAGGAGCACAAACCTCAACCATTATAGGGTTGATGATATTTTCACCAGAGTCAATTCCTATTGATTCATGGGTTCCACACCTTGTTGTTTCATATGGGATCAAAGTGGCTATGAGGGCTACCACTCCTTTTCTTTTGCACTCTTCTTTCTGCATCTTCTATTGCAACATAGAATGTGTGGCATTTTCACAGTCCTCCTAGATGTGTTAAGAAACTAGTAGAGAAGAAGATATAGAAGAGTTTTCATGAATTTTTTTATCATGGAATGTACAAGGTTTCACAAACCTCTCCAAAAAGTACTATGTCAAGGATACCCATCATAGACTTGGAAATTTAGATTTTCTCTGTATGCAAGGGGTTAAAATATTTCATTTTATGCTTTCTTTTGCATGTCACGTTATTTGGTTGGATGACATTATGTTCTGATCTTAGCATGAAACTGGTAGAGGTGGTGTAGTTACTCCCCAATCACCTCACCTTTATTTTGTTATTATTCTGCATGGTTTTGACCTTGTGTGTAGAATCATTTGGATTTTTCTTTCTCTCAATAATCATTCTTTTGGTATAGTTAATGCTTATGCTTCAAATGATGTTATGGAAAGCTCTCAACTATGGTGTTGGATGGCTGACAACTTGCCTCCTATAACTTGGGTTATGTGTGATGATTTTAATATGGTTGATTTGGTTTCTAAAAAAGAAGGCATTTTTCCCTTTTGCTGGATAGCTGGGGAAAGGGAAGTATGGTACTACATGCACAAAAAATTGAGCATGTTTGATCCCAATACTAATTTTCACTAGCAGAGTGGGGTGTGACACACTTGGTCTTTTTTTTAAGTCAGCTCTAACCATATATTAAAATGTCTTGATCATGTCATGATTATATCATAGTCTCTTTTTCCCTTTTCTAAGGATTGAGAGTTACCTATCATTATCCTACTAGATGTGACATTGTCAGTCCACTATCCCATTTATTTTTCTATTTTATGGAAAAAAATTATCCAGTGAGCTATCCAAATGTAGTTTTTCCTCAACACATCAATGTTGATGCATTCTTCCACTATTTCTCACATCCTATATGTCTAGAATTTAGAACCACATCCTCACTCTCAATCTACTTGGATTGAATGGTGGAATGATTATTGCCAGAACTACTAGATTTATTTACATCTATGGGAGGTAGTTAGCAATTTTCAGAAAAAAGGTCTTATGAAACCAATACCAAGTCCCTCAAGAAGGCTTCTAAAGCTCTTACCCTTAACCCATTTGATGCTAACTTACAAATCCATCTTGCCAAACTTCACCATGATAAACATATTATAGATAACCATGTTTCTTGGGGGGCCCAAATCAAAGCTCACCTCCATTGGTTGGATGTTGTTGATAAAGCTTCTAAAGAGTTCTTCTAGGCTCTTAGAGCCTATCATACCAAATTTGGGATTAAAAAGATTAAATAGGGCAACACTATTCTCTCCAATCTCCCTGACATCCTACAAGATTTTGTGCATCATTATGAAAATATTTTTGCTTCACACAAAAATTTGGTTGCTCATGAGGAAGCTCTTAGAAAGTGTATTTCTGTTACTCCAAACTGCCTAGTGGTCAAGTAATAGGCTTTCTATGAACAACTTCTCACCATTAGGGACTTGAAAGAGATTATTTTTTCTATGGAAGATGACAAGTCCCTTGGGTATGATGGGTTCCCTTGTAAATTTTACAAACAACTTTGGGAGCCTATAGGTCCAGACCTATACAATGTCTATTTGGAAGCTTACTATACTAAGACCCTAAGATTCATTATTAATAAAGGACACATTAAATTCATACCTAAACTCAATGACCTTAAAGATATCTGTAACTAGTGGCCCATCACCTTGCTGAATGTGTCTTACAAGATCATTACTACAATGATATCTCTTAAGATTCATCATCTCCTTCCTCTAATTATGAGGCTAGAGCAAACTAACTTTATCAAGTCTAGGTATATTCTTGAAAACATCATTGTTGTCTCAGAAGGCATGGAGTGGGCTTGCAAATCCAATCAATAGACTTTGATTTTGAAAATAGATTTTTCCAAAGCTTATGATCACATTGAATGACCCTTTATTTTGGCTATGGTTCAGGCATTGGGGTTTGGCCCTAACTTTCTTCAATCTATGGAGATGCTCTTTGGAGATGCTTGTGCTTGTATTACCATTAACAATTCCCAATCTAAAGCCTTTAGGCTCTTTCAATCCATTAGGCAAGGTTACCCTTTGGCTCTAGCTTTGTATGTTCTTGCTGCTGAAGGGTTTGGTTACTATCCTACTTTGTCTCCTCTTGTTTGGTTCATGGTATTTCCTTTCCTGAATCTTCTTCCTAGCTTGCCAATTTGAATTTTTCTAATGATTCTTTCCTCACTATTTTGGAAGACAAGGAGAAAATTTCTAATGCATTGCAATGGTTGGACACCTTTCGTCAAGCTTACAGTTTAGCTATTCAATGACACAAGACACTCTGTTATAGGCAATCTTTTCTTCCTGGCCCACCTTGGCATGCTCAATTCAAGTGGAAATGGGTCACTCACATAGATATTTTCCACTTTCTATGAATTCCCTTTTCTTTCCAAGCTTCATCAGTGGACTTATGGAATGATGTGCTCATAAAAATAAAAAAGGATCTTGACTACAAGCCTACTAAACCCCTTTCTCTTGCAAGGACATTCTAAATTTATTCCAAGGTGTTGGAAGATACTCATGTTTATTATTCCTTGTATTGGGCTCCTTCCAAAGCCTCTTACCTTTAGTTGGAATGCCTACTCCATGACTTTTCTTGGGCATCTAGTTTTGATCACCATGGTTTTCACCATGTTGCTTGGGATTTTTGTTGTCTCCCCAAAGAGTTTGGAGGTCTAGGCCTTCTTTGCACTCTGAAACAAGGGTTCATAATCTGTGCTAAGTGGATTATTCATGCCATCACTGGTGATAAATCTTGAAAATTTTTGGTTTGGAACTATATCACTTCTAGATTTCCTATCAACATGCCTACATGGAAGGGGATTAACTTTCAAACCCTTCTTGTCATGCAAGAACCTATTCACATCTAGGGCTCTTTATCAAGAGCATATGGAAGGTTTAAGAAGTTTTTAAGCCTTGGCTTTATTTAGTTGGTGATGGGTTTTGTTCCCAATATTTTGCATTCAGGACGTTCCTCTCACCAAGACTCAAGGTGCTTGTGCTTTGTAATTTTTTTAAACATGACATCAAGACTCCTAAAGACCTCTTTTCTAGGGTCTTTATGAGTCTAAGATTTTGGGAGGATATCCAAGTCTAATTCCATCTTTCTTGTCAAGATCGATAGACTTTTGATCTCTTATTCTCTATAATTACAAATCATTTATCGCACAAGGTGGGAATTTAGTTAGTTTGACCTTGGTGGAAGGACTAGAAGTGGTATCTGGAAACACCCTTCACCAGTTACAAGTGATGCTTAGGATATCTATATCTTTCTCCTCATCTTCCCATGGTAGATACACTTAACCAGTGATGACATTTGTTGTCTTCTCTTTATCAATGTAGGATGCATTTTGATACAATTTGGAGTGATATCTCTAAGCCCAAGATTGACCATTTTTCTCGGTGCCTACATTTTCAAAGGCTTCCCCTTGGGCCATAACTCAAGCATATTGGGGTTCTTGATCCTTAATATCCTTTTTGTGGGCAACCCAAACTATTTTTGCATATTTTTTGGTTTTGTATGCATGCCCAAACTAACTGGCACTTGATACATGATTTCTTTAAGACTTTTAGGATGGAATCCTTTTCTTGGCATATGGGTGTGTTGGGTGATTCCCCTAGGATTCCTAGGAAATTTACCCATATCTAGGTTACATTTAGGATGGAGATTTTGTTTACTTTATGGAAGGATAGGAATGTCATTCTTTTCACTCATAGCTTTCTTCATATCAATGTTGATATGTACACTAAAGCATGCATTTGTAATAATGTCATGATGCAAATTTAGGTACAGCTGACAAAGTCACTCTAGAGGTGGTGCACCTTCAGGAGCTACTCAATCATTGGGGTAACATGCCCTGTATGATTGCTAGAGTGCCTCTTGATGCCTTAGCTAACCATACTCTTCCTAGGGGTAATCATTAGGGAAGCAACTCCTTTGCTCATGGCTTATACATGCCACACTCCTAGGATCCCCACCACTACTCTCCTTGTGGTGATGATGGGGGTTGACAACATCACGACTTGGCTTCTCTACCTTGATGTAGTTCTAGCTAGTCCCCAGGTCTAGTGGCTTCCCCTTCTAGTATTCCTCTTGTTGCTTCTAGCAAGTGGCCTTTCTACCTAAACTTGGCTATCTCTCTACCACGTGTAGAGGATAAAGATAACGATAAGGCTCTTGATGATCAAGATGAACCACCCCCTTTGGCTAGCACTACTTTGGGGGCTTGAGGGGTTGCTTAATGTTTTTTATTTTATGAATAGTTGTCAACTCTAGCTACAACTATGTGAAATCTCTTGAGGTGATCTTGTATCCTCTGACCCATTTTTTGTGAATTTGTAACATGTTTATTAACTTATTAATAGAAAAGGACTAAAAAAAAACTTTTAGACCCTAAGACACTTGAGTATAATGGTATAACAAAGATGAGCAACATATCAGTAATAGAAGTAGCAAGAGCTATGATGTTTGAGAATGATTTCTCAAAAATGATTAGGAGAAAAGTATTTAACACAACAATATATACATTAAATAGTGTATAGATTAAACAGGGTATAGATAAGACCCCTTGTGAGCTTTGGTTTGAACATGCTCTATTAATTAAGTGTTTCAAAAAAATTGCAAGTGTTACATTAAGAGAGCATATGACATTGATAAGTTCAATGCAAGAAGTTATGAAAGTATGTTTCTTGGTTATTTATTGAAGAGTAAATCACACATATGATTTAATCAAAGAACTAAGATTATTGTTGAGAGTGAAAATGTGAGAATTGATGAGAATTTTGAAATTCAAGAAAAAATACTTGATTATACTTCTGATGAAGAAAATAATCCAAAGCTCAACCAAGATAATGTTAAGATGTTTTATGAAACTAACACATATTTGTAGAATGATATAAAAAATTTGGAATAGAGAAAAGAACCAAGGAGTGAACCTAGAGCTAAAACAAGAGTTGAGATAGTGACACATTATAAGAACCTGATAAAGAATCATCAAGTTGATCAAAATATAGGCAACAAGGTATATCATCTTAAAATGGAAGAACTTCCATATTAAGAGAATTTTTACCTTTGAATAAGTGGTCTAGGGTCATGTCAAGCACCTTGAATATGTCTTTGCATGTATCTAGTTATTTTCCCCCTTGTTATACTTCTCTCTCTCTCTATTTCCAACCTATTTTTGACAACTTTCTTTGTGAAATTGAAGACTTTGACTTTTTGGGACAAGGATGGCCTAAAGGATCAAGGTCAAACTTGAACCCTATCTAGGTCAAGGATGAACTAAACCATGACCTAGAGTAGGGTCGACCTCATCCATGAACCTAGGTCCAATTTTCAAGTTCTGGGAATTTTGGGATATTGGGCTTTAGAAAGTTTCATTTTCCCACTTCCAGGTCAGTTTTTTTGGGGTTCAAAATGGTAGATTCTTAAATTACATTTAATAGGTCCATTTCTAGGGTTTAAGGTTAATTTTTATTTAATGCTCATATGTCATCCTTCTCTAGTAGTTTGTGCCCTAGATCTCTAAATAAGGAAGCCTCCACTAATTTTTGATAATGCATACGAAGACAATATCAGACAATTAATTATTTCAAGAAAGATCAAGTAAGCATCCAAGCCATTGTCTCCATTTGATTTTTATATTGAAGATAAAGGATTGAAGTTTTTAAGCCTTTGAAGGGTTTTGGTTCAAGCATTCAAGATTTATCATTCAAACCCTAGATCTAGCCATAATGGTGGTATGATCTTCCTTAAAGATCCTTTTTTCATCTCCAAGATCTATTCATTTTTCTCTCAAGGTGGATTCCAAGAATACAATCATGGAGGTTTTGATTTATATTTATGGTTTTGATTTACATTGTTGACTCCAAGATTTCATATCAATATACTTGTTTACATTTTAAATACTATTGAATATCATAGGTTCATTGTTATATTTACTTCTACTACTTGCTAGCATTCTCTATTTTATTTCCATTATTAAGGTTGATTCCTTATCTAAAAAATAAACCATTTTTCTTGTAGATACAAGTGTGGAACCACAATTGAAGTACTAATTTGGATACCCTTTTCACCAAACTTGCGGGGTCTGTTAACAATTTTTTTATCAAAGTAGTGTAGGTCATGTTGGACTAACTACCAAAATTATCCTTTAGGATTCATGACATGGCTTAACCACCTCCTATGTTTTATAAGTCTAGTGGTTGTATTAGGTATTAATAGGTTGATCTTTTGGAGCAACAACAACTCTAGTTTGTAACAAGAGGTATTAGATCTTGGTCATAGGTTTGAATCTCCTCAGGTAATGTTGAGGGGGGGATTGTTGGACTAACCACCAAAATTACCTTTTGGGATTCATGTCATGGCTTTATAGTCTCTTTTGTTCTATAAGTATAGTGGTTGTATTGGACATTAATAGGTCAATCTCTTGGTGCAGTGACAACTCTAGTTTGTAATAGGTCAAGGTCAACTTTTTGGGGTACAATTGTGCTTCAAGGTAAGATTGTGCCCCACTATCTAGGTCAAGGTCAACCTATTATCAAAAGGAAAAAATATTTCTAGGTTTTCTTCATCTCGACATTTCCAGTTTGGAAGCTGGAACAAGTTGCAGAATTCCCCAAAACTATGTACAAACATCATAACTCGACATTTTCTAGATTTCCCCTATTTTAAGGTTAGTTTTTATCTTCTATTTATTCTAGATTTCAAGCACTTACTTTTTTTATGCTAAATCCTCTAAAGGTAATAAACATAAGTTGCTAAATCCTAAAGAGATACACATTGCTAAATCTTCTAAAGGTTATGCACATAAGTTGCTAAATCATAAAGAGATATGCATTTTTCAATTTTCAATTTTCAATATGCTAAATCTTCTAAAGTTAACACACATAAGTTGCTAAATCCTAAGAAGATATGCATTCATATTCATTGTGGTATAAGAAATTTGATCTATGGGTATTCTAGAAGCCTTCAAAAGATGCATAACAATTGCAAGCAGAGTTTATGGGTGAACTATCAAGATTGGCCACCTATTTGGCTCTCCCTCTCTCTTAGTGATTAATGGTAAGGTGGGCATCTTACTAGGCTAGGTAATCACTTTTTTCTTTCTTTCTTTTCACTTTCATGCTATAGGAGAGGATCATGAAGCTATGTTATTTATAGTGTTTCTCTTGTCTTTCTTATGTAATCATTTATGCTTTTATGGTATCTTTCCAAATAAGATATTAGTATGAGAAATATTTCTTAGCAAGGTTTCTTGTGCTAGTTAATTTGGGTTTTTTTAGTACTAACCCTTTCTTTTATGTTGTTTTGGTTTTCTTTTTCTTTTTTTACCTTCATGCATGTATGTTGAGTTAGAATCCTTATCCTAAGGGATTATTTCCTTAGCCAAGTTTTATTTTATCTCATTGTGAATCCACTTGGATCTCTTCTTTCTTCTCCTTTACAAAGATTTTCCATCGAGTCCATACTCTTGTTAAAGTGGGGGTTTAATGTATTATCTTAAAATGGAAGAACTTCCATGTTAAGAGACTTTATCCCTCTAATTAAATGGTTTTGGTCATGTCAAGAACATTGAATAATTCTTTACATGGATATGGTTGTTTTCCTCTTGTCTACTTCTCTCTCTCTATTTCCAGCCAATTTTTGACAACTTTTTGTATGAAACTAAAGACTTTGATTTCTTGGGTCAAGGATGACCAGAAGGGTCAAGGTTGACCTCAACCTCAACCTGGGTCAAGGATGACCTTGACCCTGGCCTAGGGTAGGGTCAACCTTGTCCTTGACCTTAGGTCAAATTTTCAAGTTCCAAGAGTTTTAGGATATTGGACTTCTGAAAGTTTCATCTTCTTGCTTCTAGGTCAACCTTTTTAGGTTTCAGAATGGTAGACTATTAAATTGCATTTAATCTACATCTATTTCTAGGGGTTAAGGTTAATTGGGATTTAATTCTTCTATGTTAGCCTTCTCTAGAAGTTTATGCCCTAAATTTCTATATAAGGAAGACCTCCTCCTCTCATTTTCACTAACACATAAGAAGACAATATATCATATGATCCATTATTTCAAGCAAGATCAAGCAAGAATTTTCAAGGAAGCATCCAAGCCATTGTCTCCATTCAATTTTTCTATTAAAGACCAAGGACTAAAGCATTCAAGATTTATCATTCAAACCCTAGATTTATCCATCATGGTGGTGTGATCTTCCTTCAAGATCCTTTATTCATGTTCAAGATCTATTCATTCTTCTCTCAAGATGGATTCCAAGAATACAATCATGGAGGTTTTGATTTAAAATTATGGTTTTGATTTATCTTGTTGAGTCCAAGATTTCATATCAACATACTTATTTACATTTCAAATACAATTGCATATCTATTGAATATCATAGCTTCATTGTTTGATTTACTTCTACTACTTTCTAGCATTCTCTATTTCAATTGTATTATTATAGTTGATTCCAAAATGGGGTTTGACCAAGGAAAACACCTCATCCAAAAAATAAAACATTTTTTCTTATAGATGAATGTGTAGAAAAGTGAATCAAACTATTGATTTGGATACCCTTTTCACTAAACTTGTGGGATTCATGAACATAAATTTTGTCAGAGCAATGCAGGTCAAGGTCAATTTTTTGGGGTACAGTTGTGCCCTAGGGTAAAAATTTTCCCCACTATCTAGATCAAGGTCGACCTACCTTCAAAAGGAAAAAAAAAAATTATTTTTCTCCATCTTAACATTTCTAGTTTGGAATAGGTTGCAGAATTCCCTGAAACTGTGCACAGACATAAGAAATCATCATTTTCCAAACTCACCCTATTTTAAGGTTAGTATTTGTCTTTTATTTGTTCTAGATTTCAAGAACATATATTCTATAGTATATTATAGTATTCCCTCCTTTCTTCATATTCTCCATTGATTGATTCATTTGTGTATTGAGCACTTCCTTGTGATTGATCAATTTGGATCTTTTCTTTTGGGAATTTGGGTTAAGGATAGGTCCTATTGATGAAGAGCCCTCTGTATTTATCTTCAAGGAATATTATTTCAACTCAAGGGATTCACAATATGCTGGTACACCCTCAAGGAACCAAGAACATCTCAAATATTAAAACTAAGAACCCTAACGTTATACACCGATAAAGACAACATCTTCACTCACACAATCAGATTGCGATGTCTGATTACATTGTTCATAACTTCAATTCTAAATATCTTCTTGAAAAAAATTTGGAGTAATTGTTCCAAATTAGTAATTCTAAAACATATCCAAATCTGAGACTAATACAATAAGCAGATTATGAATTATGTACTCTGAACCAAGACCCATATTTTTTGTCATAAACCAGAAACAAAACTGGTAACCCTGCCTAGGGCATCAGATATCTTCCTCAAAATAAATCTAAATTAAACCAAACCAATTCCATATTATCCATTATTGAGTCTAGTTTCCAAATATGTAATCCATTCATTTTTATCATTCATATATAAAGTTTCAAGCACAAATCACTGTCTGTAACTCCAATGAAAATTGTTAAAAACTAGTTTTCACTCAAATGTCCATAACTTTCACAAATATATATAAAAATTATTCAAACCAATTGGAAATGAAATTTAGTTCACATATCTTTCCAATTAATATCATTAGAGATTTTTAGTCTCCAAAATATGTCCGCATCACATGCTGTAACATGACTGTATTCAGCAAATCTCAAATCTGCAAACATCCACTTTCACCAAAATACCCATAACTTATTCATTTCTTCATAAAATTGAACCAAATCAAAAGAATGAGAAGAAAGATTCATCACAATATATATCCATTACTATATTACATGGTTTCCAGGCTATACATGGCCATCAAGGCCTGGAAACTACTCTAAAACTAAAAAAAACCAATCAAAACCACAACAATAAAATACACCAAAAATGTATCAAAGTATTTCCTCTTCTCCAAATTGATTTGGTTCGACCATACAATGGTTTTTATATCCATTTTACAGTTATAAACCTTCCTAACTACCTCCAAGACCAACCATATACCCTTTTACATCATTTTTCTATTATTAACAACTTTCTCAAAGTTGCATTTTACAACTTTTTACGCAACTTTTACATTTTTGACAAAAAATGGCTTCATAGCCTTTACAACTTGACCCAAATACAATACAAATGACTCAAATGACTTTATATGGATGTCAATAGATCCATTCACCAATTAAATAAACATTTTTACATTATTTATCATATTAAGACCTCCTTTAACAACTTATTACAAATGGCTTCTCTAGCTTTTATATCTTTGTCTTCTTGAAATTTAGGTGCCTCTGCACCACCTATATTCCCCTTCACATCATCCTTTTAATCCATTTACCTTTTTTTTCTATTCACAAGGAAAAGATATGATGACAAGAAACAAGGTACAAAGAGAAGAACTATGTTTTATTTCTCAAGTAGAGCCTAAAAGTACAAATGAAGCTAGTAAAGATGACTTTTAGATTGAAGCTATGATAGAGGAATTAGATTGCATTAACACGAATAAGATATGGGAATTATTTCATAGACCTAAGGAAAAGAATATTATAGGAACTAAGTGAGTTTTTTTAGAAATAAGATGACTAAAAAAGGTGATGTGAGAAATAAATCATGACTAGTATGCAAAGGATACTCACAACAAGAAGGTATTGATTATGATGAAACATTTGCACCTATTGCTGTAATAGAGGTAGTTAGAATATTTTTAGCATATGTGGCTAACAAGAAATTAAAACTGTATAAAATGGATGTGAAGTCAACATTTTTAAATGGAGAACTTGAAGAAGAATTTTACATTGACAAGCTGAAAGGATTTCCTTTGAAAAAAGGAGTTATGGTCTGTGAATTGAAGAAAGCACTGTATGGTTTGAAGAAAGCACCTAGAGCTTGATATGCAAGGTTGGACAAATGTTTGGAAAAATTGGGATTCACTAAAGGTACTACAAATAGTAACTTTTATTTGAAGGAAATTGAGAATGGTTTACTAATTATTGAATTATTTTTTGATGATATAATCTTTGGAGGAAATGATAAAGCAAGTAAAGAATTCATGAGTGAAATGAAGGAGATTGAAATAAGCATGATTGGTGAGATGAAGTATTACTTGGGTTTATAGATTGTGCAAAATAGTGAAGGTATTTTCCAATCATAGACTAAGTACTTGAAGGACTTGTTGAAAATATTTGGTTTGGAAAGTTGTAAACCTATTGGTACACCTATGGTAACTAGTCATAAGTTATCTCGAAAATATGAGACACCTTCTATTGAGTAGAAGAAGTATAGATCCATGATTGGAGGTTTGCAATATTTAATTCATACAAGACCATACACAACTGATGTGGTTGGTATTTTTGTGATATTTCAAGATAGTCCTAAGGAAGCACATTATGTTGTAGTAAAAAGGATTTTCAAATATCTGAAGGGTACACCTGATTTTGGGTTGTGGTATGATAGATCAAATGAATTTACCTTATGTGCATATAATTTTTCTGATTAGGTAGGCAACATGAATGACAAAAAGAGTACAAGTGATGGAACATTTTTCTTAGGAGGAAGATTGATTTCTTGGCTAAGAAAGAAACAAGATTTCATTTCACAAAGCATATAGAAGAATAGTATCTAGCAAAAGAAAATAATTGCAATCAGATTATTTTGATGAAGCAAATGTTGAGGGATGTTGGAGTTGAGTTTACAAAGCCTATTGTCATACATTATGATAACACAAGTATAGTGGGTATGTCTAAGAATCTTGTGTTACATTATAAGACAAAGCACATATCTATAAAGTATCATGTTTATAGAGAGAAGATTATAGAAAAAGAAATCAAACTAGAGAATATAAATACAAAGGATAAGATAGTAGGGCATTTGCACCAAGTTGTCGTGCCAAAAAGGTGACAACGAAATTTTTTTTTCCTATTTTAAACAGCACGTACACGCTATAGCGCGTACGCACTTTCTAAAAAATAAAAAGTATGTATGATGGGCTGCAAACCCACAGCCCATCATTTTCATTACCATTTTCTTTTACTCCTACAGCGAGCAGCGCATACGCGAGTTGAAGACTCAACATTTGCACCACCATTTGCCAAAATGCCTCCTCGTTGACGAAATCCAAGACCACAAGCACACCCACGACGATGCCGTAAGTTTTATAAACCTAACTTTGCATTGTTTGAGTATATTTTTCATATTGTTTTGTAAGTTTTTTATATTCTTTTGTAGGGTTTTTACAAATTTCATTTAGATTTGTTTATTTATTTGAATTTCAATTGATTTTTTATCAGGAAATGTTCATAATCAACCAAAAAATCCACAAGAACATCAAAACCCTCAAGAACCCCAAAACCAAAACCCTCCTCAAGAAGAAGAACAAATTCCACAACCCGAACCAATTGCAAGACCTCCACTAGGCACAGAAGAAAATATAAGAAATGAAATAGAGAGAGGCAAAACTCAATTAGAAGGAATCATTGCTCGGTTCAAAGAATCCAAACAAACCAATCCAATGAGGGCTCAATTGCCATCATCCCTCAAATCCATTAACACTCAGATAGCCTCAGTTAGTGGTCAATTATATATTTGGCGGGCTAAGAGGGATGAACAAAAAAAAATTTATGCAAATAAATTGTCATATAAAGATGTTAAAAAAAAGGAAATACCAAAAGGTAGTATATGTGCATTATTTAGAAAGCCCGGTGAGCAAAATACTATTAGAGAGGGTACTAAATGATTCCCCATCCATTGGTGCACACATGATGCTATTAGAAATCAGTTTTGGGATAGATGGTGGATGGTTTTTGATGCCCCTCCTTGCAACAATCATGAGGTCCCCGTGTATTTTTTGAAGAAATTATATTGTGAGTTTGTCCTTGGGGAGATCCCCAATTATTTTGATATGTTAGACTCCTAGGGTAGAGGGGGGGGGTCATCATTTGAGAGGCCCAAAGCACGTCGTGACCCTTATGTAGTTAGGGCACCCGTGGTCCATCCACAGCGTGAGCATGTGATTATTCCTTCAGTTGTGAAGGAACATGTAGAGGCCAGCACTCTAGGGACCATTAATGCTTTGACACAGACCCTCATCCATTCCATGAGCCCATTAGTTGAGGGGGAGCCTTCTATATGTCATGGTCACATGTGCACTTCATGTGGATCCCTATGCACATTTGGCACTCATGTCGGAGATGGTGTAGATGATGGGCTTGTCACCGATCAGTTCTTGAATGAGACATTCGGCATTGACACATAGGTAAATTACTAATTTGATCACATTTCATATGTATAGTGAATGATTAATTAATTAGGATTTATTGACATTGTTCAAAATTTAGGGTCAAAGTGTTCCTGGGCCTAGCAGTGATCCTCCAGGCCCATTTTTTGTCCCTTCGACGAGTCCTGAGGTATGTATCAATTTAATCATTTTAATTAATACATATATTTATTACGTAATCATATTAAGGATTGACCAAACAAAATATGCATGTGCATCAGTTCTCCATAGGACCCTCAACCTTTACCATAGATGCAGAGCAGAGACATCATACGAGCTTCACACAGGTACAGTTGTTTCATGTTAATTTAATTCATTTGGTTATATTTATTCCATGTTTCATGTTAGATATAACATGTATTGTATGACGTGCAGCTCATGATGTTAGACACACCTCCTCATCTATGACAGTCTGTTGATAGTGGAGTGGCCGCAGCTGTGGCTAGCTCACAGCCACTGACAGAGGTATGAAAGAATTTTCTTCGTTTTAGTTGTTGTTTGTAATAGTTAATCTCAAAATTTCTAATGTTATTTATAAGTGATTATATTTATTGAATTGTTATAGGGTCTTGTCATGCCTAATCATCCACGAGCATTTGAGGTGGACTTACAAAGTGACTATTTGTTGGCAGTAAGAAAATAATTGATTTTGTGAGTACATATATTTGATTTCAACGTATAATAAATATTGATTCATATCTACTTTCTTTGTATTAGTTGGACCTAGAGAAGAGCCTCAACAAGAGGTCAAGTGAGTGTGTCAGGAAGGCCCCGTCATCTCCACTGTCTCCCTCCACACGACGAAAGAGGACGTCGAGAGACTTGTTTCCTTCCCCTCGTGGGAAGGAAAAGATGTAGTTGAGATATTTGATACATATATATAGAGACTTGTTTCCTTCCCCATGTATATATATAGGCATCTGAGAGCTATATTCGATACACATTTGATGTACATATGACATTCTATATTTGATGTATGACATATTTGATGTATGACATTATTGGTTAATATATGATATGTTTGTTCATATAAAACATTATTTGTTATCATAATATATTATGTCTTTGTTAATGTATATGACATTATTGTTTATCATTTTATATTATATGTTTGTTCATGTATGACGTTAAATTAGATATGTTCGTGTATGACATTAAATTAGATATGTGCATGTATGAAATTAAATTCAATTGCTAGAGAGTTGCCATTATGTCTACCAACTAGTAGATGTTCTTTTTTGCTTTATTAGTATTTCTCAAAAACTGCAAAGAAGTTGTTTCTGGTAGTATCTACTATAGTCCTACTCAAATATGTTTTCAAAAATACTTAGTACGGCAAAGAAATGTCTATGGAAAGCTTGTCAAATAGGATATTAAAGAACTAAATGTGGATAGTCATTAGTACCCATCAATAAGAACACAGACATCTTTCTCAAGCAAGCCATATGACATTAGCAAGTAATTTACAAATTTCCTTTGCAAATAACTAGAAGATGCTATGAATCTTAATACAGAGTTAATCATGAACTCATTATTCTGTCCAAGAAGCATATATCACCCTAAGCCAATTAACCGACAGGATAAAAATTAATTCAATTTCAACAAAATTTTGAGTATAACAAGCATCTTAGGGATTCTTACAAGAATTAACACGATGTTCAAAAGAGAATTACAAGTTCTTGTAATGCTATTTCACATATTGTAATCATATTTAGTTTTGAATGGCCATTTGTGTTACAAGAATAAATGTTCTTTAAGGTCTTTTAATTCTAGACATGAATTTTATTATGAAGCTTTTTTATGACAACCCACTCAATGCATATATTGTAGTTCCACATTATGCTAATTTGACTTTCATTGGTTGATTTGGGTCTAGACATGACGTTATTCACTACCTTTTTTATATATTATTTTTTTTTAGTGAGGTTCTGGCCTGAATGAATGTATTAATCATCGAAGTTGTGAACCTTAGTCGAGATCCTTACAAATATATTTTCAAATTGGACCTCAAATAGTTTTCTCAGTCACCCCCTGTACACAGATACTGAAATTGTAGTTAATTACAAAATTAATACTGAATTAACACAAGTTTAATTGAGAAGTATTATGTACCTCAATAGGCTAGATTATTATTGACCGAGAAGATTTATCTTAAAGCAGTTGGTTTCCTAAATCTTTAGCGCAATGACAGTCTTATGGAATGTGGAATTAGGTCTGCTAGCTAAGGAACATTCTTTAAAAGGTAGAGGAAACTCAAGACTCACATGTTTCCAATCAATATAAATGTTTAAATTGCTTCTCTAATTTTTTCTATTTATGATCTTCTTCAAACTTAACTTTCTAAATGCATTGATGGGGAAATAAAGATCTTCTAGGAACTAAAGGCTAATCATATTTAATACTTACAATTCTCTATTTTTATCTAATAATTTAAAAAAGATTGTACAAGTGTTTTCAAAGAGCAACACTTGTCACTAACATCATAAGAAGGAATATCCAAGGAGTCTTACCACTAATCCCCCACCACCAAATTCAAGAGAAAAAAAAATTCCACTACTAAAGAGATAGTAACAATGATCATCCCTAGTCTCTCCCTTATCACAAAATGATTACCATCAAAATTTGCATTTCCAATTGCGTCATGTGCATTTAAGTGATAGTAACATTTTCACTCTCTTACCTAATGTCTCCCATTTCTGAAACTCCTGGGGAAGGGCAAGGCCATCTTCTCAGTACTTCAAAATACAACGAGTTCCATTTTTTCACATATTGATAATCATTGACTTAAAGTATAGTCAAAGTATTGACAGCCCATAGATATGCCTAGTCAAAGATCGCAGCCCTGTGGCATTTAGTGACCCTTAGGGACATTCTGGTTCAGCGTGCCAGAGAACATTCGAGCACTAAAGGGGATAGGAAGAGGTTGGGGATAGGGTTTACCCAACCACCTAGAGCTAATGGAGCAGACAATTTGATCCCATAACGAAAGATGAAAGAGATTTGGCAGTTGGCAACTTTGTACTGGCCAACACTACAAGTTTCAGCATCACCCGAGATGGCATTGTAGAATGAAAACAGAATGTGATCTCCAAAAAGTGAGAGAGGTTATTGTAGGTCTCTACAACATAGTCCTGTAGGAATTAGAATCTCATCCATATCTTGCACGAGCTCCGAGATATGCCCCGTCAAAGATTGCAGCCTTGTGGCATTTAGTGACCCTTAGGGACATTCTGGTTCGGCGTGCCTGAGAACATTCAAGCATTGAAGGGGACAAGAAAAGGTTGGTGATAGGGTTTACTCGGCCACCCAGAGCTAATGGAGCAGATAGTTTGATCCCACGATGAAAGATGAGAGAGATTTGGCAGTTGGCAACTTTGTATTGGCCAACAGTACAAGTTTCAGCATCACCCGAGATGGTGTTGTAAAATGAAAACAGAATGTGATCTCCAAAAAGTGAGAGAGGTTATTGTAGGTCTCTGCAACACGGTCCTATAGGAACTAGAATCACATCCATACCTCACACAAGCTCTGAGATATGCCCCGTCAAAGATCACAGCCCTATGGCATTTAGTGACCCTTGGGGACATTTCGGATTGGCGTTCCTGAGAATGTTTGAGCACTAAAGGGGATAGGATGAGGTTGGGGATAGGGTTTACCCGGCCACTCAGAGCTAACGGAGCAGACAGTTTGATCCCACGATGAAAGGTGAGAGAGATTTGGCAGTTGGCAACTTTGTACTGGCCCACACTGCAAGTTTCAGCATCACCCGAGATGGCATTGTAAAAAAAAAATGAAGTGTGATCTCCAAAAAGTGAGAGAGGTTATTGTAGGTCTCCGCAACATGGTCCTGTAGGAACTGGAATCACATCCATACCTTGCACAAGCTCTGAGATATGCCCTGTCAAAGATCGCAGCCCTGTGGCATTTAGTGACCCTTAGGGACATTCTGGTTCAGCGTGCCTGAGAATGTTCGAGCACTGAAGGGGATAGGAAGAGGTTGGGGATAAGGTTTACTCGGCCACTCGGAGCTAATGGAGCAAACAGTTTGATCCCACGACGAAAGATGAGAGAGATTTGGCAGTTGGCAACTTTGTACTGGCCAACACTACAAGTTTCAGCATCACCCGAGATGGCATTGTAGAATGAAAATAGAATGTGATCTTCAAAAAGTGAGAGAGGTTATTGTATGTCTCTACAACACAGTCCTGTAGGAATTGGAATCTCATCCATATCTTGCACGAGCTCCGAGATATACCTCGTCAAAGATCGCAGCCCTGTGGCATTTAGTGACCCTTAGGGACATTCTGGTTCAGTGTGCCTGAGAACATTCAAGCATTGAAGGGGACAAGACAAGGTTGGGGATAGGTTTTACTCGACCACTCGGAGCTAATGGAGCAGACAGTTTGATCCCATGACAAAAGATGAGAGAGATTTGGCAGTTGGCAACTTTGTACTGGCCAACACTACAAGTTTCAGCATCACCCGAGATGGCATTGTAGAATGAAAACGGAATGTGATCTCCAAAAAGTGAGAGAGGTTATTGTAGGTCTCTACAACACAGTCTTGTAGGAATTGGAATCTCATCTATATCTTGCACGAGCTTCGAGATATGCCTCATCAAAGATTGCAGCCCTGTGGCATTTAGTGACCCTTAGGGACATTCTGGTTCGGCGTGCCTGAGAACATTCAAGCATTGAAGGGGACAAGACAAGGTTAAGGATAGGTTTAACCTGGCCACCCGGAGCTAATGGAGCAGACAGTTTGATCCCATGATGAAAGATGAGAGAGATTTGGCAGTTGGCAACTTTGTACTGGCCAACGCTACAAGTTTCAGCATCACCCGAGATGGTGTTGTAAAATGAAAATAGAATGTGATCTCCAAAAAGTGAGAGAGGTTATTGTAGGTCTCCACAACACGGTCCTGTAGGAACTAGAATCACATCCATAACTTGCACGAGCTCCGAGATATGTCTCGTCAAAGATCGCAGCCCTATGGCATTTAGTGACCCTTGGGGACATTCCGGATTGGCGTGCCTGAGAATGTTTGAGCACTAAAGGGGATAGGAAAAGGTTGGGGATAGGGTTTACCTGGCCACTCGGAGCTAACGGATCAGACAGTTCGATCCCACGATGAAAGGTGAGAGAGATTTGGCAGTTAGCAACTTTGTACTGGCCCACACTGCAAGTTTCAGCATCACCCGAGATGGCGTTGTAAAACAAAAATGGAGTGGGATCTCCAAAAAGTGAGAGAGGTTATTGTAGGTCTCTGCAACATTATCTTGTAGGAACTAGAATTACATCCATACCTCGCACGAGCTTCGAGATATTCCCTATCAAAGATTGCAGCCCTGTGGCATTTAGTGACCTTTAGGGACATTCTGGTTCAGTGTGTCTGAGAACGTTCGAGCACTAAAGGGGATAGGAAGAGGTTGGGGATAAGGTTTACCCGACCACCTAGAGCTAATGGAGGAGACAGTTTGATCCCACGATGAAATATGAGAGAGATTTGGCAGTTGGCAACTTTGTACTAGCCAACACTACAAGTTTTAGCATCACCCGAGATGGCGTTGTAAAATGAAAACAGAATGTGATCTCCAAAAAGTGAGAGATTTTATTGTAGGTCTCCACAACACGGTCCTGTAGGAACTGGAATCCCATCCATACCTCGTACGAGCTCCGAGATATGCCCCGTCAAAGATCGCAGCCCTATGGCATTTAGTGAACCTTGGGGACATTTTGGATTGGCGTGCCTGAGAATGTTTGAGCACTGAAGGGGATAGGACAAGGTTGGGGATAGGGTTTACCTGGCCACCCAGAGCTAACGGAGTAGACAGTTTGATCCCACGACGAAAGGTGAGAGAGATTTGGCAGTTGGCAACTTTGAACTGGCCCACACTGCAAGTTTCAACATCACCCAAGATGGCATTGTAAAACAAAAATGGAGTGTGATCTCCAAAAAGTGAGAGAGGTTATTGTAGGTCTCCACAACACTGTCCTGTAGGAACTAGAATCACATCCATACCTTGCACGAGCTTCGAGATATGCCC
This sequence comes from Cupressus sempervirens, assembly GCA_028749045.1. Classification (NCBI taxonomy): domain Eukaryota; kingdom Viridiplantae; phylum Streptophyta; class Pinopsida; order Cupressales; family Cupressaceae; genus Cupressus; species Cupressus sempervirens. Next base: position 57,392,886 of record CM053784.1, on the reverse strand, counting down.
CATCAAAGATCGCAGCCCTATGGCATTTAGTGACCCTTGGGGACATTCTGGATTGGCGTGCCTGAGAATGTTTGAGCACTGAAGGGGATAGGACAAGGTTGGGGATAGGGTTTACCCAACCACACGGAGCTAACAGAGTAGACGGTTCGATCCCACGAGGAAAGGTGAGAGAGATTTGGCAGTTGGCAACTTTGTACTAGCCGACATTGCAAGTTTCAGCATCACCCAAGATGGCGTTATAAAATTAAAACGGAGTGTGATCTCCAAAAAGTGAGAGAGGTTATTGTAGGTCTCCAAAAAGAGTGTTTAAAAATGTAAAATCAGCAAGGGGTCCTTTGTATGGTTTGGGAGTTTGACCATTAAAACTAGAAATTGTCCTAGCAGTAAGTGCTGGTAATAGTTTTGAAATTTGATTGTTGACTGTTGAGAAACCTCAAGTTTGGGATCTTTCTTGTTGGTTTGAGTCTATAATAACCATTTCCATCTGAAAAGTCAAGTGTTGAAACCATTTAAGAAGTATTTGCATAGTTTTCCCTAAAATTTGAGTGCATAAAAAGGGGTATGTGATTGCTCCCAAGGTGGATTTAGTGTTTTCTCCAAAAAAGAGTTGCATTTTATGTTTGAAGTCATCTAATGTAACCAAAGTGAAGGTGGTTGAACCATTTTGGGGTTCTAGAGATGTTGCAAAGTAAGAGTTCTAGAAAGCCCTAGGGTAAAGGGGCTAGAAAGGAGGGTTTTGTAAAAACCATTGTAAATTTGATCATGAGACCAAAAAAATAAAAGAATCCTTGCATTTGAGTCGTGTCTTAAGACTTTTTTGGGTCATGGGAGTTCCAAAAGTCAAGGGATTGTGAGTTGCTTTGTAAATGGCCTCAAACTAGGCCAATAGCCAGTTTTGAGTGATATTTTACAAAACAAGTGTAGTTGGTTTTGGAGTATGTTTTAGAGTGAGGAAAAGGGTATTTTAATCACCCAATAGTTTAGGACTGGCAAGGGCTAGTTGGAACAAGCCTAGAAGAGGCAAAATTGAGAAACTGTAAGAGATGAGTTGCAAGAAACAACTACTGTAGATGATGCAAATATTGACGAGTTGTAAAGCGAGGGGGAGAAAATCACTATTGAATCCTTCCTAAAAATCAATGGCTTATTAGATGAACCAATTAACACTTTGTTGAGGAGTTATGGACAAAATATGAAGGGACTAGGTACAATTGCACCTAAAAATACCCAACCAAAAAACCTGAACCAGCCAGTGGACTATTATAGGAGATAAAACATTGAGCATACAACAAACATTGATATTAGATTAAGCTTGCTAATGCAAGATTCACAACTAGATTGGTTGTAGGAGGTTGTCACAAACCTTGGGTAACCAAATACTTGTGGGGATGAAAATGTTTCCCTTTTAATTCCATCCCCACCACATGTTGACCCCAAGGACATCATCTAATGCTTTGAAAATGGTGGCAACCATGATGAAATAAATAGTCAACAATTTTTTGATACCCAGGCCCAAAATGACTATGATGGAGATGATGATTTTATACATTACATGCCACTAGATAGAAAACAACATAGTGGTTTACCCAGTAGATTCCTATAGCTACCAAAGAAAAGGATACAAAATTCTAAGGAACAAGAGAGACTAAGAAGTTATTTGAGGCTAATGCACTTTACATGAAGGAGAAGATCAGGGATAGGAAAGATGGGAGAGAGGAAAAGATTGCAAGAAATGAGATTTTATATGCTATAGAGAGGGGAAAATGAGTTGTGGAGAAGGTTTCACTAAAGGAATAGAAGAGGAAAGAAAGAGAGGATAATCTAAATGTTTGAAAGAGATATAGACCAAATATTGGAGGTGCACCTTCAACAACTATAGAAATTATATTTACAACACTAGTGGAAGGAGATGTAATTGCACTAGCCCTAGAATCAATTAGTATGAGCAACATACCTCTTCTCCCATAGCATAAATCACATTCTGATATGTTCAATGCTCTAATCCCTAGATTAGGAAATATTCTTACTTAATAAGTGTAACCCCAAGCATTGTCACCATAGTTGGCAACAAATGGTGAGAGTCCCAATCAACTAGTGAAAAAAATGACTAAGTTGATGGAGCTGAATCCTACATTACACACATCTCCTAGTAGTGGACAGGAGGATGTTGGGATTGGGAGCGTAGCACCTATTCCCTTTCCCAGTTTTATGGACAATTGATGGGAACTCAAGTAGATCGGAGAAATTCAAATTTTTTTGAAGCGATAAAGTTTTGTGATGTATTTAGAATATCTAAGATAGACTTATTTTTTATGTGAACTAAAACATTCTTACATTAATATTTAAATGTATTTGTATTGTTATAATAGTTTGATTGTTGGTCATGGCATAAAATATGTAAAGTTTAGAAATATAAATAGTTCATCATAGAGATATTATAGAATTAATTTATTTTAAATAATAGAAATAATCATAACAAATAGATTGAAATAAAAAATAATAATTTTATACAAAAAGTTTTAATTTATTTTAAATAATTAAATAATAGAAACATCGTAGAATTAATAATTCAGTATAATCATAACAAATAGACACTAAAAAATCCCAAATTCAAACATACGAAGGTCCAACTAGAATAATGACTTTAAATAACCAAATGCCAAAGCCAAACAAAGGAAATGGGACTTTTACCTTAAATGAATAAATTACATGAAGAAGGGTGGCTGGCTGTTTGGAAATCTACTTATTTTTCTTCTCTCCCTCCTGTCATCCAAGAGAACATGCAATGAAAGAAAAATATCATCACAATAAGAAAATATGAAAAATATTGTTCTAGCTTTAAAAAAATTGGAGACATCAAAACATAAAATCTAGATTCTAAACAAATCAAAACATAAAATCTATGATTTAAACTAAATCTCATCACTTACACATCATAACAATACGGTCCACCTTATTCATGTGGATAGTCTTGGGGAAGAGGTTGCAACAATGTATTTGGATCCAGTTGATCACTCTTTCTCTCTCTCCCTCTCTCTGTATTCAATCTAATGAGCCAACTGGATCTGCTCGACATTTTAATGTCTCAAGTATTGCCTCGTGGTCTGACTCGCGAACTCTCCAAAGATTCTTATTATGTGGTTTTCCACCATATTTTATCAAGTGGACATTTGATGCGACAACAAGATTTGAATAATGAAGAATCTTCCTCTCTGTTTGCCAATCCTCGAATAACTACAAGTTAGGGTTCTTCATAGAATATTGTCTAAGCCATGTCGGGTTTACAACCACCGCACTGACATGGTACTCTAAACCTTCACTTCTATAACTAAGTGATCCAATTTTTTTTTGGCTTGAACACAACGAAACAAATAATAATCTGTCCCTTCTTCATTGTCTTCAGGTGCAATAACAGCAAAAACATGGCCTGCAGTGACAAATGTACAAAATGCAATCATTAATTCAGAAAATACTTGCGTAAAAGTTATAAAATTACATATTGAAATTACAAATATATATAAATATATATATTACCAAGTTGCACTAGATTAGACAAGTTGTCAAAGTCAATAGACGATTCCATCTGTACCATTTCTAGTGCTTATGGGGGATGATAGGTGTCAATTGGGTCCAAAACTCATATATCCCATTTGTCCACCCATTCAGTCGACTCACAGTCATCCCAATTTTCCTCTGCACATGATGGACAATAGCATGCCATTTTTCGTGTGTGGATACTCCATGAACCTGCATCAGAGCTTCTATAAGAGTGCAACTCACTGGATCCTGTTAGTGTGCAATAGTCCTGATATGGTGCAATGTTAGTATTATCTATCAACCAAAAAAATCTACAAACCGTAGACTCACCTTCCTTACCTGGACCGATTGTAGCGTTACACCACTGGATGATGGATTTTGAATCTGTCAATATTGCTCCATCTTTGTACTTTAATTCTTCATGAGCTAAGGCTCTTTTGATGCATGCGCCTGCACCATCATGCTCTCGCTTTCCATGACCAGCCTCTATGAAATTCCACATGTATTGAATTCTACACAACTTGTGCAGCCTACTCAACCAATAGAACATCCGTGCATTCTTGAATTGAGATGCACAATTGTCTGACCAAATAATTTGCTGACGATATGTGATGCCCTTGTTAGCCAAATCTCCATAAAATAGTTGAAAACAACCATGTACAAACTCTGTAGAATGTGATCAATCATCGCTGATGTAAAAATGGTACTCCCTCAAAATCTTCTTGTCATCCTCTGTACTTGTAGGTGAATGTATGAATGTTATGTGAACAAATATGGAAACCTGTTGAGAAGTATAATACTTTGCTTGCACCTCATTTTGTGGTTTTAGTGTGTAGTTCTCTATGAAATCTACAACCAAAACAATGGTATCCAATGGAAACGTATCCTTGCACAACTTGAATTGCAAATCCAGCCATCGAGCTCTATGGGTATGCCTTGCATACTCGTAAATAATGTTTTCACGAAAAATCTTCATGAACTCATACACTAGAATATTTTCAATGACTAAATCTCATCTTTTACCATGTTTCCCATCTTTTAGAGCATATTTCACTATCTTAAATTTTCCATAATCTACTATTTCATTTCCAATTGCATGTGTACTATCCATATGTTAACAAGTTGATAAAAGTTGCAAAGAACCACAAAATAAGCACGTACCATCCAAGCATGATGTCTTGTAAAATTGTTGGCCGTCGCTTATTTCACATAAAATGTTGGATATGAATTCCCTTGAAGATCTTGGTGGCTCATTTATGTCACAATCCTGCAAAACAAACTGAAAATGCAAAATTATGCATATATGCCTAAAAACATCAAAATGGTTAGAAAATTCAATATGTATCCTACAACAACAAGTTGTGCATGTGTGATTTATCTTTGCATAAAAAGGTTTACCCATCTCAAAAAATCTTTGACTTATTCGAATTTGAGGATACATACCAATAAATTTTACAAAAAATTGTGTCTGAGTTGTGTCCAAAAAATGTTTTGCATGTGGCTCGCGATCTTGGCTACCAATCCTCCTTCTTACAATATCTTTTTGATTAGGGGAAAAATGTGTGTTATTTTTTCAAAAATCTTCGATCAATGATTTCAAAGCTTCACTAATTTCTTTATCCTTTCGCGGTAGTCTACCGCTAAATTTTCATAACTCATTTTTTGTTGGATCTTCCAATCTCTCAGGCCTTAGCATGGCTCTCCTTAGAGTACCTCTACCAATTTTTAATGTTTTCCTTGTTTTTCTCATGAGTCGAGCTTTCTTCATTTGGCTACTTACTATTGTCGATGTAAGTACTCGTCTTGCGATATTACTATCTTTGGTGCATGATTTAGAACCCACTTTGTCATAAGCATTCATTAGATTCTTTACAATTTTTTTTCATTTGAATCATCCATCATTCTTAGCCCAAGAATCTTCATGATAGGCCTAAATTTTAAATTCCTCATCATTTCAACAAATAATTAGCATTGACCTATAATATTTAATTCATCAAAAAATAATCTCCACATACGATTAACTTTTCTTTGACAAGTACGCTTGCTAATCTTGTCAGGCATTGATTTCAAAATGTTACTATCAATATCAATCAAATATTTTGGTCTTCTAAAACGAATTCTAGAAGGTGTTATAATCTCTTCAATTCTCTCAACATTTTGAACATCAACATAAGGTTGAGTGTATTGCGTACTTTGAACCGAAGATGATGTGCCTTGGCAATAAGATGCAAAAGATGGAATATCACCTACTTGATGTGTTGATGTTGTGCCTTCAACATGACATGATGGAGTGTGTATATCGTCGGATCTACAAATCGGTGTCTCTTCAACATGAGAGGATGATATGATTTCAACATTGGAAGATGGTGTAGCGGACGATATGACTCCAACATTAGAAGATGGTGTAGCTTCACAATTCAATTATCTTCTTGAGCGTAACAATCTCATTCGTTCTCTTTGTCTTTCCAATTCTTCCTCTTTTTTTCTTGGTACCGGTGGTTCTTGATCCTCTTCGAAAGTCAATTCTTCATTATTGCTTTGCAATTTTCTTTGCTCACGTAGTAATTTCATTTTATCTTTTTTAATTGTCAAATCTCTCTCCCTGTCTTCATTTGTTTGATTTTTTGGTTTCTTCCTTGGCATGATGATGATTTCTACATGCCAAATTATTCAAACATTTGAATTACTTAAAATGTGTAAATTACAAATTATTCAAATACATATAAAAATTATAATTATTTGAATGAATACACAATATATATATAAAATGACTTGTCAAATTTCTAACCATTTTGAAATAACATTTCATTGAAACATACAAATTTCCATGAATTCACTATATATTAAACAACATGTCAAATTATAATCAAATTTGTATCTATATATCAACAAAAAATATTTAAAATAGATTGCACTAACCTTTTCTATACAAGGAATATTCAAAAAGTCTTCAAATCGTGTATCCAATGATTGAATTTGGTGTTTGTTAGCTTCCAAAAGTGTTTGCCACCTTGAAATAGTGTTTGTTAGCTTGAAATAGTGTTTGCCACTTTGAAAGAATGTTTGTTGTGTTGAAACCCGCAATTTCTGTCGGGATAACAGAGTGCAGAATAGAACAAAAGTAGAGAATGAATGAAATTTGCCCCAAAGTTTCTTTTTGACCATTTTTAGGTGATTTCACATAGTGCGTACGTGCTATAGCACGTACGCACTATAGCGCATACGCACTATATTAGAACACATCACTCTCCACCCTCCCTACTATCTCTCTCCCTACTCTCTCTCTCTTCCTACTCTCTCTCCCCTCTCCCATCCCCTACACTCTCTCTCTCTCCCCTCTCCCATCCTTTACTCTTTAGATCTCTCGCACACACTCCCATCCTCCCTCTCCCACTTCTTACTCTCTCTCTCTCTGCCACCTCCTACTCTCTCTCACACTCTCTCCCATCCCCTACTCCCTCTTGCACACACTCCCATCCACTACTCTCTCTCTCCCCTCTCCCATCCCCTAAACTCTCTCTTTTGCAGATACACACTCCCACCCCCCTCTCTCTCTCCCCTCTCACATCCCTTACTCTCTAGATCGCTCACACGCACTCCCATCCCTCTCTCTCCTCCTCTCCCACTCCCTCTCCCACCACCTACTATCTCTCTCTCTCAAGTTCTCTCTCTTCCTCTCTACTCTCTCTCTCTCTCCCATCCCCTACTCTTACTCTCTCTCTCTCTCTCTCCAATCCCCAAATCTCTCTCACACTCTCTCCCATCCCCTACTCTCTCTGACACTCTCTCTCATCCTTTCACTCTGTCTCTCTCATCTCGTACTCTCTCACACTCTCTCCCATCCCCTACTCTCTCTCACACTCTCTCCCATCCTTTCACTCTATCTCTCCCATCTCGTACTCTCTCTTTGCCACCCCCTACTCTCCTTCACACTCTCTCCTATCCCCTACTCTCTCTCTTTCACAGACACACACACACACTCACACTCTCATCCCCCCTCTCTCTTCTCTCCCATCCCCTACTCTCTAGATTTTTCACACGCACTCCCATCCCTCTCTCTCCTCCTCTCCCACTCCCTCTCCTAGGTCACCTACTATTTCTCTCTCTCAAGTTCTCTCTCTCCCTCTCTACTCTCTCTCTCCCATCCCCTACTCTTACTCTCTCTCTCTCTCCCATTCCCAACTCTCTCTCACACTCTCTCCCATCCCCTACTCTCTCTCACACTCTCTCCCATCCTTTCACTCTGTCTCTCCCATCTCATACTCTCTCTTTTCCACCCCCTACTCTCTCTCACACTCTCACACTCTCTCCTATCCCCTACTCTCTCTCTTTCACAGACACACACACACACTCACACTCCCATCCCCCCTCTCTCTTCTCTCCCATCCCCTACTCTCTAGATTTGTCACACGCACTCCAATCCCTCTCTCTCCTCCTCTCCCACTCCCTCTCCCAGGTCACCTACTATTTCTCTCTCTCAAGTTCTCTCTCTCCCTCTCTACTCTCTCTCTCCCATCCCCTACTCTTATTCTCTCTCTCTCCCATTCCCAACTCTCTCTCACACTCTCTCCCATCCCCTACTCTCTCTCACACTCTCTCCCATCCTTTCACTCTGTCTCTCCCATCCCATACTCTCTCTCTCTCTGTGTCACCCCCTACTCTCTCTCTCACTCTCTCCCATCCTTTCACTCTATCTCTCCCATCCTTTCACTCTGTATCTCCCATCTCGTACTCTCTCTCTGCCACCCCCTACTCTCTCTCACACTCTCACACTTTCTCCCATTCCCTACTCTCTCTCTTTCATAGACACACACACTCTTATCCCCCCACTCTCTTCTCTCCCATCCCCTACTCTCTACATCTATCACGCACACTCCCATCCCCCCTATCTCTCTCCCTCTCCCTCTCCTACTACCTACTAGATCTCTCTCTCTCTCAAGTTCTCTCTCTCCCTCTCTACTCTCTCTCTCTCCCATCCCATCCCTTACTCTCACTCTCTCTCTCCCATCCCCTACTCTCTCTCACACTCCCATCCCCTAATCTCACTCTCTCTCTCCCATCCCATATGAGCTCTCTCTGCCACCACCTACTCTCTCTCACACTCTCACACTCTCTCCCATCCCCTATTTTGTCTCTCTTACACACATTCCCATTCCCCCTCTCTCTCTCTCCCTCTCCCACTCCCTCTCCCCCATCCCCTACTCTCTCTCTCCCCTCTCCCATCCCCTACTCTCTCTCTTTCATAGACACACACTCCCATCCCCCCCTCTCTCTCTCCTCTCCCATCCCCTACTCTCTAGATTTGTCACACACATTCCCATCCCCCCTCTCTCTCCCTCTCCCACTCCCTCTTGCACCACCTACTATCTCTCTCTCTCTCAAGTACTCTCTTTCCCTCTTTATTTTCTCTCTCCTATCCCCTACTCTCACTCTCTCTCTTCCATCCCCTACTCTCTCTCATACTCTCTCTCTCTCTCACCCCCATCCTGTACAAGCTCTCTCTACCACCCCCTACTCTCTCTCAAACTCTCACACTCTCTCCCATCCCCTACTCTATCTCTCTTATACACATTCCCATTCCCCCCCCCTCTCTCTCTCACTCCCTCTCCCATTGCCTACTCTCTCCCATCCCAAACTCTTTCTCTCTTACACACTTCCATTCCCCCTCTCCCTCTCCCTCCCACTCCCTCTCCCATTGCCTACTATCTCTCTCTCTCTCTCCCTCTCTCTCCCATCCCCTACTCTCACTCTCTCTCTTTTCCACCCCTACTCTCTCTCACACTCTCTCCTATCCCCTACTTTCTCTCTTACACACAATTCCATCCCCCCTCTCTCTCCCTCTCCCACTCCCTCTACCATTGCCTACTCTCTTTCTATCCCATCCCCTACTCTCTCTATCTCTCTCTCCCCTCTCTCATTCCCTACTCTCTCTCTTTTACACACACCCATCCCCCCTCTCTCTTCTCCCATCCTCTACTTTTTCTCTCACTCGCTCTCCCTCTCCCACTGCCTACTCTCACTCTCTCTCACTCTCTCACTCTCTCTCACTCTCTCCCTCTCTACTCTCTGTCTACTACCCCCTACCCTCTCTCACATTTTCACACTCTCTCTCTTTCTCTCTTACACACATTTCCATCCCCCCTCTCTCTCCCTCTCCCACTCCCTCTCCCATCGCCTACTCTCTCTTCCATCCCCTACTCTCTCTTCCATCCCCTACTCTCTCTCAAGCTACTCTATCTTCCCCCTCTCCCATTCCCTACTCTCTCTTTCACACACATGCACTCCCATCCTCCTCTCTCTCGCTCTTCCTCTCCCACTCCATCTCACACCACCTACTCTCTCTCCCCCATTCCCTACTCTCAATCTCTCTCTCCCAGCTTGTACTCTCTCTCACACTTCCTCTCTCTCCCATCCCCTACTTTCAATCTCTCTCCCCCATCCTATACTCTCTCTTTTCCACCTCTACTCTCTCTTTCACACTTCCTCTCTCTTGCATCTTGTACTCTCTTTTCCACCCCTACTCTCTCACATTTCCTCTATCTCCTATCCTATACTCTCTCTGCCACCCCTACTCTTTCTCACTTCCTCTCTCCCCTCTCCCATCCCCTACTTTCTCTCTATCTCTCTCACACACACAAATAGCCATTCCCTTGCCCCACCCCCCAGCTCTCTCTTGGTTTTGATTTGCAATTTAGGTCTCAATAGTGCGTGCTCACTATAGCGTGTGCGCACTATAGCGTGTGTGCACTATCTCAAATTCAATAGCATTTTAATAGGGCATGCGCGCTATAGGGCGCATGCGCTATTCAAAGCTTTGCATTAAAACCAAGCCTAAGGCTTGGTTTTTCCTTGGAGATCCAACCCAAAGGTTTGGAGTTTATAAATAGGTCTGAGACATGTTTTCCAGCAAACATACAAAAAATGATTGACTTTTCTTGTGTGCTCCCCTTCAAGATTCTTCATGGTTGGGTATCGATAAGATCAGGTTACATAACATTATAGGTCTCTGTGTTAGCTATCTAACCATATAATTTATTTTTAATTTGAACTATTTTAAGTCTTTCATCTATAATTTCTTTTGAATGTATGTTCATTTTTTGTCAAAAACCACCATGTACTAATTGGGCTGTAGATTTTAGCTCATTCATCGAATTTTGTAACAACTTAGTTTTTTAGAAACTAGACTCCATTCTACACACTTTGAAAAAAAGAAGGTTTGATTTTAGATTAGTTTTCAATCATTTCTAGCGGGAGCACATAGATATTTCACATTTTTGGGATGGGTCTAATTTAAAAATTCATTAAAAAAAAATACACATTATAAAATTACCCAAAAAATCTGGGATAAACTACATAGTGTTAGGTAACTTTTGACCAGAGCGATTAAAGAATTTCAAAAAAAAAGTTAAAATTTTAGGGGGGCCACACTTTGTACTATGTTATGTTTTTTTGGAATAAACAGTACCACTTTCTATGGCCCCCTTTTTTGAGGACCTAAAACTAAACCATTTTGAAAAAAAAATAGTAGTTTAGAAACTAGATTCAAAGGACTACGACTTTTGTTTTTATCATATCTTAAAATTTTTAGCGTAACTATCTTCAAATTCTTGTTGAAGTCTAGAATTTGCTGATTTCAGGAAAAAGGTGTCCACTTATACCCCCCTTTTGGCACCACAACTTTGTGCACTTACCCAATAGATATATTTAAAAATACTTTTCCAAAGGATACATTTGAGTATTTGAGAGTTATGTTTGTGGTTATGCCCTTGCCTATTTTTGAGTAGATGATGCAAAGATTGCATCAGTCTAGTGGTACATAGCACTATTATTTATCTAGATTGGATGTTGATGCTTCCTCTATGGAGGAGTATAAATGATTGACCTAAATCATGAAGGAATCTGGATAGCTGGTATTTAATAGTGTCTTTGGACACTTGATCTTATCGAAAGTATTTTTGTAGAAGATTGACATAGTGATGCCTTCCTCATTGATGTCAATGGGGGAGAAGATGTACATGAAAAAAATCTCATGGTACATTAAAATAATGGAGAAGATATATGTGATACAAGGGAGAAGATGAAGAACAAGGAGAAGATGTAAAGAGTATTGAGAGAAGCACCAATCGAGAGTTGTTCTTGAGATTCATATTTGAATGACAAAGAGAATTTGAAAATAAGATGACTAAAATAGTGGAGCAAGTTTAGCAGAGTGGTGTTAGTGTAAATTACTATTATTTACTCTTTAATTAAGATTACTTAGTTAAATGTACTATTTATTAGTTTTTTATCTAGGAGTAAGTGTACTCTTATGTGTTGACTTGTTGATAGCACAAGAGTTTGCACCTACTGTGTCATACTTATCCTCTCATTTACATGGAGGATAATCCACCTTTTGTGGATGTATGCTTAGTTTTCATGCTTATCTCTTAGTCATTTCTTACTCATTCTAGAAGCATCGTAGAGGTTTCTAAAAATAGATTCTCCTAGGGTATTTTTGTACAGAAATTTCATTTTTCATTGTTAGAATATATTTTCTCTCACACTATTGAGATTCTCCAAGCCCTACCTTTCCTTCTTTAGTTTCTCTTTACCAAGTTATTTGCATGCAAGTGGTCTTGGTGATCTGTGAAGTTGGTTTTCACAACTTCTACATGGTATCAAAGCATCCTCATTGCTTCCTAGTTTGAAGATTTTGCAGCCACCATTTGGAGACACAAACCCTAGCTTGTTTGAGGTTTTTTATTCAATTAGGAGGAAGTACATTTTTTGGGACACTTTGGTCTAAAACAGATGTTGCCATCATGCACAAAAGGCGCAGTATAGTCAGAATTCATATAAAAATTTTGAATTTTGGACACTATAGCTTCATGAAATTTTTTTTTGGCCTACTAGAGAGCCGTACGAACTAGATTTTACCAAAAAACTATAAATTTTTTAAAAAGTAGCAGCACATGTTGCTCCACCTGGTGGCCATTGCCCAACCACCCCACTACTATTGGAGCATAAACTACACCTAGCCCATGCTCACCCGACACCAGTTGTTTAGTTACAAAATAGCACACTCTCATCCCCCACCAATGGGTCACCCTCTAGCCACCTCCACTTGGCCCAACCATCACTGACACTGGTGGTGGCACCTAGATCTACCACCACTGCTATAATTGTGACTCAGTCACAACTGCATAAGCTGACATCATCATATTGGCATCCAACATCAATTTTCAAGCCCCATGACATCATTTTTCTAATCACCTACATCATCATTCTAGCCAAAAAATTCTACCCCTATTGATGTCATTTTTTGGCAGGGTGAAATCACTTTCTAGCCATTGACATCAACATTTTGGCAACTAGATTTATTTTGGCTGATAGCTAGCTAACAACTATACTATTATCAAAAATTTTAAAGTGAATGTAACTTTCCAACGAGCTTAATTTTGGAGTAGCAGTTGGTTTTGTGGCCATAACTTAGCATACGGAGGACTTTTTTCAATATAAAAGAAGTGTCAAAAAACTAGTTTTGAGATGGAAATGATGATGCTAGTTTCATGTTATTTCAAGTCTATTTTAGCACCCATTTTTGACATTGAGGTAGAGGCTTAAATTTCCTTCCTCTCTGCATCTTGAATCTAGGCTCTTTTCTCAAATTGTGTGCTTTCTATAAGTTGTTTCTTTGGTATTTGAGGGATATCTTTATACTTTGTGAGGGGGAGCATTTTATTTTCTATAATTTACTTTATAATAGACCCTTCTTCATCCATCTTCTTCTTTGAATGTTGGATCCTTTTGTGACTTGATTAATGCCACACAACTATCACACTTGGAAAGCACAAATGACTAGGCTTCTCATGTCATGAGGCTTATGGTCATGTCTGGAAGAGAACCAACCTTTTCTATATTGCCCTTTTGAGGTTCTTTAGCACAAAACAAAAATGGATGAAGCCATGGGATTAAATGCATTGACCATCTTAGATAGTCTCATATTTTAGTTGATTGGTTTGACCACTCCTTGGGCTATTTAGACCCAGTTTCACAATTTTTTTGGCATAGTGAAGGAATTTCAGGAAGTACAACTTGATGTAGAGTTGACTTCTTTGACACCTATTGATTTCCCCAGCATTGAAGACTTCTTGATGAAGTTCAAATCTTTGCATACAATTTTGTAGGGATGTGGGAAAAATAACACAGATGATGAGTGTATTTTTTTGATACTATCAAAGTTGCAAGGATAGTATCAAATATTTTCTTCCACTTCTACTCCACTATGGATGCCTTGGGTAACAAACATCAAATTCCTTCTTTTGAGACATTTTGTGACAAGTAGACATGGGAATAGACAAAGACCCAATAAGTGGATGCCTCTAGCTCTTCTAGCCAAGCATTAGTTGCTCAATCTTTTAAGGGGAAATCAAAAAGAAAGCCAAACTGAAGAAAGATACATCAAAAACTAATTCTACACCTCTAGCTAACCCTCTCAAGGGTAAATATTCTTTGAAGTCTACTGAGTCTACCTCCAAGACCAAGAATAAATCAAGTGAGACCTCCAATTTTTGTGGCAAGGATGGACATCCCATTTCTAGGTGTTGGAAGTGTTTGGAGGCATTAGAGGTAGCCATGCAACAACATCACATTTCAGCTCCTAAGTCAACATCCCCCCTATAGGGAAAGGTCACACTCTCACTACTCGAGCTATAACTTATGGGCCTACCTAGATTCTTGATTCTAATGCCTCTCATCATATGATAAACACTTTGAAGTTGGTCACCTCACTTGCTCCTTGTGCTACCTCATAAGTTTCTATTGGGAACTCATCACATCTTTTCATTATGGGTTTTGGTTATGTTGACTCGCTAGGTGTTCTCTACAAGATTTTCTTTTTGTCCCTAACATTTTGATGAACCTATTATCCATTTATTAAATTTTTCATTTGAATTTGTTAAGACAATTGAGTTCTCACCACATGATGTGGTTATTTAGGACATACATGATTCTAAGATGTTTGTGGCTACTGGGAGTGTTGACTCTACATCTTGCCTCTATAGATATAATGGATTTGAGTCTTTTGATTACATAGGTTCATATCTTGTTTCACATTAAAATTCATTAAGAAAGTTTTGGCATGATAATTTTTACCATGTCAATTATAGATATCTTCAACAGATGAGCACACATGTACTTGTTCTTGGGCCTCCCCAGATTTCCTATATAGATGATGTTTGTCAGGGTTGTGCACTTGGCAAGAAACATAGGGATTCTTTTCCACATGGATGAGCCACTCATGCTTTGGCATCTTTGGACTTGATTCATGGTAACCTCATGTCATTTCTCACTCCTTTTTCTAGTGCCAAATATATGCTTACATTAGGTGTATTTTTTGAAGTACAAGTCTGATGTCTTTGATTCCTTTCAAGTCTTTAAGACATTTGTAGAGAAGCATTTTGGTCTTTCTATTTGACAGATATACATAGATAATGGGGGGAAGTACATGAACCAAGATTTTAGGAATTTTTTCTCTAAACATGGTCTTCAACATCATTTTCTAGTGCCCTACACCCCTCAGTAGAATGGTGTGGTAGAGAAAAAGAACAAAACACTTCAGGAGATGGCTAACTCTATGATTTAGTCCAAGTTCATGGATTTTTGTTTCTGGGTAGAGGTAGTCAATTGAGCCAACTATATTTACAATCAGATGCCTCACAAGGTAGTTCAACATATGACTCTTGAGGAGGCTTGGTCTCATGTCAAGCCTAATGTATTTTCATTCTAAGTTTTTGGTAGTGTAGCATAGGAATTTGTACCTAATGCTTAGAGGAATGCAATGGAGCAAAAGAGTCAAACCTTCATTTTTGTTGGCTACTATGAGGACGTTAAGGCTTATAGGTTGTTTGATCATGATTCCAAAGAGGTCCTATTTTGATGGGATGTCTATTTTAATGAAAGCCTTCCTGTAGTTCATACCCCACATCTAGCACCTACTTCACTTACCACTACTCCCTCATTTCTGCCAACCTCTTTTATGGATGATCAGGATGATGATCTTGGTGATCCCCATTTATCTCTACCACAAGATCCTTCGTAGATTCCTAAATAGGCTTTAACTATAGATGAGGTTGTAGGATGTCTAGCTTGTGACCCTTCTACTTCTCGTTACATTTGTTCTCATTCTATGGGTTTGAGTCTTCTTAGTCATGCTATTTGTGATGATCCTCAGACATTTGCAGTAGTGAAAGGAAATCTAGAGTGGGACCATGCCATGGAGGAGGAGTATTCTTATTTGATGAAGAATCATACTTGGGATCTTTGTCCTCTTCCTAAGGGAATAAAGCTAGTATGATGCAAATGGATATAGCATACTAAGTTTGTTGTTGATGGTTTGATCGACAAGCACAAGGCTCATCTTGTTACAAAGGGTTTTTCATTGTTTGAGGGTATTGACTACACCAAGAGATTTTCCCTTGTCACCAAGATGAATTCTATTTGCCTTGTCTTATCCCTCATAGCTTCACAGGGATGGCCCATTTTTTAGATGGATGTAAAGAGTGCCTTCCTACATAGTGATATCACTAAGTAAACTTACATGGAATAGCCTTCAAGATTTTTGCAAGTTTCTTCCCTAGTTTGCAAAATTCAACGCTCATTGTATGGTCTCAAATAGGCCCCTCAGGCATGGTATGAGAAGATGGACTCCTTTCTACTTTCTACAGGCTTCACCTACTGCCTTTTTGATCCTATAATGTATATTTAGCATCTTGGAGTAGAGATTTTGATCCGTGTCCTATATGTTGATGGTCTTATCCTCATGGGTAGCTCATCCTCTATGCTTCAAGATGTTAAGTGTGCATTGATGGACCAATTTGAGATGATTGATCTTGGCATGCTACACTATTCTCTTGGTGTCTAGATTGTTCAATCCTTTACTAGGAATTTTCTTTATTAGAAGAAGTATGTTCTTGACATGCTTGGTTGCAAGCCTACTCCAACACCTTTTTAGTCGGGTGTCACCTTGTTTGCCTCCTACTCTTCACCTTTAGTGGATTCCACTTTGTAACAATAGTTGATCGATAGCTTGTTGTACCTAATACACACTCCTCATGATCTCTCATTTGTAGTTGGCCTTGTCTCTCAATTTTCCTAGGAGCCTCATGAGAATCGTTGGCATGTTTCCAAGTGCATTTTGAGATACATTCAGGGAACACTTATGTGTGACATTCATTACACATTAGGGACTCCTAACATTTTTACCTACGCTAACTCAAATTGCACCAATGATATCAATGATCGAAAGTCTACTTCTAGATTTTTTTTGTTGGCTTTGGTCCTATCACATGGTCATGCAAGAAGTAGCATGCTCACACACTTTCATCTATAGAGGCTACTTGCTAACCAAGAGATTTTATGGCTTTGGTAGTTGATGAATAAGTTTGGTTTTCCTCTTGATCATCCCACTATTTTGCAATGCAATAATCAGAGTGTTATTCACATTTCCCACAACCTAGCAGAGCATCAACACACTAGTCACATTGAGCTGCATATGCACTCCATTAGTTAGTTGATCTAGGATGGTGTTATATCTCTTGAGTACATTCCCACTGACACACAAGTTGTTGAAATCTTCACCAAACCTTTTGCATCATCACGCTATCTTTAGTTGTAGTCTATGCTTGGGGTTATGAAAGTTTTCCTTGGTAGGTCTTGTTAAGGCCTTCCTTCCATCAATTTTTTTAGCACGTTTGTTCTTAGATTCTTTTGGGGGAGGGTATTTCATATGAGGTTTTCCCTCTTTCCCCATTTTTAGAGGTTGTATTTCTTGCATTTGTACATGGGTACCTAACATGGCCTAGTTGTCAAGACCCATTTTGCACTTAATCATAACTATTGTGAGCTTAAGTACATTCCCCTAAGTTGCAGATAAGGAGGGTGCTAGTGTAAATTATTATTATTTATGCTTTACTTAAGTTTAATTAGTTAAATGCATTATTTATTAGTTTGTTATATAGAAGTAAGCATACTCTTACATGTTGACTTGTTCACAACATATGAGTTTGCACCTACCTTTTCATACTTATCCTCTCATCTACATGGAGGATAATTCACCTTTTGTGGATATATGCTTAGTTTTTATGCTTATCTCCTAGCTCTTTCTTGCTCTTTCTAGAAGCATCCTAGAGGCTTTTATAAATAGGCTCACCTAGTGTATTTTTGTATAGAAATTTCATTTTTGTTGTTGTTGGAATATATTTTCTCTCAGATTGTTGAGATTCTCCAAGCCCTACCTTTCCTTCTTTGGTTTCTCTTTAGTAGGTTATTTGCATGCAGGTGGTCCTAGTAATCTATGTAGTTGGTTTTCACAACTTCTACAAGTGGTATGTTTGGAGTCAATCCCAAAGGGAGAGATAATTAGCATGAATGTTAATTATGTTGATATGGGGGAATATCTCAATATTACTAGAGCATGTGGAAGATTATATGTATGATCATATATTGCATTCATGGCACTGTTTGTCATTGATGTCAACATACTGGTTATTTTGTGAAGATTGACACAATAGAAGATAAAGATTGAGATTGTATGATCAAAGTATTGAAGATAAGGTCAAGCATAGTTGAGGAAATCTTCTACATAATGTCTTGACTCTATAGTTAACAACACATGCTAAAAGTCAAAGATTAGTGATAGTTATTCAAGATTTATAGAAGATTGTATATAGATAGAGCTCCTAAAAAGTGGTTTCTAGTAATTGGATTATATCTCCTAACAGCGATGGAATCTAGTTGAACACAACTAGATAGAGGTAGGAGACATGATGATGATGAGGTCAATGAGTGTGTGAAGTCCAAGATTGCATGTGTGAATATTTATGAAGACTATGAGCTGACATTGTTATGTAATTATGAAAATATGTAGTGTAACACATATTATTTTATCTTAATGAGGTCCTATTGTAATTGCAAATTGGGAAAGCCTCAAGGTCAACTCAATAAATTAATTTGAGGACTATGTACAAAAGAAAGTTGTTTCCCTTGTGATTATGTAATGAATGCAAGGATATTATTAAATTAACAAAGAGAATTATAAGTGAAAATTATATGTGAGTAAGCAATCTAAGGGATTAGTGTAATGTGAGTTTGGGGATCTTATATTGAGATTTTAGACATATTTGGTGCAGCAGAACCACATTGATTAAGTGAAGATATTATATTTGGAAAATAGTGCAAGTGGATAGTTGATCATTTGGTATTGTTTTAAAATAAACAATACAAAAGCCAATTGGATAGTGAGTTTGGTGGTCTTGCCCTAGACAATGGGTCCTTTTTCCTTCCACAACTCCTAATAGGGTTGGAATCTCTTCACAAGGATTCAAAGTCTCCTAATAGGGATTGATATGTACTAAATGGATTTCACTAGCTCCTAATAGAGTCCATCCACTTGAAAGGAATTTATATATTAGTACATCATTTTGTGGGTACCATCCCCACCAAGGTTTTACCTCTAATCAAGTGTTTCTCTAGTTTAAAAATATGGTGCTATTACATATGGTTATATGTTCTTGTGGCTATTACACTTGTCAATTACATGTTTTAGATTTAATTAGGATAAATAATTTTTTTTGATTGCATAACTTATTCACCACCCCTACCCCCCAGTTATCTTTGGTGAACTTTACTTTCTAACAAAAATATCTTAGAAATTTATTGAAATATTTGGATTGGAAAGTTGTAAACCTATTGAAGTACCTATGGTAATTGGATGTAAGTTATCTAAAAAAGATGAATCCCATACTATTGAACATAAAAAGTACATATCTATGATTGGTAGATTGCAATATTTAACACATACTAGACCTAATATAACTAATGTAGTTAAAATTGTGGCAAGATTTCAAGAAGATCCTAAAGTGACACATTATGTAGAAGTAAAAGGAATTTCTAGATATTTGAAAGGTACACCTGATTATGGATTATGGTATGAAAGATCACATGATTTCACTTTATGTGGATACATTGATGCTAATTAGGTAGGAAGTATAGATGAAAGAAAAAGCACCTATGGTGGAGCATTATTCTTGGGAGGAAGATTGGTTTCTTGGCTAAGTAAGAAACAAGATTATATTTCATAAATTACATCAAAAGTAGAGTATTTAGGAGTAGCAAAAAATTGTAATCATATTATTTAGATGAAGGAAATGTTGAAAGATGTTGGGATAGAGTGTAATAACAAAAGTATTATAAGTATGCCAAAGAATATAGTATTTCATTTAAACACAAAGCATATATCTATTTAATATCACTTTTTGAGAGAGAAAGTTGTAGAAATGGAGATTAGATTGGAATATATTCATACAAAGGAGAAAATAGAAGATATATTCATAAAACCTTTGGCTAAGGACACATTTGAGTATTTGAGATGTATGCTTGGGTTTATTCCCCAACCTACTTTTGAGTAATAGATTCAAATATTGCACCAGTCAAGGTGGTGGCAAAGCATTATTTCTTTACCTAGACTAGATGCTTGATGCATCTCCTATGGGGGAGTATCTATGTTTGAGTTGTGTCACTAAGGACTCTTCGTATTGGTATTTAATAGTATCTTTGGACACTTGAGCTTGAATAAAATATATTGGAAATAATTAAACTTAGAGAATTGACATAATGATACCATTTTCATTGATGTCAATGGGGGAGAGATGATTACATAGAAAAATTATACTTGGGAGAGATGAGTACATTATATTTGATATATCTTTTAGGGAAAATGTGTCTATTTGGAAGAGAGATCATTGATTGATGAAGAGGATTTAAGAAAGATGCTTATGTATGGAGAAGATTAACTCCTTCCTTATGCATTTTTACTTAATAAGAGTATGATAGAGAATGATCTATTTTAAATATATTGTCTAAGACTAAGATTTTTGATGACATTCATGAGAAAGATGAATGGGGGAGAAAAGGAAGATGAGGAAGTAGTATATTTGGTATTCATGTAACTTAGATGTTTTTCATGTTGCCATTAATGCTAAAGGGAGAGATTTTTATCATGAATTTTGATTATATTCCTATGGGGGATTATATAAGAATTGTTAGAGAAATGATTTAGACATTATGTGTTGCATTCATGACTATGTTTCTCATTGATGTCAACATATTGGTTATTCTGTGAAGGTTGGTAGAGTTATGAAGGAAGAACAATTTAGTGTCATTCATGGATTGAAGATCAACTTATGTAAAGTTGTGGATATGTTATAGAGTATGTCTAGATGCTATAGCTAAGAGTGTGCATGAAAATATGAAGACTAGACAGAGTAATGCAGATTTTAGTGAAGACAACTTTGAGACATCATTTTTGGAAAGTGGGTACTGTTGTTTTGAGTCTATATCCTCATAGGGATGGAATTTTCTTAAGAATTATGAGATAGGGATTGAAGAAATGTTAGGGATTCCTTTGTTAAGAGCACATTATCAAAATATCATTGAGTGAAAAGTTATGAAGACTGAGAGCCAACAAGTTGTCTGTAATCTTGGATAAAATATAAATTGTAATGTAATGTGTATTGTAATATCTTAAGATGGTCCTATATTATTATTGTAAATTGGGAAAGCATTAAGGACAACTCAATAACTTGTTTTAGGAATTGGTATAATGGAAATATTTTTTCCTTGGGTGGATATAATGATATGTGGTCATATCTTTGTAATATGTATGGTGCGAGCTTGATATGAAAACTTGTGAAGATCAAAGAAGAGTTAGGTAAGGTTGAGGCATGAGGAGCTTACAAGCAACTATATTTGGTAAGACATTTTTCTAGCTACACAACTTGTGTTTCATATTGTATTATTTAGAAGGAATGGTACTAAGGCTATTTGGATAATGGATATAGTTGTCATCCTTTCAACCCCTGATAAGGTTGGAATCTCCTAACATGGATTCAAAGCCTCAAATCAAGGACTCATTTATATAATGATTTAATTATAGTCATATATAAGGCCAACTCAATAACTTTTTTTAAGAATTGGTATAATGGAAATATTTTTTTCCTCAAGTAGATATAATGATATGTGTTCATATCTTTGTGATATGTATTGTGCCAACTTTATATGCAAACTTATGAAGATTGTAGTGTTGCAATGTGGAGCATAATTAGACTCAAAGATTTATTTGATGCAGTTTCTCCCCAAACTATTTTTATGGGGTTTTGGGAGAAGCATCCCCAAGATGGGGTCAAGGGGTAGTGCCTGTATAGGGTCCTACATTAGCTATGACCTTATATTATAAAAGGAATCAGCTACTATGTTTCTATGGGATGACTTATTCTAGCCCTAATATTTTGTAAGCAACAAAACCTTGCATAAAAAGGATTAGGGTTAGAGATTTCATTATGTATGGTGAAATTTTAGCTTCTTGCCATGGTATTGAGATGAAAGGGATTGTAGATTGTAATCACTAGATAATAATAATATTGGACTTGTTGTTGGTAGACGTAGACTAGGGATTGAGTAAACCATGTTAAATCTTGGTGTCTTGTGTTATTTTATGTGCAATCTATTATTTATAATATTGGTTATATATGTATGTAACTATTATTTTTATCTGGGGTTAATCCTAACAAATGGTATTAGAACTACATAGTCATCATTTTTTTAAGCTAGACTGTCATCATTTTTTTAGCTATCCTTTGCAAGAAGGTCTCACAATTGAATTGGAGTCTCATGGTTGAGTGGGAGCAATGGTAGATGAGAGTAAGTTTAATGGGTTGAACTTTTCTTATAAGGATGTTAATATGTGTAAAGATTTTAGTTATCTCATATCTGCTCTTTACTTCTCTAATTAATTCACACAGTATGTTGTTTTATATGTTGATATATATATATATATATATATATATATATATATATATATATATATATATATATATATATATATATTTAGGTGAAGGGATTTCTTATGATATATAGTAATATTATTTTAATATTATTTTTTGAATTCTATAAAATAAAGTATTATATTTTACACAAAGACTGATCATAGAAGGCATAGATTAAATATATACTAAAAGGATTAAATGCATATGAAGAGTTCACTAATATTTCAAGATGCAAAGAAAACTTTAAATTGTAAGATTGAATTTGGATAGAACACAAGTGTAGCATGAGATCTAATGTAAATCAAAATTTTAAAAGGTTGTCTTTAAGGGTTGGAGATAGATTCATAATTTAATGTGACATTAGTGCTCATAACCATTATGTACAATTACTTTTCATACGTAAGCATTTAATTTTAGAACATTACTATATCTTATACTTATTAAGTTAATTTTAGTTTTAAGTATATATTATGAATAAGCTTGATTAACTATCTATCTCAAAGAAAGGAACAAAATACTAAACTAACACATAGGATGGTGGTTTATTCAATTGGACTAGGAGATTAAGAGAAAAAAGAAGATAACAAGCAAAAATTTACTTATATTTAACACAAAGTCAAAGGTTAACATTGATTAATGATAATCCGGATAAATAACTAGCATATGCTCAAGTGTACTTTGCAGGAATTAATAGTGGATATCTTTCTTATTCAAGAAATGAAAATATAGAAAGAAGGTTTTGATAAGGTTATGAAAAATATTTGGCCTCATGTCTCATGGGTATCTATGGATTCTCAAGGGGCGTCAAGTGGCTTAGCAATCATATAGAATGAAAATAATCTCTAAGGTACTCTTTTGTACTCTTCTCCCAATTCTCTTTTTCTTTCATGTCATGACATATCAACTGGTTGGTCATAGAATTTAGTGAATGTTTCAATGCCCCTAATGATAGAGGCCAAAGAAAAAAACTCTAGGACTCCCTTATTAACTATATGGGAATAGGGATAATATTAAGTGGATGATGGCGGGGGCATTTAACTCTCCTATGTACCCATTTGAGAAAGTGGGAGGAAACGAGGATTTTTTGTTTTATCAATGGTCTTATTGAACTAGACTTGAGGGGGGCTAATTTTACCTAGTCTAACAAGAGACTGGGAAAGGGTCTTATTCAAGTGAGGCTTGATAGATTCACTTTGTCCCCTAATTGGAGAAATATGGATTACTTTCACCTTGAAGCTAAACTTAGAATGGGATTTTATTATAGTGCTCTTCTTATGGAGCGGAAAGATGGAAAAAGGGTTTTTGGTCCATTTATATTTAATAATATGCAGATGTATAACCCTCAGATCTAGGACCATGTTGTTTCCTGGAGGTACATTCCAATTGTGGCCTCAGCTATGATTAACTTAAGCTTAGAACTATGGGGTGTTAAGGATAATGTTAAAAAGTGGAACAAAGTTTCTTTTGGTGATATTTTTGAAAAGAAGAAAGTATTTGAGGAGAAGTTATCTAGTGTGTAACACAAAGTATAATTTAACTATGAGACTAGGGGCCTTAGTATGGAATAATGCACCCTAAGGGAGCACTTGCTAAACTTCCAGTATAGGAAGAAACTTTTTGAAAACAAAAATATAGGGTGTAGTGGTTAAAAGAAGGGGACATAAATACAAGGTTCTTCTATCGAACTATGATGAAACATAGAAGCAGGAAAAAAATAAGATCCATAACCCTTCTTAATGGAGAGAAGGTTAGTGATGAGGAAGATATTAACATTGAAGCTATAAACTACTTCCTTGCTAGAGGTAACCAGTATCATAATGTTGATGACCACAATAACCTTCTGGGATGTAATCCTAAACTGGTCTCAGATGCTGGTAGCTTTTCTCTAGAAGATAGGGTTAGAAAAGAGGAAGTTCAAAGAGTGATCTTCTCTTTTCAAGCCTTCAAATCACTAGCACCTAAAGGTTTCCCTCCTTTTTTCAAGAATATTGGGATATAGTTGGACATGGTGTTTTTAAGGTAGTTTGTCACTTCTTCAAAATTGACTCTATGATAGAAAGATTAACCAAACCAATATAGCCCTAATTCCTAAGGAAGACCTTGCTTATATGAATGATTTATTCCTTATAACCCTATGTAACAGTACATGCAAAACTATAGCTAAGGTGATGGTTGTTTTGTTATATGGAGCCTAATTGGAATTAGAGGTAATTTTTTCCCACTTCATGCAAAGCATTTCCCCCCCAAATTATGTTATGAGGGTTTGAGAGTAGCACCCCTATGCTCTAGGATGTCAAGGGGAAATGCCCTACGTGGGGTCAAGGGAGAGTGCCAAAAATGAATTTACTACTGTAAAAGGTATTGGGAGTTATATTTTTTCTTTTGGTCAGCTTATCCTAGCCCTAATTTTGTAAACGGCAAAAAGCTTGTATAAAATGACTTAAGGTTAGGGATTTCATAATGTATGATAAGTTTGTATCTTTTTATGGTGGTATTATGATGTAAGGGATTGCAGATTGTAATTGGGTTGTAATTATTGGATAATAAGAATATTAGACTTGTTGTTTGGTGGGTGTAGCCTAGGGAATGGGTGAACCACATTAAATCTTTGTGTCTTGTTTTCTCTTCTATGTTCTTTATTATTCTTTGATATTGGTTATATTTTCATGTAATTTTTATTTCTATCTTTGCTAATCCTAATAGGTTAATAGGATGAAACCCATTTTGAACACACTAGTTTCTAAAAACCAAAAATTATTTGTAGGAGGAAGAAATATTTTGAATATGGCTATTGCCTCTCATGAGCTTATTCACTCTATGGATTCTAATAACAAGGTTTTCATGGCCCTTAAGTTAAAGATATATCCAAAGCTTACAATAGAGTGAAATGGACCTTCTTGGATCATGTTATTTGGTTATAAGGTAAGTTCCATTAAATGATTATGAGATGTGTTACTATGACTAAATGTGTTGTTCTTGTTAATGGAGTTCCTTTGGGTTCCTTCTCTATGGGTATTGGGCTAAGACAAGGAGATCCCCTATCTTTGTATTACTTCATTCTAGTGGCAGAAGTCTTGGGAAAGAACCTAAGTAAGCTAAAATTCTTAGCAACTATATCTTGGGAGCTAAATCAATCAGAAGACTTCCCCCATCTTCTCATTGCCATTTTTTTTATGACATAGTGCTCTTTGGCATTTCCCTAGTTTATGAAGTTGTCTCTTTGAAGTCTCTACTCACTGGTTATGTTTCCTTATCTAGAAAACACATAAATTCCAAAGAAGACAACTTTTTTCTTTTAATACCAATAATGAAACTCAACTCAAAATGTCTATTGTGCTTGAATGTAATATAGCTTCTATCCTGGATACATATCTGGGTCTTCATTTCTCTCCTACTTTACTCCCACCTCAATACTAGAATGGCATTCTAGAGAAATTCTAGAAAACATTGGATGGGTGGAAGGGTAAACTCCTTAGTATGGCAGGTAAACCTCAACTTTGCAAAGAGTTTCTTCAAAGATTCCCTATTTACTTTATGTCCTTAGCCCGTATGCCTACTAAAGTTGGTGATGCTTTAGAAACAATCCAAAAAATAATCTCTAGACAAGATCCGAAGAGAAAAGGAAAATTTCTCTGATTAGGTGGAACAAGGTTTGTAAATCAAAAGATGAAGGGGGACTTGAAATTAGAAGCATAAGAGAAACAAACAAAGATCCAATCTCTAAAGTATGTTGGTTTGTCTTAGAATGGGGAAATGATTGGACTAAGATCTTAATATAAAATATGTCATACGAACCTTCAAATAGTTTCTTAAGCTTGAGAAATTATAATGGTTGCTCTACTTTTGGTAAGAACATGTAATAAAAATGAAAGGTATTGTAAGAAGGGGGAGTAGGATATTCATTGGTGATGGGAGAAAAGCCTTTTTCTAGTTAGAAATATGGAAGGATGATGCTCCCTTAAGGATTCCATTTCCAATCCTTCTCTAGAAGACTAGCTCACTACAACCCCGGGTGACAAGGTAGAAAACTATCTTGAGTGGAATAATGGAAAAGTGAACTAGATAAATTTTATGAATATTTGGAAAAATCATAGAGGGTCCTACAAGATTGGTAATAATTAAGAGTGTTATAATTAGGAATGTTAGAATATATAATCCACCAATATAACTGAGAGGGGTGGGAGGGTGAATTGATTATCCAATTACTATCACAAATATCAACATTAATAAACTTTAACCATATGAGAAATATAATGAGAAACCATAAGATACTCATACACAATAACACCAGATATGTTAACTAGGGAAACCCTTGATCAAATGGGAAAACCTCGATGAGGATGGTACCCACAAGATGATGTACTAATATGTATATTCCTTGTTAGAGGATGGACCCTATTAGAAGTCTATGAATACATTCTATACATATGATTCCATGTTAGGAGACTTTGAATCCCTGTTAGGAGTTGTGGAAGATAGTTGGACCCACTACACAAAGAACTTCAAGGGCAAGATCAATGAACCCACTATCCAAATGATCTTTGTATTATTCCTTCTAGAATAATAGAAATGAAATGTAGTTCCTTTCTCTTCTTATGTCCTATCAATTGGACCTCTGCTCCTTCTGATCTTGTAACCAGATCATAGAACTCGCATCCAATAATCCCTTGGATTGCTCACATGCATTTACCAAACACTCTACTCCTTTTCACACTTCGCATTTCAATGGATACCATACAAACAAGGAAAACATCTTTCCTTTATATCATATCTTTATAATAATTCCTTGAGTTAGCCTTGAGGCTTTCCTAATTAATTATAATAAGATAATTAATTAATTACCATTACAATAGCACTGTGGGCTTATAGTCTATACAAAACTTCACACGTGTGATACCAGGGCTTGCACACTTGCTGACATCACCAACAGACAATCCTCTATCACTTACTAACTATGTATCTTCTCAATGCATCTTAGATGTAAGATAGAGAACAAACATTAGGAACTACTTTCCCAATACTCTGTCTCTAAACTGTTCTCTATAAATAAGGTACAACTTTTGTATGTCTTTAACTTAGACTTTGTGTACTGAACCATGTCATAACCATGCATCACCAAACAATCCAACCATTGTCTATAAAACTAAGATCTTTGTTTTTTACTCAGCTAGTCTTTATAGAAACCATACTATTTTGACATCAATGACAAACACAATCAACATGTCAATACGCTCCAATGCTTAGGATCTCCCCCCCCCCCAAAATTAGTATCATCAGCATTCATGCTAACAATCTCCCCCTTTGGTATTGATGGCAACATAGATGAAAAATCATCTAAGTTCCAAGAATACCAAAATAGTATTTTGCTACTGTTGCTGACCAACATTAGTTGTTCACACACTAAAAAATTCTCAACACAACATGTGCATATTTTTGCTTCCTTACATGAAACTTCTCTATTCTTATTCTTCTTATTTAGGATTAGTAATAGTTGTTCACTTCACACTAAACAACTCACAATGCATCAGGTGCATATTCATGCTTCCTTACATGAATCTTTCTAAATCTCTCTAAATATATATCTCTCCCCCATTCATACGTAGGAGTTCTTATCCCCCATTTCTTAGGAGATTTTTTTTATGCATATTCTCTCCCCCATTGACATCAATGTCAAAAACATCAATATTACAAAATACGAATTGTTAAATACGAATTGCTAAGTTATTACTCCAAGTCTTCAACCAACTTGAGTGTCCAAAGACATTGTTCAAGACCAAATACCAAGAGTCCTCAATGACTTATCTCATCACATATACTCCCCCATATGGGGAGCATTAACATTCAATCTAGTCTAACAATAGTGCTCTATACCACTGGATTTATTCACTTACTGCATCATCTACTTAGAAATAGGCAGGGGCATAACCCCAAGCATACCTCTCAAGTACTCAAATATATCTTTAGGAAAAGGCTTCATAAAGATATCTACATCAGGTCTATAACTCTTAGGGATTTCATTCAAACTCTTGCAAATCTGATGTTAAATTCAGGGACAAGTTCATCACTCTCAATATGGATCTTCAAGAACTTATCATAAGAATCAGATATTCTTACCAGTTCTCCTAATTGCTCCATGAAGGCAGAATGTAACTCACCCCAAGATGAAATAGAGCATGCTGGTAGAAAAGAAAACCAATCTCTAGCATCACCTTCCAAAGTTTGAACAAATAACTTCATGTGCATGTCCTCATGATAAATTTCATAGTCACCCATTAAATCACTGAACAATTCAACATGATGACTAGCTGAAACAAGATGGTTCCCATTAAACTTAGGCAAACTTTTTCTAACATCACTAGATTTGACATTCGGGAAACCATGAATACCATCAAAACATAATGGCATATACCTCTTGGTAGAAATAGGTCTAGAAACTTTACTAATAGGCGGCTGCATACTAGATGAAATGAAACTTGACATTCTTCAAAGATACGAAACTCATTCACCATTAATACTTAGATTCACAACTTGCAGCATATCTAAAAATATTTTCTACCAATCTCAATTTCCAACATACTTCAAAATATGACAAGACTTGTTGAGTCTACCTCTCACAAATTATGTTGAACTGTACTAAACCAACTATTGTTTCCTTCAGAATACCTTCACATTTATGAAGCACTAGTGTAGAGATTTAACTTTGAGTTGTCACTCACTTAGTGAGAAAAGATTTACCAACTTGCAAAACAAAACAAGCTGGTCCAGAATTTACAACTGGTATTCAAAAACTTTATTCAACAACACTTTAGGAATTTCATACTCTTGACAACGTGAAAGAACCTTAACAACAACTCTGAATTTTGACAACAACATATCAAAATGCCAAATGACTTTGATACTACCAATTATTCAATTCAGTTAAACTTCTACTATCAATGAATAAGAACACTGGGGGACACGAAACTTCGGCAAGGAAAATAAGGAACACCTCTTGCTATATATTTGCTATATCCAATCTGTTTCATGCCAGAGATTTTGATTCTTTCTATATGCACTCCCTAGCAGAGTCACCATTTTGTTGGCTCCTGATTTAACAGTTTTGAAAATGACCAAGAAACCAGTTGAATGCACCTAAGGCTTGTTGGGCCCACTTGCCGTTGCACCAAAAGCCATGACTGTTAGTGAACATGGAACACCACATAATTAACCACCTGTGGGCAGGGGAGCGCGTCGCATCACCCAACAAGACTAGCAACTTCCTATGATGAATGCACCTGACTGTAGTCTTGGGCTAACTATAAAGCATAACTCCTTCTTCACTTCAGGCTCTACAAAACCTAGGCGGGTGAACCTCAAATCCAATTAATATGGTACTAGTGCAAAACATATTCTTGAATCTATTCAAAGCAGATAAAAGCCCTTATTTCTCCTAATGACTCATGTAATAACATAGATCTATAGTAGCAAGTTGCAAATCTAGGAAATACACAAGCTAAGTGAGGGCATTCCATTATAGCTCTTCAACATAAAATGTAAAGATGATTTGAATTTTATTTCATTTTATGTGGGTGGGGAAAGCAAATGAAAACCAAGTATAGACAACAAACTAATGATCCTGTAGTTGATCAATGCCTGATCCATTAGGTAATTCATGAATCTCCCTCATGCATTTTGGATATCTAATACTTATTCATATATTCAGATATATGATATATCCATTCACCTTGTAAATAGACACCAATGTTCGATCTAAATCTAATTTTTACTTGATATCCTACTCAAAAAACCTGCAACCCTGTTGAATCTCTGAAGCATTTACATAATTCATTGAATTACAAGCAACATACAACGTTAAGGAATTGCACTTATGATCTAGGCTCTTTGTTCAAAGACCATAAAACATCACAGCTCAACTAAGAAAGGAGACATGATTTAAACTGAAACTAAACGCTTGTTGTTCCTTGTATTGATTTCCTTGAAATAATACATAAAAATGCATGAAATTAACTCACAAAGAACTTAATAAACCAGACTATTCAATGAACAAATGTTGTCATACAAGAGAGAAAATGGTGGGAATGAGAAACTGATGGGATGGGAAGGGGGCATCATAGCCAAAGCAAAAGCTTCATGGTCTGGAACCAGTACATCCTAGATCTTCCATGCAGACTTCATCAATTCTAAGGCCAGTTCTACTAACTATCTTCATTCCAGAGAAAACCTTCCAAAATTTCAACCCTTACAATGAAAAAAAGAAATAATGATATAGAAGATAGATGAATTCCCGGATCTGATATGCAACTGACATCTGTCCACTTGAAATTCCATCTCTTGCAATTGAATCACCTCTCTTCTCTCTACTATTCATCTGATTTTGTTTCATCATTACACTATAACTGATTTGCAAATATCTCTTGTTGAAAGATGAAATCCCTTTTGTTTGCCAAAATGTCTAATAATAGTATGAAATGCTGGTGAAATCCTAATTCAACTAACTTGAAAGTAGTTAAATTCTTACCCCAACTGCATTTTCACTGTATATTACTGATCCTGCAGCTACATTTTCAATTTTAGCTCTTTTTACTAAGAAGGCCCCAAATTTCACGTTTCTGGCTATAACTTGAACCCATGAATTCTTGTGTAGAAATGAACTCCATTGTCTTCTCAAGATTCTGGCAATATATAATATCGCTATGTCAGCCTCTCAAAAACCCCTTGAAAATTAGTTTGAAAATGTCCCCCTCTGGCATAACTATCAGGTCTACAACTTTGATATTCAAAAATTTAAAAATTTTCTAAAGTTTATACTTTAGTGTAGGTGCCTCTTTTGATTTTATAATCATGTACATGCACTTTGGAGAATATTTATTAAAAATATTTTTTTATCATTTTTTATTGTTTGCCTACCCTTTAAATCTGGGGTCAACCCTAGTTTGACCTCTATGACACGTGGCAGTATCTAATTTGTTGACCTTTGCCACTAGACTACCTTGTCATCACCTTGTATGTAGTGCCACGTCACCATCTAAGCTAGGCCTATTGACACGTGTCAAAGCCTGCTTACCTGCATTATCTAAACATCTTACATCTTCATTTTGTGAAAATGCCCCATTTGTCAGATTGTGACACGTGTCATGATCCTATGCTTTGTGTTTGAAACTACATGTCTCACCACCTCATCACACATGTGGGACTCGCTGCCACTTGTCAAAGTTGGGCATTCTCGCAATACTTATTAGTCGAGCATGTTGAAATTGCAAGCTTGTGCCCATCGCACAATCTTGACACATGTCATCATCTGGAGCTCCATTGCCACATCACCATGTGTGTAGGATTGTTTATCACCATGTGTGTAGGATTGTTTAAAATAATGATGTCATCATCCGTTCAAAATTTTAAATTATCGTGCCACCTGGCCATGGCAGGCCCCACACGCATGAGCATTGCCCTTCTAAAGAGCAATGTCCTAAAGACATCTTACTAAGAGAGTGGAAACGTATTTACATACCATTAACTACATTTGCCCACCCAATGTGGGACTAAATTTATAGACCAAATTATTCCTCCCTTGCACCTAAAGAATCTTATGTTTGAAAACTCCCTGCACGTGAAGGGTCTTAGAAATCTGGCAGCTTCCTTTTTGCTTGCTGGAAGCTTGCTCTGCTACCCCCTTTATTTTTGTGTTTTGTTTCATTGTGCTGGCAGTTTTCTATCGGCTTGGGGTCTTCTTTTAGTCACTAGATGTGCTTGTGTGAGACTCAACTCCACGTCCTCTCTTTAATGCGTCGATGTGAGGTTTCCTTTATTCAGCGCATGGTCTTTCTTCTTGGGTGTGGATTGCCACTTCCTGCGTGCCTTCTCGTCTTCACAAGTGGCTCCCTTGTTGCTCTGCCTGCGTAGTGGGCGTCTTCTTAGACTTGGTGGCTTTAGCTCCCCAAATGGTCAATTTTGTTTTTGAATTGAATAATAGAAATACTGTCCAAAGAAGAAAACTCGATTCTCTGTAAAATGGGAAGCAGAGACTATTATCAATTGTATTCTTTGTTTTGTTAAGGCTAGAATGGAATGGGACAATTATAACAGTAGTGGATCAGCATCATTGGCATTGAAAAGTCAATCCGCTTCATGGTAGGCTCGGCTCTATGGTATGGCACTATTCATTGACATATATAGCTTGCTCGTTGGGCCCTATTTTTCATGTGGATTGCTCCTTGCATGAGCTATTCTGTTATAACGTCTTGGCTTCTTTATGAGTTTCTTTTATATGCATAATGGAGCCTCTTTTACACTAGCCAGCTCTTGCTTGGTTTCGTGTTTTTAATGCATATCCTCTTACTTTAGATGGTGGTCTAGATGGATTGACTGGGACTCTGACTGCGGATTCCCTTATTGTTGCGGCTACTTCCTTTTAATCCACAACTTTGTTTGGTGTGTGGAGCTACCTTGGAGTTGGATGTTCTACCTATTGTACATGTGAGATTCCATGTTTGTGCATCCATTGCAGTTATGAAGTGTTCCTTGAGGCCACGACTGACTTGGTGTGGGTTGCCCTCTACTCCTAGCACATTGGATTTAGTCCACTATGTTATTTCATCAGTTTAATATCAAAGATGGGGCAGTGATAAGTTTAATTATTAATTTAATTCAGTCTTTAAAACTGCCTTATCTTGAAACTCTTGCATGGATTGACATTGGAACAACTTTCTATGTTACCATGTTTATCATTTGCACACATTACAGGTCCTCTTCTCTTTTAGAAAAATGAAGGCATTGTTCAAGAAAAATTCTTGTCAGGATAGTTTGTAACCTTGTATAGAAGAAAAGCAATCCTTTTCTTCTCCTTTTCTTCCTTGATGCCATGCTTCATGCTCGCCTCCCCAAACACCATCATGGTTTGTGGTGGAGTTTTATTTATCAACCAAATATGACCACATTGTAAAGCACTTTAGATGTTGTGGTTAAAAATATGCTTCATCACTTTAAACACAGAGGCATTCATTTCAGCTCCATTATTCTCATGCTTTAAAACACTCTGCTTGATGGAATCAGTCGGCCCTAGCATGGGTCCGACTAAAAAATGATTGTTTCTAAACAACTAAAACCTCACATTGATCCACTAACCATCTGATACTGACTAGAATCAAATTCAACTACCAATTAATCAATATGAAGCTCATTTTACATAATCTGCAAACTCTCACTTTTGCGCCAAGGTGTCCTTTGACTGGCCTTAAAAACTAACTAGAACACCTAATCAGGCTCTGAAAATTGGCACACTGAATCTTTGTTCCAACTTGCACCCTATCGAATCTTGTCTCATGAAAAATTTCCAGTCAGAAGATATTCACTGTCGAAGTTGCCTTCTCAGAATCACTTGCAGATAAACATGTTAGAAAGCAATAAACTAAGTTCAAAATTGGCTTTGAAAATTGGGTAAACTGACACTTGGGGAAATGAAAACTTGGGCATAAGTTTATTGTCATGAGGTGAGTATGAATCTATGATTTGGGCTCATGATGAACAACTAGACACAAATGTCAAGCGGTCAAAGTGGGCTACTCTGATTTGTTGATTGGAAACATTGACAAGATATCATTTTTTGCAAATGGAATTGACCTAGAAAAATGTGTTAATGGATTCGTCAAGATGTAAAAATTGGCACACTTAAAATATTTCAGAGGACAACACAATGGTAAAATCCATTTGATCTCACCAGTCACAGATTAGGAGTTATAACACCACGAACAGGGGTACTAATCAATCTACAAATACTAACACCAGTAAAACTTAGAAATTGTGTTTGGAATTGTGTTTGTAAATTGATCAAACGGATTCATCATGAGCTGAAACTTGAAACATAACAAGTCTCTGACATCTACAATGCAACATGTCAAATAGGGCCTCCCAGAATTCTAAACATTTCACATCAGCATGACAACATTAAAAGACCAACTTTGAGGGATTCAAAACCTAGTCAAACGGACTTGAAATGACTCAAAATCTAAAACATAGGCTCTCAAGTATGGACACTAAATACTCCCAAAGCATAAAGTCATGAAACATTTTTGGGTATGAGATATTTAATTGCAAACATGGCCTCCTGAGGTGAAAATGCAGATTTGACAAATGCTTAAAATGAGACTTTATGAAATGACTCAAAATCATAGTTTAACTTCATGAAACACTTAGACACGCTTAATGGAAGGTGTTAGAAGCATTAAACACCTCATGGGGCTCAAAGGTACAGCCGGGTATATAGGCATTTAAAAGTGTTCATAAGGGTCAAATTTCTCAAAATGAGGGCTACAATTTTGACTCAATTCTGATTTTTTATATTGTAAAAAATCAGACCAAAATAGTGAATGACCAAACCATAGTTCATAAGGTGTCTTTCTCATACCTTTTCTAATATATACTCTATTTAGAGCATACACCACTATATTAACTACTTCTCTCCAAAATATCTTAGAAACGTCATTCTCAAACAACATTACTCTTGTTGCCTCTGCTACTGATTTATTTATTCTTTCAGCAATCTCATTCTTCTTAGGTGTTCTATGTGAGGATATTTTCCTTTTAATTCCATTCTCTTCACAAAATATTTTAAACTCTTGAGAGGTGAACTCTTCTCCTCTATCTGATTTCAAACACTTTATCTTAACATTAGATTCATTCTCAACTCTATTTATAAATATCTTAAACTTCTCAAAAGCTTTAGACTTCTCTTTAAGAAATGCTACCCACATCATTCTAGTGAAATCATCAACAAGAATCATAAAGTACCTTTCACCATAGAATCCTCTTATTCTTGAAGGACCACTCAGATCTATATGAATGATCTCCAGCTCCTCTGTGGTAGTGAACTTCTTACTAGGAAATGATACTTTCTTATGTTTAGCCAAAATGCATTCTTTGCAAACAACATTAGTAGGCTTTGTAATCTTAGGCAAGTCTCTGACTGCAAATGTACTACTAATCTTTATAATATTATCAAAGTTTATGTGCCAAAATATTCTATACCACAACCAAAAGTTGTCCACTTTAGCTACCAAACATATCATTTCAGTAGGATTCAACTGAAATACATTACCTCTAGATCTTGTCCCTATTCCAATTAGCTTACCATTTATCTCTTTGATAATGCAAGTCTTCTCAGTGAATTGCAACTAATAACCCTTGTCCA
This sequence comes from Cupressus sempervirens, assembly GCA_028749045.1. Classification (NCBI taxonomy): domain Eukaryota; kingdom Viridiplantae; phylum Streptophyta; class Pinopsida; order Cupressales; family Cupressaceae; genus Cupressus; species Cupressus sempervirens. The sequence goes on along the minus strand of CM053784.1, from coordinate 57,357,306 downwards.
CCATTGTCCAACACTCAACCAATTATACTTCAATCCATCAATAAAATAAACATCGTTGTGTTAGTTTTACCATCAAGAGGACTAGATCCAATTCCTATTATATGACAAGTTGCATTGTTACCAACTCTAACAATACCTCCATCATGATTCTTGAACTTAGAAAACTTATTCATATCAATGGTCATGTGATGTGAACAATCACTATCAATTATCCAATTAGATTTCTTTTCTACTTGGGAAATTAGAGTTTTTTCTTCTCTAATTTCTCTATCAAGATCATCTTCTTTGATAGCCACAAATCTGAATTCATCATCACTTTCACTTTCACCTTTCTCATATAGTTCTTCATCTTCATTTGGATACAAACAATTTCTATCTCTTCTAGGCTTAAACTTTCCCTTATACATTTTCTCTCTTTTAGGACATTTAGATGCATAATGACCGAATTCATCACAAGTCCAACATTTAAAGATTTCCTACCATCTTTTTCTCTTCTCACAAGAAAGGTTATACCTTCCTCAATCCTTCTTGTCTTCCTCAAATCTATTGCTACCAGTAAAATCTCCATGTGTGCTTGCACTCCTTGTCAAAATCAGTTGAATCTTCAAGGCACTAAAGCTTCTTTTGACTCTAGCTAGATCTCTAGATTGTCTCGGATCAAATTCTACAGATTCTAATCTTCCAAGTAATGTTTCCTTGTTGAAATCCTTAGTGCAGGGCATTAATAGTTGAATCATTTGAGCTACTTGCTTGAATGTGTCATCAAAATTTTCAAGATCTTCCATACTACATCACCTTCTTCCTTGGTTCCACCAAGAGACCGAATTTCTTCAACAATTTTTGATATTCTACCAATATAGCTTCTTACAAATTCATCTTCTATCATCTTAGCATCTTGGAATTCAAAGATCCAATTCTACAATCTCATCTTTTTTGCATGTATATCACCTTCAAAAGTATATTCTAATTCTTTCCAAATTTTATGAGATGTTTGAATTGACTTCATCTGACTGTATTCATTGTCTAGAAGAGCTGATAGTAGAACTTCTCTATCTCTCATGTTACACATGAACATATCTCTCTCTGCTTTAGTGAATTATTCAAGTTGTTCTTCTTCCACAATCATCTTCTCACTCTTTGTCAACATCCAATAACCTAGACCCATGCCCAAAATATGAGTCTTCATCTTCTACTTCCAACTGTCATAGTTGGCCCCAAAAAATCTAAGATATCCTTTCTAAAAAGATTTTTCATTGATCTCCTAAAGTTTTTAAGCTTATTAACCTTCAAGGAAATAATGCTCTAATACCAATTATTAGAATATATAGTCCACCAATATAACTAAGAGGGAGGGGGAGTGAATTGGTTATCCAACTACTATCACAAATATCAACCTTATTAAACCTTAACCATATGAGCAATATAAGCAGAAACCTCAACAAGATACTCATACACAATAACACCAAATATGTTAACTAGGGAAACCCTTGATCAGAGGGAAAACCCCAATGGGGATGGTACCCACAAGATGATGTGCTAATATAAATATTCCTTGTTAGAGGATGGACCCTATTAGGAGACTATGAATACAGTTGGTACATATGATTCCCTTTTAGGAAACTTTGAATCCCTATTAGGAGACTCCAACCCTGTTAGGAGTTGTGGAAGATAGCTAGACCCACTGCTCAAACAGCTTCAAGGGCAAGACCAATAAACACACTATCCAAATTATCTATGTATTATTCTTTGTAGAATAATAGAAATGAAATGTACTTCCTTTCCCTTCTTTTGTCCTATCAATAGGACCTCTAATCCTTCTAATCTTGTCACCAAATCACAAAATCTGATAATCCCTTGGATCGCTAACACAAATTTACCAAACACTCTGCTCATTTTTGCACTTTGCACTTCAATGGATACCATACAAACAAGGATAACATCTTTCCCTAATACCATATCTTCAAAATAATTCCTTGAGTCGTCCTTGATGCTTTCCCAATTAATTATAATAAGATAATTAATTAATTACAATTACAATAGCACTATTAGCTCACAGTCTATACAAAACTTCACGCGTGCAATATTAGGACTTGTGTACTTGCTAATGTCACCAATGGACTATCCTTTACCAATGCCTGACTACACATCTTCTCACTGCATCTCAGATGTAAGATAGCAAACAAACATAAGGAACTACTTTCCCAATACTCTGTCTCTGAACTGCTCTCTATAAATCAAGTATGACTTTCGTAAATCTTCGACTTAGACTTTGTGCACTAAACCATGTCATCAAGATATTGTACTAAACATGTCCATAACTGTGCACCACAAAAAAATTAAACCATTTTCCATCCAACTAAGATATTTGTTTGTTACTTAGCCAGTCTTTATAGAAACCATACTATGTTGACATCAATGAAAAAAATAGTCATGAATGCAACATGTCAATACTCTCCAATACTTAGGATAGTCTCCCAAGTAGTATCATCAGCATTCATGCTAACAAAGAGGAAAGATATATGTTCTCTTACGGGGATGTTAGAGAATCCTAGTTTACTTAATCAATTTGAGGATAGATGGGTACATGGAGATATTAAAGAATTGGTCTCTCCTCTGACATAGCCACTTATATGTCCATTTTCTCTTTCAAAGGAAAGGATGAGTTTTGGAATAAGGTATTGACCCCTGACCTTCCCCCAAGATAAAATTTGTTTGGTGGGTGGTGGCTCATGTGAAATTCTTACTCTAGATAAGCTAACGAGGAGGGGATTAATGTTTCCTAACATGTGTCATTTATGTGAAAAATAAGTTAAGTCTAGAGTGTCTCTTTATGCACTGCTCATATTCTAGTGAACTTGGGAGCCTAGTTCTGCATTCTCTCCAAGTCAATTTTGTTATGCCAAGTTCTCTTAAGATTTGATAATTCTTTGGAGAAATTCCCCTTCTTTTCACCCTTTTATGAAGAACCTATATCTTTTGGTCTTACCTATGGTGGCTTGGAGAATTCAGAAAGAAAGGAATAATAGATTATTTAGAGATGAAAGTAAAGAGGTCCCTTCCCTATTTTATGTAGTAAAAAAAATGTTTGGAAAAATATAAACATTGTAACTTTCTCCAAAGGTAACTTATTTCTAGGTCTGCTAGATTTTTGAGTTAACAGAATTAGAATATAAACCAAAGCCTAATCAACATTAACTAGAAGAGTATTTGGAATAGAAAAAGATACAGATGGAATCCTCCATAAGTGAATTAGAGTAAGTGAAATGTTGACATATGCTCCAAAGCTAATGTGGGTATCACTAGAGCAAGGGAATTTATTAGAGATAGAAAAGGGAATCTGATATTGGACTTCAGCAAGAACCTAGGAACTAACACCAATAACTTCATTGAGAGGATGGTAATTTGGTATGGAATTAAAATACTGTAAAACCATGGATCCACTAACATAGTAGTGGAAGGAGACTCTAAGCTCATAATTGGAATTCTACATAACAAGGCTAAATAGTTGTGGAGATTGATTCGCGAACATATGGAATATTGTGGTAGACACCTCCTATCCTTCAATGAAGTCAAAATTGTTCACACTTTGGGAGAGTGAAACCATGCTCCTCACTATCTAGCTAACTAGGGTCTATCCTTCAAGAATTGGAAAGATGTTAGTGTGATGGACTATACTTAGGATCTTAAGGAAATTATAAAAAATGATTGGAAATACTGTCAAAGGTTATGGTAAGAGAAGATCATGGAAATCATCAAGAGATCCTACGTATTGCCTTAGAGTTTTTACTGGTATTCCAAATGGTTTATTACTTAATGAAATAGACTTTTAGTCAAAGTCTTTTAAAATCCCTGGTTGATTTTGGTGGGAATTTCCTTATTGATAAAGACTATCTTTCCTTCAATTGGGCTATTTCTAAATTTAGAAAGATTACCTCGCATTTAGTTATCCCAACTTTTTTAGTGGTTCAGACTATGAAACCCAACTTTAACACATTTATTATAGTCAACTATTACAAAGTCAATGAAATTGTGGAGAAAAGTGGAAGTACTAGATATAATTATTTTGATTAAAGATGAATAGGAGTTTTTGTTAGTGGAGGTTTCATGGTTATCGTGCAAAGAGTGGCTGAAGAGAGGAGTGTTGTGATGATTAACTCAAACTTAGTGGCGAAAAACATACTTTTGCCAAAGCTTACATAATGGGTGGCCCTCTAAAGCATGTTGAACCAAGAAATTACATAAAACTACTTCAAAACAAGGAAAATTGAAAGTATTTTAAAAGAGTGAGGTTGTGTGTGGCTACAACAGTCTTTTGTCTTCTAAATGTGCAAACTCTTGGCATAAGGACCAAGTCACTCTAGGAAGCATCAAATTTTTGGTAACCCTAGAGCTTATTGGGGAAGCTACTAGTCTATTTTGTGAAGGAGTGAAGGTGGAAAGAAAAGGTTTTAGAGACAACATGAATTTTAAGCATAATTTTTTTGAAGATAATGAAGAGCCTATGAGGGTGAAATCTAGTGATGGGTATGAGTGTCTCTCTCCCCTATCCTTTTGTTGTTATGTGCATGTGGTTTATGAAATACCTTATGTTGGAAGGGAGATTTACTATTTATCATAGTTATCACTTTCCCCTATTAAATATATCAAAGTATGGTGAAAAAATAAATGTTCCTTTTTTTCTATACTCTCCCTTGGTTAATAGTATAGCTAATGGGGATAACATGTCACTCCCCCAAGAATTAATCTTTGTCATCTACCAACATGTTTATTCCCAACACCCTGGTTAGGTCATTGTCTAGCTAATCATGATATTTCCTTGCCTAACCCTAGGTCCTCAATGCAAACTAAAGAGCTAGTGTTTGTCCCTCTGTTAGAAAATGTCCCTTCCTCCTCTGGAGGGAAAAGAAAAAACTAGAAAGAAACTATGCATAATAAGTCTAAACCAATCTCTGGAAGAATCATTGTTAACTAAAACCCCTTCTAAGCACAAAAATGTTGATGTCTTCTCTTTTGCTTGGCTATAATGGCCCAACACAAAGTTTACTGTTGTTTACTTTGATGTTACTTGGATTCAAGGGCCTTTTCCCACCTCTTCTAATCAAAAAAAAATATTAAACATATATAATAATAATAAATAGTATTTATTATTATATTTGAAAATTATAATAAAATTAAAGTTTTTAATTTAATTATAATTTACAATTAATAATTGTCTATTCTTGTATACTATAAAATTTATTATTGGTTACTAAAGACTAAACCCAAAATTAATTACAAAATCAAGTACTAGATACTATATGGCAGTTGTCTACTTATGTATGATTTGTATTTTTTTTTTGGAAAGTCGTCTATACTATTACTTTTGGCATTTTTTTAATAATTAGCCCTCTTGTCAATCATATATGACGTACAGTTTAGTATCAAAAAAAGGAGGATAGAAAGAAAATACAAAACCAGCAAGGAGCATGGTGGCCTCAAGTGACATGAAATCATAAGTCACCCAGCAATTTAATATATCCATGACTCTCCATGATTAAATATGATCAAATCCAACTTGCTTCCCTTTTGTTGGTAGAGTAATTTCTCTCACCTTCCCTGCCATGCTCAGCATCAGACAACTTGTTGAAAGAAGTGTGTTGTCAAACATTGTCAACCACTAGCTACCCATCTTGACTAGCTGCACATATGAGACAATTAATATTAATATAATATTGTGTGCACAGCCAACTCCAGCCATCAAAACATATTATTATAGTAATGTTGCAATCTATAAATTGAATGTATTGGGAATAGAGCATTAGAGCCTATTTTTGGGTTTCTCCATGGTTTCTCGTAGTTCTTTAATGAGTTTCTCCTCTATATCTTGTGTTTTCGTCATGGTATCAAAGCCAATGGCAAAATGATCTTGAAAGTTCTTGAATAGATTGGTTGGAATAAGAAGTGCTAGCCATTAAGTATTTTTTTGCTAAGGCTGAGGCAATGTAGCCCAACAGGAAATGGAATTCAAAGTTGTCCTTTACATCATTAGATCTACAAAGACAAGAGCTAGGGTAAGAAAATTATGTCACCATTTGTGATAGATGAATTAGAGCTAGGTCAATGGAGAATCCTTTCACCATTTGTGACAGAAGCAACTAATCAAGAGATAGCTCAAGATAGAATTTGTTTGTTGCCATTTGTGACAACAAAGAGATTTTTTATGTGTTAATGAAATATGTAACAATGAGTATTGTCTTTTTTTAGTTGAGTTATTGTAAAGGGGTGCATTATCAGTTGTATTTGATACCCTAGAGTTTGGTTTAACATATTGATGAACCATGTACCTGAAAAGAATTCCTATAGAACTAGCTAGTACAGTGGCTAGGCACTCATATATCTCGGTAAAAGGATTTTGTTTTATATGGACTCAATAATCATTTTGTTGCAGATCAAGAAGTCGAGAAGACAAGTTATGGTAGTTTCAATATCATGTGAGTTTTTGGTAATCTAAAATCACTTATGATGTTTGGTGGGCTATTGCAACCACTCTTATGTGAGGTTCATGGTTAGCCAAAACCATTCAAATGCAAAGTTTTTGGTCAACTAGAAACCATTTGTATTACATTTGTTAGGGGTAAGTCATAAGACCCAAACCGATTATGATGAGGGAAAACAATACAAATGCAAAGTAATTTCTCTCACCTATCCCATTGTCCTCAACCTACCAAAAGCAGTTGTCCTCAACTTATATATTTTTATTTATTTATTTATATATATAAATATATATATATATATATATATATATATATATATAAAATTTTATTTTCTAATTAATATATTTACTATCAAATATATGAATTGAAAAATTTATAAATGAAATAGTGGGCTTTGATCAAATTAGAGTGAATATTAAAGATATAAATATAAATTTAATTAGAAATAATTGAAGAATCATTTCAAATTAGCTCTTATTTATTTTCTATTTAAATGATTTTAATTAGAAGGTTTTGTACATTGTTGAATGTTTTAAATTGTAAGAAATGTATGAAGTAAGAACTTGGCAATAGGAAACAAGTGCCACGTAGGTCTACTTGTCTTATAGCGATAGTTAATTATAATGAGTTTTTAAAATGCTTATAGATAATTATAATTTTTTTTGATAAAATCTATTTTAACTATTGAATTTCATAATTAACATGTTTAAATTAAATTAATATTGCTAAATACACTCAAAATTATATTTGTTAGTAACATAAATTTAAAAAGTAGATTTTAAAATATTTTTTGAAAAGATTTATCATTGTTCATAAATATTATCTTTCTTATTTTAATTTTGAAATATTTTTAAGCACACTAATACGATAACTAAAATTACATTTATACTTACTATATTCAAAATACTATATTATTTAATAAATAATATTAAATATCATCATAAATACATAAAAATATAGATAATAAACTCAAATTTAAATTAAATTATAAATCAATGTTAATTTTATATTGTTTGTAATCAAGAAATTGATAAAGTTTATATTTGTATCCTACAATCATGGCAAAAATAAATGAATATGGTAGCTCTCAAAAAAGGGGTCCTATAAGACCAAATTGATTGAGCCAATCATAATGAGAATAAGTTATTTATATAATATTTATAATTAATAAATATTTATTTTAACATTAGAAATAATCAAATGAGGAAGAAATATTTAGTTGTGATTGGTTTGTTTCCGCAAAACTATTGAATAATTGAATAGAGGTGAATACAGTAGTATATGCCTACCACAAGTACAATAAAAACTAATATATGCAAGTACGAATTAATCCCCTACTCTAAATTGTGTGTCATCTCATAATTTAATTAGATAAATTTTTAAATAATTTAATGGCCATATCTTTTTTTATAAAATTGCACACTAATCCTAAACATAGTATTAACCTTGATGTAAAATCTCACCATGCCATAATTCTAAGCCTACCCCTAACACTGATTACAATTTTAACTATTATACTAAGAATGAGAAACCTAAAACTAATAATTAATTCTAAACCCTAATACTCATCCTACCCCTATTCTTAAATGAGAAACCTAATCCTAAATATTAAACCCTAATTCTAATTGTAACTTCAAATCCTAAACCTAAAACTTGAACCCTAGCCCTAACTATAACAATAAGAATGATGGAAAGTAATCTTAATCCTAAGCATAATTATAAATCTTAATCCTTAAATATAATAATCATAACCCTAATAATAAGTCTAAATCTAACACTAATATTATCTCTACACCTAACACTAACTCTTCCTCTAACCATGCTCCTACTTATTTCCCTAACTATACGTGCGGTCCATGTGATGATTTCACATCTTTCAATTTTTCACTTATTACTTCATCTAAATAATTGTACTAGGAGATATAGTTATCCTTTCATATATGTATTAGAATAATAAATAAACAATTTAACTTTTAGTTCAAATTCTTCTCAATTATACTTGCAAATATTTTAAACATTTTACCTTGACCTTTATGTTTGTAATATTAAAGCTTTTACATGAAATATACAATTAATACATTGAACATTAAATTATGTATAAAATTGATGTGCTATTTGTAACTATTAATCTACTCTAAAGCATAATATTTATTTTATACTCATTTTAAGTGTAATCATTACCTCAATAATATTTAGTAGCCCTTCATTGTACACTATTCATGCTAAGAATAATTAACATTAACCAATGGTCTATTTATAAATGTAACTAATAAAATCATAAAACTACTTAAGGAACATTATATCCTTATATTGCTCTATTATGCTAAGAGGCATTTGTAACAAGAACAAGTTGCCCTCCTAAATGTAACTCTAAACATAACACTAACCATAACTCTAACCATGGTTCTACATTTCCCCTAACCTTATCCATGATCATGAGAATATACTTATTATTATATAGGCCACCTTATATAATAATAAATATATTCTAAAATCCCAATCCTTAATCCCCTCCTAACTATAACTATGACCCTAAGTAAACTCCTAAATATAACCCTTTCTCTAACTCTAACCCTAACTATAACCGTAACCCTGCCCTAGACCTAGCTATAATCCTACATATAACTCTACCATAATTGGACTTTAACCCTAATCATAACTATAGCCATAACCCTAACTCTAACCTTAACCCTCACTCAAAACTATAACCTTAACCCTAAATCAAACTCAATCCCTAAACCTAACCCTAATCCTAACTATAATTAAAATGCTTTCTCTACTGCTAACTCAAACTATAACCCTAATTGTAATGTAAACTCTAACCCTAACTCGTTCTAACCCTAAATATAACCCTAACCTTGGCCCTAATCCTAAACCTAACCCTTTCTCTACCCCTATCTCTAACCCTAACTATAATCTTAACCTTAACCCTAAGCCTAAGCCTAACTCTATTCCTAACCTTAACCCTAACTCTAATCCTAACACTAACCCCAACCCTAACCCTACACCCACCCCTAACTCTCTAAACCTAAATCTAACTCTACCATAATTAGATTCTAACCCTAACCCTAACCCTAACCCTAACTCTAATCCTAACCTTAACCCTAACCCTATCTCTAACCCTAACCCTAACCCTAATCCTAACCTTTACCTTGACCCTAACCCTAACCCTAACTCCAATCCTAACCTTTACCCTAACTCTAATCCTAACCCTAGCCCTAACCCTACACCTACACCTACCCCTAACTCTAACCCTAAATCTAACTCTACCTCCAAATCTAAGTCTACCATAATTAAACTCTAATTCTAACCCTAACCCTAACCTTAACCCTAACTCAAACCGTTACCCTAACCTTAACCCTGATGTAACTCTATAGATAACCCTAACTCTAAATATAAACCTAACCCCAACTCTAACTCTAACCCTAACTCATACCCTAACCCTAACCCTAACCCTTTCTCTACCACTATATCTGACCCTAACCCTAACTCTAATCCCAACCCTAACCTTAACCCTACCCCTGCCCCTAACTCTAACCCTAAATCTAACTCTACCATAATTGGACTCTAAACCTAACCCTAACCCTAACCCTAATTTTAATCATGACTCAAACCTTAATCCTAATCCTAACTCTAACCTTAACTGTGACTCAAACCTCAACCCTAACCCTAACCCTTACCATAACCATAACTCTTACCCTAACCTTAACCATGACCATAACTCTAACCCTAACCCTTACCATAACCACAACTCTTACCCTAACCTTAACCATGACCATAACTCTATCCCTAACCTTAAACATAAACATAACTCTAATCCGAACACTAACCCTACCTCTAATCCTAACCTAACCGTAACTCTAAACCTAACACTAACCCTAACCTTAACCCTGCCCCTACCCCTAACTCTAACCCTAAATATAACTCTAACTCTAAAGCAAAATATTCATTTTATACTCATTTTAAGTGTAATCATTACCTCAATAATATTTACTAGCACTTCGTTGTACACTATTCATGCTAAACATAATTAACATTAACCAATGGTCTATTTATAAACCTAACTGATAAAATTATAAAACTACTTAAGGATCATTGTAATCCTTATATTGCTCCATTATGCTAAGAGGCATGTCTAACGAGAACAAGCTTCCATCCTAAATGTAATCCTAACCCTAACCCTCATCCTAACCATTTCTTTACCCCTATCTCTAACCCTAACCCTAACCTTAACCCTACCCCTACCCCTAACTCTAACCCTAAATCTAACTCTACCATAATTAGACTCTAACCCTAGCCCTGACTGTCATCTTGACCCTAACCCTAACCTTAACCCTAACCCTAATCCTAACCATTTCTTTACCCCTATCTCTAACCCTAACCCTAACCCTAACTCTAATCCTAACCTAACCCTAACTCTAATCCTAACACTAACCCTAACCTTAACCCTACCCCTACCCCTAACTCTAACCCTAAATCTAACTCTAACTCTAAATCTAACTCTACAATAATTAGACTCTAACCCTAGCCCTAACCCTAAATTTAATGTTGACTAAAACCCTAACCCTAGCCTTAACTCTAACCTTAACCCTAACTCAAACTTGAACCCTAACCTTAACCCTGATTTAGCTCTATATATAACCCTACCCCTAATTGTAATGGTAACCCTAACTCTAACCTTAACCTTGACTCAAAACTCTAACCCTAACCCTAACTAAAACCCTGACTCAAACTCAAACCCTAAATCTAACCCTAATCCTAACCATAATTCCTATGCTCTTTCTACCCCTAACTCAAACTATAACCCTAACCAGGCTAACTCATATTTTAACCCTAAACCTAACCCTAACCCTTTCTCTATGGCTATCTCTAACCCTAAAAACCATAACTCTAATCCTAACACTAACCCTAATCCTAACCATAATCATACCCCTAACTCTAACCCTAAATATAACTCTAACTATAAATCTAACTCTACCATAATTAGAATCTAATCCTAACTCCAATCCTTAGTTTAACCTTGACTAAAATTGTAACCTAACCCTAACTCTAACCTTAAACCTGGCTCAAAACTCTAACCCTAACCTTAACCCTTACTTTAATCTAGATAAAAATCATAGCCCTAACCCTAACCCTAACCTTAACCCTGATGTAACTCTATATACAACCCTAACTCTAAATATAAACCTAACCTTAACCATCACCCTAAAACTAACCCTTTCTTTAAATCTAACCGTAAATTTAATTTTAGCCCTAACCCTAATCCTAATTTTAACCATCATTTCAACTCAAACTCTAGCCTTTATTTGAGCTCCAATTCTAACTCTACCTCTAACTCAAACCTTAACTCTAATTCTAATCCTAACCCTAACTATATTTCTAACCTAAACCCTTATTCTTACCCTTGCCCTTACCTTAACCCTATCCCTAACTCTAATTCTAACCCTAACTATATTTGTAACCCTAATCCTAACATTAACTCTAACTCTAATTCTAAACCTAACCCTAACAAGATTTGTAATCCTAAAAATAACCCTAGCCCTAACCCTAATGCTAACCTTGACTCTAATTATAACTCTATTCATGACCGTAACTCTAACCCTATCCATAACTCAAACCCTAACAATAGCCCTAACCCTAACACTAACCCTAATTTAAATATTAATGCCAACTCTAACTCTAATTCTAACCCTAACCCTAACTATAACTCTACTCTTCAATATAACATTTTACGTAACAATATGTTTAAAATAAAACTGAATTAAAGTGATGCAAATAAACACCATATATAGAATTTTTTTTTAAAATGTTCAAGAATAATTTTATAATAAGTTTACACTATTACAATTTTATAGTAAGTTTATACAACTGTATTTAAAAAGAAATAAATAATTCGGCACTAACCTTAAAAAAATAGAAAAAAAATTTAAAATACTTTTCATGTTGTGCCACGATTGCCACTAGCTTATATATACCTCTATATATTACGAGTAATCGTTTTCGAGGAGCCTATTTTGATTTTCATAAATCTCAACTATGATTAAAATAATTTTAGAATTAAATGAAAATAGACACCTCGAAAACGGTTACTCTCGACGTAATATATATAGAAGTATATATAAGCTAGTATAATTATTGGTTAAGAATTTCTAAAATAAGTGAAAATGAAGAAGAGCTGTAATATACGAATAGAACAGTAACTTCAAATAACACCAAACTGTCTGATTGGATTGATTGAGAAGTACATATTACAAAGTGATATTAATTTATAACATCTTTGGAAATATGAAATTCTCGCAACGGAAGTTTCCGTGGGCCCAACGTTATCATATCCACGCAACAACATTGGACAAACTAATCGGTACAACAGTTGGATTCCAAACAATTTGGAAAGTAACGGACAAATAAAATTGTACATCATCTACGGTATGGGTTTTATTTATCTCAAATAAAGGAACAAAAATACTAAACTAACACGTGGGATCGTGGTTTATCCTGTTTATGGCACTGAATCAACAGCAAATTTATGTTTCCAGCAAATTTATGTTTCCATAACTGTGCTTGATAAAACTTGATCTGATCCCATTTCGGCTCCATTTTACAGTTGCCGACAACTCTTTATTTAATATAAGCGCCTAAAGGTAATTAGCTCCGATTATTAAGAAGATTATTAAACATTTGAAAAGCATTATTTTTATATGTATGTCTATTTTGATTAACGTATTGGGGAGTTCATATGTTGATTGGCAATCTTCCCCAGAAATTAAATTCAATATTCATGGATTGTGGAAATCTGTTTGCTTTGATTCAGCAATATCACATTTTAAAATGTAGAAAATTGATTTAAAGTCTTAAATTCAAGGAGAAAAGTTAGGTTATTAAATTCAAATTTATAATCTACATAGATAATATTTCAAAATAATTTTTAAAAAGTAGAAAATGAACTTAAAATATTTTAAATTCAAGGAAGAAAATTAAGTTTATAAAGTTAAATATTAAAGTTAGAATCCATAATCTAGAATATATCTCAAGATAAACTTTAAAATATAGAATATTAATTTGAAGGAGGAAAGTTAGGGTTATAAGCAATGTAGAAAATTATTTTAAAATGTTAGATTGAAGGAGGAAAGTCAACATTACAAGGTCATTAAACTCAAAACCCGTAATCTAGATAGATGTCATTCTCAAGATAAACTTTAAAATGTTGAAAAATTAAACTCAAAATCCATAATTTAGATAGATGTCATCTCAAGATAAACTTAAAAATGTTGAAAATCAATTTAAAATATTGAATTGAAGTAGGAAAGTTAAGGTTCTATGGTTATTAACCTTAGAATATATAATCTAGAAAGATAATATCTCTACTTACTTGTGAAGAAAAAAGGAGGTTAAAGCAACATAACTAGTCAAGATGGTCAACTACTTTTTTGAAGCAATACAAGGTGTTGGTGTTTGAAAATGTTACCTATTTCCAATTACCCTGATGAGAACAAGATGCATCTAGGGGCAGCTAACTCCCATTATCAACACATCCATTCAGACACCAGGCCAACTATAAGGCTATACTCCTTTTGCACTTCAGGCTCTGCAAAACCTAGGCGGATGGACCTATAGATTCTTTATATGGTACCAGTTGTCAAAGCATACACTGAATCTAATGCAAAGCAGATAGAAACCCTTATTTCTCCTAATAACTTATGAAATAACGTATATCTGCAGTAGCTAGATGCAAAACAATGAAATTCATAAGCTGAGTGAGGGCATTCTATTTAGAGCTCTTCAACATGAAAGGGAAATTCATTTGATTAAAGATGTTGATTCAACAAAACTTCAAAAATGCAACAGTATAACCGGTGATCCTATAACTGATCAGTGCCTACTCCATTGGGCAATTCCATGAATTCAAAACATACATCTATGACATCAGGGCGTATCTCATATACCCAGACATCAGATCTATCCAACCACCTTGTGATTCAGACATCAGTGTTCATTTAGGTCTCATTCTCACAAAATATCCTTCTCAAACAACCAGTAACCTTGTTTAAACATATTGAGCATTTACTTGGCCCTTTGGTCCAACAGCAAAATACATCAAACATACAACCTGAAAGGGATGCAAATGGGTCTCAAATCTTTGTTCCAAAACCACATAAGACTTACAGATCGCTGAGACAGGAGACAAGAACCAAAACAAAACTAGTGAAATTGTTGCTCATATGTATTCCTTTCCTTGAAACTATACATTCAGATGCATAAAATTAAAACATGAAACAACCTAATATCTCAGAACTATCTATATTGTCTCTACAATGCTGTTCACATGAGAGTTCTGCTGAAGAAAATGGTGTCACAGTCATGGAAACATATCAAAATACTGGAACCAATGGTCTCACAGTGCAAAAACTGGAATCCCCAATGGTATCACAGCAATGAACTTTTTCTTCCCAAAAACTGGAACCCCTAAAAAGTGAAGAAAGAAAGAAAGATATAGCAAGAAATGAATTCCCGGATTTGATATGCAATTGCCAGGTGTCCACTTGAAATCCAATCCTCTATAACTGAAAAACCTCTTTCTTCCCTCTCTCTATCAACTGGCAAATCAAATCTTCATCATTATACCTCTCAAAGGCATCAAAATATCTGAAAAAGTAATGATGAAAAGATGCAACTGATTCTTGATGCATTCGCGGTAAGAAGTGAAAAACTAGTTACAATGTGATTTCAAGAAGCCAAGGAAACAACCTCAAATTGATTTTCTTCACCTTAAGATTGCAACTAACCCCTAAAACCATCCTCTAACCAATCTTAATTATCACTGAAGAACTCAGCCTGTTCTATCGCCGATGCCTTTGATTTCACAAATTGTCCTATAACTTGAACCAAGAAGCACCTGTGCAAAAACAAACTCCAGATTTGGAAAGTTCAGGTTCTCCCGGTTCCAACGGTATATTGGAGTGCCTAATTCGGTTAAAAATTTCCCCAGATATGGCCGTTTGAAAATTAGGCCTCTGTTTATGTCTCTATGACAATATTTCACAAATATATGAACTTTCAAAAGTTAAAACTATATCAGAAGTTCAAACTTTATTTTTTTTTAAAAATGTCCATGTCAGTTTCTTGGCAAAATAATTTTAAAATGAAAATTTTAAAATCATTTTATTTTTTCTAGCCTCTTTAATTTCGGGTCAACTCCAGGTTTGACCAATGCCATGTGTCACTTTCTGATTGGCTGTTGACTCTTGCCGGATTCCTGAGTTTTCCGGCGACCTCGTTATGTCGCTAGCCGGATTTTTCAAGATTTTCCGGCAAGCGACATAGCGACCTGCTGAATTTTTGACTTTTTCGGCCGTCTATAAGTTGCTGACGTCATCATTTGGGCATGCATTTTCTTTCAAAATTTACTTCACTCCTTCTAGCTGACTGGGACCCACGTGCACCTACCTTGCCTTTTCAAAATGCTTTGTCTTGTTGACACTATATGTTTGGGTGCAAAAGCATATAAAGACTAAAAATACTTCCCACTTGCTCAATGTGGGATAATGTTCTTCAATGGTTCTTGCTCTTTGTGTTTGCTGTGATTGCTAAATGCATGAGTTTTCTTATTCCAAACATGAAACTCCATCTTGCTGGTCGTTTTTGCTATGAATCTACAGACTTTTCATTGTAATGGTCATTTCTTATGCACATGGTCATTTAAAATGCTGCTACTCCCTTCAAAAACGTGGTTGCACCTTTAGAGAAGCCATGGGCTTGAAAAATGGGGGTTCTTTGCTTCCTTTTTTATGCACATATGGTCTTTTATTGATTGCTTGCTGCAAAAACGTGAATCACATGCTACCTTGAGCTTTGTTTCACCAACAAATTTGTTCATTTCTCTAAAAAACGTGAATGCTTCTTCCTTTGTGGATGTTTGCTGCTGTCCTCTTTGTTTTCTCCAGACATGGAGCACATCTTCTATGTTGAAAATTACCTCTCAGCTGCAACTTTCAAATTGAGACTACAATGTGGGAGAGAGCAACCTTTATGCAATCTTTTCCTTAATTCAATGTGCAAACTCACAACAAAAAGCTTCATTGTGCTCGTGGATTTTAATTGATGTGGAAATTTCTTGATTAATACTATCTTTTGAAATTGCCGGCAAATCAGCATCATATTGTGATCCTCTAAACCTCTTTAATGGAACACTTTCCAAATTCTCTCTTTCTTGAATCTTCACATGCTCCTTGTATTTTGCTTTTAAGAAACCATTTCCACCATTTACTTTGTCATAAGATTGAATCATATGCATAATGATCATCAATTCATTATTTTAAACTCACTTTTAATCAATTATACAAATTGTGAATTAGTGTCTGGAGGCCTGCTGGTTGTAATTAAAACTTGATCCAATCAAGTTACCAAGCCACGAAAATCGGCATGAGTGTTCAATCCTGCATACTCTATCACACTGCAAATTTTCAACCCATTATGGATTCCCAGTCAAGAGATTTTAATTGCCGAACATCCATACTTCAATTACTCTGCAGGCAAACAATGTTAAAAAACATAAACTGGGCTCGGGTTCGGCATTATAAACTGGGTTATTGATCACTTGGGGTTTTGAAAACTAGGATATAAGTTCTTTGCCATGAAGAGAATATAATTCCATGTTTTGGGCTCATGAAGAATCACAGGGCACATTTGGCGAATTTTCGAAAACAGGCACTTGGAAATTTTAACTGGCAAATGTGTCCAAAAGTGATTTTTGGCAAATGCACGGACATAAGAAAGTATGCAAATGGATTCATCATGACTTAAGAACTGGCATACTTCAAGGATTTCTAAGACACCACACAATGGTACAATCCATTTAGGCTAGCCAATCACACGATCAAAGTTATAACATGCCGAACAGGGGTACGGATCAATCTGGATACTGTAGCCGTAACAAAACAATGCAAACTGGGTTTTTGATCATGTTAGCAAACTGATCAAATGGATTCGACATGATCTCAAAATTGGAACATATGAAGTGTCTTACCCCTAGAACACAATGCAAAAAGGATTTTTTCATTTGGGTCAACTGGGTCAAAGATATGATTGGTCGAACAAGGCTTCCCAGAATTGTGATCAACTAGTTAAATGCACAAAACAGTAAATGACCAACTTTGCGGGGTGCAAAACCTAGTCAAACGGATTCGAAAAGACTTGAAAATTGAAACATAGGTTCTTTGTTATACACACTAAACATTCCCAAAGTGACTAGTCATGACACAGTCCTGGGTAAATGATATTCAGATGCAAACTAGGCCTCTGATCGCTATTTGACACTTGGTAGAATTGCAAATTTTGACACTAGCTCAAAATGGGACTTCACAGAATGATTCGGGATGGCAAAATAACATTGTGGATCATATGCATATGTCAAATGAAAGGTGTTAAGCCACTCAAACACCATCTAGGCCTCAAGCTACCAACTGACCACATGCATAAAAGGCACTTTAGGACATGATTTTCCAAAATTTTCAAAATGTGACTAAAAATGAAGCATGCAATTTTTAGTCCCAACACAAGGTTAGATATGTGCTTAACTTTTATGTGTCTAGCTTTGAGAAAAATGGTTTTAATATAACACTAATGATTCTTAGGATGTGCATGATTTGAAAGTTGTCTACAATTTACAATCCAATATAATTGTAAGAATCTGCCTTAGGACAGAATTTACCCAAGACAAAGGAACTCAAAACACAAGCACAAATTAGACCATAGTATGATCAGAATAACTGTATAGTATTCAATTCTATGTACAAGTACACTAGGAGTGCCTCAATATAAAGGCCTCTGAGATGCATCTAGAATGCCTTGGAATCAGCATCATGATAAGTCCAACAACTAGGCACGTGTCCACCAGATATGGGTTATCCTCCATTATGCACGAAAGTAAGTGCAATGATGTGAGGATAAGCCTACAAAGGTGAAACACGCACATCAGTGTTGTAGACAACATGTGCAAAATTAAGAGTGCGAAAAATTGTGTTGTCTACATGACAACTCAGTGAATGATGCAAACTCCTGTGGTGTAGACACCATGTGCATAATTAGAGTTGCGTATTTCTATGTTGTCTACATGACAATTGTAGAAGATGCACAAACTCCAAAGTGTCTCATAAAGAGAAATAATAAAATAATGCACTAACCTAAGTAAACTTAAGTAAAGTGTAAATAGTAAATGCCTATTTACACCAACAATAAGTAAAGTGTAAATAGTAAATGCCTATTTACACCAACAATAATCAAAATGCAAGGATACTATAATATCTTTTTCTTTAGGAAAGAGGAAGAACCAACACTATGATTATTACAAATCACAAAGGAAAAGGTTTTACATATTATAATAACAATATCCAAATAGGGATATAGGAGCCAGAACTAGAACAAGAATTGTGAATTTAAATTAAAAGGGAGTGGGGGCTAGGGGTCTAAATCAAAATTGTAATGGTGATGTAGATAGTGAGGTTTTGATTGTTAGTTGTGGTATTGTTGGTTTCGTGGGTGGGACTTGATAGTTGGCTTGGTGTCTCCTATTTTGAAGGCTTTGATTGATGAGATGGAATTTAAAGATGGGTTGCATTTTTTTGCTACTTCTAGATTGTAGAAGTATTTCATCAAATTTCTTATTTGAAAAAAAAAATGTATCTATTGCTTGTAAGGGTAACTAGAAATGTGCAAATTTGTCTTGTCAAGAATCTTTTCTCTAAAATCATATCCACTTTGGACCTTTTTTGTGTGGTAAACCTAAAGATGCATAGTCTTTCCTAGTGCTCCAATGTGCTTCTAATTTTACAAACATTATTTGTTTTCATCCTATGTAGTATTATTGAAAATAGTACATCTTCCCTAAGGATATGTCTTTGATGGGTGAATTCCTAGGTCTAAGGCCAAATATCAATATGATTTATTGCATTAACTCTTAGTAAATAGTTGATATTATGGAACTATTGCCAAAGGTTCTTTTTCTTTTGATTTTTCCTATGAGGAATATTTGGGGGATGCCCTTTCTAAGGGTTGTGATTTATTGATAAATCCATTTAAACCTTGAAAAAATGGGGATCGAGGTTTGAGATTACTAAATGCTCTTTCAATTCAAATCATGTGTGAGTGGTACTTCCTAATCTTCCAATGTTATGGGATGTATATGTTTAAAGATATTGATAGATTCTTTTATATTAATTGTTGACTAAAGAAAAAATAACCATATCTACAAATCACTTAGTGTGTGCTTAAATATGTTAGTGTAGAGAAGTCCTCAAATCTACTCGTATTGATAAATATGAAGTAATATGAAGTCAAGACTTGTAAATAAGAATAGTTGATGGAGATTGATTCAATTTCTTTTATCTATTCTATGTAAAATGGTGGGTTAATGGAATAAGAAAGTACCTAAGGAAAAATCATAAACCTAAGCAGAAACTTTGGAGGAAGATGATTAATGTGACATTAGAACAGACTTATTCCTCATTAATAGAACCAAGAGCTCATAATCATTACAAAAAATAACCACATATATTGCCCATAAACCATCTTTGATGTCTTGAAGGTTAAAAATATTCTATTCTCTTCTATTCAAATGTATTCTGTGAAATGGATCTAAAGCACACTTGATCTTCTTCCTGATAGTAAGGATTTCCAGGGACTGTGAGCAGGAGGGCATTCCTGTATTGTGGGAAGTGTGAGTTTCCAACTTTTTTGTTGTCTTATCTCCCACATTATCACCTCAAAATCTCCTTCGTTTTCATCGCCCTCCTTCCACAATTTGGGCAACTCAAACTCTTGTGTTATCTTTCCGTTAGCAAGACTTTCAGACAGCTCAAACATATCTCCAACCATTGCACTGACTTTAAAGTTCAATGGACACCATTTATTACTGCCAAAATTGCATTTTAACGCAACTTTAGATATTGCCAGATCTGAACATCGAGAATTCAGTTTTCTGAGCTTTAGAAGAAGATAGAAATTTCCTCTTTTCAACTTCTTATCTGCCTCGAGATCCACTAGGCGCTTTCCTGGTTTCAAAGATTTTAGAGCACAAAAGAAATGGTTGGGATATTTCGCCATTATCTCTCTAACTGTGATTGATTTGTCAAATCTCTGCATCTCACCGTCTGGCCGAATAAGATTGACTGTGGTTTCAGATGAACTAAAACAAGAATTCCCCATTTGGATATAATTATGTAGAACTAACTACGCCAAATTAAAACTGCTTTTAATATATCAAAGTAGCACAATGTTGAGGTGGGAAAATGTCAGCTTGTTGTAAGGCCTCAGACTTCTCTCTTTCTTTCTCAAATAACATTTGTCAATATGACGCCCTAATTTTGTAGGCCTAATTTAGATTGTTAAATGAATGCAACAAATTAATCAAAAAATAGTTCACGGGGATTGAATATGGTTGGGTAATTATAATAAAATATTTTTAAAGAATGTAATTTTTTAAAACGGTAATAAAGAGGTTTTCATAATTGAAAGAAAATCAGTACATTCAAAAGTCATCTTGTAGCAAAGACCTAAACATCTCAAACCGGAACCAGACTAGAAAGCCATATATTGGTAGATTGACAACAAAAGTCCACCCATCACCCATTACGAAGGAAAGCCAAAAAAGAAAAACGTAGGAATTGCACCATAGCCCATACAATAGAAAAATTGGGCACGCATAGGTCCAAATGCCTTGTCCTTAGCCAAACCACCTCGCAACCTCTTCCTTTGAGAAATTCTAGAAGGAAGGCTCAGCACATGCCACATTGCCTTGGCCACGAGCACCACCACTAGATTTGTTATGCCCCATAGTCAACCCAACACCAAAACCAGAAGCCATGTCACACTCCCCACCAATAGAAGAAGAAGTAGAACCCTACACACCACCGCCACCTTCCTACCCTACAACTACGGATGTGGGAGAGGGCAACCATCCGCATCCCTTTGCGCAAAGGACCATACTAGAGTCACCTTCCTCCTTATCTTGCTACCTGTTGGTAAACAAATTTGTTGTTCTTTGATTATGACTCTTGAATGCCCAAATTAGGAACAATATCTGATTACAAACAGCTGAAAAGCCACTTATGAGTAGACTGGCTTTTCTCTGAATTAATAGGTACAGCTCCCTATGGTAGATTTACAACGAATTATGTTTTGTTTCTAAAACTAAAATGGGGGTATGTTCTTGACCCGAGAACAGAAGAGGTAAACCAAGCTAGTCCTAAATAGAATCTAACTCAGGCTAAAAGGATTTCTAAAGAATTGATTAAGTTTATGAAACCACACATCTTATGAACTCATAAAGCTTAATAGTATGATTAATAATACTAAACTTAGTTAATTTGAATTCTAACTACATCTAGTTTAAAAGGAAAAATGCTTAAGTGATCTCTCTTTGAACATGCAGTGACACTGCTTATCACATTTGTTCATTGTTTTGAAATAGGGGAGTGAAACTATGTTCTTTCCTTGCTTCAATCCAGGAAAAAAGAGAAAGCATAAAACTATAACTAACAGAAATGGAATAGAAAATAATTGATACCAAAATACCATTCAATTGTCTCTGCAACATCAAGTATTTCACACCAAAAATTTGCCGACCCTTTATTAATCTTTTAATTTCATACATATATGATTTTGAGATGACCATTACAATAAAAGTTCAATCGGTTCATCTTCTCAAAAATGACAAATGGCAAGACACCAGTTTGTCGTATTACAATAATTACATAAGAAAGCAAAAAAGGGGGGCAAAATATGAATCACTTCGACTTCTTCCCTTTTTTTGCTTTCGCTCTATAGGCCTTAGCAGCAACTATGATTGGGATTAGCTCTTCATACTTAGGCACGTGTATGTTGGTGTATCTCAAGAGCCATTTGGAATGTTCTCTGGCCAACTCCTTCGACATAGCATTCAATTGATTTGGTAGCTCCTTCGTGGCCACGTGTATGCATTCGCTCAGTGTCTGGAGTTCTGCAGCTCTATTTTGACTACTGGAAGACACACCCAACAAACTATCCAAAATTTTGGAGAAGTTCTCCATCCTGATCAGTGATTTTCCTTGGCCACTAGTTTTTAAATATGTATATAGCCCCTTCAAGAGTTCATACATATATGATTTTGAGATTACCGTTACAATAAAGTTCAATTGGTTCATCTTCTCAAAAATGACAAATGGCAAGACACCAATTTTTTGTATTACAATATAATTACATAAGAAAGCAAAAAAGAGGGGCAAAATGTGAATCACTTTGACTTCTTCCCTTTTTTTTCTTTTTCTCTATAGGCCTTAGCAGCAACTATGATTGAGATTAGCTCTTCATGCTTAGGCACATGTATGTTGGTGTATCTCAAGAGCCATTTGGAATGTTCTCTAGCCAACTCCTTCATAGCATTCAATTGATTTGGTAGCTCCTCTGTGGCCATGTGTATGCATTTGCTAAGTGTCTAGAGTTTTGCAACTCCGTTTTGACTACTGGAAGACACACCCAACAGACTATTCAAAAATTTGGAGAAGTTCTCCTTCATGACATTTATCCAAATGAGTGAATTTCCTTGGCCACTAGTTTGTGATTGACAACAAAAGTCTGCCCATCACCCATTATGAAGGAAAGCCAAAAAAGAAAAATGTAGGCATTGCACCATAGCCCATACAACAGAAAAATTGGGCATGCATAGGACCAAAGGCCTTGTCCTTAGCCGAACCACCTCGCAACCTCTTCCTTTGAGAAATTCTAGAAGGAAAGCTCAGCACATGCCACATTGCTTTGGCCATGAGCACCACCACTAGATTTTTTATACCCCATAGACAACCCAACACTAGAACCAAAAGCCATGTCATACTCCCCACCAATAGAAGAAGAAGTAGACCCCTGCACACCACCCACCATCTTCCTACCTTGCAACTGGAGATGTGGGAGAGGGCGACCATCCTCATCCCTTTGTGTAGAGGATTGTACTAGAGTCACCTTCCTCCTTATCTTGCTACCAGCCTTCCCAACCATGTTTGTCTCACATTTGTCCATAAATGGAAGCAAATATTCCCACCCACATCACACCTGTTCCATGTAGATCTCCTGTCAACATGCGGATGTCCAGATAACAAGCAACTGCAACTCCCTATCTCCTCTGCCAAACAACCTCCAGGTGCTATAGAACATGTGTATGCCAATGCCCACTTCTACACGAGCCATAATCCCATCTAGCCTACCAATCCATTTGGGTTCAAGGCATGTACAAACTACGCAAAAAACCTCCTCTTGAGATGAACCCACCATGAGAGTGACACCCAAAAAGAGGGATAAAATGGCCAGATTTATCCTTGATCGAAGCTCAAATTTGAGAAATTTGACCTAAAAAATCTACATAATTGTCTCCTAAAACTCAATGTCATTGATTTTAAAGATGTGGCACATTTGAATTATGGAGATTAGTCCTTTTAAGGTTGGGGTTTGGCCTACAATTTGAAGGGAGAAATTGGACTCCATCGTTTGATGCTAACCTTACAAACATTATACACTACATACTGTTGGAAATATAAGGTAGGTTAGGTTACTAAGAGGGGAGGGGTGAATCAGGAACCAATAAACTTTAACTCACTTCACCAATTAATCTTCATATATTATTTTGATCTAATTGCATGCATGAAAGAATGAAAGCAATAAAACATTCATAACACTTTGACACAAGATATGGTGACCCAGACACCTTTCAATTAGAAAGTAAAACTAGGGTGGGGATGATATCCAGAAGCCTTATTACTACAGTATAAAGTTAACCTATTAAGGCTTACAATTGATCACTTTTGATGATCTACCCTATTAGGAGCAATAAGGACTGTAAGGTCCACCTTGTTAAAGAATTTACAAACATACAATGAAGTATGCACTCTACTAGGAGATTTGGCAAAAGACTTTTAAGTCTACCTAGTTGAAGGATTTAGTTGATGCACTTGTTAAATGAATCAGTGGTTGATCTCTGATCTACAACTTTGATTTGTTGAATGAGATTTCTTGAATTGCAATGATCACCTTGTTGTGATAGATAAATATATGTTGTCCCTTATACTGCTTGTAGCCTTCTTCAATTCACACTCATACACTTCTCATTACTTCTCAATTACACTCTTGGATATGATACAATGAGTTACATATATATCAATCCAAATAATAACTTACTAGAGTCGGCTACAATACCAAATTCATCATAATTCACAAAGTCAGCCCAACTATTGTAACTCAGGTTCTAAAGACAAGCTTAGTGATGTTTTTGACACTCGGCAAACACTATCAACAATTAGAAAACTCTGGCACTCAGTTAAAGTTGAAGCTTGGTCCATACTAATCACTTCAAGTAGCTTGAACTTGGTTAGCACTGTGTGACTCGGTGAACACTGAAAAACTTGGTAGATATAGAATCACTTGATTGACACTACATGACTCAGTTGACACTAGATTCCCTTTGTTAACAATGCAAGCTCGATAAACACTGTAGAACTTGTTTAACACTTAAAAGCTCTATTAATACTAATATCTTCATCACTTCTATAGGATAGGTTGGTAGACACTACTACGCTCAAGCTATAGTGCAAACTATCTCAACTACTCAATAAACATTGTGTAGCTCGGTATGAACTGCATTTTGACTGTTTAGCTCTATAGCAACTAAAACACTTGGTTAACACTATTGGATGAATGATAAGCTCGGTAGAAATTGTAGAGCTCAGTAGTAATGTAACCAACTGATTAAGTGTTGAGTCACTAATAGACAAATTGACCTAAATGTCAACAATCTCCCCCTTTGGCATTAGTGACAAAAACACTTATCAAACCAAAAAATTTGAATTCTCAAAATTACAAGTCAAAACCTTCATTTATCAACATTTTGTGTCTTCAACTCAATTTGACTTCATGTTGTTGTAGCTTGGTAAATTACTCTATTTTTGTGATTTTTCAAAATTGCTTTTGTAAACATATTTATTGCTTATCTATACATATTATTACTCCCGCATACATATACCTCTCCCCCTTTATACAAGTAATCTTCTTCTCATATCTTCTCCCCTAAGCATATTTACTTCTCCCCCTTTTTGACATAAATGTCAAAGGTGTATAATATCTACAAGTTAATACCAAAATGTGACAAGAAATCAAAATATACCTTCAAGATTAATACCATAGTCTTGTCCCAATTCTGTTGCAATATCTTACTTGCATGCAAGGCTATATGTGCTTCTACTGATAGTTCCATCATGTAGTCAGATATGGAGAAGTTATTATCATGGATGAGAGTCTTTGCATGTTCAATGTTCTTTTTTAGCACATCCATGTTTGGAAGAATCATGCCCTGAATTTTTGAAAGTGTGGCCCTAATTCTATCTTCTTCCCTCAATAATTCTACTTGAAGATTTATCAGATATCTGATCTTTGTGAAGTGTGTAGAACTATAACTTGGATCCAGTGATAGCTGGTGTACATTTTCCTTCATATCCTCATCTATCTTGGTTAATTTTTCCTTGATCTCCTTTGTAAAGATAGATGTGTTACTTAATTTGACAAATAAAGAAACAACATTACTAACAAAATTTTCCAGTGTAGCAAGAATGGTAGACAATTATATATGATCTATAGCAATCTTTTGTGTTACTTGCTCCAACACCTTATTCTCAAATTTTCTCTTAGGTCCTTGTATTAGTTTTTCTTGTCCATTCAATTCTTCATTGTACTTGTGGATAATTTAAACTATCTTATCCAAAATAGGTTGTTTCTCATCAACCTCATTACTCAGAGCATCAAAAAATATCCTCTTTATATCCTCAAGGACTTGATTTTTCTTTTTCTTCTCTTCTCTATGCTTCTGTTTTTTAGTCCTCTTCTTCCATTGTTCACCCAATGTATCCATTTGATCAGGGGTGAGGTTAGAGGTATCCCAATTTGGAATAACAATGTCCTCATCTAGATCAATTTCTTCTTCTTTTGTACCCTTAATATTTAGAATGACAAAATGAATGATTTCTTTACCTTTATCTACAACTTCAGTGCTTAGTTGAGACTAATTCTCAATTGTCATTTCACTAGCCATGGCGGAAACAATAGTTGAAAAAGTAGGAATTGCACCAATAGTAAATATAGTAAAAATAGCACCAACAATAGGAATACCTTGTTGTTGCTTGATCAAGCCTAGTGCTGGAAGAACTTGCTACTCGGTAGATCAAGTGTTTGGCATTTCATTCATTGAAATACTTAGTAGAAAAATTCCAGAGATTGGTTGTGTACTTGGTGTAATACATTTTACCTCAACCAACTTGATAGAAACTTTCTCAGAGCCTAATTGCACTAAGGCTTTGCTTAGAGAATAGGGAAAGGAAGTCATAACCTGTGTTGCAATCTTTTTTGCATCAAATTCTTTAATACTCTATATTTATGGAAGACTTCCCCTAGTATCTTCCTGATCTTCCTCATCATCATCAAGATTGGCATCGTCTATCTCATCATCTTTGATTTTGACTTCCTCTTTAGCATCATCATCTTCACCATCTTTATCATCAATTTGCACAACAAAGTCACTAGGTTTGTGCACCCATAGATATTATTCCATGTGATATTAATAGACTTTAGCATAGATTCAATGTCTTTTAGCAATATCAGACATGTATTGAATTTGAGTGTTAGCTTCTCATTTTTTTCAATGATTCCTTCACCTCTTTCTCACTGAGACTTGGCATAAGTTCTCTCAAAGTTTGTTCATTGATGTCCTTAATAGTTTTCATTGCACTAACCCATCAAGGTGTAACTTCTTTCAAAAGAATATCAGGAACTTGTTGTGATAGTTCGCCAGGTGAATATTTCCAGTTACCCAATTTTGTCACAAGGGTATCCTCAATCTTATTTTTGTCTTCTTCACTTTTGGTTTCATACTTAAGAGACTTAAAACATACCATACCAGTTCCTTGTTCCATTTTCTTCAATTTTTCCTAAAGGGTAGGTGTAGACCTTTGAAAGATAATCTATTCAACTTCATCTTAACCCAACTTTAGCTTCTTCCTAGACTTGGAAGATCTTCTTATAAATACATTAGGGTAAGATTTGGCAGGTTTGGTTATAATAACCTTTCCTTCCTTCTTTGAAGGCTCCTCTTCCGCAAATTCTACTTCCTCTACTTCATTCTCTTCATCTTCATCCTCTATATCATCTCCTTTACCCTTGTTAATCATGACAAGAGAACTTGATGACTTAAAATTCTTGATTATTATCTCTATCCTCTTCCTTCCTATGTTCATAGCTTGAGGTAACTAGATCTCAAGCTCAATTTTTTCCTTAGCCTCATCATAAGTACCAAAATATGTAGCTTTAGGATCCACAAGCTTATTCAATAGAGCCTCAATAATATCTTTAGTTTCATCAAAGTTAACCTCATATTCCAAAGGCTTAACCCATGCCACTCTAGGTCTAACTGTCTAAATGTAAACCTTCACACTCAACCATAAAACAAATATCTTCCTCATAGTCTTCTACAAGTTTCCTAGGAATCCTAAATCTGCTCTATATTTTCTCCTTAAATGTCTCAAAATAGTTGTCCATAATGCTATCAATTTTTTCTTCCATCTTTGCTATGAATTCATTTATTTGGTACAATACTGGAGTATCTTTCTTCCATACTATAGTTTGTTTAGAAAGGAAAAAATTTTGAATGTAGAAAAATAAACATGTGAAGAGAGAAACAAACTTACACAAATTGTTCTTTGATACTCAGATGCTCTCCATATTCTTTCTCAGTTGATTCAATAGAAGCTTGACAAGGTCAAAGGATAAGTTGTTCTTCACCACCTTGTATGCTAGGTCAACCACTTCACATGACACGTTCAACCGGCTTGAGTTGTAGATTTTGTTAGCTATTGTAGACACCTAAATTTGATTACACCACTTTGGTAATCTAATTTAGCCATCTCTAAAAGCATCATTAATTAAATTATTATTTAATTAATCCTTTGTCATCCCTAGTTGATTAATTTAATTAATCATCTATAGTCCTAATTGATAAATCAAATAAACCTATTATTTATGAATTAAATCCTATTCTTCTATCTAATTCCAAAACTCCCCATTTATTAAATAAATCTATTTGATAAATAAAATCCTCAAATCCAAAAACCCCTAACTTATTCCTAATCCTCCATTTAGCCTAATCCACTCCATCCACCCATACTAACCAAGATTAGCCACTAACTCACCCACCCTCATTAATACCATCCACTTGCACATCTCTAACATTCCTAATCTAATCCTAAACCCAAGCCTAATCCACTCCTTAATGTTGTCACATTTCCTAAACAAGTTTAAGACTTTCCTAAACCAAATCAAAGTCTCCCCTCAAAAATCCCAACCACCAAGTCATGAGTGCTCTTAGAAAAACATAAAAGACTCTTACAAGCCCACTCATGACTCTTACATCCATCTTCCACACTCTTCCCTCTTCCACACTCATTCTTCTTACATCTCTCTTACATACTCAACCTCACTCATCATGCCTTTAACCAACCCTTTATCCTACCCTCTCACACTCATCCTCCTTGTGACAAGTGTCACCTTCCCATTGGTGCTAAACAAGCACAATCCATGTGCTCCCCTTTGAGTGCATCTTAGCCCTCCTTAACCATCTCCCCATCCTTGCATCTAAGCCCTCCATCCCTCTACCCCTTAGCCTATAAATTGAATCTCATCCCAAGCCATTTCATCAACAATCTTTGAGCTAAAGTTACCATGCCCTTTTGAGAGCCAAAAGCCATACCCATACCTTTATAATGCCAAATTGAGAGCTCACAAAGCTACCAATTTGCCATTACCCACCTCCATTGAAGTCATTTTGAGCATTTGAGCATACATCCACATCAAATGACACATCTACAAAATCAAGGAAGCATGGAGTGTTTCTTTTTTTGGGTTTGCATTCCTTAATTGTTTCTTTTGTCTAATCTCATATGTGAATATAGTTTTAGTTTGTGAATGTTTGCTTTAATGTTAATGTTCCTTGTAAACTAAGATTCTTGTTCTACATTTTGGCACGCCCGGTGGGACCCCACTATGGGTCATTTAATCATCCATTTTCATCTATATGTTGTTTTTTCTAACCATCTAATGATTATTGTTGTTTGAGTGTGTTGTAGGGTGTTTTTCTTATTTTTGCAGGTTAAAGAATGCACTTAGGAAGAAGAGATACCCTCAAAAATCCAAAAACAACCAAAAAAACAAAAAATTCTGAAAAAACTCGCGTCCGTCGGTTCACTTCACGCAGTGTCGTCTCCGCAGTTTGGCGTCTCCGCCTGTCGTCTCCGCAGTTTGGCATCTTCGCCTGTCATCTCTGCAAAACGTCATCTGCGCAAACTCAATCGTCATCTCCGCAAGCTCAACCGTCGTCTGCGAGAGATAAACTATCATCTGTGCCTGCACAACTGTCGTCTGCGCTTGCACAACATCATCTGCGCCTGAACAACCTTCATATGTACCTGCACAACCATCGTATGCACGAGCTTAATTGTCGTCTTTGAAAGCCCAAACTGTCATCTGCAAGTTTTGGCATCTCCGCCTATCAAACTGTCGTCTCCGCCGTCGCAATCTGCCAACTGTCGTCTCCGACGCCACCAGCTACTTTCTTCATCAGACTGTCGTCTGTGCAGATTAGCGTCTGCGTAGATCAGCGTCTACGCATATTGGCGTCTTCGCCTGTTGTAGTGTTTTCCAAGATTTGTCACCTAGTTTTTGGTTGTCTTGTCTAAGTCATTGTCTTTGCATGCTTTCAAAACTCTAACAAATGAACCTATAGTTTTAAAAAAAAAAAAAAAAAGAGTATAAATCAAAATTTGACTTTTAGTGGTTCTGTAGGATTTAAACCATTTTAAGCATTTTTATGCATAGGAAAAACAACAAAAAAAGTTTTAAAAAAAATTTCCATAGTTAAACTTTCCTTTTTTGAAGATTTTGGTGACTAATCAATTTCTTTTTTGTCTTATTGCAGGTTGGAGCAACTTTTTGGGTGACTAATCATGTTTTTTAGGTTTTTCATGGAATGAACTTGAATGGTTAAACACATTTTCTATTGAATGAATGTTGCTAAAAAAAACACACTCTTGAATGCCATGGGTTAAAATCAAATTTTCCTTGAATGCATGATTAAAACAACAAATCCAATTTTGAATGCCAAGGATCAATTAACCATTGCAATATCAAACACTTCATTTGGAGCTTCTAAAAATTGAACAAAACAAATCTCTTTTCCACATGCAATCTAGGTAAAGTTTGATTTTTGGACATTTAAGAAACTTTGTTAAGTTAAAATACAAATTTGCAAAAATCAATTTGAGTAGTTCCTTGGACTCACCTCTTTTCTAATCACCCATCAAATATTAACCATTGGTTGCAATCTCAGAGTCATTTATGGGGATGGGTCTACTTGAAAAAGGTGTTAAATGTTCCACAATCTAACTCACTCACTTGGTCTTTGAACGTTTGCTTTAACTTTATCAAAATTCTTAAATGGCCAAAACTCTAGATTAAATCGATCACACTTCAAGTTTGGGCACTAAAATTGAACAACAACTGACGTGGAGAGCCTCCAGGCACGCGCTTGAAATTAAATCTCACACACTTTTGTTTTGGGCTTAAAAAAAACTCACACTCAATCTTGAATGCCTTAAAGAAAATTAATCGATACTTGACGTGGAGGGCCTCTGGGCGCGCGAGTTTGCTTTTGTTGACCCTAGCTCTTCTTATTGCTTGCAGTCTTCGATCGATTTACTTTTGTCATATAGCTTTGCCTCAACCTAAGAAATCATTTGCATAGAGAAGCCTTCCCCCTTTTGCATCCATCAGCATTATTGCATCTCATCCCTAGGAGCATTTTTCATGCCACCCGTCAGTCGCTTAGCCAAGAAGAAAGAAACAATGGAGCCCTATCATTTGGATCGAACAACCTCACCCCCCTTGAGCACTCAGCCATCCTTCAGCCCAGAGAAAGCTATGCCATCACCTACTGACATTGAAGCTTTCATGAACCAACCAGGAAATGCAGTATTGGTAAACGCCATTATAGACAAGAACAAAGAGACAATCATGGCTAATTTTCGAAGGGACAATGTAGGAACCTTTGACTTTGGAAGACCCCCTCCATTATTAGATCCATCTCACCCATTTTTTAGGTAGCTACCACCACCCATAGGCTCTTATGATCTAAATTATCCTCAATATATGCCAAAAGAAGAGCCTCCAGCCAATCCATATGACCCAACAGACCCAAACATACCATCATCCACCCAAGTTAAAATCTCCATGCCGCAAGCCAACCCAGCCACCACCACTCCATCCTTGGTTCATACCTCTCCGCTCCAAACCCCCTTTACCCAAAACACCTCACCGTTCACCCCCTTCACTATTGCTGCTGCTCCCCAACCCAGCCTTCCAAATCCACCCATCTCCCAAATCAGTGCGAGCATCTTTGGCCAGCATCAGCAATATACAACAGGGATGCCACCCATGGGGCCAAGTAATCAACATTTCATCACCTCCAACTTGTTCACCACAACCCAAAGCACAATCCCATCATTTCCATTAGGTCTTGGGAGCTCAATACCATCAGCCACAAATCCAC
Organism: Cupressus sempervirens; assembly: GCA_028749045.1. Classification (NCBI taxonomy): domain Eukaryota; kingdom Viridiplantae; phylum Streptophyta; class Pinopsida; order Cupressales; family Cupressaceae; genus Cupressus; species Cupressus sempervirens. The sequence goes on along the minus strand of CM053784.1, from coordinate 57,325,176 downwards.
AAGCTACTACCCTCACTCCACAAAGCTATCAAATCCCACAAGCTACTACCAAATTTCTGCCAAGCTCCCAAGTGACCCCAACCCCTGCCACCACTCTACCAAGCTTCCAAATCCAGCCACAAAGCTATCAAACCCCATCAGTTCCATTCCCAAGCTTTCAATTCCCACCACCTCCACCACCAACTAATCCATTACCTCCAATTACCAACTACTTTTCAATGCCACTTCTAGGAGGTAATCCACCACCCCAGCCAACCACCAATTATTTGCAGATATCATCCCAAATGGGGGCACAACCCACATATATTGGTCAAACCCCACAAGCCCCCTGATCCTTTCCCCAAGCCTCACAACCATCTTATACCTTACCTCCACAAAGAAATCCATTTATCCCACAGCCAGCTTATGTTCCTCAATCCCAACCTCAAATCCCATATCAACAGCAAGCCTCGCAGCACATGCAGCAATATGCGCCACCTCCCCCTCAACAACCCATCATCCACCATGTAGCTGCCCAAACAATGTACAATCCCTATCAGCAAATCCCTCACAGCCATCCATATTCAGTGGCCCCATCCAGCACATACCTACCTCAAGGCACTCCTACATTGGGGGCACCCCAGCCATCACCTATCAATTCAGAATGGGAGCAAATGAAGACAGCTCTGAAAGCCATCCAAGAGGGGAATGATCCAAAGACATTCAAGTTTGATAATGTGTGTCCTTACCCATTTGACAGAGCCATTACCATGACACCATTTCCCAAACACTTTGAGGTACCCAAATTTGACAAATTCAGAGGAAAAGGAGACCCTGTCACACATATCAAAGAATTTTACATGCATTGTCAGGACGTGGCATACAATGATGTCTTCCTCTTGCGCCTTTTTCCCAAAAGCTTGGCTGGACCAGCTCTTGAATGGTTTTATAGAATCCCCTATGGCACAATTAAAAACTTTGCTAAATTATCTGAGGCATTTGTAGCCCAATATGCCCATCTTGTTGAAACAGAGCTATCAATAGTTGATCTTGTCCACACCAAGCAAAAAGGTGGAGAAAGCCTTGCCAAATACCTGCAAAGATGGCAAACCCTTACCACCCGCATATCCTGCACCTTGCCAGAATGTCATGTGGTGAAAATGTTTATTGATAATGCCCATCCTAGTTTGGCTCACCACATGACCATGAACTGTCTACAGACCTATAAGGATATCAGAGAGAAAGGAATGATCCTTGAGCAAGGACTCATCAAAGATGGTGTGGTCAATATTTACAAAGAGGCCAACCAAAATCAATCACATTCCAATGACAGGTCTAGGTATTGGAACAAAAACAAGCATGTTGCAACAGATGGGGTTACTGACACCAGACATGTGAATATTGTTGGTCCTTCTCAAAACCAGTATAACCCACCATATCAAACAAACAACCAACAAGCTATCAATTACCAACAATGGAATAACCAAAGCTATCAAAACCACAATACAAGACCCAACTTTCAAGGGTCTAACAATCAAGCTAATGCCATCAATGTAGCTGCAGGGAAAAAACCCAGATTCCAACCCGCACCTAGAAACTATACACCCCTTGGGGAGCCATTGGATGTCATTTTTGAGAAATTGGCTAAGGAAAACCTCATCAAATTTCCTCCTACTCAGCAAATTGATCCAAGCCAATCCAAAGTTGCATGGTACAAGGACAATGAGTATTGCAAGTTCCATAGGGTAAATGGTCACACCACCCTCAGATGCATGAAACTAAAAGACTACGTGCAGGACCTCATTGATCGGAAGGAAATCACTATTGGTGCCCAAACCTCTCCCAATGCAGGCTTACAGATTTATCAAAATGCTTTTCCTCCACACAACAACTAAAATCCTGGAAAAGCACTTATCCAAAACAACACCAACAACCGCCAGCCAAACCAACAGCATGGGAAGAACAATGACCACACTTCATCCTATATAGACTATGGTAGCCTTATAGGTTGTATATCTAAGAAAGAGCCTTCTGTCAATGTTATCAATATCTGAGGACTAGACAATGAGTGTGCAGTCACCACTTGAAGAGCGCGATTTAACATCGCAGGCCCACTAGTTTCATCAGCACCATCAGCTCCATCAAAAAGTCGGTACAATATCTTGGAACACCTTGGGAACATGCCAGCCCAAATCTCCATTTTAGACCTTCTCTGCACTAGTCCTGTGTACAAAGACATCCTTGACAGTGCTCTCATAGAATCCTATGTCCCTTCTGATATCAATGCTACTGATTTTCATAATCTTGTTGGACACCTTTCATCCTCATGTGCCCTATCTTTCAAACCCACCGACATACCCGCAGTTGAGCTAGATCACACCCTTCCGCTTCGCATAGCCATTATGGTATCCAATTTTGCCGTGAAAAGAGTAATGATAGATAATGGATCAGCCTTGAACATTTGCACCCTAAAATTCATAAAACAAGCTGGGTATACTGAGGCAGATATGATTAGTGAGGTTATCACCATCAAAGCTTATGACAACTTGGAAAGGACCACAGAAGGGACTATTTTTCTACCAATCAAGGTTGGGCCGGTCATCCAAGAGACAGTTTGTCATGTTGTTGATCTAAACCTACCATTTAACATCCTCCTCGGTCGACCATGGATTCACGCTATGAAGGCCGTTCCATCCACCTACCATCAGTGCATCAAATTTCTACATCAGGGCACTGAGGTAACCATCCATGCCGATCCAGAACCCTTTGCTTACTACAATGCGGTTGAAGCCTCATATACAAATCATTGCCCTGGAATAGACATTGGTACAGCCATCGCTAGCTCATCCCACACTTGTAATGACGCAGAAACCATCCTCGCCTCCACCCTATCTATTGTAAAGATCAACAAAAAAGGCTGTGGAGAATATAGTCTGTCAGATGCATTTGCTGTCGGAGCAATCCCACTTGATCCACATACCCATGGATGGCCAACATATCACAAATCTAAGGAGATTCCACCTCCTCGATACAAACAGTTTGGCACAACCACCTTTGTGTCCTCAAAAACCCCTCTTCATGAAGAGCTCACTCCAGATATCAACAATTGGTTACATAAGGATGCACCTCCAAGAAATCAAGCACGCCTTGATCACTTCAGCCAGAAGTATCCCCAAGAACATAAGCTCATCACTGAAAAATGGAACTATCAAGGAGGTGGACTAGGACTAGAAGAAAGGGGCATGCAATGTCCCATCGAAGCACATAACTGGGAAACGAAGTCAGGTCTTGGCTTTGGCATACCCACAACTGGGGGCACCAATGAGAACGATCATGCTTTTTCAAACATCCACCGCGACCTTGTCGAACTCGAAGACATTCCTGAGGAAGTAGAAAAGAGAGCCTACGATGATATCCCAAACCAAATCTTCCTAGGAGACTCTGTTCTCCGAGAACTATCCATCCATCTCATTGACCTGCCACTCGCTCATCCACAACTCATAGATTGGGACCAACCAAGTGTCATACATATTAAAGAGTTCGCATCAGAGGAAGTGCTTCTAAGATTCATGGGAGCCGAAACTCCTCATAAGAAGACAAAGCTAGATTCTACCTACATCTACAAGCTAGATCCCAAGGGGTATTTTGGATAAAATCCCCAACCTAGTTTCGATACACCCAAAACTGGAACTAAGGTAAATCTGGGACTAGCTAAGGCAACGAAGAGAACCCCTCAGCAAGAAAATCCAGAGCCACAAGCAGAACATGAGGATTTAGTATTGCCTCCTCAAGATAATCAACCAGAGGTGTCTTCTATTCTAATAGAGGATACTAGAGAAGTCAACATTGGTTCTTCAGAGATCCCTAGACTTGTTCACATTGTTGCATCCCTATCACAAGACCAAGTTGACCTCCTCTTTGAGGTTTTACGAGAGAACATTGGCCGATTTGCATGGTCATATCAGGACATGCCAAGACTTGATCCAAAGCTTGTAGTTCATCATCTTGTAGTCGATCCAAAGATCAAGCCCGTCAGACAAAAGCTTAGAAAAATGCACCCCAAGGTGGCATTACTAGTCAAAGCTGAACTAGAAAGAATGTTAGCTACTAAGGTTATCCGACCTATCGACTACTCAGAGTGGATCTCCAACATGGTCCCTGTCACTAAGCCTTCCGGTGACATCAGAATCTACACTGATTTTAGAGATCTTAACAAAGCTTGTCCAAAGGATGTTTTTCCCTTGCCCAACATAGATATGATTGTAGATCTTACAGCTGGACATGAAATTTTGTCCCTTATGGATGGATTTTCTGGGTATAATTAGATCAAGATTACAGAAGAGGATCAGCATAAGACAGCATTCACTACCCCTTGGGGAACCTTTTGCTACACCATGATGCCTTTTGGCCTGAAGAATGTTGGGGCTACCTATCAAAGAGCTATGACAGCCATTTTCCATGATCTTATCCATAGCATTTTGGAAGATTATGTGGATGATATCCTAGTCAAATCTCACACCTTCATGGATCATCTTGCTGACCTGGAGAAAGTCTTTGATAGGTTGGCCCAATATCATCTCATGCTAAATCCCAAGAAGTGTGTCTTTGGGGTCACATCTGGAAAGCTTCTAGGCTTCATAGTTTCTAAATGAGGTATAGAGATCGACCCCAAAAAGGTCAAAGCTATCTTAGACATGCCTCCTCCCCAGACACTGCGACAGCTTCGCTCTCTTCAGGGAAAACTTCAATCTGTCTGGTGCTTCATCTCCCAACTTGCAAATAAGTGTACACTATTTTCACACTTGCTAAAGAAGAATGAGAACTTCAAGTGGGATCTTTTATGTCAACGCAGCTTCGATCAACTCAAGCAGTATCTAGCCAATCCCCCTATCTTGGTCCCACCAGTTCCTGGTCGTCCCTTGACCTTGTACATATCAGCAACACCTACTGCTCTAGGGGCACTTCTAGCACAACATGATGATTATAGCAGAGAAAGAGCCATCTACTATATCAGTAGAACCCTAGTTGGTTATGAACTCAATTATACTCCTATGGAAAAAGCTTGTTTGGCAGTTGTTTTCTCAACTCAAAAGCTTCGCCACTACATGCTAAGTCATACCACCCAACTAGTCTCTAAGATTGATCCTCTCAAGTATATGCTCTCTAGAATAGCACTCACAGGTCGGCTAGCAAAGTGGGTTATGCTACTAAGTGAGTTTGACATCCAGTATGTGGACAAAACAGCAATCAAAGGGCAAGCTATAGCAGATCACCTAGCTGATGCACCTCTAGTAGATGCATATCCTTTGCTCACAGAATTTCCAGATGAGCATATCTTCCTAATTGGAGAACAACCCCCATGGAAGCTTTATTTTGATGGCTCATACACATCTCATGGATCAAGGGCAGGAATATTATTAGTTACACCTCAAGGAGATTATATTCCAAAAGCCTTCAAGCTACAATTCCCCAGCACCAATAATATAGCAAAATATGAAGCTCTTGTAGCAGGGTTAAAGATAGCTGCAGAATGGAATATCACTGAGTTAGAAATCTTTGGCGATTCCCAGCTCATCATCAAACAAGTCTTAAATGAATATCAAACCAAAGATGAAAAGCTATTACCCTACAAAGAGCTAGTTGATCAGCTGACCCAGCATTTTACAAAGCTTCAGTTTACACAAGTGCCTCGAATGCAGAACAAGGCAGCAGATGCCATGGCCACTATCGGCTCGCTCTTGGAAATTCCCCAAGAAGCTACGTAGTATGAGTTTTTAGTTGAGCAGCTCCTCACACTTGCCTATGCGAATGAGGATTCAAACCGTGTTTGTATCTTGGTTGGTCCCCAATCCCCTTGTTACCATGAAATTCACGCTTACCTTAATGATGGTATCATATCCCCTCATCTCACATGTACCCAACACTAGAACCTCATCCAAAAATCATCCCGCTATGTTATCATAGCCAATACCCTATATCTCCGGGGTTATCACGATACTCTCTCTCGATGTTTAGATGAAAATGAGGCCACGATGGCATTAAAAGAAGTACATTCTGGACTTTGCAGTGCCCACACGAGTGGTATTGTCCTAGCACAAAAAATCCTTAGAGCAGGCTACTATTGGCCTACCATTGAAGAAGACTCTTGTGACTTTGTCAAAAAGTGTCTCCCATGTTAGCAGCATGCAAATCTTGTGCATGCTCCAGCACAAGATCTACAGCCTATTGCACCACCTTGGCCTTTCGCTTGTTGGGGCCTTGATCTAGTTGGAACTATCACCCCTCTCTCATCTGATGGAAATAAATAGATAATAACAGCTACAGACTATTTCACTAAATGGGTGGAAGCAGTCCCCCTAGTCTCAGCTACAGGAGTTCAGGTCTCCAAGTTCATCTTGTACCACATTTTTTGCCGCTTCGGCATCCCATCCACCATCTTCACTGACCACGGAGGTAACTTTGAAAATCTCAACATGGAAGAATTATGCACTTCCCTCCGCATCCATCACCTCTTTTCTAGCCCATATTTTCCACAAGGTAACAGCCAGGCAGAGGCAACTAATAAAACCCTCCTCAAAATCCTAAAGAAAGTTGTCAATGATTCTGGCCGTGATTGGCACCTTCAAATAAATCCGGCTCTATGGGCCTATCAAACTTCCTTTCGTACATCCAAAAGCACAAATCCATACTCCCTAGTCTATGGTGTCGAAGCGGTATTACCTATAGAAGTTGAACTTCCCTCACTACGCATATCTTTGCGAGGGCAAATCTCAGATGAAGAATATAGAGTAGCTTGGCTCACCCAGCTAGATCTCTTAGATGAGAAGAGACAACAAGCCTATGACCATCTCACAGTCTACCAAACTCGTCTCAAAAGGAATTTCAACAAGAAGGTGCTCCCATGAATCTTTCAGCCAGGTGACATGGTCCTCAAAGAAAACATGAAAGTCCAAGCAGATCGAGAAAAGAAAGGCAAGTTTGAACCTACATGGCTTGGTCCCTATGTGGTTACTGCCTCCTTTGGCTCCGGAGCCTATCAATTATCTACATTAGAAGGAGAACTCTTGAATGATCCTACTAACATCATTCATCTCGAGAAGTTTTATGCTTGAAGATCCTTGGTATACCCAACTTTTGAAAAATACAAAAAAAATAGTAAAAAGAAATAAGCATCCAATGGTGAAAACTTGGCAATTCAGGCGCCTTGGATAGGTACCTTGGTGAAAACCTGGTAATTCAGGCACCTTGTGTACTAAGACTAATCCATTATCTATCACTATCCTATCCCTCATCCATCCACCTACCATCCCATAAAACACCTGCTTGTTCCCTTGGTGTTCCAATCAAATATCCAAAATCTGATGGAGCTTGTAAATACCTCTTGTATAGCTTGTAAATCTTGTACCAAAGCTTGTATTATACCTTGTAAATCTTGTACCATACCTTGTGTATATCTGAATCTTGTCCAAAGCTTGTATCATATTCCAGCTTGTAAATAATCTTGTATCCTAGCTTGTATCCTATCACGTGCACACACAAAACCCCATTTTCACTTAAGCTTTTCACAAACCATCTACCTATCCACCTATCAACTATTATAGACATCCCATCCTTCACAAACATTTCCATCTCACAAAAAACCAAAACATGAACAAACTTGTACATTTGTAACATATCTTGGTCCGTCAGCTTGTACATCCTCTTTAGCTTAGTATCATTGTATCTATCCGACTTTCGTGTTAGTTCATCCTTGGTCAACATCTTGCACACATCACACACCTTGGTTAGCTATTCCAATGCATCCTTTAGCTAGATTTCCTGTCACCAAAGTGTTATCCTTCTTAGTTCAGCTTGCCAGACGCATCACTCATCCCGATCCACCAGCTTAGGTGCTCTCCGATAGGTCCTTGCAGGATATAGCTTTCCTCATGTATGATCTTGGTCTATTAGTACCTTGTCCTACCCATCTCGTTGGCAAAGGGTTCTCTTTTGGATTTTTGCTTTCTTTTGATTTGGGATCTTCCCTTTTGGGTCTTGAAGTATCTTTTCCAAGCAATCTCCTTGTTCCCTCCTCAATGTCGCCACGATCTTCCATATCATGGTATGCTGCGAATGGGGCAATCAGAGCGTAAGGTCTTGATCAAGTCTTTTGCTTGTTTTCTTTTTCTGCTTGTGGGTTACCTAGTGTCATTTCCATGCTACTTCCTCTGGGATTCATGTGTGATACTAGGGCAATCCTTGTGTGTTTGTTTCGAGTCAGTTCGTCAGTCCTTTGGACAATTGGTGAAAAGGCCTTGATGTTCTTGGTAACCTTGGCAATTAACCAACAGTCCTATAGCAAATCTAGTGCTCAACTACATGGTGGTACTTCTCTTTGAAGTATCCCCCCACTCAAAAAGCTTCAATGATTCCCTTCATCTCCATTATCCCCCATCCATATCTTGCATCTCTCGCTCCTACCCTAGCTTATGCATCAGTATCTCTTTGAATCACTCCTCACGCCTAGTCTTAGGGATCCACCAATCAAATCAATCCACCAAGCCTCATCTTTCGAGATCCACAATCCTAGTCCTAGGGATCTCTAAAACCCATCTTTCGCCAATCTGACTCTTTGAAATCCTGTTGCATCAGCTTTATCATTCTATCATCCATCTCCCTACCACGGATTCCTTTTATATCGCTCCGCTCCTCCATCCTCCCCCCCCAATCCTGGAAAGTCTTAAGCTTGCTTTACTTTTGTGCCTCTGATTTCCCTTTATCATTCTCCTTTAGTGAGAGTTTGAGCTAATTCAGCCCCTTCTCTTCGCCAACCTGCGTCTCAGCTCGTCTCAATTTCTTGTACTTTTCAAGAAGTCGTCGAGCCGCATTTCTCTCCCCGCCGCCTTCTTGAGGGGGCATCATCTAAGTCTAGTCTCTCCTCTTCTTATCTGAAACTGGGGCAACTTTTTTGCTAAAACATCTTCTTCATGTCATCTTCATTCGAACTTCTTTGAAATAGTGTTGTCTCAACACTATGTCAAAGAGGGGCAAAATGTAGACACCTAAATTTGATTACACCGCTTTGGTAATCTAATTTAGCCATCTCTAAAGGCATCATTAATTAAATTTTTATTTAATTAATCCTTTGCCATCCCTAGCTAATTAATTTAATTAATCATCTATAGTCCTAATTTATAAATCAAATAAACCTATTATTTATCAATTAAATCCTATTCTTCTATCTAATTCCAAAAATCCCCATTTATTAAATAAATCTATTTGATAAATAAAATCCTCAAATCCAAAAACCCCTAACTTATTCCTAATCCTCCATTTAGCCTAATCCACCCCATCCACCCATACTAACTAAGCTTAGCCACTAACTCACCCACCCTCATTAATACCATCCACTTGCACATCTCTAACATTCCTAATCTAATCCTAAACCCAAGCCTAATCCACTCCTTAATGTTGTCACATTCCCTAAACAAGTTTAAGACTTTCCTAAACCAAATCAAAGTCTCCCCTCAAAAATCCCAACCACCAAGTCATGAGTGCTCTTACAAAAACATAAAAGACTCTTACAAGCCCACTCATGACTCTTACATCCATCTTCCACACTCTTCCCTCTTCCACACTCATTCCTCTTACATCTCTCTTACATACTCAACCTCACTCATCATGCCTTTAACCAACCCTTTATCCTACCCTCTCACACTCATCCTCCTTGTGACAAGTGTCACCTTCCCATTGGTGCTAAACAAGCACAATCCATGTGCTCCCCTTTGAGTGCATCTTAGCCCTCCTTAACCATCTCCCCATCCTTGTATCTAAGCCCTCCATCCCTCTACCCCTTAGCCTATAAATTGAATCCCATCCCAAGCCATTTCATCAACAATCTTTGAGCTAAAGTTACCATGCCCTTTTGAGAGCCAAAAGCCATACCCATACCCTTATGATGCCAAATTGAGAGCTCACAAAGCTACCAATTTGCCATTACCCACCTCCATTGAAGCCATTTTGAGCATTTGATCATACATCCACATCAAAGGACACATCTACAAAATCAAGGAAGCATGGAGTGTTTCTTTTTTTGGGTTTGCATTCCTTAATTGTTTCCTTTGTCTAATCTCATATGTGAATATAGTTTTAGTTTGTGAATGTCTGCTTTAATGTTAATGTTCCTTGTACACTAAGATTCTTGTTCTACAGCTATCACATGGATGCAAACCTTCAATTCCATGTTAGTCACACCACTTAGCTTCATCTATCTACCATCCCACTCAACAAGAGTTCGCTTAGTCAATTTTGTCTGACCTAGCATTTTAGTGGTCTTTTCTTTGTTTAACATGAGCAATCCAATGATCTTGTGTATCATTTTCTTGGTTATTATAATAGGATGATCTAACCATAGTTTCATGTGATGAACATGGCTCAAAATGAGTCTAATCCACTTTATTTGAAATTCCCTTGGCATATGCAGTATATGTGTTAAACCCTTTGTCTCCAAATGTTTATGCTAAGGTTTCAGGATGCCATCCACACAAAGTTTGTTGTATGCTTCATTCATTTCTAGGATTCCAATCTCCTTAATAAAATAATGATATAAAAAATGAATGTCGTGGACAAGAAGTACCTAGTGGAATTTGTGATTGCTCTTTAGTAGGATCTAGTGCCTCTGCAATTTCTGGACTCAATTTGAATGCAAGAGCTTTACAATCGACTCCATGAACCAACATTTCATAACCTTTCTTAACCTTTCTCCTTGAAGATGCCATCACTTGGTAGGGTTTCAAATATGGGAGAATCTTCAATAGCAACTGCTAAAATCACTCGAAGGCTCTAAATTTGTTCTTAACTATTTGTTTTGGAAATTTGCGATGAATCAATACATTCAATTTCCTCCTTTTAATGAATTTTGGTCTTTACAATCTCCATTAATGCTTCATACACATATTCGTTGGGTGATACACTTTCCTCCGCTCGATTTGGTCTTTAATGCTCAGAAGACACCTTCAACTCGGTAAGATATCCTGACTCGATAAGAACTACCAACTCGACATTTGCATCCTAGAAATGATATGCAACTCAACCTTTCTTAGTAAGGTCTTGTGACCCGACTTTTCTTAGTAAGGTCTTGAATTTCCATCATCACTCAGTGATCCTTGTACATCTTGAATGTTGATATGGATCTTTCTTCTTGCTATTTAGAACTGATGTTAGATGATTTCTTCTTAATCACAGTTCCAATGGTATCCATAGGGAACTAAGTTGAAATGGTTGGGCCACACAACTCATTGACTTGGGTGTCAATAATTTCAAAACTTTGGCTTGCATTCTTTGGAGATTTCTGCACCCATTTTTGCCTTATTTTTTTTCTGATACTTTCATCTTTTTCTTTCTTTTCATCTTCAATTCTACCTGTGTTCATACAATTCTTGGCAAGGTGTCCAAGTTTTGTACAAACAAAATAAATCAACTTGTAGTATCTCTTTTCCTCATGTGATGTTTCACACAATTTTCTCCAATATGTCCAAACTCATCATAGTAATGACATCTACACCATGTGTTCTAATCCCATCCAAATATTGCTTTCACAATTTGCTCTATTGAGTTCAATTTCTTGGTTTTGCACTCAAAGGATTTGTGTCCTTGTTTATTGCAATTGTGACACTTTCCTTCAAAATTAGATTTATTTGTGCATTCACTTGCTCTATGACCATGCTTATTGAAATTGTAACACTTTCCATTGAGTTTTGCTTTGCCATTACTCCAGCATTTATTTTATGTATGACCTATCTGACCACAATGATTGCAAGTAGATCTTTTGTTCTTTTGAGCTCCTTGTTGAGATGATTCATCTTCTTCTATATATCCTAATCCATCTTTTCCTTTGTGTCCATATTGAGTTTTCTCATTCAACTGATTCATGCTTTCTTGAGATTTCATCATTCTCTCATTGGTTTGCTTTTCAATGCTAAGATCAGTCTGCAGTCTTTCATTCTTTGTCCTCAGATTGATAAGCTCTTGATTTGTATCATTGAATTGATCAATAAAGTCTTCTTGCTAAAGGGATAGTTGTTGAATTTCATTGTCCTTTTCTTCTATTACTTAAATTTGTCTTTGTCTTTTTCTTCCATGACTTCACATAATCTGACTAATTGAATTTCTTGCTCTCTTTTTAGCTTTTTGACTTATTCTTGAAGATTGAAATTCTTTTCTGATAGGTTGTTAGTTATTGTATCAGCTTCATCCAAATTTCTTTCTAGATATAAGTATTCAATTCTTTCTTTAGTGTAGAGATTGTCATCCATTTGTACTTCAATATTTTTCCTTCTTTGTAATGATTGAGAGAGTTGTTCCTTTGCTTTCTTGAGTTGTTCAATAGATAATTCAAGATCCATCTTTTCATTCTCAATAGTCTATTCTAGCCTGTATACCTCAATTGCCTCTGATCTTATCTCAAGTTGTTAAACTTCTAATGTGAGAACTTGATAGCTCTGATACCAATTGTTGGAAATATAAGATATGTTAGGTTAATAAGAGGGGAGGGGCGAATCAGGAACCAATAAATTTTAACTCACTTCACCAATTATGTAAGGAAACTCAGGTGAAAAAATAGCTTCCTACACTAATCCCTCAAGGAAAGTATTGTGCAAATTCTTTTTAAATCCTTAAAATTTCAAATTCGATATCATGTAAACAATAATATTGTAGTCAATCATGAATACAAAAATAGATAGAGAAATAATAACACATAAACACAAAGATATGCTAGTGAGGAAAAACCTTTTGGTAAGACAACCCCACCCCTCTAAAACCTGCACAATGTATTATCTTCAACTCATTAGCAACCAACTATATTACTCCAACACACTCTCCACTATCTACAACCCTCAAAGTCCTTATATAATGTGCTTTCCATTTTTAGGGCATCTTCCAAAGATAGCTCTTACATGTCATAGGAATCTATCATAACCATTTTTGGTTATGATCTCCTTAAACACAATTAAATATTCCAAAGATAGCTCTTACGCATCATAGGAATCCATCATAGGAATTCGTCATAAGAATCCATCATAGGAATCTGTCATAGGAATCTATCATAATTCAAAATGCTGGCACATGCAAGTGGAGTGACACATCAACATGCCAACTAGACATGTACACTCACACTTAATTACATTATTTGCAAAAAATACATTTACAAAACAAATAATAAGAATAGGAATTATCCAAGGTTGAGACACCTTATTCCTAACATTCTCCCACTTGTCGAACACCTTGTAAGAGCAACGGGAACATAACAAGAACTAATCGCTATCGGTCGAAAGGCCCATAGACTCCAAACACCATTTGAACTTCTCTGTGCCTACTGGTTTCATCAATGCATCTACAACATTCTTTATAGGATCTACCTTTTCCAAATTTATCTTTCCATCTTCCACCATATCTCTCACAAAGTGAAATTGCACATCAATGTGCTTCGTTCTGGCATGGAAAGTTGGATTCTTTGCAAGGCAAATAACACTCTAATTGTCACAAAAAATAGTAATCTATCCTGCATCAACACCAATATCAAAACATAATCTCCTAAGCCAAATGGATTCCTTACAAGCATGAGTAGCAACCATGTACTCAACTTCTATAGTGGACAAACCAACCACAAGTTTTCGCTTACTCATCTAATTGGCAGCACCACCAAACATAGTGAACACATAAGCACTGGTGGATCTCCTACTGTCAATATCACCTACCCAATCTGAATCCACAAAACCATGAATACAAACTAAATGCGGAGCTCTAGAAGAGTTACCATGATAACAAATGGAGTAATCTGATGTACCCCTCAAATATCTGACTACTCACTTAACTGCATCCCAATGTACCTGTCCAAGATTAGCCATAAACTGGCTCAAAACTCCCACTACTTGGGCAATGTCTGGTCTAGTATAGATAATAGTATACATAAGACTGCCAACTGCACTAGCATTAGGTACTCTACGCATGTCCTCCACCTCACTAGGATTTGGACAATCATCTACAGATAACTTTGTTCCCATAGAAATAGGAACACACAATAGTCTATAATATGCCATGTTGAACCTTTCCAACACATACCTCACATACTTACTCTTACTCAACCAAAGTTTTCTGTTAGACCTATCTCTACTAATTTTCATACCCAAGATGTACCTTGCTGCCCCAAGATCTTTCATCTCAAACTATGTTGACAATTGAGATTTAAAATCAAAAATCATACCCTTACCCTTCCCAAATAGCAACATATCATCAACATATAATGCAACAATAAGAAGGCAATCATTTTCAACTCTAAAGTAAACACAATTATCTAATTTCGATCTTACAAATCCAATTAACAACATAAAGGCATCAAACTTAAGTTACCATATCCTAGGAGATTGTTTCAAACCATACAGAGACTTCTTTAATCTGTAAACCAAAGATTATTTACCCTTAACAATATAGTGCTCAGGTTGTGACATATAAACCTCTTCCTCCAAATCACCATGGAGGAAAATTGTCTTCACATCCATATGTTCTATCTCTAAATCATATGATGCAGCAAGAGATAATAGAAATATAATGGATTTCAACTTTGTAATAGAAGAGAATATTTCACCATAATCTATTTCCTCTACCTGTGAGTACCCCTTCGCAATCAATCTAGCTTTGTGCCTTTCAACACTGCCATCTGCATAGAATTTCTTCTTGAACACCCATTTGCTACCAACAAGTTTTTTTCCTTTAGGGAAAGGTACAAGGTCCCAAGTTTTGTTTTTATCCAATGAAGCCATCTCATAATCCATGGCCTCAATCCAAGAACCTGCATCTTCCATGTCCAAAGCCTCTTTCACAGATCTAGGCTCATCAGTGTTAGTAATCAAAGAAAAGGCACAACTAGAATCTAACATAGAATAACCAAACCTTTCTGGCTACTTTCTTACTCTCATGGATCTCCTCAAGGGTTGAGGTTGAGGTTTTTCTTCCTCTTCTTCTAAACTATCTGAGCTACTAGAGCTCTCCTCATCATTAAACCCAACATGGTCTTTCTGTTCAGTCTTCTCAGGGGTAGGAGGCAACTAAACAACATCTTCCTTCTTTTCTTTTTCATCTAGTTGTAGCACAATAGGAGAAGTTGTTAGCTCTTTAAAAATAAAATTTCTACTATACAACACCTTCCTAGTCACAGGGTCCCAAATCTTGTATCCTTTCATACCAACACCGTGTCTAATGAAAATACATTTGACAGCTTTTTTTTCCAACTTAGATCTTTTCTCCTTTGGAGCATGTGCATAAGCTTCACAAGAAAAAACACAAACATGTCTAATTAAAGGCTTCTTACCATGCTACACCTCCATGGGTGTCTTACCAACAAGGGATGATGTAGGAGACTTGTTAACCAGATAGCAAGCAATGGCCACAGCTTCAGCACAAAACTTTTGTTCAAGACTAGCTCCACTAAGCATACTCCTAGCCTTCCCCATTAGTGTCTTGTTCATTCTTTCTACAACTCCATTTTTCTGTGGGGTATAAGAGTTGTCTTATGCCTCTCAATACCTTGTTCTTTACAAAACTATTCAAACTCTGTTGAGAAAAACTCACCACTATT
The DNA here is from genome assembly GCA_028749045.1 of Cupressus sempervirens. NCBI lineage: Eukaryota > Viridiplantae > Streptophyta > Pinopsida > Cupressales > Cupressaceae > Cupressus > Cupressus sempervirens. The sequence goes on along the minus strand of CM053784.1, from coordinate 57,309,584 downwards.
ATCAGTTCTCACACACTTAATCTTCTTACTAGTTTGATTCTCTACAAGGGCTTTGAATTCCTTGAAATGACTAAAGACTTGTGTCTTACTTTTTAGGAAATAAATCTATGTCCTTCTACTGTAATCATCTATGAAAGATACAAAAAATATAGACTTGGATATTGAAGAAACTCTTATAAGACCAAATACATTTGAATGAATAAGATCCAAAACATTAGAAGATTTGTGAGAACAAGAGTAAAATTGAACACAATTTTGTTTACCATAGACACAATGTTCACAGAATTCAAACTCTAGATTACAATCATTTAACCCCTCAACAAGGTTCTTTTTTTTTAGGGTTTTGAGACCCTTCTCATCAATGTTCCCAAATCTCATATGTCACAACATTGTCTTTTCTGTAGGAAGCTTTCCTTCCAATGTGTTTGCACACTTAGGTACACATGTTACACTTCCATCAAAACCAATAACCACAGTCTTCTTTACTTCTCATTCAGATGGTGGGGATGAAGTGATAGTTGCTCTCTTCTTTGAAATAGAAGAACTATTGCACTGAGAAATGCATGCATCAAGCTGAAATAGAGTACCCATCCTAGTACCCTTAGCAAGCACCATAGCTCCTCTCATCATCTTACATCCATCTTTAGGAAAAAGAACTTGCACACCTACATCATTCAGCATACTTACAGATAATAGGTTTCATGCCAAACAAGGGATGTTCATTACCCCATTGATCCCCTTTACTCATCCATCAAGGAATCTGATAGTGACCCATCCTCGTCCAACTATCTTTAGGTGAGAATCATCACCCAAGTACACCTTTCCACCATCAAAAACTTCATACTTTGAGAACCATCTTCAATGAGATGTCATGTGGAAAGAAGTACCTGAGTCTATCAACCACACGTCATCAAAAGCATGTGTTTCCAAGGCTGCAATGAAAGCATCACCATCTTCTTGAGATTTTTGTAAACCTGAATCTGAGGCCTTCTTCTTTTTGGCTCTTTACAGTCTTTATAGAAATGACCAATCTTATCACAGTTCCAGCATTTTTCTTTGGACTTTCTAGGAGTGTTTGATTTTCCACAAGATTTGGATCTACCCTTTCCAGACTTGTTGTCACTTTGCTTCCCTCTATCGATGTACCACAAATAGCAAGAGCTTCCTTAGCTGAATTTGAAGACTTTCTCCACATCTACTCAGGTAACAATGAAGACACCACATCATCCATTCTAAAAGTGACTAAAGTAGTTCCAAGATCCATCACAAGATGGTCCCATGAATCTGGCAAGGAACATAACAAGGTCATACATGAATCCTCCTCCTCTATCTTGACACCAGATGATGTCAACTGTGCAATCAGAAAATTAAAAGCATTTAGATGATCTATAACAGATCCTCCTTCCTCCATTCTTAGAGAATACAACTTCTTCCTTGGGAACAACTTGTTCACTAGAGATTTGGCCTAATACATAGACCCAAGCCATGTCCACAAATTGTTTGCAGTCTTCTCATCAAGAACATTCAAGAGAACTAAATTAGCTAGACAGAGTATAATGAGACCCTTAGCTTTCCAATCCTTGAGATCCCAATCTACTTGAGATATTGTTGAGGGTCTCACATCAAGTGAAGTCACCTCCCATAGATCACAATCTTCAAGCAAGTCTTCCATCTTGAGTTTCCACAACTTGAAATTACTACCATTAAATTTCTCCACCTCCATCTTGAGTTTCCACAACTTGAAATTACCTCCATTAAATTTCTTCAAGCAAGTCTTCCATCTTGAGTTTCCACAACTCAAAATTACTCCATTAAATTTTTGTATGATGAACTAACCATCTCAATCTGCAAATAAGATTCAAGATGCTCTACACAACACTCCCACTCAAGCTTGAGATTAGCTCAAAAAACCCTACCCAACAACTAGGATCAAAAGTTGATCAAGCTCTGATACCACTTGAAAGGAAACTCAAGTGCGAAAATAGCTTCCTACACTAATCCCTTAAGGAAAGTATTCTGCAAATTCTTTTTAAATCCTTACAATTTTAGATTCAATATTATGTAAACAATAATATTATAGTCAACCATGAATACAGAAACAGATAGAGAAATAATAACACATAAACACAAAGATATGCCGGTGGGGAAAAACCTTTTGGTAAAATAACCCCACCCCTCCAAAACCTACACAATGTATTATCTTCAACTCAAAGGTTACAACACACTTACAGTGCAAGCTCTTTCAGGACATGAAAGACTTATCTAGTAGCAACCAACTACACTACTCACATGCACTCTCCACTATCTATAGCCCTCAAAGTGCTTATATAATTCACTTTCCATTTTCAGGGCATCTTCCAAAGATAGCTCTTATGTGTCATAGGAATTTTTCATAACCATTTTTGGTCATGATCTCCTTACTCACAATTTAATATTCTAAAGATAGCTCTTAGGTGGCACATGAATCCACCATAGGAATCCGTCATAAGAATCTATCATAATTCAAGATGCCAACACATGCAAGTGGAGTGACACATGAACATGCCAACTAGGCATGTACACTCACACTTAATTACATTATTTGAAAAAAATACATTTACAAAACAAATAATAAGACTAGAAATTATCCAAGGTTGAGACAACTTGTTCCTAACAAATTAATCCTTCATATATTATTCTAATTTAATTGCATGCATGAAAGAATGATTTAGCAATAAAACATTCATAACACTTTGACACAAGATATGGTGACCCATAAACCTTCCAATTAGAAAGTAAAACTAGGGTGGGGATGATACCCACAAGCTTTAGTACTACAGTATAAAGTTAACATGTTAAGGCTTACAACTGATCACTTATGGTGATCTACCCTGTTAGGAGCAATAAGGTCTATGAGGTCCACCTTGTTAAAGGATTTACAAACATACAATTAAGTATGCACTCTATTACAATAAATTTGGAAAAAGACTATTAAGTCCACTCAGTTAAAGGATTTAGCTGATGCACCTATTAGAAAAAGGATTTAGCTGATGCACCTATTAGAATGAATTAGTGGTTGATCACTGATCTACAACTTTGATTTTTTGAATGAGATTCCTTGAATTGCAATGATCACCTTGTTGTGATAGATAAATCTTTGTTGTCTCTTATACTGCTTGTAGCATTCTTCAATTCACACTCATACACTTCTCATTACTTCTCAATTACACTCTTGCATATGATACAATGAGTTACATATATATCAATCCAAATAATAACTTACTGGAGTCAACTACAATACCAAATTCATCATAATTCACAAAGTCATCCCAACTGCTATATCTCGATTTCTAAAGACAAGCTCGGTGATGTTTCTGACACTCAGAAAACATTGTCAACGCTCAAAAAAATCTAACACTCAATTAAAGTTGAAGCTTGGTCCATATTGGTCACTTTGAGTAGCTCAAACTTAGTTAGCACTTTATGACTTGGTGAACACTGAGAAACTTGGTAGATACAGAATCACTTAGTTGACACTACATGACTTAGTCAACACTAGATTCTCTTTGTTAACATTGTGAGCTTTGTAAACATTGTAGAACTTGGTTAACACTACAGAGCTTAGTTAACACTGAGAACTTCATCACTTCTATTGGATAGCTCAGTAGACACTACTACGCTTGAGCTATACTGCAAACTGTCTCAACTACTCAGTAAACATTGCGTAGCTCAATATGAATTGCAATTTAACTAGTTAGCTTGATAGCAACTAAAACACTTGATTAACACTATTGGATGAATGATAAGTTCGGTAGAAACCATAGAGTTTGGTAGCAATGTAACCAATTGACTAAGTGTTGAGTCACTAATAGAAAAATTGACCTAAATGTCAACACATACACTATTCGATGTAAACTCATAATACCAAAAATGGCTAAGGCTCTTGTGAAAATAATCGAGCTCTTTTCTCCTCTTAAAGGTTAGCTTGTACTCACTAGTTAAGATGAAGTGTGGGAAAATTATTTCATATCAACTCATCATAATACAACAATTCTCAAAAATCTTGCTCATACTACCACATGTCAACTCGATTAGCCAAGTTTTTATTACTACCATTTTTGGAATCCAAACTATACTTATCATGTCGCCAATCTCTTAAATTTGTACCTCACACCAATCCTTTAGATGATGGAATAATCATTCACTAACTATCCAGTCAAGAGGAAAAATCTAGGTACTTTAAGTACCTAAGATCTTCAAAAAGTTCAATTTTTTCCTCCGAGGACTAGTAGCTCCAAGGTTAAAGAGTTTATTCACCAATGAATTTTCTTCTTGAAATAAATGAGTTACTTTGAAATCCTCATTTAATCATACAATAGGGCTCTAATCCATCTGATGTGCTTATTTAGATACCAAATATCAATCTAACCTTTAGTGATTCCATTCACCACAAGTTTGGAATCACTTTCAAGGTGGAATTTCTGTAACCCTAGTTTTTTGGCAAGAAGAATTGCCCCCACAATTTCCAAGCTTTGGCTTTGTTATGTGTTCCCTTAGGAAGGCTCTTAGACCCTATTATGCAATTGTTCTAGACTCGTCCGTAGCTACATACCTTGCCCCTGATTTCCCTAGATTGCCCCTTCAGGCTCCATCAAGATTCATCGTTATCCGTCCATTGTCAAGTGGTTACCAAAGTAAGTTTCACCTATCTTTCAGCAAGTCCTCTGGGCCCCATTATAATATTTTTATATTGTATTATTTTATTTTACTATGCACTGTTGCACCTAGGAGCACCTAGATGGATGTGTAACATGTAAAGATTCCCAAAGGATATCTTTGATGAGTTGTATTGTAACATTGTGATAATATTTAATGTAATTATTTAATACTAGGGAAAATAATTAAATTCCAATATTAAATGTGGGGTCAATGGGTTAGGTAGCACATGGTCTATGTAATACCACTCAATGGTTTTTTGGGACTTGATACTATATAAGCAATCACAAGGGTAGTTGTAGATACAAGACAAAAGGACGAAAAAGGTGAAAAGAAAAGAGTTGAGCAAGACAGGGCTTGACAGGTTAGCCAAAGGAGCATTTATGAAGGTTGGAAGCTTAGCATGGGATGTGTAGATTCATGCTTGTCCACATGGATTTATCAATAGTGGCTATGGCTTTGAAGACTTGCATGGTTGTATTGCAATGGTGTTTTTTGTTGCATAATTCATGGTCATGGATATGCTTTTGGAGGCTAGGTTTTTTTCTCAATAAGGATTTACCAAGGTATATCTTGTGTTGCATTTTTTGTGGGTATGTTGTTTGTTCTCTTGCATGTGGATTTTAATTGCATGTTTATTTCAGATCTATTATGGGTTATGTGGAAATAGTTATATTTTTGTTGCAAGTTTCCTTACAAGCGGTATTAGAGCTATGGCTTTATTGTTGTAACCCTAGATTGAATCCATGGGAATGCATGAGGATAAAAGAAATGGCAAGATATATGGTTGTTTATTGCAGATCTGAGGGTTTTGAGTTTGTTATTATGATAGGATGTTGGAAAATTTTGGACATATGAAATTATTGGTCAAATATATTTTTTGGATGTTTCATTTAAATGAGAGTTTTAGGGGGGAGCTTGTAGAATGATCTCCTCGGTAAAACTAGACCTTACCATTGGATCTGAGTCGATGTTTCCATAAATTTTTATATATAATATGCCCTAGTCTGGCCATATTGAGAGAAAATGAAAAAAAAAATTAGTTTCAACCCGCGATAGCCATCAAATTTAATCTCGTCAGAATTTTTGTCACAAAAAAAAAATCACAGTGAAAATGGTAAAAAGATTGTCTTGGTAAAATGACCATAATTTCTCTCAAGATATTAGATGTTGAACTTCCTACAGTCGTCGGAAAGCTAATTTAGAGCACTACAACTTGGTGTAGGTTTGATTTTGTGATTTTGACATTTTTTCAGATTTTAAGAGCCTGAAAGTCAAATGTTATTTATTTTGAGCACATATTTGTGCATAACTTGAGCATACAAAATCAGCTTTTGGACTTTGACTAGTCAACGGAAAGCTTTAGGAGAGCTCTACACATTGGTTCAAATTTGGTGTAGGTTTTGCATAATTTATTTGGTGATATATTGATCTAAATGGTTTATGATATATATTGACTATGGTAACATTGTGAGTTTATGACATTGTATATTTCAGAGATTTGGATTTGATGTCATTGTATACTCAATTCATACTTAAGATTGGTCTCATGATTATATGGTTATTAGTGTCTAGTTGGATATGTAAGATGAATTGTTGGGTCTACAAGTTGTGTAGTGTTGTAAGTGGTCTATACTTACAGCTTGCATTTGTTGCTTGGATATGGGTTGTCTTTTCACATTAATCTTTCATTGTTGATGCATATTTAGATTGGTGGCTTGGATTTGGATTGTCTATGCCCTAAGTCACATGATTTGCTAATTGTTCTTCATATAGAAGGGATGAGATGTTGTTACCAAGTATAGTCATGGTGGAGAATTATGGTTGACTATTTTATGCTGACAAGTTTGACAAATTGAGAGTGTTTTTTGGTTCATGGATTTGATCATGGTGCCATGGATTTTGGCATAACATAATTGGATATATAGGTACAAAATTGGAAGGATAGAAGTCACATGTGGATGGAAATTGCACTAAAACTCATATAAATGAATTAGAAGACTTTGTGTGTATTCTAATGAGTGTAAAAGGCTATGCAAGAAGAAACACAACCTAGAAGAATTTATTATACCAAAGTTAGGTTATCAATTGACCATGCAGATAGAACTTACTAACAAAAAGGGACCCACCCTGCTTAAGTTCTTACCTTATATTAGTTTAAAGAAGACATTGAGCATATACATAGAGAATACACTACACTCTTGGGAAGAGCACTACAAACATGAGAATATCCTATGTTGCATACCACATAACATATCATCAAGAACATTTCCATGTTTGTTGACATGACAAGTCATAGATCAACAAGAGTCATCAGGTTGCTAACAATGAGCAAATACAAATACTCAATCAAATGTCCACAAGAAATTTGATAACTTCAAATTTTCAATGTATCTATTTCAAAATAACATGCATATTACACATGAATATGTGATGGCATAAATCTATTGTAGCAAGGTATATGTAACAAAATCAATAGCAAACATATAGCTTATGCAATCATACTAGCATTCAGTATTATGTGTAGATTTCAAAACGTATATGGTGTAGATATTTATCAACAGATGTGGTGGTACATAGACAAAGTCAAGCCAAATATTTTGGGCCAACTAGGTGGCATTGCAAGTAGTGAAATAATCTCCTCTTGATGCCATGACTTTCTATCAAAGCAGATACATTCTTGAGTTTGTGCATTAGCTGATGGAAAGAAAGCATCAATAGCTTGGTTGATTCATCTATAGATTATTATAAGCAGTACCCAATCTCATGAATATTACTCTATTGCATGTTTGGAAATTATAAAATGTTAATAGAGTGAAAAATCTTCGAACAACAAGATGTTGATATTGATGTTACCATTTAGTGGAAAATAATACTATATTGATGAGGATTAATCATTATATTATTGCAAGGATTTGTTGAATCTATCCAATATAAAAATTTCTTCATGTGTGGAAGTAACATCAAGATATATGGAATTATAACCTATGAGATTAGAATTGTGAAGCTACCAGACTGTAGGCTTGATTTAGATCACATATGCAATATAGTTTTGACAATCTTGAACTCTATCCATGTTGACACTTCTAGTAATAGAAATTTCTCTGCATGTTCTTGTTGTGGATGATAGTATCAAAGATTAAAAGCTTATTGAGAAGCTTCACAAGATCTTATCTTACCAAGTGACCACAGTTGATAGTGGAAGAAGAGATCTAGAATTCTTGGAAATGAGAGCAACAATGGGAATGGTTGGCTACGAGTTGCTCAAAAATATAAAGGTGATTTTTTTTGCGGCATTCAATTTGAGCTTTTGACTTGGATTGGAGACCAGATGTAAATGATTGTACTTACACTTGAGACTCAAAGGATGTGCTAAGGAACAAGTATTTAAAATAATAATTATTGCCACATATACACTAGACTCTCCCTAATCATAGGAAACTCCATGGAGGCAAAAAGTTCAACATTACATCTAAATACATTGAGTGGAAAGTAAAACTAAAATTAAAATGAAAAAGAAACTCATCACCCCAATAAGCTAAATCGAGCAGCTTAACTGACACACTCGAACCACTAACTAATAGTGGTTAGGAGTGGGCCCGACCACTCTTAGCCAATACCATGAGACCAACGCATAACATGGTTGAAAATTATGTGACATACATTGAAGATTGATGGTAAAAGAAATACTTGGAGACCAAGTTCAAGAATCATACTTTTCATTTGACTATGATAAACGAGGGTCCACCTTATTGTATGTGATTGAATTGTGCTAAATTAGGGAAAAAAAATAGCGTCCATACTGCAATTGTGAAGGGACACAAGAATTATGATTACTCCACTGCAGGGGATACCACAACACCTTTAGGAGGAACGTGACCTGCAGGCACATATAGTGAAGGTTAAAAAAAGGGTACCAAGTGTTGGGACCAATACATAATGAGGTAAGTTAAGGAAATTTATATCTAAAGCTCCCCTTGCATTATTGAAGTAAATAAAATATAATATGAAGTTATGTCAGCTGATAAGGACTATTGAAATTAAAATTTATGAGAAGACTTATGAAAATCTCATCTACATCGTTATTAATTAAGACTTATGGTGAGTGAAAAAGATCTATATATATAAAGATGTATGAGTGGCTTAAGAAGATGACATGAAAATTAGTCCCACATTTAAAGGGATTCATCATTTTGGCATCTTCCTTTAACTATAAGAGTCCAAGCACATCAAAAGATGCAATATCATATTAATTCATTGGGAGTGGTTATCAATTAAAGATGATGTGTATCACAATAGAACTTATTATCATTATCAATTTGGGAGAGAGCTTGATTATTTTAATCACCTTCAGCGTATGTGTGATGGTTGTCTCTACTAGTAACAATTACATTCTTCATTCAATAGTGATAAAGCTAAGGTTAAATTTCAAAGTGATCAAACAGAATATAAATTAGGAGTAGGAGCTTGAGTGTAATATCATTCTCTCCATGGTGCTAATCTATATATGAAGTAGCAATGAGAAATCAAACAAAATAGTCACTACTATCAGGTACATAAACAACATGTTAAGCTCTTACATGACCAAAGGGTGAATCGATGATACATGAAGGCCATCAAACAAGTAGATTATGTATAGTGTGGCATGTATGAGTGTGTCCCACCACTAAAAAAGAGGAGGTACACTTTAATACTATAAATTAGCTTTTGTATTATTGTTATTATTTATATTGTGAACTATACACTTTGTTTTAATGAATAGTTTGATATATGAATTAGTATAACTAATTTATTTGACAAATGATGGAGTATATATATATATATCTTGATGTTCATGACAATATGAGTAATAAACCTAACATAAAAATGCAAGAGATAACTCTCATATAAATGGCTAGTAGTGCCAAAGTGAGAAGTCAATAGATTCTACATATAAATGGCTTCTTAAGAATATGAAAGAACATTGATGATTGATATGAGATTTAGAGGAAGACTGATATTTCATTAAAGACAACCCTAAAAGAGAGGGAGATAGAGGATATGATTTATTCAACCTTTGGTGATCTTGATCATATTGATTCAGAGGGAGTAAACCATGATGAGATGGATTCTCCAAGAGGACTATAACTCATGAATATATCTAGTGACTATATGATTTAATGGGCCTACCCCTTGTGTACATCATAAGGAAGTGATGACTTCCAAATAATGTCACTTGTATTTGTAGAAGCTATTGTAAGGTGATGATCTTACAATAACATGTATACTTATTATGTGATATCCCACCTTAGTTGAGTACTTGGTGAATATCGAATGTCAATATTTTGGAAGACCAATACTAATGATATCGAATGTGATATCAAAATGATGGATATCTTCTGATCAAAAAGATCCTTAAAACTTGTCATTCCTAATAATAACAATGATAGAATTTATGTCTTGTGTTTAGCCTTCCTAGCTAAGAGGAAGTGTTGATGTGTGGTAGCTTCAGTTGACTAAATTCTATGTTATACATTGGATATATTAAGAAGATTTGGAATGATGGAAAACAAAACTATGAAGAAACCCTTGGAAATAAATCTTCTAAAACTAAAAGAAGAAACTAAAAATGCTACCCCCAATCATTAACATCAAATTATTGGATCTTTAATGTATTCAGTAAATACTAGACCTGATATATATGCAATAAATTCTCTAATTCAATTCATGAGTAAACCAAAGAAGCAATATGGTTAAGAAAGCTTATCTTTTCTATATTGAAGAAACCTTTGGAACCTACTATAATCTATTGTGATAACCAAAGTTGTATTAAAATCTCTCTAAATCTAGAATTTCATAATAGGTATAAACATATTGAGTTACCATATCACTATGTGTGAGATATAATTAAAAAAAATGTAATTGAGCTAAATTACATCAATACAGATTATCAGGTTGTTGATATCCTTACCAAGTCCCTTGCCAAAACCAAAGTGGAATAATTCAGAGACGATCTTGGTATGATAATGTTTCCTAAGTAAAAATTTCAATAAATTAAGATTAATATTAATTGTTGTATCCAAAATTGTTGTAATTTTGTGAATCTTTTAAAAGAAATGTCTTTCATATGATATTTTTGTGAAAGTTATTATAAGGAGATAATCTTATTTATAACTATGTTATTCATTTTGAGTATGTATTGTACTTAAATCATGAGAATATGCATCTTGTGATACTTACAACTGAGTGCCTACATGTCATTAAATTGATTGTCTTTGAGTTGTCTATATAGATGCATATTGGTTATGAGTTAAGTATGCGTTTTGTGAATCCAACAACTAAGAGCTTAGATGTCATCATGTTGATTATCTTTGGGTTGTTTGTGTAAATGCATACTAGGTATTTTAATAATTAAGAGCTTAGATGACAAATTGTTGATCATCTTTGGGTTATTCAAAATATTGATCATCCTTAACCTTTGATTACCAAAATGTATTTATCCTTCTTGACTGAGAGGGAGTGTTAAAGTTTTAGTTAATTCAGATGTATTTGTACTTTATATGTGTGTGTTTATTAGATGAGATCATTTAATATAATAATAATATATAACTATGGTGATATATATTATTATTATTTATTATAATTATATAATAATAGTATTATAAAAATGTTATAATATTAATTATATAAATTAACAAATAGGCATTTCCCTTATAGGGACATGTCTATTCATGACTTATGGCTATTAATACAAGGAGAGATGCATTTGGAAAACACATACCAAATACAATGGCAATGTTAATACATTTGTAGCAATCCAGAATTCTAACATCATGATGTGCACTTTGAGTTCTTTGATGGTTTGATTTTTTGGTTGATTCTCATAGTTAGAGGATGGTTTTTTTCATCATGATGTCTTTGATAGCTTGGATACATGGTTTAGTGGGAGCTTGTGATAGTGATGAGGTGGCAGTGCAGAATTAATTCCTAGTTTTGTTTGTATCTTCTTGGGTCCAGAGATCTTGGTTTTTCACTTGGTACTAACACTGGTTGTGTGAGTGTAGACCTGGAAGATCTTCATGTAGGAGATGGATTTTATGATGCCATGGGTGACTCAGTACCATAGTTGAGTGGGATTTTTTGACATTGATATACTTATTGAGTGTTTGTAGATGTTGGAGGTTTGCCTTAGAACATGTTATTGTAGAAGTGTCTTTGACATTTGCATGGTACACTTGTTATCTTCATGGTGTGTGGAGATGTTCTTCATGGTATGTGGAAATGGTTTTTCTTCATGGTTTGTGAAGATGGTTGCATCTTGAGTACTCATGGGGTTCTTGGTAAAGGTGTGGTTTATGCTTTCATTTGGCATATAATCCTCAGTGTGAGGATGGTTTCATTATTATGTCATGGTATACTCTTGATACGCATCTAAATTTTTGACATGTTATGGTATATTCATATGGAGCATATTATCTCTTTGGTTGAGATGGTTAGAACATGTTGTCATGTTTATGTTCCTCAGGCCCTGGTTGGAACTTTAACAATGATCTTGGTTTAGTTTCTTACTATTGAGTACATTAATCATTTGTTGGATACTTCATGATATTGTTATGTTGGATTTGGAGTTGGCATGGATTGATTAGTTACATGTGCTCATGAATCTTAGAGATGATGGTGATGCTGATTTCTCTTGGATTAGAGAAGCATTTGTTGGGATAGTTGTTGGGTTTAGTAGGAAGTTTGAGGGGCATTCACCTGATATGGACTTGAGAGGAGATTTTTCTGAGATGAGTCTTGATTGGAGACTTGGATATCTTGATGAGCATTCTCATTCCCCTCTCTTGGTCTACTTGGTGGTTTACTACTTGAGAGGTATAGCCCATTGTTTCTCTTAGGCACATTATGTGTATGCTTAGCTTTCATGGATATAGATCTAGAGCTATGGTACATGAGTAAGTTCTAGAGGGTTCATTTGAGAGATGGTTTAGCATTTTTTATCTCCTTGTGCATATGTTTTTGCTATGTTGGTTGATTTTGGGAGATGGTTTTATAATGGGCATATTCTTTGGATTAGAAATGGTTATTCCTTGGTTTAGGAATGGTTTATGAGTTTGATCTTCTTGTGAGAGACTTACATCCATGATTAGTTATATAGTATAGTTTCGGTGTTGTTGTGGCTTCTTGGTGTGGTTTTTATGGAGGAGATCATACTTGCACAATTTACATCTAGAGGTGTGTGTAGAAGGACGTGATGTAGGTTATTATTTGCATGGTTTCTCTTTGGTCTTGGTTATCTTCTTAGATATTTAGTTTTACTTACATTGGATTTGAGATTGGTTAGAGACTATGATCACTGGTCTGTGTTCAAGTATGTCATGTGAGAGATGACATGGTTATTTCTTTATATTTTTTCTTTTTTGGTTGTGGAGAACTTGGGAGATTAAATTGGAGACTTGTTATGGGAATTGTTCTTGTAGGTTATTGGTTTTATATATTTTGGATGTCCTTGATACTACATGGATTCACTTTAATGAGATGTTGTGAGTGGATTGTTTATAGAGTCAAAAATATATTTTGCAGTGAGAGCTTTGTGGTATATATATGGTAGATACTTCTCTTGAGGCTTGTGATTGTAGGTTATAGATTGGATATGTCGATGATGTGAGATTCACTTAGTATACCTTCGGAGGTATGGATAGTTAGATGGGTTTGGCACTTGTTGTGGATGTTATTTAAGCTATGGGTTTTGATACATGTGATTTCCTTTTGGATCAAGTGATTGTGCTTGGCATTTCAATTGGTACAATATTTTAGATCTTCTAATGCACTAAGTTGGGTGGCTTTCTCTTTGGATGACTTCTATGTATGTTTGGTGGTACTGGTAGAATAGGAGGTGGCATCATTCATGTTTGAGATGTTGGATACTTTGATTTTTTTGTAGGTACTAGGATGGAGCACTTGGTGTACTTTGATTCCTAATGGTGGATGTGCTAGAAGGAATTATTTCCTTGTTGATATATGTAGCTACTGGTTGACCCTATGCAATGTATACACCAAGTGGGAGATTTTTGAGATTATGTGCATTGCATAATATTGTTATATTGTATTATTTTATTTTATTATGCAATGTTGCACCTAGGAGAACCTAGATGGATGTGCAACATGTAAAGATTCTCATGGGATATCCTTGATGAGTTGTGTTGTAACATTGTGATAATATTTGATGTAATTATTTAATATTGGAGAAAATAATTAAATGTCCAATATTAAATGTGGGGCCAATGGGTTAGGCAGCACATGGTTTATGTAATACCACTTGGTGGTTTTTTGGGACTTGCTACTATATAAGCAACTACAAGGGTAGTTGTAGGTACAAGCCAAAAAGACAAGAGTTGGGCAAGACAAAGCTTGACAAGTTAGCCAAGGGATCATTTGTGAAGGTTGGAAGCATGGCATGGGATGTGTGGATTCATGCTTGTTCACATGGATTGCTTAGTAGTGGCTATGGCTTTGAAGGCTTCCATGGTTGTATTGTAATGGTGTTTTTTGTTGAATAATACATGGTGATAGATTCTTTTGGAGGCTGGGTTTTTCCCTCAATGAGGGTTTCCCAAGGTATATCTTGTGTCACATTTTTTGTGGGTATGTTTTCTATTCTCTTCATTATGGATTTTAATTACATATTTATTCCAGATCTATTATGGGTTATGTGGAAACAATTATATTTTTGTTGCAAGTTTCCTTACACTATTAACATGCTTAAATTTAATAATGAACCATTGCTTCTATACCAAAGAATCAAATTGGTTGAATAGGATTTGTTGGGTGTTGACCTAAGATGTTGTGTTTGATATCAATGTTGGCACTGGTTTCTTCAATCTTAGACTAAATTTGACAAAGGATTCAACTTTGTCCTGAAAGATCCTTCGGTTTTGCTCCTTCCAAATTTTCCATAAAGTTGTGGATGGGAAAATGTGCCAGATCGATGAAAATGATAATGATTTTTTTGGAACATACCAGGATTCTAACCATCTCTTCAAATTTTTTAAGAATAGGTTACTCCAATATAAGTTCCTCAATCCAAATCTCCATGCTTCTTGAGCAAACTTGCAAGATAGAGAGAGGTTATTTAATGTCTTATCAACCTTTTGGCATAAGATACACTTGAAAGGCCCCACAAATCTCATCCACTTGATTCTATCCCCTTTCAATACTTCTTTCATTTCCTTCCAACCAAGTGAAGGCTCCAGCCTTTGCTAAGAAAGCATTATACCAACATAAACACCTCTCCCACTCCATCATTCTAAACTTGTTTTCTAATAATTTTTAACCAATCTTGATTGAATATTGCCCACTCTTAGCCCATACGATTTGATCTCATCCTATTCCCTAGACCCAATTATTGTTTTGTTCTTTGAGATATTTTCTATAGCTCTCCTCTCTTGTTCTAGTAGATTCAGAGTCGATGGGTCCTTCCATCTAAGGGATTAGCCCTCTTCGAAAGAGTTTTTGTCAACAAAATCACTAACCCTGCTACTCCACTATTGGGTAGTAACCAAGATAATGTTATAAGGATCCCTTCTTGAGCTAAGGTTGGAAGCCCATCCCTATTGGTAATTTATCTAAGAGCAATTATTTGGGTTGTCATTTATGGCAACATATTACTATGTTTGAGATTACAGAAGTCAAAATGAAGTTTGGAGCAAGTATGCTTAGAAAATTGTCCAATTATAATGTTGGTAAGGAGGAAACAAGAAGATAGTCTTATTTGGTGAGCATCATAGAAAGCATATCAGGTTATGTGGGCTTAATGGAAAATATTACATACATTGTATAATATATGTGCAAGGTTGCTAAAGATTATGTTTTGATTTGTGTGAGATTTGGAAGGATTCCTAGTGACATGTATGACAATGCAAAATAAGATAACTAGTTGTATATCGAGTACTTGGTTAAGGAGTTATTTTGTCTTGAAAAAATAATTACTTAACAAGGTAGGGAAAAAATCCTAGATGTGTTTATTTTTTATAGGTAACAAAATCCTAGATGTTAACACTCACATGCAAAAAATTAATTTGAAGATATGCCAATAGATCATATTTTTGGGTTTAAAGGAGATTTTTTTTGTTTAGCGAAGATGCTATTTGTATTGTAATGATATGATTTATATATGTTCACTTTATAGTATATGTTGTATAGATGTGAACTTATGTGTTAGAGAAGAGAATAACATTGTATAAACATCTTTATGAAGAGAAACTACAAGGACTGATCAAATATAAAAGATATCAGCACAATCAAGGTTTTGTATCAGTTCTACAACTTTTAAAGTTATGTATGCATGTTTGGGAAGTGGCCTCGTGTTGTATTTTTTATTGTAATAACAACTCCTAATAGGTTTGAGGCTTATAACAATGCCTAGTCCTCTAACAAGGATAGATACACTGTACAAATGTAATAGAATCTTAACAGTGTCAATATCTTTGGCAGAATACTTTTGATTAGTGGGTCATTTTGTGGGTACCATCCCCACCAGAGTTTTCCCTATTTTAGGGTTTCCCTAGTTAAAAAAATATGGTATTATGAGTTTATTTTATGTTGTGCATGGTTTTACTTTGGAGTTCACTAATTTATGCAAGTTTAAGATTTGTAAATGATATTCATAGTTTGGCAAAAAGTTGTTTAAAGTTCATAATTGATTCACCCCCACAAACCTCCCCCTACCCTCTCAATTACATTAGGGAACTTTACTTTCTAAGAATTGGTATCAAAGCACAGTTACTTAGACACAGTTTAACAACTTGAGGAAGATTAGCATAGATTCAAAACTCTTGCAAATAATCTTGAAGTGGCTCTTGAGGAAATAGATACAATTAGTGATGAAAGGAGCAAGTTGAAAATCAAGCTTTAGGATGCAGAAGAATTTATTCAAAAGATGAAAGGTTAGATTCAAAATTAAAGATCCAAGAAGAAGGAATTTCCTAAACAAATCCAAGACTATGAGACTGCTTCAAAGCTTAAAAATGAAAATGAGATTCTAAGGCATGAACTTGGAATTGCAACACTAAATATGAGTATGATGGAAGATGAATAAAAGATTCAATTAAATTTGAGATCTGAAATCACAACTTACTAAGGTGGCTTCAGAACTTGAGACTACAAAATTGAGATTTGAAGAACTTGAGAAATATAATAATACTATTATTAAAGGAAAATTTAGACAAACCAAGCAACTATTGAAGTTGATGAAAGATCAACCCCATAGCTCCCAAGAATCACCTGCATGCAAACAGCTGTCACAGAAAGAGAGAAGCAAAAAGCTATGGAGGCTGAAATTGCTAGATCCATAGATGAGACATTCTTGATGAGCAAAAAGATAAATTGCTATAATCAAAAGTGAATCAATCAAAAAATTACAAAGAGAGATCATCCTTATAAAGGATATCAAAACCCTAAAAGGTCTAACCTAGGTTGCATCATAATAATTAATAAAATAATTATTTATTAGATGTCTAAAGTTTAGCTTAAGTAGGCTCGAGTTAATTATAAAATATCTAATTACTCTAACACCCCCCTTATGATAAACTTAGGGAGTAGCTAAAAACATAGAAACTACTACTAAAATTAAATTTGGGTCCCAAAAATGAGGGTTGATGAGGTAACCAAGCACAACCAAATCTCTAAAAAGAGGAGAAATAGAGAAAACCACATTGGAAAAACTCTACTCCAAAAAGAGATGGAAAACATGTTGAAAGAAACTAGTGAAGGATTGAGGAAGCCTCCAAACTAGGGAATGTTCTAGAAGATAGGAACAAAAGATGATCATGAGGAGCACCACTGAATCATGTAGAAGCAGCAAAACTCTATCAAAAGTAATTGCTCATTTGAAGAACCTCTGCTGAAATAGAATCTTTCCAAGTACAAAAGACTATAATCTACATCGAATCAGGAGGCACACAAAGGCAAACAACTAAATGAAGATATAGATGGCATGAAATGCCAAAGCCTAAAGAGATGATCAATCGAACATGGAAGGTTTCATCCAAAGTAGGAATGAAAAGAAGAGTGTCTATATGATAAATGATCCATCTCACAAAAATACATAGGTACCCAACCACTACATCTACCTAGTACATAGGAACAAATACTGAATACATAGCTCATTCCATTGAACCAAGGAAGCATGAAAAATAATAGAAGAACACCCCCCCCCCCCCCCCCCCATGAAAACAAGGGTGAGGTGATAGGAAACTAGAAAAGTGGGCCAAAAGAATTGCATGTCAAGGAACCACAATCAAGATGCACAAAAGAGTACATATGTGTGTACTAAGGTGATCAATCTCAGACACATCATGAGGTTAATGTCATAGAAGGGAAAACTCACTGGACAAAGCAAGATTACAAACAAAGGCAACCCCCCATGGCACTTTAATCAGAGTAGTGCATGTACAATAAGGCACAATATATGGTGAATTCCAAGAATACAATAATCTACATGAGTATCCTTAGATGACACTACTCGAACCAGAAGGAAAAATAAGGCAAAACAACTTATACAAAAATATAGATGGAATATGGCACTTAATCTCAGTGTTTTTGCAAGAATGCATACAAATGATGTCTAAGTAGACTAGAAGAGACATGAGACTAATGCAATAGATAGTACAAGTCATGATGAATCCTCTAAAGAAATGAAATCAATCCCTAAACCTAAAACAACCAAGATATCCACCAAAATGCAGAAATGCAAAAGCCTGAATATAATGTACCTATAGTAGAATCTAGAAAAACAACTAGCATCACTAGAAAGATCTCTGAAAGACTTTTCCAACGATATAAAGAATTCCCATATTGGAGATTAGATGCTCAAGATATGTCTTCCAGAGTGCAAAACTATACCCTTGACTGTGACAGAATAAAAAGCCATAAAAAATGCATCAAAACTTGAAATCATCTATACCACTGTGATGAGCTCAAAACCAACCTTTTGTTGATATCTTTTTTTTGGAAAATGGAGTCTGTATACCCAAGATATGAGCAAAAAACTAAAGGCAAGTCCAAACAGAGCTTGAAGGGGTGAGAGTGCTAATGCAAGATGACATAGCATTGATGTCAACAAGTGAAAAGCCCAAATTTGATGGTTAAATGGCCATTGAGGCAAAAAAAAAAAAGGCCAAAAAATGACCCCTGTCAGAAAAAATATCCAATCACCAGAAACATGTATTGAGCAAGGGGTCGATCTTGAAAAAAAAAATTCCATTGGCCAAGGAAGCACATGTGAAAATTTTTTATTAAAAAACTTTGAAAAATTAGAATATACCACCCATAAGTGCCCAAAACACAATGCAAGAAATAAATCACCAAAAATGGTAAGCTACCCTAGGAAACATCAAACCTTCTGAGGCAAGAAACCACCATCGCTACCACATCAAAATATGATTGCATGACAAGTGTTGAATGTCATGTGGTGGTTGAGGTGGCTTAAAAAATTTGAACTATTAGAAAACCATAGGAATAAATACAAAAGACACCTATCAATGCTTTGAAGAGACTACCACTTATGAATAAAATACCACTCACCATAGCACAAATTTGGTAACCATGAGAAGACCTCCAAAAAAACTTGACAGGTTCCAATAAAATTGAGTGAATTGAAGATGGTTTTGATTGGCGTGTGAACCATCTAAGACATTGAGTGCTGATGCAAGCTGACATAGCATTGATGTCAGCAGGTGATGAGTCCAAATTTGATGGTTAAATGGCCATTGGGGCAAAAAAAGGCCAAAAAATGACCCCTATCAAAAAAATATCCAACTGCCAGAAACATGTGTCAAGCAAAGGGTTGGTGTCGGAACAACAAATTCCATTGGCCAAGGAAGCACATGTTAAAAAAATTTATTTAAAAACTTTGAAAAATTAGAATATACCACCTATAAGTGCCCAAAACACAATGCAAGAAATAAATCACCAAAAATGGTAAGCCACCATGGGAAACATCGAACCCACTGAGGCAAGAAACCACCATCACTACCAAGTCAAAATATGATTGCATGATAAGTGTTGTATGTCATGTGGTGGTTGAGGTGGCTTGGAAAAGCTCAACTCTTAGAAAACCACAAGAATAAATATAAAAGACACCCATCAATGCTTTGAAGAGACTGCCAATTATGAATAAAATACCACTCACCATGGCACAAATTTGGTAACCATGAGAAGACCTCCAAATAAACTCAATAGGTTCCAATAAAATTGAGTGAATTGAAGATGGTTGTGATTGGAGTGTGAACTATCTAATACATTGAGTGTATAGTAGAGGTTGGTGTGGCCCATAAAATGTAGGACCATGGGGTCCACAGTGATTTGGCCTATATGTTGGGTGCATTCCAAATCATTGATGGTGGAGAGAAAGCCTTGGGTGAGGCAATAGATAAAGACATGCCTGCATACAAAGGGTTAATGTGCCTTCCAAGGAATTGACATAGCTTTCCAAGATGAATGTATTGTGTTAAGAACTTTGATCACATGCTCTAAGGAGTATGTATGGGGATTGGAGAAAAAAAAAATAAGCACAAAAAATATGCATCTCCCACCACAAAACATGAGCTCGCTGGGTCCCATAAAACGAGAGCCACCAATGAATGTCCATGTGGTGGCATGTGGGTCGGAGAAGGTAGAGGGGTCAATGTTCAATAAGAACCTACCAAAAAGAAACTCCAAATGTGCCCAGTACATATCCACCATATGCCTTCAAATAAATCCATGCCAAAAGGTGAAGAGTCCACCAAAAATAAATAATCCCATGAAATTGCAAGCTCAACCCAAAAAAGGAGTGACACCTGTAAGGAAGTGCTAATGTAGTGCTTCAAAACCCAAGGTGGGTGCCTATACAATAAAAAAATGGGTCTATATCCCAAGGCATGTGTTGAATGAGGAGCAAAGCCAAAATTGTAGCGCATTCACCAATGTGCATGATATGTCAATCATGGAAGCCCACATATGAAGTTTTGAATGCTTTAATAAAGCATTGTACAATTATTTGAAGCACTTTTGAGGTATGAAGGCCCAAAAAATGGTTCCCTATGAACAAGTGTGCCACAAACTTTGTAGCCTGCAAGAAAAGGATGGGCATGTACGCTTGGCAGACCTATGGGACCCCAAAATTGTACCTTCTTTGAAATCGCCTCCAACTTTGCAAAGGCAAACAAAAAGGCTTCATTTTTCCACAAATCACATGCAATAACAAATAAAATTAATTCTTATGAATATTTTCAATAATAAAAAATATTCACTACATCGATTTGCATGCCCAAGTTAAAATGGCCTAGGTGCAAAAAAAAAATTACCTCAGATTTCAGCAGCATCTAAATTGGATGTATTTTATATGGAAATGGGGTTTTTTGAGCACTTTTAGGTCAACGGTGATGTTCATTTGGGCTCAAAGGGCTCTAAAAAATAGTGACCCCCCACTAGATCTAATAAAAAAATGTTAAAATCTCAGATTTGAAAACCGATGCCAAATATCTCACAAACAAAATAGGGGCATGAAGATCTGGAGCTTTGATACCATGTTAAAGTTGATGAAAGATCAACCCCAAAACTTCCAAGAATCACTTGCATGCAAACACTTGTCACAGAAAGAGAGAAGCAAAAAGTTATGAAGGTTGGACTTGCCAGATCCATAAATGAGACATTCTTGATGAGCAAAGAGAGAAATTGCTATAATCAAAAGTGAATCAGTCAAAAAATTACAGAGAGATCATCCTTATAAAGGAGATTGAAACACTAAAAAGGTCTAACCTAGGTTGCATCATAATAATTAATTAAATAATTAATTATTAGATACCTAAAGTTTAGCTTAAGTAAACTAGAGTTAATTAGAAAATATCTAATTACCCTAACAGCAACATCTTGAGAAGTTGTACACAAGCATGTAGAGAAACTTTATGAAAAAAAATGGCATAGAGACCTATTGGAGATAAGACATGAATTGGATATGTTGAAGGAGAATCATTTGAAGGATCTAAACTTATTGAAGAAAAAGAACTTGTGAATCAGTAACCTAGTCAACAAGAAGATCTAAACAAAGAGGTTTCTAATCAACATGAACAAACTAAAGATCAAAGGAAACAATTCAATGGAAAATATTTTGAATGCAAAAAACCTTGGCACATGAACAAGGATAGTACAGGTAAGTATTCTAAACTCTCTTTTGGTTATTATTTATAATTCCCCTATTTATGGACATAGATCTAGTGAATGTAGAAAGGAAAAATGATACAGCTAGTAGACCATTGGGAATGAATAGCGTCATTACCAATGTAGTTATTTGTTAAAACTACAAAAAATTTGGACACATTGCAAAACATTAAAAACTATATACAAATCTATTTGGACCAAGATATGGAAATAGAGCTATCTCATGTCAGATTTGCAATACTTGGGACATACAACAAGATTTTGCAGATTGAAAAGTTTTAACAACAACATGAGAATGTATAATATGAGGACACCTAACATGAGAAAACATAACATGAGGACACCTAATTATAAAAGAAAGAACATGAGCAATGTTAAAAATGATCATAATAGAAACAAGAAGCAAGTAGAAAACATTAATTAGACATTTGTAAGAGAAGGAACACCAATAAACACTAAAGTGTGGGGGGAAAGACAAAAGATTCATTGGAAGACAAGATGGGAACAATACCAAGTACATAAAACTCCATATCAGCATGAATTATCTCTTTTAAAGCATAAAATAGGGGATATTGCAATTGAAATATATCAAACCCCTAGATGGTTGAATTAAGTTTTGTGAAGTTGATAGTAGCTTGGAATCACATTATGTAATCTACATATAATGTCACAGAATTTTTTTATGATCATATGAGAGGTCATTGAAGAGTTGAAGGTTACTCCAGTATGAAGAATGGCTTTTTGTTTGTATACACTTAACACATTAATTGTAGATCAAATTTTTGAAGGATTTAAAGGTTACAATTGCCTAGTTTGATCATGATTTGAATATGGCTAGTGATAGACACATAATTAAGCCTAATAAAATCAAAGAGGTGTTCATGAAACCCTATGGTGATGTATGTCTACAAGGAGGGTGGAATTCTCTCTTTTATAGAGAATATGACTAGTTTTGATGAGTCCATAACCCACCAATTTGTGGAAACCTAGAATGAAAGGAAAGTCATGGTGAAAGGCACTACTTATGAAATCAATGTAGTGGGCATTAGTGAAAGAATGCCAAAAAAAACCCTAACTAGGTGGGGTTGGACTAGTTCTTTAGTATACCTAATGAGAAACCTATCCACAAGAAAGGTGGCTATAATGCAAAAGATCTCCCAGAATTGTGGTGAAAAATGTACAAGATCATCATCAAGTACTTCATGTTAGAGGGTTGCTATGATGTCTTTTACTTTTATTATTTCTCATTCTTGAGTCATCTTAGGTATAAGGATTTAATTTATATGGAGAGTAATATTAGTGATGTGGAAGATGTTAAGGCTCAGGGAAAAAATATTTTCATTCTCCACTAGGGGTTAATGTTTTGGCATTACAACTTTTGGTGTGCCATTTTCCCCCAACTGAACATTTATGTGCTAGCTATTGCCCATCAGTAACCAACCCCTCATCTTTTGGGCCTCAAGATCTCTGAGTTGAAAGTAAAAATATGCACTAAAACCCCTTCCATAAGTCATGACTCTTTTGAAGCCTCCCTCATCCAAGATACTCTACTTGATAAAAATAGAAAGGGGATCTTGAATGTCGTTAACCTCTGTGTTGGTAAAAACCTAAAAAATAATGTTCTTAATCTTGATTCTAAGGAATATGTTGACACCCTATAGAGGCAAACTCTTTGATTTAACAGATTGGCTAAGGAGAATGGGAAGAGGGCTACAAAAGATATAAGAAAAAAAGAGGAGACCTCTATTGGGTTTGATTGTAAAAAGGACTCTTAGAGTAATTATGATGGTGACTCCACCTACAAGGACTCTTAGAGTCATAAAAACAACATTGCCCTACCCCTTCTATCAATCACACCTCCCCCTAGTCCCTATTATAAACTAATCTGTCCACCCCTCATTTTTAC
Source organism: Cupressus sempervirens (assembly GCA_028749045.1). Classification (NCBI taxonomy): domain Eukaryota; kingdom Viridiplantae; phylum Streptophyta; class Pinopsida; order Cupressales; family Cupressaceae; genus Cupressus; species Cupressus sempervirens. The sequence continues at coordinate 57,285,805 of CM053784.1, read as the reverse complement.
TTTAGTAAACCTAAGAAATATTGTTGTCAAAGGACTCAACAAAAGAAAATTTGGCTATGGTCACTTAGTGGGTAAGTTCAAACACCAAATTACAACTCTTGAGATGTCAATCAAGTAGCAAAAGAAGGATTTGGCTAGTATGAAAAATTATTGAACAGATGTAAGTAAGTTTGTACTTAAACTTATGCACAACTCCACTACCACCCTTTTCCTTCTCCATGAAAAGGAATCCAGTGGTGACCTAGTAGAGGAAGATGATGCTTGGGAGTTCTTCAAGTCCCTTCATGAGGAGTGCATGTATATCCTACTATTGAAGTGGTTGGGGAAAGACAATTGATGATTTTTCTAATGCGTTGTCATATGATCAACTCTATTAGCCCTAGAGGATGGTTTTACTCTTTCTTTTATAGCTTTAAGACTAAGATTGTTAAGTTTGGTTACATCCCTACATGGCTTGTCTTTTATTTTTTTGGCAAAAGTAGAGAACCACTATATAAATTATATTAAATAATTATTTCAAAAGAGATTTTAAGGGAGAGAACCAAAAATATAACCCTTATTCGTTACTCATTGTCCATGTTGGAGGCAAATTTCAATCCTATACCCCAAGCTAATGGAGCAGGTACATGGCACACAAGTCCTAAAAGGAAAACTGGCCCACAAGCCTTTTCCACTATGACGGGGAGGTCACAAAGCAAAATTCAAGACAAAAACCAACTCTTTCCTACATGGCTTTGTTGGAATGCTTTAGAATAAATGAGAGGAGGGTGAATCAGTTATCCAAGGTCCAAATGTACAAATAAAACTTTTCAGTACTTTAACAAATACTTGTGCATGCATTGATCATCCAATATCTCAAACCATAATATATTATTGTCCTAGGTCAAACAAACTCTGTAGAAACATAAACATGAAATACCACAAAATCATTCACACAATTTGACACAAGGATTTTATGTGGAAACCCAATTTGGGAAAAACCACCGGTAACATGCTACCAATTTCCACTCTTCTAAAGTGGGCTCTATGAGGAGCTAACCTTGTTCAAGGTTATAATGCACACTATTAAATGTGACCTTGATTAAAGGATTTCAATTGCCCTATTAGGAGTAAGCCTTGTTAGAGGACTTTAGAACATTCCATTAGAATGTCACCCTATTAAACAATTTACTCATGACTATTATGTCAACCTTAATCCAAAGGATTTATCTAGACTGATACAATTGTTAGAAAGTAACACTAGGGTTTGATTTGATAACAAAATAACTCACTTGCAGATTATAGATCACTTATTCAATCCTCCATTATGCTTGGTATTTAGTCTCCTTTTTCTCTGACATCTTGTTCACCCTTCAATCCTTCACCTCCTTAAGCCTTCTTTCTTAGTATGTCAACTACATATTCATCCCTTCGGCCACCAAATGAAGCAACACCTCAAGACTCCTTGTCTCTCTCTAGTTTGCACTATGACACTTTGCTTCTAGCCTATTATCTCCTTAAATAAAGAATTTATATCTTTTGTCACTTAACCACAATCATCCATCTTAAGGTTAGGTCAGATTCATGGAATCTATCCTCTTTTCCATTTTGTTCCCTTCTAGAAACTTCTCTTGCAATCCTCTTCAAATTCATCTTCAAATGATTTATCTTAAATTTTGTGCCACCAATTCATCATACTTATCTTCCACAAACTTCATACAATTCAAGAAATCAAATTTTTTGGCTCAAATTCATCAAATCTTCGATCAAACTCATTTTACTAGAACTCAGCAATAACATGTTGTTTTCTCAACAATCATTATCTTCTGATGCTCGGTCAACACTAGGTTGCTTAGCATACACTAAGTCTTTACTAGTGCTCAACACACACTAAACTTTCTTCACTCAACACCTACTAGATTTCTCTTTTCTCAGTGCATACTGAACTTACTTTGCTTGGCTTGCACTGACTTGTTTGGCTTCTAGTGTTTACATGATCAAGCTTGGAAGACACATTTATTTTCTTAGCCTTCTTCTATTCTTTGCTCAATTATCCTTTCATTACATCCTTAAGTAGGTAAATAGTATACTATATCATCAAAGTCTTACTTGGTCTTAATACTCCTTTTATATACCATATAACTCAACCTTTCTCTAGGTACTCTTGTTATTATTTCTTTTCAAATCCTCTTCATTAATCAATCAAATGATAGCATTTAGACAAAATTAACAATTATCTCACCAACAAGTAGTAGGTTTGACATCAATGACAAAATAATGATTATTCTATGATAGGTTTCATCAATCTCCCTCATTTCTATACTTCAACAATCTTCTTCAACGGGCTTTTTTATGCTCTTTAGACTTAATACTTTGCCTAAGTACTCTATTATGAATTATGGTAATCTAGACTTCTGTTTTAATGATAAGTGGTGGTATTTTTTTTTCTTAAGATGGTTTTTGATAGAAGTATACTTTTTGTTCTTGTTTTCTATGTGCTCTAGATACTTGTAATATGTTGTTTTAATGTATCTAGTGTTTAATCAATGTGCCTTAGACCAGCACCATCTTGTTGTTGCTTATTATAAAAAACAAATTAATTTCAAACATAAAGTGCATTAAGATTTAAAATTAAATTAATCTTTTATTATCAAATAATCATAGCTAAGTGATTATAAGCTAAACTCGACTATAAATCCTATTAAATTATAACTAAATCATAATCATATATTTATTAAATTATAACTACACTTAGTATAAATGTATATTGGAATTTATCTAACAATTAAGTAGGCTTAATTATATAAATATCAATTTAAGAGAAAAAAACCTTTTTTGTATAATATAAATAAGTTATTTTATTTTATTTTATTTTATTTTATTTGATTACCAAATATATTGAAGAATAATGAATTCAAAAGAAGCAACACCAATTAAGAGTGATTCCTCCTAATAGAGATTTCCTTCATCCGTAGCACCAATTGGAGAACTCCGGCTTTGATCATTGATAAACAAAAGGAAAAGGAAAAATTAGACCAAATAATAAAATGTAGAAACCTACACGACAAAATAAGGGAGGATATTGTAGAAGACAATGGCAAACATAAAAATTTTAGATTTGACCTAAAAAATTAAAAAGGACAAACCTATCCATAATAACATAGATTGTACATACAACAATAATTGGCAGATCTTGCCAAAAAGGAAACATTGTGAATTTGGCAAGAAATTGCTTCCCTGCTATGGATATCAACAAATAAACAAGCATCACGAGGATTTTTGAAGTAGATTGCTTAAATTTTAGGTAGGAAGGGAACTAACAATCAACATCTTCATATCAAAGATCATCCTAATAGGGATTATACCCATCTAATTAACACCATCCAATTGATAGACCACATTCAACATTCTCAATCTTGTAGCATTCAGTGGTACAAGGATCGTAATTTTTACAGGGAACATCATTGTAGGGATCAATTTGAGTGTCTTCTACCATACTTACAAATTCCCACTAAATAATAATATTGGGATCTACAAGCACGAACTCTGCATTTAAAACAAATATGGTGAAAGCACAAAACATTTTGAAACCCTACTTCAAAACTAAGTATGTGAACCAAGTATTTTGAAAGTTTCGAACTAGTTCTCCATTCTACAAACAGTGGACGAAGATGGTCGATCTTCAAATAAAAAAACTAGAGTAACTACTTAGACAAATCCAACAATGGGTCCATCTCTCGAACTGAAGCAATAGGAAAAGGTATTTTCTAAAATCAAATACTCAATATTAGTTCTCGTAGTACACAAAGATCAGAATGGATGGATGATAGAAAGTAGGAGAAGTAACGATCACCCAATAATTTTTCCAAACCTAGCTCCCTCAAACCATGAAATATTTTTGATCCTAACAATATTCCTCTTAGAATAGCCATGCCAGTCCTTTGTAATCAGAATAACCCTAAACCATATATTCCTCCTCATCGAAGATCGATGATCCCCAATGATTCTACATCTTATCCCACTACAAGGAATGCCTCTACACTCTATAATCATTTCCCCCCAAAATCCAACTCAAATGTCAACCCTATTATCCAAGAGGCTAATCTCAAAGAACATAGATTTGAAGATGTTCTCATTATTAGCAACCAAGCTACTCAACAATGCTAGTTAGACTATCAAAATCAAGGATTGTTTGCATATTGGAATCATCCCATCTCCAAAAATCTCACTATGATTAGATGGTTGGAAGAATTTTGTGGTGCCTAGGTTAGTATATCCTTTGTTTCTAATCATTTATTTTACATTCACTGCACAAATGAGTCTAGTAGGGAGGATTTTCTTTCAGTATCATTTTGTTTTTTCAAAAGATATTCCATTAAATTTATGAGATCAAAACCAAATTTTAGTCAACATCTCTTAATTAATTATGGGTAGAAGTGGAATTAATCTCTCCAAAAATTAATCATATAGACATAATCAAGCATATTGGAGCATCAATTGGTGAACTCATAGGAATATAAGAAAATTTTAATAAAAGTGATAACATCAAAATTCTTATCAATTTAAAATTAAGACTATTTAATCTTAATTCTATCAAACTAATAACTAATAGATCTTTCAAGATATGAAGGTCATATAAAAGACATCATTAAATTAGATAGCCACTGAAATCATAATCTGAGATACTTAGCTAAAAAATCATCTTTGAGAGAAAGCTTTCCAATGATACATATAGGAAATCAAAATTATCATAGGAAGAAAAATTCAAAACTTAAGGATCAATCAAAGGCACAAATAAGAAATAGAAGATCCTCGAAAAGTCTAAAGGAGGAAGATATCGACAAGGAAATCTCACTCATGGATAGTGCATCAAGTTATCAAAAATTGCCTTAAATTAAAGAATTTCCACCTACAAATATTCCAGTTATTAGATTACGTATATTTCATGAAGATGCTAATAAGGACCCTAAAAATTTCATCAACATTGAAGAAAATTTGGATACAATGCAACAATGTGAGCAATGTATAAAGAAAAATTTATTCATCAGAGATATCAATAATAATTTGATACAATACAAAAGGATCACTCATGAAATCTTGTTAATTAAAAATTACATTAGAGATTAAATAACTATTTGGGAAGAAGCCCATAATAATCACAACACAAACTCTAAATCAATCAACCCAAAACAAAAAAGTAAAGAATTTGAAGTTACAGAAAATAAAAAGGAGTATCAAGAATTAGTGTCATAAAGTAGAAATCCAATTCTTGATCATCTAGATCAAACAAAAATTCCAAAGACATATGCTTGTAAAGAGAACGATCTACAAACAGGAGAAGAAAAAGTATCAAATAAGGTTATGATAAATCAAGAAGAGATCCAGATGAAACAAAATAGCTATTAAACATCTCTTGATAAGGAGGTAAATTTAGTCATGGCCCCTTCCAAGATTATGGTAGATACTACATGGTATATAGAGTAGCTCACACAAATAGGACATATAACTTTTAGGAAAAGAGCCATAGAAACCAAGAAGAAATCCTACAAATTTTGGAAAACTCCTCAAGATGGGAAATACCCCTTTGAATTAAATGAATCTAAAAAAGCTCAAGAGGATAAGGAAGAGTAGGAATGGATTGGAATCCTTATGGAAGTGGAATCATATATATCAGCAAATAGAATACAAATATTTTCAGGAAAAAACCTTTTTGGTACAAAAAATAATAAGGAGAATTCTAATGAATTCTAGGAGGAATTTAAAGTGCAAGAAAATTTGAATCCAAATCAGTATGAAACAACAAACCAAAGTAAATAGGAATCAAAAGAAATTAAGAAGATGGTACCTCGGGCTAAATCTAACTTAAGTAGTAAAATCTTCAAAGAAATAAGAGAAGAAGAGGAAGAAATTGAAGATGGTCTAATAGTACACAATATAAACAATGCAAAGGATAATACTGATTCGCTTGGACTAGCATGCAATTTGAAAGGTATAAAAGCTCCTCATTATGGTAAACAAAATAAGAAAAGAGGAAGGAAAACACTTTCTAAGTTAAGAATGACAACTGGTAAAGAGAATCAAAAGAAGATCGATCAACATTCTTAAAGATGGGAAGGGGAAGCACCTTTCTATAGAGAAATGAAGTTAACTACATGGAATGTTAGGGGATTATATGCCCCTAATGAAAATACTTACTAAAGTGGAACCTAAGCTTATTTGAATCAGAAATAATATTTATTCAAGAAATAAAACTAAGCAAGTCAGAATGCGACAAATTAAGTAGAAAACTTGGGGTTTAGAAAACTTAGGGTTTCAAAAACTAATCAAATAGAGTTTGAGGGTGCATCATGAGGTATTGGTATTATTTTGGATCTAAGGAAAATTGAATAGAAAAGATGGACATCAAACAACAACTAGATGAGTGGAAGATTTAAAAATTATAAAGAAGATTTGCATTTTTTGCTAATCAATGTTATGTACCCACACCGACAACCAGTAAGAAAGTTCTATGGTATGAAATAAGTACCTTTTTAAACAATAATCCTTCATAATTATTCTAGATTGGTGGGGATTTTAGTTATATTTAAAGTCTTGAAGAAAAACATGGAGGCTCTCAAATAACCTCCCAAATCATGATGGATTTTAGAAATTGGATCATCAAAGACAATCTAATTTATTTTGCCCCTAAAAATGGTCTCTATACATGGTATAATAGAAGAAAAGATTTCGATCAAATTGTGGAAAGACTTGAAAAATTTATATTTAGAGGGGATCTTAGAGATTTTGACATTTCTGTACAATCCTCTATCCTCCCAAATGTTGGATCAGATCACTTTCTAGTTGGATTAGAAATATTAGAACACCACAAACTATCTAGAAATCCATTCAAATGCAAAAATATATGGTTCCAATATGAGAATTTTATGACACTCATTAAATAATGGTGGTTAGCAGGAAACTCGAAGGATCCAAAAAGTCTTTTTTATATCCAAATTAAAGATATTAGAGGAAAACATACTAAGGTGGAATGAACATCACTTTAATAATATATTCTAAGAATAATTAGAAACAGAAGAACTGAAAAAACTTAATGAAAAAAAAGCATAAAAGAAGGACTAGACAACAACAAATACATAAAGGAAATATAATTACTATTAAAACAAGAATCTATACTAGCATAAGAAGAAATCTTTTGGAAATATAAATATTTTGGAAATGTGACTATCAGATGGGGATCAAAATAAAAAATTCTTTCATAATAGTACTATCAATAATAGAAATGTTAACAAAATATCAAAAAACTAAAGATGAGAAAGGAAATGTTATAGAAGATCCAAAATAGATAGCAAAAATATTTGTAGACTATCATACTAACATTCTTAAAAATTATGAATATTATAACTTAAGAGCACAAAGAACCGTGTTAAATACCATTCCAAAATTAATATCGAATGAAGACAACAAATTCTTAAATTAGGCTTTCTCAAAACAGGAAATTAAAATAACTTCTTTTTTTAACCTAAATCTAGAAAAGTCCCCAGGACTAGATGGATTTCAAGCTTTTTTCTTTCAAAAATGTTGGGACATATTAGGAGATGATTTATGGAAAGTAATAGAAGCCACTAGGAACTTAGGGTCATTGTTAGAAGAAATTAATAATACTTTCTTAGCTCTTGTTCCTAAAAAAGTCAATCATGCATAACCAAGAGATTATCATCCTATTGCACTATGTAATACCATATATTAAATTTTAACTAAGGTCCTAGCTATCAGACTCAAATTAGTTTTTTCTAAGCTCATTTCAAAAGAGAATACATGATTCATTCCTAATAGATCAATTCTAGATGGTATTATTATAATTCAGGAAGTGATCCACTCTTCCCAATTGAATAAGGAAGCATGTATGAACTCGTGAAGTTAGACATACAGAAAGCATATGATAAGGTAAAATGAAGATTCGTGTGTAAATCCCTCAAAGCATTTGGTTTTTCACATCAATGGATTAATCTCATCTTCAACTATATAGATACACAATTTATCTCTCCTCATCAATGGAACTCCATAAGGTTTCTTCAATATTTCAAGAGGAATAAAGCAAGAGATCTGATATCTCCCTTCCTATTTATTATTATGGTAGAAGCCTTTGGGAGAAGTACCAAGAAAGCTCAAGAAGAGTCCCTCATCAAAGGAGCCTTAGTTGTGGAAGGTATGTCCAAAATTTTACATCAACAATTTGAGAATGACATTATCCTCCTAGAAGAAAGTTACCTAGAAAAAGCCCACAACTTCAAACAAATCATCACTACGTATATGGAAGCCTCTGGCCAAAAATTTAATGAAGACAAATCTAATTTTTGTTTCTTAAATACTACTCCAAATCTAGAAGATAGTATATGTCAATTAATGGGATTCAAGAAAGGTTGTTTCCCTTGCAAATACTTAGGAATTTATCTTGAAAAAAGTTTAAGGGAAACAAAATCTTGGCTTTCTATATTAGAGAAAATAGGTATTAAAAATGGAAAATTGGAAAGGTAAATAGTTTGCCAAGGTAGGAAGAGCAACTAAAATTAAATTAGTTCTATTAGCTATTCCAACCTACCAAATGTCTTGTCTACTTCTACCTAAAGGGGTTAAAAAAATTAAACAAAAAGATGAGAAACTTCTTTTGGAATTGGCTAGAAGATAAGAAAAAATAATATCAAATGGGATGACATTTGTAGACCTAAAGAAGTAGGAGGTTTAGGAATTAAAAATTTAAGTTGGAAAAATGAAGCTTTGGGGGATAAAATAGTTTGGAGAATGTTCCAAGAGAAGGAAAGTAAATGGGCTAAAACTCTATATCAGAAATACCTATCATCATTGAATCCATTATTTATCTTTTGTACCATTAATCCTCCTAAGGGATCCAAAATCTAGTTTTTTTTATGCAATGTTGATCCCTCATATGCAAAAACTCAACTTGGGATACAGGTAATGAGTGAAATGCTCTATTTTGGGAATATTCTTGGGGTGGTCTTCCAACCCCTAACAACCCAAGTATTTCACTGAATATCAAAAACACCTTAACTGGTCTATGGGGTAAATCAATCTTTGATTATCAAATCATCACTGCTACAGAACATTCAGTTAAATATGAATGAAAACCAGTCGCTCAAACAAACCTTTCAAAAAATGAAAAATAGAATATAATCATATCATAAACCAAGAATAGAAAATCATAAAAATAGAAATGATAAATGAATCTGGGGAGCTTCCAAAGATGGGAAATTCAAAGTGAAAATAGGATATGAGCTCATCACTAAATCTCAAAGATGGGAAGCAATTGAAATTCCTTCAAATTTTTGTTGTGGTAACTTGCCTACCAAAAGCATGTATTTTTTTATTGGCAATAATCCAAAATAGGATTTTAATAGTAGATAGATTTATGGAAATAAGATTTGAAGGGACCTCTAAATGTTTTCTATGTAGAAGCAATTCTGAAAAAATAGATCATCTATTATTTTATTTTCCTTTTGCCAAAACATGTTGGTTTTGGTTATGTAAAAAACATAATTGGCCAACGATGCTCCACAACAATCTTTGGGACCATCTCAAAGGCTGGCCTAAGATTGGATCTTCTAAAATCTTAACAATCTTTGGAAGGCATCCCTATCTATTTTAATGTGGGAAATTTGGAAGGAAATGAATCGTAGAATCTTCATGAATGAGGATTTATCTATCCCTTCTTTCTTGAATAAAGTAGAGGTTAGCATTAAATAGAAAATGTCAACAAAAATCTTAGAAACTTGATCAAAGAAGTTTTCTGACTGGGATGCAAAAATGCAAAAAAATTGGCACAATCTTATTAACTCTCCTATGGGTACTCTAAAGTTGAGAAGAAGGCAAGAGAAAATTGTAATTGGAGTCCACCAAGCAGGTGTTCCAAATTAAACTTTGATGGTGCATCAAGAGGTAATCTTGAGAATATTGGGATAGAATGCATCATTCCATGATTTCTAGAAATTTCATCTATGATTCCTTGTGTTGATCATTCCTTGATTTCTTTAGTTTCTATTGAGAATAGGAAATGGGTAGAATCGGTTAGATTTCTCTGAGTTCATGGCTTTATTATAAAATGGGGAGGCTTATGACCAACATATCCAAATCTAGAAGTTTGGTGTGCTAAAACCTTAGGACAGGAATGTCAACTAAGGTCGATGTAAAATGATTTCTTTTTTGTCACCTTTGTGGTAGTCATTGACAAGGGGTCAGCCTTAAGTAGTGGGTCATTATGGTAGAAGGTTGTCTGAGCGTTTTAGAGTGGACACCAAGCTTCAACCCAAAAACAGCTAGGGTAGATGAAACTTTACAATGGGTGAAGTTACCAAATCTTCCACAAGAATATATGGACCAGGCTACCCTTAAGACCATTGGGGATAAATTGGGGAGGTATCTTTAATATAAGGAAGTGATTAACAAGGTGGATCTATCATTTTACATAAGAATCCTCATCAAAATGAAATTTATGCATTCTATCCCACAAGTTGTGGAATTGTGCTCAAGTGAAGGAAATTGGCAACAAAAGGTTGAAGTAATGGGCCAAAGAGAGTTAGAGGTACAGGACATGGGTAGAGATAATAATGGTAAAGGGCATGAGGATGAAGTTGTAGTGGTTCTTTCTTTGAATCTTTCAACAGAAATTAGTAAAAAGAGAGAATATCAAACTCATCTACATCCCTTATGTTCCTAATTGTAGGCCCATGATTAATAAGCGGTAATCTAGAGGATGGGAAACTACAACTTAAATATGTCATTTATGTATCCCCTTGGTTATAAGGGACATATTATTCAATGCAAGAATCAGATGGTGAATCTCAAGTGCATATGGAAGTAAATAGCAACGAGTGGAGTGATAGGAATGCATTGCATTTGAGGTTAATTGAAGCTCTTCGATGAAATCCTATAGCAAATGTAGGTCTAAATGGTGATGATATGAAATAGTTATAATAGGCCCTAGGAGATGAAGCTTTACAAGGTCTCCATGATAGATCAAGCAACCCCACAACAAACTATAAGCCCTTGGCTAGTAACCTTCATATGAAGATAGATTTGAATGGTTTCAGTAAGAACATGAATGCAAAGACTGAGGTGCATTCATTAGGCTGACAACCTTTTATGAATAACTCATATTATTTTAGAGACATCCCAATCTCTCTCATTCATAATTTGGAGGGTTCCTTTGAAGGGGTGGACACCAGCGGAGACCTAGAATAAAACAGTAAGGAAGGTTTTTTGGAGGATTTGGGGGAACATGATGTTATGGGTCTCTTAGACATCTTGTATATGTAGGATTTGAGAAAATATGCCAATCAAATCCACGAAGCCCAATAATACTTGCATGTACAAAACCTATCACGAAGAAGAAAAAGGCAAGAAGAGGCAAGGGTTTGATCTAAAAAACATGCAAATTGTATTCAAATGATGAAAAGATTATTCAACAAATTAATAATTACAAAGAGATCAATCCTTATGCCAATTGTGGCATGTTGTGATGGTTAAGTTGTTGATTTGTTATCTTTGCCATCAAAGTTCAAATCTAATGGGGATGAGGTCCCCTGTTTATGGCCTCACTGGTTCATAGCTCCAGGTCAAAAGCATTTACCCCTTTAAAAAATAATAATAATAATAATAATAATAATATCCTTATAAAAGGAGATCAAAACCAAAAAAGGGTAACCTAAAGCCTAAAATAGCTAGGTTACACATTATAATTAATATAAAATATTAATTATATGCACCTAAGAGATAGCTTAAGAAAACTAGAGTAATACGCAACTTATTTAATTAAATCAAAGTGATTTAATTAATAAGTGTAAACAAATAATTACTCTAACACCCCCCGTTAAGAAAAGTTTGGGAGGTAAGCTAACCTAGCACAACTATAAAAGTAGAAAAATGGGTCCCAACAACAAGGCCTGATGAGGTACCCAATCACAACAAAATCTCTATGAAACAGAGAAATAGAGAAAACCTAGTAGGAAAAACTATACTCCAAAAAGAGATAGCAGAAAATCTAGTGAAGGACTATAGAAGCCTCCAACTAGAGGAATGTTCTAGAAAATAGGAACAAAGAGTGATCATGAAGAAAACCACTGAAGCATGAAGAAGCTGCAAACTCTGTCAAAAAGAAGCTACTAATCTATAGAATCTCAAAGTAGGAACGAAAAAAAGAGTGTCTATATGGTAGATGATCCATCTCACTGAAAAGCATAGGTATCCAACCACAGCAATCGCCTAGTACATAGGATCAAATACTAAATACATAGCTCACTCCAACAAAACAAGAAAGCTTTAGAAACAACAGAAGAACCCCCCCCCCCCCCCCCTAATGCAAACAGGGTGAGGTGATAGGCAACTAAAAAGGTGGGCCAAAATCCTCTATAGAAAGAACCAAGAACAATGAGAGAGAGTAAGAGGTACAAACACCTATAAAGGCACGTTTCACTGACACATCATGGGGGAAAAAAAAAGGAAGAGGGCACAAAAGTGGGATATAACTATCCCCCCACGGCACTTTATAAAATAGTGCAAGTACAATTGTCTCAAAACAATGTTCATGAACCCGAAAATGCAAAAGTGGCACTTTATCTCAATGTGTTTGCATAAAGATGCTTACAAATGATATCAACAATTATTAGAAAAGGAAAAAAATTGATACAATGGATAGTACAGCCCAAAACAAAAGATCTCATGCCATGAAAATGATCCTCAGACCTAGAACACCCAAGATATCCACCATAGAGCAAAAACACCCAAAAAAATGATAGAAAGAGCATGGGCTAGAATCTAAAAGAAATTATAGCATTTCTAAAAAGTAGACAGAACTAGCTTTCCAAAAATATAACGTTTTCAAAAAATGAAGATGGGACGCTCAAGATATGCCCCTTAGAGTGAAAAACTAATATCCAGCTTTGACTACCAAAATAGGCAACCAAACTACATTAAAACCAAAAAAAACCTACACCAATGTCTTCATCTTAAAACTAGCTTTCTAGCACATTTTTCAAATCAAAAAAATACGTCTGTATGCTCAAGTTATGGAGAAAAAACCAATAGGGCCCCTAAAAATGCACAAAATTATTTTTTTTAATTAAAAATAAAAAATAAAAACCACCACCACTGTCCTACTGGAAAAGTGGCGGTCGGGTGGTGAGTGGGTGGAGGGCCACTGGCAGGGCCGTTGTGGGCCACTGGGCAGACCGCCAGCGGTAACCATTCGCGGTGGCCGCTAACAATGGCCGCTAGTGGTTCTGCTACGGTTTGTTAACCATCATGGGGTAAATCCTACAAATATGAATTTTTTTTTTTTTTTTTTTTTTTTTTGCGCCTAAGAGTGCATGCAGAGGTTGAACGACCCTGCTAGGCAAAAAATATTTTGCCTCCCAGATCAACATTGTCCAAATCGGACAAACTTTATATGGAAATGGGGGTTTTGATGCCTTCTGGATCCATCTGTGAGGTCTGTTTGGCCTCAAACTACTCCAAAAATTGGCAACCCCCCATTTTCTCAAGAAATACCTAAAAAATACTATGTCTAATCTGCCAAACCCTTATTCTCCCTTTTTCTCCAAATACCAAACAAGCTACATCAGATCTAGCTCTAATACCATGTAGGATTTGAGAAAATATGCCAATCAAATCCATGAAGCCCAAGAATACCTACATGTACAAAACCTATCAGGGAGAAGAAAAAGACAAGAAGAGGCAAGGGTTTGATCTAAAAAACATGCAAATTGTATTTAGATGAAGAAAAGATTATTCAACAGATTAATAATTACAAAGAGATCAATCCTTATAAAAGGAGATCAAAGCCCAAAAAGGGTAACCTAAAGCCTAAAAAAGCTAGGTTGCACATTATAATTAATATAAAATATTAATTATATGCACCTAAGAGATAGCTTAAGAAAACTAGAGTAATAGGCAACTTATTTAATTAAGTCAAAGTGATTTAATTAATAAGTTTAAACAAATAATTACTCTAACAGTGTATTCTTGAGGAAAGGACAATAGATCAACCTCCAATTGTAAATGTGAACCCCAATGGAGGGGAAAGGAAGAAAAGTGGTCCTAGATCATCTCAAGCCAAACTACCTATGGCTAGATGTGTTTCCAATCAAGAAAAATTTTTGAGATCAGGAATGGGTTATACCCCTTCCTTGAAAGAAATGAAGCTCCTTTCATGGAATGTCAAGCACACAAATACCCTTAAAAAAATATGCTTGATCAAGTGTTGCCTTGATCAACCTAAGGAGGATGTAGTTTTATACAAGAAACTAAATTAAAAATAGATGATATGTGAGCCTTTGCTACAAGATTTCCATGGTGAAAATGTCATTTTCAAGAGGTCATAGATGCTTCAGGTGGTTTGGGTATCCTTTGGAATAGTGGATCAATCACCATCATTGTATAGGGACAAAACACCTCGTGGATTTGGATTTGGATTTCTTCCTTGCAACTCTTGACTCACATCAATGAAATCAATGTTTATGGACCTAAAAATGTTGTGCAGAAATGCCAATTGTGGAATATTCTTTCTACTATTATTGTTGGGCATGAAGATGAGCAATTTATCCTTGGGGCAATTTTAATGCTATCCTTAGTCCTATTGAGAAAGCTAGTGGTAAAGGTTGGAACAGTCAAAGCCAACATGACTTCACTAACTTCTACTACAAAAATGGTCTACTGGATCTAACTTCACTAACTTCTACTACAAAAATGGTCTACTGGATCTAACATTGAGGAACAATAAATTTACTTGGACAAACATACTTCAGGAGCATAAAAACTTGACAAGTTCTTATTGGTTGGAGATTGGGGTTCAATAGATTAGATTTATAAAGTAAATTTTTTACTTTTAACAAGCTCTAGACTTTATCCTATAGGGTTCCATATTCAAGAAGAGTGTGTTTCGAAGAGGGCCAATTTTAAGTTTGAATCAATGTGGTTGAGACAAAAGGACTTTGAGAATCTAGTTGATGAATGGTGTCCCAATGCTTGGTTCAAACCTGGGAGTAAAGATTGCATGTTCTTTAAGAGATCTAGTTTATTAAAGAATGGTTAAAATTTTGGAATAGTCAAACTTTCCAGAATATATTCAGTAAAAAGTTTTGTATTGAGGGGGAGTTTGCAACTTTACACTCTTTAGTCATAGAATTGGGGATGGGAGAATTTGAATTTCTCAAGGGGGTAGATCTAAATAGACAATATGTTGAAATTTTGGCAAGGGAAGAGACCTATTGGTGCTAGAAATCTCAAGAGGCATGGCTAGCAATGGATGATAGGAACACAATTTTTTTCATAATTTGGTGAAGGTAAGGAGAAATTATAGTAAAATCCTCTCTATTTTTTCACACATTGGTGTAAGGATCTACAACTCAAATGAGATTAATCAAGAAATACTTAGACACTTATTTAATACCCTCTATGGAAGTGTTGGAAATGTAGAGGGCTAATTGGGAGGTGTTGCAAGTGATTCCGAGTGTTATTAGTGATCTACTAAACAAGATGTTGTATGATTTGATCATGGAAGATGAGGCCAAATGCACCATTTTTAGCATGGGTGGGGAGAATGCCCTTAGTCTTGATGGATTCCTAACATTTTTCAATCAGAAGTTTTAGAATCTTTTAGAAAAAGAGATAGTTGAGGTTGTGGAAGAATCAAGGGTTGGGAGTTTTGTCTTGAAATATTTTGATAACACATTCATTGCTCTAATCCCTAAGAATGACAAGCACATGTCTATGGATGACTTTCATTTGATTTCTTTATATAACACCATTTATAAAATTATTTTGAAAGTGATTGCTAGCATATTGAAGAAGGTCCTAAGTGCCATCATTTCCAAAGAGAAAAGTGGGTTTTCCCCTAATCAACCCATTTATGAAGGCATGAATGTTGAGCATGAATCCATTCATACAATAAAATTAGAGATATTAGAGAAGATGGTGATTAAGTTGGACATTCAAAAATCTCATGATAAAGTTGGCAAGGGTTTCCTTCTTAAGGTTCTTGAAAGGCTCAAATTTTCTCAAGATTGGATCAGGTGTGTGTGGATATTGCATCTTTGCTCCTCATTTTCTATTCTCGTTAATGGTTCCCCACATTTTTTTGATTCCTTTAAATTCCTAAGGTAGAGGGATCCAATATCCCCTTTTCTCTTCATCATCATGGTTGAGTTGTTGGGAATACTTATCACAAAGTCTACGAAGGATGGAAGGTGGAAAGGCATCAAAATTATGGATGGGGTTAACCCTTTGTTGCATTTACAATTTCCAGATGATGCATATCTTGTTGGAGAGGCTGGAAGAGGTTAGGCATATCTAAGGTCTCCTTAACAAATACATCAAGGTATCAAAAAAAAAGAGTGAACTAGAAGAAATCTGAAATTTATTTCTTTAACACCAACTTACAGCTCTAATAGAACATTAGCCAAGTTTTGGGAATGAAGATTGGTTAGCTCCCTAATAAATACATAGGGATCTCTTTGTTTGAAGGGGCATCCAAGACTCATTTATGGAAGGATCTAGTTGACAAATGTGTCAAAAGAATGGAAGGTTGGAAGTATAGATGGCTTACTTCTATAGGTCAATTTTTGTTTCTTGAATTAGTAATTTATGCCATTCTAGTGTATTCAATGATGTGCTTGAAGATTTCAAAAATAAATCCTCAAAATGTTGGAGAAAAGAATGGGAAAATTTTTTTGGAATAGGGATAAAGAGGAGGGAAAATTCTCACTATTGGCATGAGATTAAATTTTCAAATCAAAACAACAAGATGGAGCTGGCCTTAGAGATTGGGACATTGTGAACAAAGCTCTTGGTGCTAAGTTGGCATGGAAACTCTGCAGTATTCCTAATTTTCTTTGGGTTCAAGTACTAAGAGATAAATATATGGATAAGCATAATAATAGGATCTTGACTATTAGGACCCCCATTGGGGATCTTCTATATGGAACTTCATGTTAGATTGTAGGGAGGTTGTGACTAAGCACTTGACTTGGCAGATTGTTGATGGTCAATGTGCTAAATTCTAGGAGGACTCCTTGTACAACTATAACATATTAGGGGTAGATGACAATTTGATTGAGCTGAAATGTGTAATGAAGGTTCAATGGGGTGAGAAAGAAGTAACTATATGGAAAAGGTGGAGACCCCTCTTGGGGAAGTCTAGGGGTGGAAGGATATGCAAGATCTAGATTTATTTTCCCTCACAAATAGACTTTGATCAACATTTTCAAAGATAGACTATTGGTAAGAACTAGCAAGAAGGATAAAATCATATGGATGTGTAGCTGAAAGCAACATATATTCAATAAAGATAGGATATACATTATGTCTCGAAGCTTGTAGGAGGAGAACTGGCCTATAGACCTATTTCGAGGAAAATAATGCCTACCCAAAGATGGATCCTTTGTGTGATTGGCTTTAAGGTGAAGGATTATTACTGATGATAGGAGATGTGAGTTTAGGTTTACTAGCCTATTGAGATTTTGCATGTGTGAAGAGGAGGAAGAGTCAACAAACCATTTTTTGTTGAATTGTAAAGTTGCTATGGAAGTTTGGAGCATGGTCCAAGGAAAGTTAGGATGGCATGGGAATTTGTTGTCCACTCTAAAAGACTTGTTTTACTATTGACCTACCAAAATGACACACTCTATGTTTTCTTGTTTATGGAGAATTCGCCCCTCTATCATAGTGTGGTAATTATGGAAGGAGCACAATAGACACATTTTTAAAGATTGTAAGGAAGCTATGGATATAATTCTAGTTAGGGTGAACTTGGAAATTGAGGAAGTGGTAAATGCTATGACACAATGTTCACCTATGGAAGTGCCCTTTACTAAGTGGGACTAGAGATGTCAAACACATGGACAGATTTAAGCTTTAGAATAGTGGATAAGTATTGCCCTAGAATGAAGAAGGTGGATAAATGGAATGTGTGGTGGGATAAATTGATAAAAGGTTGGATCAATGTTAATTTTGATGGTGTCATTGTAACGAAGGGAGGGGCCTCAAGTTTAAGGGTGATTTATAGAGATTAATGGGATACCACATTGGCTATGGGAGCTATGAAATTATTGAGAGGATCAAACAATGTAGCAAAGGGGAGAGTTACTTTGGTTGGGATTCAGATGACCATTTAGCTAGGCTTTAAATCTATCCACTTAAGGAACTCTTTAAATCTATCCACTTGGAAGGGGATTCCTTAATCATTATTAGGGTTTTTCATAAGCATAGGATCGAAGCATGACATTTCCAACCAATTATTAATGCTATCTTGGAGCCTCTAACTAAATTGGATGACTTTGAAATTTCTCATATATGTAGAGGAGGAAATCAAGATATTGATAGACTCTCAAAATGGGCTTTATCCTTTTAGAATGTAGATGAATTCATGCTTGAAAATTTTAGGCATATGAAGACTGATGACTTCACCAGTAATAATGATTGAATTCTTGCATGATAATTATTTGGGAGAGGTTTAGATTTGATGACGAAAGGTGGTTGATTAATAAAGGTTGGTGACATGTTGTTTTAATTAGGTTTTAAATAGGCTTAGGAAGATGCACTCAAGTAATGATTATTGGGCAATTAATTGGTGTTGTCCATTCAGACTTCACATGAGTGATGAGTCACATAGATGCAATGGTGTATTTTGGAAGTTTGGGTTGGATAAATC
Source organism: Cupressus sempervirens (assembly GCA_028749045.1). Lineage (NCBI taxonomy): Eukaryota > Viridiplantae > Streptophyta > Pinopsida > Cupressales > Cupressaceae > Cupressus > Cupressus sempervirens. The sequence continues at coordinate 57,267,111 of CM053784.1, read as the reverse complement.
ACAAATAGTTGAAGGATGGAAATGGTCTTTCAAAGGCATTAAATGCATTATGTGGAGGACATGCATTTATGCTCTGCATGAAACATGGTCTTTAAATTAAGAATATTGGGGCCATAAACTTGCACTTTTTAATGTGCTCGATATTTCCTAAGTGTGTTGCAGTGAATTATGGAGGCAAATTTCTTAGTGTAGACTAGCCACCAGTGGAAAGGACTCCCTAGCCTGGTGAAGCAAGAGAGGATGGAATATCACATAAAGAGCAAGTCTCAATGCATGTTCAAAATTCTCTTGGATCTTTTGGTTAAGAAATTTTAGAATCACTGGCATTAGTAACTGCAAATTGATATTGCATCCGTGATTATCACATGGGGTTTGGAGTTGGCTAAGGAAAAAAAACATTGAGATGGGTGGTTGAGACCCTATTTGAAGAAGACATGCTATTGGGTTTGAATTCAATCCTAGAATGGGCATGGCTCGAAATAGGCATGCACAAACATCTCAAAGTGATTTATTGATGAGAAGGATGCTAGGACTTATGACATCATCTTATTTATAATGTGGACAGGAAAAAATGTGGACAAGGAAGAGTATTTGGACCGTTACTAGAAGGCATGGTTGAGGATGAAATTTGAAATCCTCAAATGGGAAGAAGGTGTGGTGGAGCATTTCTTGGCAATGATTCCAAAAAGAGATTGCACCAAACAAAAAATGAGGGCTAGAGTGGCCTTCAATTTTTTAAGAAGAGGCAAACTTTGGGTGTACATTTTTTGGATTTTTTTGGGTCATGTAGCTATGACAATGGTGGAAATTTTGGAGGAACTAGACATAGCATTGAATCTACCAATGTTGAGGCAAGTGGGATCCTACTAGCACACTTCATTTGGTGTGAAGAGAGTCCAGTCACTAGTAAGATGAATATGATGTCAATTTTATTGGGATGCAACACATTTTCCAAGAGTTAAGGATCAAGCTACAGAATGAGCACATGTTGGTTCAGTTCATGAATTTGCAAGTTCTCAATGATCCCTAGTTCTAGTAGTATTTTGTTAGATATTGTAATATGTTGATGTTCATATGTGATGTAAAGTGTCAAAGTTAAATTTGTTGTAAAGGCTTTGTAAAGGATAAGTCCAATGTGTGAATTCATGTACTTATGAGTCTAGTTGGAGTTGCTAGTAGGTGTGGAGTATATGTAGTTAGTAGGGATTCTTATCTTTATAAGAAATTATGATGATTCTAGTTGGAGTTGCTAGTAGGTGTGGAGTATATGTAGTTAGTAGGGATACTTAGATTTATAACAAATTATGATGTAATTTTGTTTTTATCATTAATAAAATATTCATATTATCAACCAAAAAAATTATTATCTATTCAAATTAATTATTAATATCTATAGAGCTCAAGTAAACCCAAACCCAAGACCTCCCACATGAGAGGGTCACAATTTATCGTTGTGTTGTGGATTATTGCCTATAAATAAAAAACAATAGAAAATTTTATTTTCTAATTTCTAAAAATAAAAGCTTAAAGCATATTGTCACATAAATATTCTAAAAAGAAAATATTTTTAAACAAAGCAATTATTTTCTAAAAGAGGAATTTCAAACAAATTTAGAAAAGCAAAGGTATAAATATTTGTTTTTCCTAAAAATTGGAATTTTCTTAAGAAACTAATAAAAGTAGGGGATGTCTTTTGTGGCATATATCCCAAAATTGTAAACATGAAAACATAACTTTAAAGATGATAATTTTATCAAAGTTTTCCCATAAAAAATTTCATGTAAACCTTGATTATAAAAACTACAACTTTTGAATGAATCATTCAACAGGTACATGAGCTTTGTGCATGCATGAAGAAGACATAAATTAAATTTAAAAATTGCAAAGAGTCAAAACCCTACATTAAATCAATGAATATACTTTAGAAAGAAAAGGGAACCAAATTCTAACCCAAAATCTCAAGCTTTGAAACCCAAAATATATGTCCCACAAAATTTGCCAAAAATTTACTTCCAAACTGAATGCATTAATATTCTAAATAACTTGAGCAATTTTAAAGAGAAAACCAAAAACTATGGTTTGAATTCATTAATAATCTAACCAATTTAGCCTATTTGAAGAGAAAACTAGAAACTAGGGTTTGAAAAGTGCAACCCTAAAAATAAATTAAAGACAATTTAAAATTATTAGAAGTTGCTTTATTTAATTTGTAACATGACTTAAGATGCACAACTTAACTTTTTAATTAAATTCAAATTTAAATTTATTAAATATTAGTGCATTCAAAATTGCATACTTATAAAAAAATGACATTCAAGGATCACTCTAGGTGTAGCTTCATTTAGCATGGAAGATAACATTACAAAGGTTCCTTAAGGACTCAATGGCCTTTCAATAGATGTGAGAATCTATAGAATGGATGGAGACCTTCACACTCCTACAAACATCTAGGACCCAAGAAGGGTTAGCCTCTTAGAGGCAGAGAGGAGTTGTTTGCTTCAACACAAGAAAACTAGTAGTTAGTCGATAACCCTCATGAGGGACTACAATCTAATCCTTGGGGCTATGTCAACATGCATTTGAAGAAACCATTTAACTTCAAAGTGGTGGAGAAAAGGGTTTTGTGGAGAAAAACTCCTTCCTTAGCAGGAAATAATTTTGAACAAGCCCCTCAAATCATTCATTCCACAATAGTCAAGGTATTGGTAGAATATAAAAAATAGAATGTTTATGTTAATGACCTTTGGGAGAAATGCTTCTTCATGAAATGGAGTTGTTTGTGGCCAATGCTTGAAAATATAAGAGACTGGTCTGATGCACAATGGGGCAAGGGCATATCTAAAAAAACTTTTCCCTGTAGCTTTTATTTGGAAGTCTATGAAGATAAAAATGCAAAAATATGAATCCTAGATAATGGAAAATACACAATGGATGGGAAAATATTTTACTTTGAAGATTTGACTCCAAATATCAGCCCAAAACTAGAGACTATGGATGAAGTCCCAATCTAGGTAAGATTGTATAACTTACTTCACAAATATTGCTATGAGAACACTCTTTGATACATTGGGAACAATCTTGGGACTTATATAAAAATGGACCAAGTAGTGGAGACAAAATATTTTAGCATGTACACTAGAATTAGCATTCTCTAGTTGGCCACTCATGCCCTTATAGAAATGGTGGAACTATTTGCAAGTGATGACATCTAGAGACCACCTCAAAGATTACTTCAATGGTGAATATTTGCCTTTTGGCGATCCTGTCTCATGGGTTGATCATCATTTGGCGAATAGCACATGCAACGTAGGCCAACCGCATCACTGGATATTTATCAAATTTGGGTTCAACGCTTGTGGTAGTCATCCATTAGTTATCACGTGATTGGTCAAAAATATTAGTCCAATCGCCAATGCAATATACATTTTAGATACATTTATTTTAAACATTTTGCTAGCCTTTGCATGTTTTTTTCTTATTGGCCCACATTATTTTACCATTACTACAACCAAATAATTTTCCCTTGGGTTGGGTGTCGCTTACCATTTTCCCAACATGTCTCGACCACTAGCACCATTTAGCCAACTATTTCCTACTGTGGGCTTGCATAGTAAGGTGCACTTTGCCTACATTTAATATTTTTGCTTGTTAATCTCGCATAATTTATCAACCTAGATTGGACTATAAGATATTATTATTCTACACAATTCAGTGATTCACTCTTTTCTGGTTTGGAGACTGGTATTTCTGATTACTGCCAAAGTTTCAAAGTGCTAAGTGCATTGCCCATTGACTCGTGGACCCTGGTTTTCATAAAAGGCAAGTGATTTTTAATTTTTTGTATGTTGAAAGTGGTACTACCATACTGGTATAGTGGTACTGATTACTTTTTAGTTTTACTATCCAGTGTCCATTGGTGACTGGACATCTCACATGCTAAGATAGCCTATAGGCTTGCAAATTATATTGGATAGTACCATAGATTGTAGTATCATAGTAGTAGTACCATTTTTTGGAGAATGAATCATATTATTGTTATTATATGTAGTCTAAGTAGTCTATTGTCACTGTTCACAGTCTTTGAGTCATCACTATTTGAGTCTTTTGTTCAACAACTAAGTTGATTTATTTTTTGCAGCCTTTATCAATTTGCAATTTCAAACAAGAGCAATAATAGGGGTTCCAATAGAATCCCTGAAAGCCAAGAAAGGACACCATTACCAAAGCACAGAAGCATAGTGGCATATTTTGGTGGTGGAAATTTTGGAAACCTACAAGATTCACAAGTTAGATCTCCAGTGCTTATTGAAAAAGGAGATTCATCACAAGTTGGAGACTGAGACCGTATTGAAGTTCAAGTTGGTGAACCTAATATCTTAGTCAAGAATGAACTTGAACATGATTTGGAGGTACTTCCCCTAAGTAGGGAGTCAAAAACTAGTATTATAGAGTTGGATTCGGTCTTGGACCAGTCAAGTGAGAAAACCAAAAGTGATTCCATAAATCATGTTCATGCACAAAAGGGGAAAAGAAAATTGGAAGCAAAGAAATATCGATTTCACTGGGATCTGTCCAAAAAAAAATTTTAGTTAGAATAAGTGGAAAAGTACTAATTCATTGAACAAGTGGCTAGTCCAATTGATGGTGAGCCTCATGTAGAATGTAGATGTAAGATTTGCACAGAGATAACAAAGAAGGAGAAGAGGTTGTAGCTTAAACTTGATACCATAAAAAAGCATGTCAGTAAAGTTTACAAAAAGGAAACTATAGATGGAGTTGAAAAATCTATCCTAACTTGAAAAACAAAAGACAACTATCTGCATATCAGGAATGTCAAAATATACGAGTTACACCAGCAATTATGGGAGAAGCATTCTACAGTAAAAGGTTCCATCAAAGATTTCATTAGGAAAGCAATGGGAGTGCAAAATATGGGAAAAGTAGTTCAATTAAGTGTGGTCTTTTATATTTTGAGTAGAGGACATCCTATGATGGACTACCCTTCAATTACTACCTTATTGCACTTTTTCAAACTATGAAACTATCTGAATAGTCACTGGTCAATAAACAGCAAGTGGGAATGGGCTAGATGTCTTGCATAGGTTGAAAAAGAAGATATGAAGGAAAAAATAAAACACTCAAATTTCATTGCACTGTCTCTAGATGAAGTTACAACAATTGATAATACTACCTAGGTGTGCATGCATGTTTATAATGTAAACAATCTTTGTCGTCAACCCTTTCTACTATCTATTGCTAAATTGAATTGTAGTGCGACAGCTAAAAATTTATATGATTTATTAAAGAGTACTCTAATTAAATGTGGAGATTTGGATAAAATGGAGATTGCCAAAAATTTGGTGTGTGTTGGAGCAGATGGAGCTTTGGTTATGCAAGGTCATAAAGGTGGTCTTTGCAAAAAGATCAAGAATGATTTAGCACCCTATGCTATTCCCATTCATTTCATGGCCCATCGAATGAATCTAGCTTTTGGAATTGTCAACAATTTTGGTTGTGTAAGTAAAGTGGAATCTTTAATCAAAGAGATTTACCAATACTTTTTTTGAAGTCCAAAATGAGTTTGAGAATTTCAACACTTTGCTCAAGGACATACTGATGGGAGGAAGCTTCTTAAAGAAAATGATACCAGATAGATCTCTTTGGATAGACTAGCACATTGAGTAATCTTTGAATATCTGTTATTGCTTGGACTAATCCACTCTGCGCGAGACAGATTCCCTTGGCTATATTCAAGTCTAACTAATGTTAAGATACTCTTAACTTTAGCAGCTATTCTCCCCATGCTACAGGACATGAGAAATATTATAAAAAAAGGTTCAACAAAGAGCTATATACATTGCAGAATATAATAAGTTGTGTAAAATGACATGTAATAGCTTGGATACTCTGTATCAATTATTACCATTAGATGAATCAAAGTTTGCAAAGTGGATAGAAATCATAGATTTGAACAATCTTGGAAACTTTTTACATATTGGTGCAAATGATGAGGTTTATATCAGGATATGTGGAGTTGACATACCCATGCAGTACTATGGCTACATCAACCCCAACTCCAACCCCAAAGAAGCAGGAAGCAAAGTTGAATCAAAACCAAAGAAGGTACTTTCACTTGTTACAAGTGAAGACTTCAAGAAGATCAAGGAATCTATGCTTGACTCTATCAAGTGAGTTTGCTACAATCTTTCATCAGAAATTAGATTCAAATTCCCCCCAGAGGAATTGCTCGAAGCAATGTCAATTGTTTTTCCACAATATTGGTCTCTAAACTGTTCGACTAATTTTCAAAGAAGGATGATGACTTTGATTCAACATTTTTGCAAACCTAAAGTAATCAATGGAGTAACTATAAATGGAATTTTAGATGAATCTCGACTGAGAGATCAATCATATTCTTTTTCAAACATAATGAGGGAACAAAATGATCTTATGGAGAATCAAAATGAAGAGGGAGTGGTAACAAAGCTTTGGAAAAACCTTGGTGAGAGAAATTAGTTGAGAGAGTCAATACCAGAATATTTCAAGCTTATCGATTTATGTTTGACAATGATATTGGGTTCAGTGTAAGATGAGAGAGTTTTCAGTACTTTGGGCTTCTTGAAGTCAAAGGTTAGAAACCAGTTAGACAAAAATTTGGATAATTGTTTGAGGCTCTATAATTCTAGGTATGAGGTTATGACAGGGCTCTCAGCATTTGGAGAAACCAATGTCAAAGAAGAGGGATTGCCAACATTTCAGACCCAAGTGGTAGTGGCAGTGGTAGTGACGGTGGCAATAGTTCATGTCTTGATATTGGAAGCAATGAAGATGATGTTGACTTTGGCATGCGTACTAATGTTGACAGTGAATTTAAAGAAAACACAACGAACAATGAAATATTATATGCAATAAATGAGGAGGATTATGATGATAGTGATGTAGAGCCAGTCCAGGTGGAGTGCCAACTATAGTAGCTTCTCAACCTCAAGTTCTAACTTTTGCGTGAGTCAAGTAGTAGGCTAGTAGTAGTAGCTTTGATCTAAGACTCTATCTACTAATTAATTATGTTTATAGAAGTCGATTTATAGCCTTCATTCAATGTCCTTTTATAGATGCTTTTTTTTTTAAACATGTTGATGTTACAAACTTACATGTTGAGATTTTCATTGATTGTATTTTTTTAACATGTTGAGATTTTCATTGATTCTAGTTTCTTTAAGAAATTGTAACATAATGCATTTAATAGAATAAGCTCTATTTTTTTTTAAAATTGCATTATAATTTATAATTTTAAATCAGCCTGTAACATAATACATTTAACAATTACAAACAATTAAAACCCTTTGCAAATGACTCGATGTCAAATTGAAATGACCCTGAATTCTCTTTTGCAAATACAAGGGAGCAACAATAGTTGTAGGTCAGTTTGTAATTGTATATATAATCAGATTATTACTACATAATACATTATGTGTGTACAATCACATTGCCAACTGTACAAACAATTTTTTCAAGTAGTAAGAATTTTTTTTCCATTTGCTATGTGTAGTAATAGTATGCCAATGCCTAGATGCCCAACTATCCTGATATGTTGGCTCTTGATTCTTGTAACAATTAACATTAAAAAAATTTGAATTTAAATCCAAAATTTGAAATTAAAGAGAAACAAGTAACAAATGATTATAGTACTATCACTTACTAAGTTGTTACTTCTTAGTGCTATCAGCTATGATTGCCACAAATAGCAATAGTAACAGTTTGAGAAGATGACCTGGCTCCAATGAATTTCTTTAGGGCACTCCATTCTGCATCATTTGGAAGCTCCATTTGTTTGAGGTTGTAGCTAAATAGTTGTAACCCCATCAACAATAAATACTTCAGAGAGATAGTTTTACATGAATTGAGGAATTTATCTGTAACTTCATTCATTGCTGATAGTGGTTTCATGCAACTTGCAATTCTTTCTGGAGTGGTTTCCTTAGGCAAGTTGCCTAAATTAGAATTCATGTTGTCCCGCAACTTTTTCATGTAATCTTCTTTTCCAATGAATCTGTCATCTAAGTTAGCTAGATTTGGTAATCCAACATTTAGCAAGTTCAGTATGATGTGATTCATCTTCAGCAAGTCTTTGGAAGAAAACTTGAGAGCTTCATCTATTTCCATTAATTGTTCACAATTGTGACAAACATCAATGGTCATTACCAAGGCATCCAAGTAGTTGTTTATTCCATGGTTTTCCAAATCCCTATCACTAGATCTTCGTACTTTATTCAAAATTTGGTTAGCAAGATTTTTTAAGGAATTGGTGAAGATTCATCTTTTACCCTGAACATCATTTTTTACATTTTCAAAGAGAAGTCTGAGATTGCTATTTAAATCAAGCCATTCAAACAAACTATCATTGTTCTTCATTATTTTATTCCAATTTTCTTGTTTGATAAGCTTAATCATGTTTATTATAGTATCCTTCACATGATGGCCTTCGAAAGAGGTCGTTCTATTTTGTGCAATTACATTCTCCAACTTTTTCTTCATTTCAGACATCTCTTTTTCACTCTTTTTCTGTATTTCCTCTATTTACCCTTGCTCATTAGTTGCTCTCTTCCTCTCATCCTCCAATTTCTTCTTCAAATCTTAGATTGTATTTGTAGTAGTTACCTCTTTTTTCTTCTCATCCTCGAGTTCCCTTTTCAAATCATGGATTGTCTTTGCACTGGACTCCTTTTTCTTCTCATTGTCCAATTCATTCTTCAAATCATGGAGTCTTTGAGTAGACTCCTCTTTCTTTTCGTTCTCCAATTCTTTTGTGAAATCAAGGATTTTCTTTGTAGCTGGCTCCCCTTTTTTCTTTGCATTCTCCAATTCCCTCCTCATATGGTGGACTGTGTTAGTGCTTGCAGTAGCACTAGACTCCATTTTCTTCACCTTCTCGAATTCCTTCTTCAAATCAAGGATTGTTTTTGCAGTTGACTCCTCTTTTTTTTTCATATTCTCCAATTGCTTATTCAAATTGTGGATATTGTTTGCACTAGACTCCTCTTTTTTCTTCTCATTCCCCAATTCCTTTTGCAAATTATAAATCATCCTTGCCTTAGACTCCTCTTTTTTCTTTTCATTCTCCAATTCAATCTTCAAATTATTATTTTCCTTGACAATAGAGTCCAGGTCATTTTTCAATTTATTGTTGACTTGTGCACTACTCTCTACAGACTTGAACAACTGTGCAATAGAGGTTTTTTCATGCCAAAGTCTTTTTTGGCACTCATCTAATTCTTTAGTCAAATTTTGCACTTATTCATTTATCTTTTATTCCTGGACAATTGCCTTTGTAGGAGAAGAATTCTTTATCTTGTTTTGTAATTATTTGAACCTATTGTGTGCTGCTTTCTCCTTGGCCTTCACATTATCAAAGTCTGCCTGTAACTTTTCTGTTTGCTTTGTAAGTCTTTTGTTTTCTCTCTCTGCTTTCAAAAGTGTAGAGTAGACCATTTTGTTGCTCTCTTTTGATATATTGATTTTGTCAATATTTTTCACTTTTGACAAATCCATTTGAAGACTCGTAACTTGTATATCATTACAATTTATTACATTTCTAGTGGATTATTATCTCTACCCAGGGGCATAACAGCCATGAAGTTCATCATTTCATTGTTTGGATCATATGTTGGAAATATTTTTTTAGTAGATGCTGGACATTCAGCAACTGTATCACTTTTCAAAGTCTTCATAATTTGCCTATTTCTTTTGCTTGTTTGTTTAAACTTTGATGCAAACTCATTCAAACTAAAATCTGGGTTTGTTGACATAATTGAGTGTTTGAAAGGTGAATTATCAGATGTATCATTGTATGCTCCTCCAACTCTGACTAAACTTACTCCACCTACAATTATATTTTGAGGATTGCCAATAGACTAAAGATGGCCCATTCCAAATCCTGGTGTTTTAGGATTATTTTCTAGGTTTTGTACAGAAGCTACTAGTGCATACATTGGTGAAGTGACTACTAACATTACTTGTGGTGTAGTTGTCATAACTTTTTTCTTTTTTGCACAAGGTTCATCCATGCTAGTGCTAGTGCCAGTGCTAATGGGATCAACTACAACTGGATTTGAAAATTTTACAAATAATGTGTTGGGATGACCTTCAGAAGTAGAAGTATAATGTTTTTTTCCCTTTCTAGATGAATCATCTTCAATCTTAGAGAATCCAATGATTGGTTTACATCCTCTTTTGGGTGGGTCTAGTACTGAAACTAGATTCCAAATCCCTTCACCACTTGCACCAATGGGCCCTATACCTGCATAACCCATTTTTTGTATCATAGTTGCCCCTTTACTATACATTTGTTTAATAGAATCACTTATTTGAATTTTAACAATATCTCTACCCCTGGTTGACCTGGAATCCTGAATACCTTGAATGTTGGCATTAGACTTGAGGTCCTTCTGTCTTTCATTATCACTATCACTGCCAAAATCATATAGTATAGTTGGATGCTCTTTATTCCAATAATCACTAAAAATTTAATCCTCCTCAATTTCTTCAAAATATGCTGATGTCCTTGGTTCACCCAAATTTTGCCTCATTTTCCAAAAATTAGTCATCTTGGTTTGACACCACAAAGCAGATGTGCATGCCTCTTTAATTTCTTTCAACATAGACCTCTTAGAAGGTTCATATGCTTTCTCATAGAAATTGAAGTATGTCAAAGGCTCTGATTTGTGTGACTCTGATATGTGCAATGTTGTAATTTGAGATGACAATTCTTGAATTGAAATATAATTCTTTGTTGCATGTTTCTCCATCTCTTTCTTAACCTCATCCCATGAATCCTTATTTTTTCACTTTTCTATCAATGGCATCTCCTGATGTTGATATTTGCTTGTAGAGTTCCCATTGGTAATAAGTCTCATTTCTATTATGTTCAGTGGATCATAATTTCAGTTTCTAACAAAATCAAAGCCAAAAAAAGTTACCAATTCATTTGCCACTTTGAAAGCCTTTCTCTCAAATGTGAGGCCTCCAATTGTGAAAGGCAAGGAAGGAAATATCATTTTCTTTTGTTGTCCATTGAAAATTTCATCTATGCTCTCCATATGTCATACATATTCCATTGCAAAAACCCTTTCTGTAACATGCATTAGAAGTTTGCAGGGTTCAACCTCTTAACCGTAAAACCTTAAGACAGTGTACTCTTCAATGAAGCACTAGTCAGACAATTGAATCTAACTTCCCAATTGAATGCAATCTTTACAAGACACAGAAAATCTAGGCATCGAAGTGCCTATGATTTTTTGGTAAATAGGTGCCAAAAAGAAGTCTACAAAATGGTTATAGTTTTTATTTGTAGCAGTCATCCTCATCTTATTTGTCCACTCATATGTTGGACTTGGAGTCTCTAATTTCTTCTAAGTTTTCTCATCAAACTTATAGACCTCAATATCAAGCTTCTTGTTCTCTATCTCAAATATTGGGCGATGCTTTGCTAAAAGAAGGTAGCACGAGTAACTTGTGAACCTAAATGTCTTTGTCTTGCCTATAGTTGTACTTTGTTTAATCATTAGTAATTGTTGTTGCATAGATTCAACAATGTGTTGAACAAAATTATATCTTACATCTACCTTCTCAACTAACTAACCTCGACAATGGATATTATAAATCATTTCAAGAACACTGGCCCCTACTTCCTTGTTACTGTCCAATCCCAAACAAAATGATAACAAAGAAATAGTATTCTGAACCCATGGCACAAAAATATCATGTTGATAAGGAGGCTTATGGTTTATGTCCAGTGTAACACTAGTAGAGGACTCTGAGTTTATTAAACACTTAATGTATGAATCTTGAAAAACTTTTTCCAGTTTGTCATAAGCATGTGCTAGTTTATCCAAGTCAATGCGCTCGTTAAAGGTTTCTAGTTTAAACCCTAGCCCTAGGTTATGGATAAAATTTCCTCCTGAGTGTTTTAGTTTACAATTGCCTTTCTATTTTCATTATAATTATGAGTGCATAGCATTACAATTTCAGGGCAAGGGAATACTTCAGGTACAACGAGGTTTGCTAATTCAGTAACTAGAGCAGCTAATTTATTTGTATGTGCATAAATATTGTTGTTGTATTTTTAATAAATTATCCCCTTTGGTGGATCTTTCCACTTATTAAACGATGAATGTCTAATTCTCATGATTCCAAAATCTCCATGGATAACAAGATCAAAAATATCATGACATTCATCAGTGGAACCTAGGGTTTATAGCACTTGCTTGAGTTCTTTAATGTCTTTCTTTTAGTTTATGCTTTCACTCGTACGAGAGGTTTTTGACTTTGTTTTTCCCATGCTTGCTACTGGTTATTACACAAAAATTTTCTCCAGGTCCTATTTAAAATAATTATAAAGTGTAAAACTAACACAATTAAAATCAAGATTTCTATTGCTACAAATTGCAATGAAAAAAATTAAAAAATTAAATACCTGAAATTGAGATTAGATAATTGTGTTTTCGTCTGATACTCAAGTTTCACACTTTCAATCTTCAGAACACAAAATGGAATTGTGCCAGTCTTTGAAAATTTGAAATTTGAAAACCCTATCATATTGGACTCAACATGGAGAACTTTCAACTTCATACTCTAAAAATATAAAAGGTTAATAGTTAAAAGTTAAAATGAAAGTATTAAGTAATTAATGGTTTTAGGTACTTTACTAATAGTATGTGTAATATACATGTAAATGGCATAAAGAGTCAAGACCCAATAATGTAGTAATGTACATAACAATAATAATAAAAAGTAAAAATTTATTACATTAATATACATTTGAATAAATTTATTCATTTTAAATTATAAATTAATAAAAATTGAACTTAATTATCGATATATTTTCAAGTCAATTTGTGAAATGCTATTGTTATTGTCAAGAGTCATTCAAAATTATGACACGTGTCAATCATGACACTTGTCAAGGACATGTGTCATGATTCCAAATGTTTCTTGACAAAAGCAATAGCGGACCCAAAATTTATCCAAAATTCATCCCTGGTTGTTGTCGTTGATGTTGATCTACCTTTTACTTAACAATCATGGCATCACCGAGTCGAGATTAAGTAATAATTTTTTTAAAGACTAAACATAATTATTAATAAATTAATCGAGTCCTGACACTTAATTAAGCTTTACAATGACCGAACATATGTCACGATTTTGAATGAATCTAGGCACATGGGAAAATATTCCCCAAATCAGCCTGAAATTCATCTCGGGCCATCAATCTTTCTTTTAGTCAATGGTCAAGATTTTGGGTAGAATCTTGGAGTACACATCCCAATTTCGAATTAATTTAATTATTTATATTTTTAAAAATTACATATATATATAATTTAATTTATAATAATTATTATAATACAATATAAATAAAGGAGATTTTATTTTCTACTATAGAAATGATTTTTTTCTATCATAAACTTTTTATTGTAAAGATGATATGAAAAGTTTAATGAAGATATATTAAATTTTATAAAATAAAATTGGTGCAAGATATGAAACAAGTGTCATTAGTACTTGCCTTTAGTTTTTATATAAATCTAATTTAAATTTAATAAATTTATTATAATATATAAAATATTTTAATTAATAAAAATTTCATATAATTATATTTTTCTATAATGATGTCAATTTAAATTTAAATTTTATTCATAAATATAATCATTGATATATATGTTCTATTACATATATATCATATGGTTATAATTATATTATATTATATTATAAATAATTATATTATATGTTCTATTATATAATAAATAATTATAATATAAAAAATAATAATATTTTTATAATAATAATAAATTTTAAATGATTATATAATATAAGTAATATTATTTTTAATTGAATGACAAAAAACAAATTACAATTTATAAAAAATACCTTAGTTGGATCAGCAAGGACTTGTTTGATCTTTATAATGAGGCCATTAGTGTGGGTTCTCTTAGCCCTGAGATCAATAGAGGTGTCATTAAACTCCTTCCCAAGGAAGGGGACAAAACTCTTATCAAAAATTGGAGGCCTATTTCGCTCCTTAATGTTTCTTATAAAATTTTAGCGAAAGCTTTAGCCCTTAGATTGGTTCACATTCTCCCTAAGTTTGTTAGTAGTTCCCAAACTAGTTTCATTAAAGGTAGATATATCTTGGAAAATCTTATTACTACTTGGGAAGCTATGGATTAGGCTAAATGTTCTAATCAAAACTCTGTTTTGCTCCTCCTTGACTTTGAGAAAGCTTATGATAGAGTTGAATGGAAGTTCATTATCATGATGTTGTAGTATTTTGGTTTTCCTCCATTCTTCTATATGGTTGTCCAAACTCTACTCTCTGATGCTTGTGCCTGAATTGAGATTAATGGTTCTATTTCTAACCCCTTCTCTCTTAGTTGGTCTATTAGTCAAGGTTGCCCCTTAGCTCCTCCTCTTTTTGTTATTTTTGCTGAAGCTTTATACTATATCCTTAGAGATGATACTCTATCCTCGAAAGTTAGAGGGCTTTACCTACCTAATAATGAAGAGCTTGTAAATAGTCACTTTGTTGATGATATTGTTGTCTTCTTTGAGCTTATTGACAATAACCTTAAAAATCTACAAATTAAGTTGGACTTATTTTGTACCATCTCGGGTGCTAAAATCTCCTAGGCTAATTCTATTTGCTTGGGTTGGACTGATCAGCCTCCTAATTGGTTCTTCCAGCACAAGTTTCAATGGGGAGGCCCTAAAAATATAGTCAAGTATCTTGGTATCCCATATTTTGTTGATCCTTCTCTCAAGGACATGTGGGCTTGGGTTAAGACCAAGATTGAGAATAGACTTAATAAATGGTATAACAGATCTTTATCTCTAGCTAGGAGATTTCAATTTTGTCAAAAGCTTTTATCTTCTTACAGTATTTATTACTCCTCTGCTTGGATGTTCAATAGCTACCAAATTCTTGAGATTCAAAAGGCCATCAGACATTTTCTCTGGTCTAATGGCATGGCAAATAGAAAGTATCATGTTGTTAATTGGGATTGGTGCCATACTGATAAGTCCTTGGGGGGGCTAGGGTTAAAAGATCTCAAGCTGCAAGGTATAGCTCTTTCCGCCAAATGGATTTTTCAATCTATGGAGGGTGATACTCCTTGGAAAGTTCTTGTTAGACACAACATTAAGAGAGGTTTTCCCAAGTAGGCTAGATCTTGGAAAAATCTCCCTTTATGTGACCTTATTGTTGGTAAGTTCCCGTTTGTGGTCCAAGGGTCGCCTATTTTCAGATCCATTTGGCGAGCGTGGGAGCATGTTTGGAAATTTATCACCAATAGGGATTTTTATAATGATTGTCACCTTCATGGAGAGAGATCCATATGGTGGAATCTGAGCCTAAATAATAAGCCCCTAGCCCTCTACTAGGGGTGTTTTGCCAAGTCTTGGACTAAAGTTGGTATTTCTCAATTTGTTGATATATTCGAACATGATTCTCTTATCCCTTGGGAAGATCTCAAGATTAGATTTAATTTACCACAGTCTCAGAAGAAAACTTTTAATTTAATTTCTCATGCTTCCAAAGATATTCCTTCTCTTTGCCATGTGGACTCTTATAGATACATTAAATGCAAGTGGCCCGACGGAGTTGTTTTAGATAAGCTTAAAGCTAAGAATATTTATAAGGTTATTGCTCATAATGTGGATATTCTTGCCCATGTCAATAAATTTTGGTATTGTTCTTTTGATATTAAAGTTTGGAATAAGTTGTTGAATTCTATCTGGAAAGGTCCTTGTGAGCCTAAAATTCAATTTTTTAAATGGTTATTGTTAATTGATAGACTTCCTATTAGAAGAGTTAATCAACATTCTGATATTTGTAATATTTGCAGGTTACCTGAAACAAGTAGACATATCTTATTTGATTTCCTTTTTGCTAAAGAAATTTGGAATTTATTTGATATTTACTATCCTATTAGTGTGAGCATCATTGAAATTGTCACTGGTCATATTAATGGGATTAGTAAGGATGCTAATTTCTTCTAGAATATGTTGTCCTCTAACATTCTTTGGCAGATTTGGAAATACAGGAATGAGGAAAAGTACCAAGGTAAGCCAAGGGTTCTTACTGATTTTTTTCGAAAACTCACACATTTTAAAATCTTCTTGTAGGTGCAAAACACCATGGTAATTGAAAAGGACAAATTAAGTAGATTTCTTAAAGATGGGCAGGCTTCCTTCTTTGTTCATGATCTTAAGAATGGCTATCAGTGGCGAAAGACTATGGATAATCTGCGAATGTTTGAGCACACGTGTTGGAAGTTGATCCAAGCTATTAAGAGGAACCATAATGCCAAGAAGGAGGGTATCTCTATGTAGTCCCATATTCAAGAAAAAAAGACTCTTGTTTGGAGGGAAGGCCCACTCGGTCAGACTGCTTAGGTTGATCTGTACTTTAATATCTTGTACTAGCCTTGAGCTATTCGATTTTGTTTTTCTTTGATGTTCTCTAGTTGGTCTTTTGCTACTATGGCTCTGGTTTGAGGCTTTGCCTCTTTTGTAGTGCTCGGAGTACTATGTGACCTTTTTTTTGTCTCTCTATTTCTAATAGAAAATAAAATAAAAATATTAATGAATCACATTGAAAATGAAATATTTAGCTCTTAGCCCTAAGCCTACCGTTAAGTACTAATAATAAATTATAATGACAATAGTTTAATTTAAATATTTAAAATATAATTACAAATGTTATATTTTTATTCATATTTATTATTTAGTTGCAAAATTAATATGTAATATAGTTTAATTATCTATAAATTATTAACATATATTGATAATTGTGATAATTGTTTATAAACATAATTATTAATAATATTAACTTAGTCTTCCAATGAGCAGACACATGTCACGATTTCGGATGAATCTAGGCACATGAAAAAACATTTCCCAAATTGGCCCAAAATTCATCCCGGATCGTCGATCTTTCTTTTATGCAACAGTCAAGATTTTAGGTAGAATCTTTGAGCACACGTGTCCCGATTTTGGGTAGAAATAGACTTTATCTTCAATCTTATAAAATTTGGCCCGAAATAGAGTCGTAGTCATTGAAAAGAATTTACATAGCATATTAATTAATATAGAAAAAAAGTTGAAATAAATATTGTTAAAGAAATTGTTATTAATTATTATTTTACTTTTAAGCTTGAGCATGTCAAAATCATGATGTTAATTTAATTATTTAAATAAAATATTATATATAATATAATTTATAATTATTATTATTATAGTTTTAATATAATATAAATAAAGGATTTTCTTTTCTATCATAATCTTTTTATTGTAAAGATGATATGAAAAATTCAATGAAGATAGATTTAAATTTTATAAAATAAAATTGGTGCAAGATATGAAATAATAATGACAATAGTTTAATGTAGATAAAATAATTACAATCTAAAAATATAATTACAAATGCTATATTTTTATTCATATTTATTATTTAGTTTCAAAATTAAAATGTAATATAGTTTAATTGTCTATAAATTATTAACATATATTGAAAAATTGTGATAATTGTTTATAAACTATTCTTCATCATTTAAAAGATTTTATAATGAAAAAAAGTTAGGAATAGGTGACAAGATAGGTATGAAATAAAAATTTGACACATAAATTATTAAAATTATATTTAACTTTGTTAAGGGTATAATCTTTAGTTTTCTTTGAAATCCACTCTTAATATCTTATCACTTCATTTGTTTTAACTAATCAGATAATAGATTAAAGAAAAATAGTTTTATAAATTACAAAAATTTTAATTGGATAATTTTTGATTGAATAATTTTTTACTATAAATCATTAATCAAATATATTATATGAAACCATAAAGAGAATTAGGATTGTTGAAACCCTTTTTTTTTGTTTCTAAGTTCTAAGTTTTAACTTTATAACTTTAATAGTTAATTATTTTTAACAAAGTCACAGACTAACATTTCAACAGTGCATTGAGAATCGAGATGCTAAAAACAAAGTCATAGACTAACAAGAACAATGATTTGAGAAGCCAAAAATTATTGTTTTCATTGATAATATTTTAGAATGTACAATGTACATAATACTGATTCATAGCATAGATATTCAAAATAGCTGATTAAATTAGCTTGGTTTTACTATTTCATAATTTACAAAAATGACAAGGCCCAATTCAAAGAAAAATACAGATATCTTAAAAACATTTTTTTGCCCAAAGGGCAACAGTTAAGGAAATAGTATTTAGGAAACAGGGAACAGAGAACTAGGGAACCAGGGAGGCTAGAAGCATCAGCGGGCTGAGCGGCCAAGGGCTTGAAGCCTTCAATCAGAAAGGTCTTCAAGTCCCTCTGTGAGGAATCTGTTGGAGAAGATGATGTCGTTGAACTCGTCCAGCCATGTGAAGTCGGTCTTGCTGATGTCATCCAACAATAACCACTTCCATAGAAAATCCCTTCCAAGTTGCACCCATTTTTGATGGCAAGCCAATTATTGTTCGTTCATGCCAAGCAGGAAAGGATACTTATGTATAACGTACCCTATGCCTTCCTCCCAACACTTTTCTGCTATATTTGCAAAAGGGATGCCAATGCTCAGCCCCGATACCTACTTGGCCAATACAAGAATTTTGACATCATCTTTTAAAAATATTTCCTTAAAAAATGTTACGCAGAAGCATTATAATGTCTATTTGACTACCTCCAAGGTCGAGAAGAGACACGAAGAAGCAAGAGATAATATATGTGGATACATTGTACCTCTTATCATTTCTCAAGAATTCATGGCCGAGGACCATGAATATAGCATGATAGATAAAAGGACTTTGGGCATCTGGCTTGCAAACCATGGCAAGGACATCGTCAGGAATCCTGTCCAAAAAGGGTTTTTGCAGAGCCATTGTAGTGCATTTCAGGTGAATTGGCGTATCCATGACTAAGATTCAAAAAACTCTGCAAAGTGCAACTGCAAACCAAATTCAGATTAAAGAATATGAGAAATGATAATGAAAGAGGATTTGAAGAGGCTATTTAATGGTAATTACATTAAATTCTTTGGCATTCGTGATCTTTCATATCTTATTTTTTTGTATTCCTATTAATTTTCAAATGTACAAAATGCTGAAATATACTGGCATTAATGTTAGAGAGTCGATAGTGCCTGACATTGAGTAATTATTTCCATGCAAACCTTTCCACATATCTCCATTTCAGAGAGTTTCATGTGACTCTAGGTCTTTTCAAGTGAGTGGCCCCAAAATGTATCTTCTATCATTGATCTCTAATTAATCAACAGTTAACAAAACTATTGTATTTACTATTAACAATACGAAAGTGATGGTAGCCAACTTGGTAATAATGACCTTGATGTAACAACATTACGACATTATTAATAATAGACCTAAGACAATACACAAGTTGAAACTTCAAGTGACTACTCAGCAGTCAGTACAGTCACTAACCAATATATGTGTAAATTTTGCTTTCAGATTAAACAATTTTTCAGTTTATCATTGAAGATTAGCCAAGACCATTATTATTCATTTTCTTACAAAACAAGTAATTTGCCTCTAACATTATTAATTCATTTTTGGCAAGGGGGAAAATAGCCATCATTTATTTATCTATCAGCAACAAAAAACATTAATTCACCACATTTAAAATGATTTTTGCTAGGGCAAGAAAAAATTTGCCAACATATAATATTTTATTTCCCTATATGGAACAAACAAATCACCCTCGACATTAAAATTTTCCTGCCCACAAATTGTTAGATTCGCCAGTTGTTGTCCTACATTTTGTCACCACAAAATGTAAGTAACAGTGCAAAAAAAATTCAAATTAGTTTCGCATTTCTTTGAGTTTATTTTATTATTTAATTGGTTAGTATTGATCAACCAATTGATACCAATTGATATAATGAATCTTTTTATTGAAGGCCTTCATCAAGTCTTTTTCATTTTGCTTTTTGTCGAATCTTTGCTTGATTTTTGAAGCCTTCACAGTCCATTCTTTACTTTTGAGTTTGCATTTGTTTGATTTTAGTCTTTTAGTTTTGCTCATGTTATGCCTTTCGTTTTCCCCTTCGATTCGATCTAACCTAGAGGTCAATCAGAGTTGTCAGTCAAGATATATGGTCATTTTAGTGCTTCAAAAGTGGACATTTTAGGTGCAATAGCACAAATTTAAAAAAATGATGTTATATTTTCATTTTAACATTCACTTTTTGAATATATAACATTTTATTCACTTTTTGTTATATTTTGAAGTTACTTTTCATTTAAATTTATAACTTAAAGTGATTATAGTGCACTTTATGTTATAATTTTAAGTTGAGTTACTTTTTTATTTTTCACGTAAAGTGACTATAGAACTATATAGTTACTTTTTAAATTTTAGATTTTTAAATCAAATACTTATATAAATATCACTTTAACTTAATGTTTATGACTTATATTGATTAATATAATGCATAAATGTTATTGTTGACCCATATTGTTGACATTTTAATAAAAATAAGTGAAATGCATAACTTAAAAGCCTAAAAGTGGACATTTTATGTGCATATGCATGTAAAAAATCATGAAAAGTGAAAACTTTTCATGTTAATGCATATGAAAACTCATTTTGAAGACCTTTTTCATGCCATTACATCAAATGCTTGTAAAAGTGGACCTTTTTGATGCAATGACACGAAAAGTTGAGTTTTCATGCTTGTGCATGAAAAAGGTGAGATATGTTTATAAAATATGTAAGTGACTCTAAAAAATGAGATTTTGGAGACTTGCACATTTTAAAATATGTAATGGACTTCAAAAAGTGAGATTATATCTCAAGACATTTTAAAACATGCATTGGACTCAAAAAGGTCCTCTTTTTCCTTCCAACATGTTTTAAAATATGTAATGAACATAAAAATGTCCTATTATGTGAAGAAAACATGTTCTTGCTCCAAAAACCTCCTATTTTGATCATAACTTTTGATCTTTTTCATGGATTTGAATGAAATTAGTTGCATTCATCATGTTTTGAAGAGGTGATCATTTTGCCCTCATCAAAAATCAAGTTATTGCACCCAAAAACGCATTTGAAACTCTTAATCTAGGGCACTTTTTTTTGCATAAAACTCCATAAATTTGCCAAGTTTGATCAAGTTTTTGCATTAGATCAAGTTGTTTTTACCTCATTAGGTAATTACATTGGTTGAGGATCATTATTTTGGTGTTAAATCATCAAAACGTTTTACTTTCAAGATCACGATTTTTGCTTGTTTTGGCAAAAATGGCTCAAGAACATGCAATCTTTAAAACGTTGCAAGGAGGAGCTAATCTAGGGCACGTTTTTTGCATAAAAATCCATAAATCTGCCAAGTTTGATCACATTTTTGCATGAGATCAAGTTGTTTTTACCTCATTAGGTGATTACATTGGTTGAAGATCATTATTTTGGTGTTAAATCATCAAAACGTTTTACTTTCAAGATCACATTTTTTGCTTGTTTTGGCAAAAACGACTGAAGAACATGCAATCTTTAAAATATTGCAAGGAGGAGCTAATCTAGGGCATGTTTTGGAATTTTTCTAAATAATCTCCTTGTTTTCTGCCCTTCATCATTCGGATTTTGGAGATTTGAAAAGTTCTCATCATTTTTTGAAGAAAAATTCAAACAAAGAGCATATTTTCCTTCATTTTTGGCACATATTCATCATGTAAGTGGACCTCTTCTTTCTTACATTTTAATTCATGCTTATCCTTGCTAATTTTATGCATGAAATCGTTGAATGGATGCCATTTGTGAAAATCTTTGCCTTAGAATATGCATTTTTCCTTTAAATATGATTTTCTCCTTAATTTTGATGTTTTTGGTTCTTCCCCAAGATCCAAATTCGAATTTCATCTTTGGAGTGCATTGCATCTTGGCATGTTTTGAGTTGTTTTCAAAGGTTTGTTGTTTTTCTTTTGTTTTGGTTTTGTGTGCTTGTTGCTGATTTTTCTCCATTTTGGAGAAGTTGCAAGATTTTTCCCAAAAACTTGTTTTTCCTTCATTACATGAGAAAGCATTATCATTTTTCGCATTCCATTTCCATGTCATTACATCTCACATCTCATCTGACAAATGTGATTACATGTTTTTCACCTCATTCGCCATTCACATGTGCATGTAATCCCATTTTTCACTTCCATTTTTATCCATCTCATTTTTCATTCCATTCGCACTACACGATTACACAAAATGTCTTACGTGTAATTGCATCTAAAAGGTCCAATTTTGGCTAAAAGTCACTTTTTGAAAAGTCAAAAAGATGTCATTTTTTCCATCTTCATATACACATTCACACCTACATGAGCAAATACATGTTTCCTTATCTTTCCATGCTTTCCATCTTAGCCTTCATCTGCATATGCATGTAAAGTGTATCTTTCACTCACACTTGCATCTCATTTCACCCTCCACCTTCCGTTACATGTTGCATTTACATGTAATCCATTTTTCGTGTAATAACATCTTTAAAGCCCAAGTCACTTTTTGAGTGTACATCCGAACATCGTCAAGAAGGTTTTCAAAGTGTAAAAGACTCCAGTTTGTGCTAATCTACAAAGGAGAATTCACAACAACTTGTGCGAGAAAAGATGGATCACATCAAGTTTCCACAAGATAATGGACAATTCATCAAAGAGAGCTAGAGGTTATCAAAAGACGCAACACTATGATTATCAACATGAATGCAGCAATACAAGGTACAAGAACTCCCAATCCTATTATCATTTGGGATTGCATTGTCAAGTACAAGGCCTTTCAGAATTTTTCCTTTCTCTTTCGTCTTATTTCTTCTTCTTTCATATTTGTAGTTGGAGAAGATGCATTACATGAAAAAGTGTATGTAATGCGAGTTACATGTGTATGTAAAAGATGAAATGCGAGTTGCATGTAATCCTATATTTTCTCTTGTAGTTAGACTTGGTTAAAGTTGGTTGAGTTGCTCCCACTTTTTTCTCCCCCTTTTTCTCAACTTCTTTGCCTATATGAAGGAGTGCCCCCTCATTGTAAAAATTATCTTTTGTTGTATGCAAGAAAGCTCTGCCACATTTGTGCAAGCATAACTTTGATTGTGTAGTACAAATTTGGGAGAAAAGTGAATAAAAGACGCAATTGGATTCGAAGCTTTGACTGGAAGCAATTGTGATAGAACAAATTAGAAGCTTTGACTATAATTTGTGCCTATTGTCTTGATTCATGTTATTATTGTGTGTTCAGTAAAAGAGCATAAAGAGTTAAGAAACAAATGAAGCCTGAGCTTTGACCAGGAACAATTGTGAAAATCCATAGCTAGAAGCTTTGTCTATGGCTTGTATTTTCATCTTAATTCGCAAAATAGTTAGATTGTTCTTACTTTTAGGAGTCTTTGTGCCCTAATTGTAAAACTTTTACCATATAAAAGTACGATCAGACTTAGAGCCAAACTGGTATGTTTTAGCTAGCCTTTGAGTTAGTGAAGATTTATCGATATCACTATTTCCAACTCATGATAGAAGTGTAATTAGAGATTCACCTTGCCCATTATTCGCCTTACGAATAAGTGGATCCTTTCTTGAAAGTTAAGAAGAAAGGATAATAGTAACACCCAGTTTATAAATCTCTCAATTTCTTGCTTACCTTGAGTTGATCCAAGGAATAGTGAGAAGGGGGAGCCTTCCCTTTAAGGTAGGAGAGACTCTGTCTCACGCGCTATGGCTGGTCATCCTATTTTGCGACTGAATTTTTACCCAAGACTGTTGGTTGCAAAATATCCACCCAACACCAACATTTTAGGCATTTTTTTTAGGAGGGGTTTCTTAAAGTTATCCCTAGACCACCTATGGAAGTGGAGGAATCTTTGCAATCCTGTCACTATTGCAAAGGAGTTGTTCACCACCAAGGAGAATGTCCTACAATGAAAAAAGGGGCTCTTGGGTTTCATAGAGATCTTCTTTAAAAATTTATAGTTGAAGAAGGATTCATGACTTGGAACAAGGATCTTGAATTCTTCCAACTCATGACAGAGCCATCTACTCTCTCTTAGAAGAGCCTAGTGGAAAATAAGACTAATTGTCTAGATGATTTTAAGCTTTTGGAAAAGTAGAAAAATTCCTAAAATGTAACCATTGGTTTTAGGATTTTTTCAAATTATTTTGAGATCCCCTCTATTCCAAGGTCCTCTTTCTCTCCTACAAAATTGGACCCACCTTCTAAAGTTGGTTTGATCTTTCCTACTTGGGACTCTAATAGATCTCAAGACCCTAATATTTTTTACTTATCTATGAGATAACTAGAACCACTAGATTCATCTCTAAAGGCTCCTTCCTCCCCTTTAGTTTTGGCTTCTCCTCTAGCTCTCTCTCCCCATTTTGTTGTCTCTTTCTCAATAGATGATCTTTGTTACTCCAAAACTAGATCCCAAGGCTAAAGTTATTCTCCATGGAAATTTCTTTAGTCATCTAGCCTCAAGCCTTCAATGAGACTCTACAAGAGTCCACCATCTTCAAAGACATCACTATATCATTGTAACACACATTGGAAAAAGCCTTTGTAGAGATAGTAGACAAGGATGAAAGTGTCAATGGGGAAATTGAGTACACAACTATTGAGGACTATGGTGGTGGAGACCCTCTTGACCTAGAGGCTCTCTCAGGCATCCCTCAGAAGAGACAAATTTCTCAAACCTCTTCAAAGAAAGAAAAATATAAAGGAAGATGAAAAAACATGGAAGAAAGTTAGTCACATTCCAATTGGAAGTAGTTGGATGTGCTTTTATTCATACCAAATTAAGATCAAGAAAGGGGTACCCCCCCCCACCTTCTCCTAGGAGAAATGGAGATTCTTTCTTGGAATGCTAGGGGTTGCAATGCCCTTCACAAAATTTATTTGATCAAATGATGTATTAGTCAAACTCATCTAGATATTATTATTTTACAAGAGTTAATGTTAAGTGGATAGGAGTGTTGGAAATATTTAGGATGAGATAGGTTACTGAGAGGGGAGGGGTGGATCAGTAACTTATAAAACTTTTATACAATTCAACATTTTAACCTTTCACTATTCATTCATCTAATCTACTGCATAACTGAAAGAACAAACATTCATTGCACATGTACACAAAGATTTGGTGACTCAAAAACCTTCCAAATAGAAAGTAAAACTGGGGTGGGGATGATGCCCACAAAACTTCAATACTGCAGTATAAAGTTGGCTTGTTAAGGCTTACAATGATCACTTCTGGTGATCTGCCCTGTTAGGAGCAAGTAGGACTCTAGATCCACCTTGTTAGAGGATTTCCAAACATACAATGAAGTATGCACTCTATTAGGAGATTTACAAAAATACTGTTAAGTCTACCCTATTAAAGGATTTATAAAATGATTCACCTGTTAGGATGAAGCAGTGGTTCTGCTTACAACTATTTGCTGATAAGATCATTTTTGCACTGATCACCTGATGTGATAGATATAACTTTTTTGCTCCTATGTTGACCTTGTTGTATCCCTTTTACTTTGCTGTTGATTTTCAATATCCTCTTTACATGCAAACATCAATCTCTTCCTTTATATCTTTTTCACACACACCATACCATACTACAAATGATATCATACATTACATATATACCATTCCATTATTTACAACTGCAAGGTCAGCCAAAACATAAGTGAACAAAACATTACTGAGTTGGCTAGATAGTAGAAAACTCGAGTTTCTCAAGCTGACTCGATGACCTTCTGATATTCGACATCCACTGCATTACTCAGCATCATCATGCACTCGGTAGAAGTAGAGGCTCGGTTCATTCTAGCCACACAACACTACTTGGAACTCGGTAACCATTGGTGACTCAGTAGATATAGTGTCACTTAGTAGAAACTAACTTTTAATTTTTGTTTACCTTGCTTTTCTTGATGAACGCTGAGTTCTTCATTTACCTTGCTTTGCTTGGTGAACACTGAGTTCTTCATTTACCTTGCTTTGCTCGGTGAACACTACTGAACTTATAAGGTAACCACTGAATGCTCGGTATACGTGATAAACTAGATAAGCATTCAGAATTGAATAAGTGTTTGCACTAATGACAAATATATCATGATTCCAACAATCTCCCCCTTTGGCATTAGTGACAAAAACACTTATGAGCCAAAACTTATGTGCAAAATTTGACGTACTAATTCACATATATCTCCCCCATACAATATGCATAGAATATTTACAAATATTTCTATCTTTACACAAGGCTTCCGTATTTACATATATCTCCATCTCTTCTCTCTATCTCTTCTTTGGTACTCTATCTCCCCCTTGTTGACAATAATGCCAAAATAAACGAAATGTATTTACATAGAAACACCAAAATGAGAGATAAACTCATAATGTACCTTGAGAATAAGAGCCAAAGTCTTATCCCAATTTTCTTGCAAAATTTTGTAGGTGGAGAGTGCTATTTGAATTTCAGCTGAAAGTTTAATCATGTGATCTGCAACTGAAAAATTATTGTCATGGATCAATGCTTTGGAGTAGACAATATGTTTCTACATTGTGTCCATGATAGGAAGGATCATATTCTGAATATCAATCAAGGTAGATCTGATCCTTGCTTCCTCTCTCAACAATTCTACCTACTTTTCTGACAAAAATCTAATTCGAGATGATGGGATGAACTTGAATTGGGGTCAAGTTGCAGCATTTGGGCACTAACCTTCATATCCTCATCAATTTTATTTAATTTTTCTTTGATCTCCTTGGTATACTCGGTAACATCACAAAGTTTGGCAAAAGGTGAAGTTACATTATTAAAAGAATTTTCAAGATTGACCAAAATTGTGGACAATTCTACCTATTTTATTGCAATGTGTTGAGCAATGTGCTCAAGCACCTTATTATCAAATTTTCTTTCAGCCTTTTCAATCAATTTTTCTTGACCAGAGGTGTCTTCATTGAATTTATTTACAACCTCTTCTAACTGAATCAAAATGTGTTGAGTAGAATCTACTTCAACACCTATAGCTTTTGTGATTATATTCCTGTCATTCTCAATTATTCTATACTCCTTATCCCTTTCAGACCTTAACTGCTTCTGCATAGCCTTAATCTCTATTAGTTGACTAGCATACCTCATCTCTTCAATGGTAGCATTTTTATAGTCAATTTTTGGAATCACTATCTCTATGTCTAAGTTAATATCTTTAGGAATTTCCTTTCCAGTGATCAAAAGTCTTAATGGTTGCTTTTGTTTAACTTTTGTGATGACTAGTTTGACCTTAGGAATAGACACAATAGTGGAGATGGAAGGGCTAGCAGTGAAAACTGGGATAGGACTTGAGCATTGAGTGCAAATAGGAGTATTTACCAGATCAAAAATTGGAATACTTCCCAAAAATGATGATACACTCGGTAATGCAGTATCTAAACTAACTAGATTTGAAGTAGATGTAGATAATGCTAACAAAATTGTAGAACAAATTGGAACTGACAAAATTGTGGAACTTACTGCTATACCAACTGAAGATGATGGAGTTGAGGAGGCTGACTCGATAGCTAAAGAAGTAATAGTCAGCTCGGTAGATGAAGTGCTTGGCACATATGTTTTAGATACCTGGAGCTGAGAGGAGGCTAGTGAAGATTGAGCAATTGATGTGGCAATTGTGCTCACAATCTCACTTGTAGAAGCTATCTCCTTAGTGGATGAAATAGTTTTTGGTGGAGAGTGAGCAAGGGATGCAATAACTGTTGCTGCAATTTTTACTGGATCATCTTCCTCCTTATCTTCCTCTTTAGCTTCTTTCTCCTTGTCTTCTTTCATTAATGCATGCAGCTCTCCTGGTGAGACTATGATGGATGGAGTGCCATCAATATCATCACTGTCACTGTTGTCATCATCCTTGATTTCCATTGGTTCTTCACTAGGCTTATACAGATGATAGATGTTTTTCCACATGTTTGTAGCATCATTTACAACATGCTCAATGTCTTTGATCAAAATTAAACATGTGAGAAATCTGATCATCATTTTACCTTCATGGTTTTTTATTGCAGTTTTTACTTCTACTCCAGTGAGACTTGGTTGAAGATTCTTTAGGGATTGCTCATAGATGTCTTTTACCATTTGGGTGGCTGACTCCCATCTTAGTTGCAATCTCTCCAATAGTTCTTTTGATATTTGGGAGGCAAGCTGGTCCGGGGAGTATTTCCATTTACCCATCTTGTTGAGTACCAGTTCCTCTATCTGCATTTTCTTAGCATCTGTTCTAGTTTCAAATTTCAATGCCTTGAAATTTGTGATGCCTACTCCTTCTTCCAATTGTTTAAGCCTTTCCTCAAATGTGGGTGTAGCCCTAACTAGTATAGGTTCCTGCTTACCTTTTCTGGTTCTTCTTGTGAATACGGCAGTAGGCTTCTTCTTAAGTTTGGTAATTATTGCCTTACCTTTCTTCTTCGGGGGTTCTTCTTGAGATTTTTGTTCTTCTTTTTCTTCTTCTCCTCCTTCTTCTTCATCATCTCCTTTATCCTCACCTTTTCCTTCTATTAGCATAAGAGGGCCAGATGCAGTTTTCAATTTTGCTATCTTCCTCTTGCCTTTGCTTATGGCTTGTGGTAGCTTGATTTCAAGCTCAATTTTGGCCTTTGCTTCATCATAGGTTCCAAAAGTTGGTTGCCTTGGGTCTACTAGCTCATTTACCAGTGCTTCTATGATGTCTCTGGCTTCATCAATATTTACCTCATAGAGAAGAGGTTTTACCCATGCAACTCAGGGTCTGACTGCCTGGATGTACACCACAGTCAACCATAAAGCATACATCATCTCTGTAATCTTCAACTAATTTTGGTGGAATCCAGAACCTGTTATTCATTCTCTCCTTGAAATATTCAAAATAATTGTCCATGATGCTATCAAAATTTTCACCCATCTCTGCTACAAACTCATTTATCTGATACAAAATTGGAATGTCTTTTCTCCATACGACAGTTCCTTTAGATGGAAAGAATTTTTGAATGTAGAAAAATAAACAGATCAACAAAGAATCGAATTTACAAGGGTTATTCTTGGAAGTCCTTATACTATCCATATTTTTATTCAATTGTTTCAGAAATACTTCAGACAGATCAAATTCAAGGTTTTTCTTTACAATCTTGAGGGCCAAATCCATAGCTTCACAAGGTACACTATTCAATCTACTAGAACTGTATACTTTATATGCAATTACATGAATGCCAAATCTTAGTTTGACATCTGATATAGTGTTGACCTTTAAACCTCTACCATCCCACTTGGCTAGGGTTTGCTTCTGTAGCTCCTCCCGACCTAGGGTTTTGGTGGCTTTTTCTTTACTGAGCATAGGGAGACCCGTGATTTTGTGAATCATCTTCTTTGTGATTAGCACTGGCTTCTCTGACCATAATTGTCCATTATGCACCCGAATCAAGATATATCTAATCTATTTGGTTTAGAAGTTTCGAGGCATATACGAGATATGAGTCAAGCCTTTGGTTTCAAGATGCTTGAACTCAGGTTGCAAAGAGCCATCTACACTCATTTCACCTAGGGCACTATCTATCTCTAGGTTTCAGATTTCTTGAATAGAACATTTGAAATGAGTATGAATATCATTGATAAGAAGTACCTTAGGTGGTATTTTTGATTGAGCTCCAGTTGGGTCGAGTGATTCTGCAATGGTCGAAACAATCTTGAAGTTGGGCGCTTTCCATTCTGTACCCTTTACCAACATTTCTGAACCTCTTTTTTCCTTGGTGTTGTTGGTGCTTGCGAATGCCATAGCTACTCGGTAAGTATAATAAAATCTTGAACAAATTCTTCAGTTGAAAATCGCTTGAAATCGCTTGGTATTTTCTCTAGATTCACTGGAAATCTTTTAGCTCTGAGTATTCTTAAGTCGCGTGAAAAATGAAATTGAATTCTACCCTTTTGATGGAAATACTATCATTAATGCTCAGTACGAAGGTAGATGAGATGACATAGTGCTTGCCAGTCTGTCATTGATTTACTTGGTAAAACCTTGCAACTCGGTGGTCAAAAAAAATCTTTGATACTCCCAACCTAGCTCAGTAAGGTCTTTAACCAACCTTGCTCGGTAGATGCAACATGGTGAATGATAACTTTTCTTTGGTCCTTGAATCTAAAATATTGATTTGATCATTTGCACTCTTTCACTCTAGAACTGCTTGAGATATGGCTTGATGATGCAGTTCTTGATTCTTCTTAAATCTAATTGGAAATGGTGGAGTCACCCATTTCTTGAGTGACATGACCATCATTTGAATTGTCTTGCTCGATAGATTTAGGAATCCATTGTTGTCTCATATGCTTCCGAATGTTATTAGCTTTAGCTTTCTTTTCATCTTCAATTCTTCTAGTATTCATGCAATTCTTGGCTATATGACCAAATTCAGTACATGTGTAACATCTTATGGTTGTATCCTTCTTTCTTAGGTGATTTCTTGCACAGTTTATCCCAATGTGTCCATATTCTCCACAATAGTGACACCTAGACCAAGTATTGTAGTCCCAACCAAATATTGCTTTGATAATTTGTTCTGCTGGATTGAATATTTTTCATTTAAATTCAGATGCCTTGTGACCTTGTTTCTTGCATTTGTGACATTTCCCTTCAAATTCTAGTTTCTCTTTGCATTCATTAACTTTGTGACCATGTTGATTGCAGTTGAAGCATTTTCCATTGAATTTTCCTTTTCCATTACTCCAACATTTGTTTGATGTATGACCTATCTTGCCACAGTGATTGCAAGTGGGTCTTTGATTCCTTTGGGCACCTTGTTTGGAGGATTCACCTTCTTCCTTATATCCAAGACCGGCTTTACCTTTTTGTCTATGAAAGTTTTGCTCACTTTGCTAATTTAACTGAGTCATGTCTGCTTGAGATTTCATCATTCTCTCATTGATTTTCTTTTCAATGATCAAGTCATTTTCCAAGCTTTCATTGATTGGTCTTTCAGATCTTAGATCACTTTGTAAGCTTGCATTGATTTTTTTTTCAGTGATTAAATCATTTCTCAAACTTTCATTCTCGGATCTTAGATTCATTATTTCTTCATTTGCATTAGATAGTTGACCTACAAGATTTTCATGTTGAAGGAATTGATTATTTCTTACTTCGAAGTCTTCATTTTCCTTGTTTCTCTATTCCAAAACTTCACATAGCCTGATTGATTGGATTTATTGTTCTCTTTTAAGCTTTCTTACTTCTTCCTGTAGAGAACCATTCTTTGTTAGGAGTTCTTTGATTGCTTCATTAGCTTCATTTGA
This sequence comes from Cupressus sempervirens, assembly GCA_028749045.1. NCBI lineage: Eukaryota > Viridiplantae > Streptophyta > Pinopsida > Cupressales > Cupressaceae > Cupressus > Cupressus sempervirens. Next base: position 57,235,779 of record CM053784.1, on the reverse strand, counting down.
ACTGCTTGATAGTAAAAGGTCTTCAATCTTTTCTTCAACATACTGATGATAATTCATTTGTCTTGCAAGTTCCTTCCTTCTTTTTAGAGATTGAGAAAGATGCTCCTTCACTTCTTTGAGTTAAGCCATGGCCATTTCCAAATCTAGCTTTTCATTTTCAATAGATTTGTCAAGTCTAAATATCTCCATTGTCCTTGATCTTTGCTCAAGTTGTCAAACGTTATCCTAAGAACCACAATGCTCTGATACCAATTGTTGGAAATATTCAAGATGAGATAGGTTACTGAGAGGGGAGGGGTGAATTAGTAACTTATAAAACTTTTATACAATTCAGCATTTTAACCTTTCACTATTCATTCATCTAATCTACTGCATAACTGAAAGAACAAACATTCATTGCACATGTACATAGAGATTTGGTGACCCAAAAACCTTCCAAATAGAAAGTAAAACTGGGGTGGGGATGATGCCCACAAAACTTTAATACTACAGTATAAAGTTGGCCTGTTAAGGCTTACAATGATCACTTCTGGTGATCTTCCCTGTTAGGAGCAAGTAGGATTGCTAGATCCACCTTGTTAGAGGATTTTCAAACATACAATGAAGTATGCACTCTGTTAGGAGATTTACAAAAAGACCATTAAGTCTACCCTATTAAAGGATTTATAAACTAATTCACCTATTAGGATGAAGCAGTGGTTCTGCTTACAACTATTTGCTAATAAGATCCTTTTTGCATTGATCACCTGATGTGATAGATATAACTTTTCTGCTCCTATGTTGACCTTTTCGTATTCCTTTTACTTTGCTACTGATTTTCAATATCCTCTTTACATGTGAACATCAATCTCTTCCTTTATATCTTTTTCACACACACCATACCATACTACAAATGATGTCATACATTACATATATACCATTCCATTGTTTACAACTGCAAGGTCGGCCAAAATATAAGTGAACAAAACATTACTGAGTCGGCTAGATAGTAGAAAACTTGAGTTCCTCAAGTTGACTCGGTGACCTTCTGATACTCGGCATCCACTGCATTACTCGGCATCATCATGCACTCAGTAGAAGTAGAGGCTTGGTTCATACTAGCCACACAACACTGCTTGGAACTCGGTAACCATTGGTGACTCGGTGGATATAGTGTCACTCAGTAGAAACTAACTTCTTCGTTTACCTTGCTTTGCTCGGTGAACACTGAGTTCTTCATTTACCTTGCTTTGCTTGGTGAACACTGAGTTCTTCATTTACCTTGCTTTGCTTGGTGAACACTGAGTTCTTCATTTACCTTGCTTTGCTCAGTGAACACTAAGTTCTTCATTTACCTTACTTTGCTCGGTGAACACAGAGTTCTTCATTTACCTTGCTTTCCTCGGTGAACACTGTTGAACTTATAAGGTAACCACTGAATTATTAGTATACGTGATAAGCTAGATAAGCATTCAGAATTGAATAAGTGTTTGCACTAATGACAAATATATCATGATTCCAACAAGGAGTTGGTATGTTTTTCAAGGTATTTAAAAATTAATAATGTTATCTTATTAAGGCAAGGCATGTGCAAGATCATGGTATACCAAAAAGTGGCAATGTGAAAAAAATGGAGTTTTAAAATGTTTTAAAGTGTTTCAAAATCCAGTCTGACATTTTTTCATCGATCCTGATACCAAGGCAAAAAGGTTAGGCCAAACCTTATTAGGTATCTGATCCATTATTAGGTACCTGATATCATATCAGTATCTGATATGAGATCGGATACTCGAAACCTATGATTTGGAATTTATTTATTTTATTTTAAAAAAAAAAAGAAGAGAAAAATAGTCATTTTCAGCCGACAGTGTTTTTTACTTCTATTTTGGGTATTAGATCCGAGAATGGGTATACAATTGAGGTAAGTAATTTTTTAATGTTTTTAATGGTTTTGAATGAATTTTATTTAAAATTAGATTTTATTTAATGGTTTTTAATGAATTATATATAAAATTAGGTTGTTTTAAATAGAAATTGTTGATTTATTTTATTTTAATTAAAAACTTAAAATGTTGTTTTACAATTTTATAGGTATGGATAACCAAATGATATTGATGACACCGAGCCATGAAACATTGTTCCTTGAAACCCTCCACTAAATGATCCAGTACCCCCTCAAAATCGTCCACTAAATGATCCCCTACCCCCTCAAAACCCTCCTCAAATTGAAGATTTGATACAAGAAAATCTTACCGAACTAAGGGGTTTACAAACCACATATAGCACAATACCTGCATTGGCTCCCATATTATCCACATTAAAAACCATAGTGGATAATATTTAAACACTTAACAATGAGCAAAATGTTGCTCTTCACTAGCGTGAGCAAATACATTCCATGTTTGATGATGGGTTGGACTATGATGAGGTTGCAGGCCTAAACATAACTAAAGATGATATGGTTAACCTTATTGCGAACCCAAAAACTGGTAAAATTGTAGACTGCAAAAATCCCAAACTATCAATTAAATAGTGCACAAATGAGGCTATGCGTGTGAATTTTTGGGATTGTTGGTGGATGGTTTTTGACAAACCTCCACACAACAATTTAGAGGTGCCATTCTATTCCATTAAAAAATTGTATGTTGAATTTGTGCTAGGCCTCAAGGTGAACTACTAGAGCATGAGGCCCAACATGGGTGTAGGAGGAGGAGCTCTTCAGGATAGACCCTTTGCCAGTAGAAGAAAGCTGGCAGTTTTGTCCCCCCTATTGATGTCTCCCACCCTCCTCCAATGTAACATCTTGATATCAGTATAGAGGTTGGCTCTTAGACTGTTAAAGCCATCCATAGATTAAGTAATTTATTGATATCTCAAGCTAGGTCAGTATTGCCTCTCGTTGATGATGCTAGTGTGAGTTCATCGTTGGCAAGCTCATCACATGTTTGTGTGCCCCATACTTACATAACGTGCAAGAATATTTTTTTGGGTCCCATAGGTGATCTTTCAAAATATTAGCTTCTATTTGAGGAGGATGATACACTAGATGTGCCTACAGAGACTACACACCTTGATGTGAGAGAGGAGGGGCATGTAGAACCATGAGATCCTTCTGTGTCAGTATGTGTATAATTTTTTTTTTTATGGCATATTCAATTTAAAGTTAATTTTTATAATAGAGTAATTGTAGCCCATACTGACTTATACATGTATGTGATCTTCCTTCATGTTTAGTTGATGACTAAAGAGGAGCTCAAACAAGTTGATGATGTCATGCTCTCAGCTATTTCATTTGGCCTTGAGACATCTATGGTACATTATGTTGTGTCCTCACTATTTTTCTATTTGATATTGGAACATATATGGTTTCTAATCTTTCTTTTTTCTTGCAGGTATCACTTGTTAGTGGCAAGCATGAGTACGAGGGGTGAGGCACAACCCATTGACAAGGGAAAGGTAATTAGGTACTATTAAATTGATTAAGTATTGATGTACTCTTGTAAAATGTTTGTACTAATGAAATTTAATTACATTTTTTATTGTACAAGGCATGGCTACTAATGATGAGTCCAAGTAGATTCAGCATCATAGACCCTCTAGCATTTCCATTCACAACAAGAGCCCCATCGTATGTATAAGTATCATTTATTTGTTATTTTCCTTATTTTTCATGAATAAATTCAAAACTAATTTCCATGATATTAAAAACTAGGATTTTGTATCTCATAGGAAACACCTATTGTGTAGGAGGTTGGACGTTAGAGTTTTGTATCTTTGCCCACGCAACCATTATATCTAGAGGAGGAGTCGACAAAGGTAAGTTTTTGTTTGAATTGTTGATTATATGTTATAAATTTAGTATGATATGAATTATAATAGTATAGTTTAAGTTGTAGATCCATCTGACAAATATACTTAAACATATGCAGGCCACAACCAACCAAGTTTCAGAAATCTTGACATATGAGAGAACTCCTAACTATCACAGGAGGTCTACAAGAGAGGTATTTATGATGAAATTTTTTAACTATTTATTCATTTGAGTAATTCAATGGTAGATACATAGAATCATATAAATTTAGTAGTCTAACTTTGGGTTTTCTTTTTTTGTTTATGTAGGAGGCATCTAATCACCTAGTTTAGGAAAGAGGCTACATTTTGATGATCCACCAACAACATAGGATAGTATAGTTGTCATAGGATGCATCATGAGACATTTTGAGATGGAATATGCCACATTGTATACAGAAACATTGATATTATACACATTTCAATGGCATGATCAACCACATTTTATATATTTGTATTATAATATTATAGTTTAAGTTGTAGATCCATCTGACAAACATACTTAAACATATGCAGGTCACAGCCAACTAGGTTCCACAAATCTTGACATATGAGAGAACTCCTGACTATCATAGGAGACAAGAGAGGTATTTATGATGAAATTTTAAAATATAAATCTTCATTAAAAAAAGGATCATTATTCATTTGAGTTATTCAATGTTAAATACATAGAATCATATAAATTTAGTAGTCTAACTTTGGGTTTTCTTTTTTTGTTTATGTAGGAGGCATTTGATCCACCTAGTTCAAGAAAGAGGTTGCATTTTGATGATCCACCAACAACATAGGATAGTATAGTTGTCATAGGATGTGTCATGAGACATTTTGAGATGGCACATGCCACATTATATACAGAAGAATTGATATTATACACATTTCAATGGCATGATCAACCACATTTTATATATGGACCTATGTATTTTGATATATATTTGCATAATGTGTCTATGGATACATGAACTTTTATATATATTTGTTTAATTTGTCTATGGATACATGTATTTTGATATATATATTTTTTTCATTTATGTGCACAATGATATACATATTAATTTAGTATAGTATTGTTCAATTTATCGTGGATCATGTATATTATTCATGTTTATGGAATATCATTCATTTTGATCATGTTTGTTATATTCGATTCAAATGCAATCATTTATGAAGAACATTTTAACAACCTTTATTATCAAATTTTTGATGCAATATTTAATTGAAATTATATCATATATGTTTAATTTGAAATAGGGGTGTCACTAGGTTATTGTGGACCTCGACATTACCATCTTGTATCATTCCACATTTCACCAATAACCCCCATGAGCTCCAAGTTACGACCCTGAAAAGATCAACCTCCAAACGCACTTAGAGCATCTTTGAGACTCTTCAGTACGGAGTGACCACAAACATTGTAGGTTGTCTTCAACCAAAAAAAGGGTGTCACTAGGGTTCACCCACCCATACGGAGCTAATGGAGCTGATTATTTGATGCCAAGATCAACAATTTCAAAGTAATGTAGTCATGCACCAATGAACTAAGGCACACTGCAAGTTTTGGCATCAAGCAAGATTGTTGTGCCAAATCCAAATGGAATGTGATTTTTATAAGATGAGATAGATTATTATAGACCTCAACATCACCATCTTATAGCATTCAATGTTTCTCCAATAGCCCCCATGAGCTCTAAGTTATGGCCCTTGGAAGATCGACCTCCAAACGCACTTAGAGCATCTTTGAGACTCTTTGGTATGGGGTGGCTACAAATGTTGTAGGCTCTTCATGGCCGGAACAAGGGTGTTAAAAAGGTTCACTACCCATCTGGAGATAATGGTGTTGACGATTCAATGCCGAGATCAGCGGTTTCAAAGTTATTTAGTGATGTAGCAATAAACTGAGGCACGCTACAAGTTTTGGCATCAAGCAAGATCGATGTCCAAATTCAAATGGAATGTGATCTCTCTAAAATGAGATAGGTTATTATAGACCTCAACATCACTATATTTTAGCATTCAACATTTCACTGATAGCCCCTATGAGCTCTGAGTTATGATCCTCCAAACACACTTAAAGCATCTTCAAGACTCTTTGGTTCGAGGTGGCTGAAAATATTGTAGGCTCTTTGTGGCCAGAACAAGGGTGTCACTAGGGTTCACCCACCCATTCAGAGCTAATGGCACTAATGATTTGATGCCATGATCAGTGGTTTCAAAGTTACACAATGATGCATCAATGAACTGAGGCACACTACAAGTTTTAGCATCAAGCAAGATCGTTGTGCCGAATCCAAATGGAATGTGATCTCTCCAAAATAAACCTCAAAATTACCATCCTATAGTATTCAACATTTCACTAATATCCCCCATGAGCTCTAAGTTATGACCCTTGAAAGATCAACCTTCAAATGGACTTAGAGCAGCTTCGAGACTCTTCAATATAGGTTGGCTATGAACATTGTAGGCTCTCTATGGCCAGAACAAGGGTGTCACTAGGTTTCACCCACCAATTTGGAGCTAATGGCACTAATGATTTGATGCTTAGATTGGAGGTTTCAAAGTTACGTAGTGATGCACCAGTGAACTAAGGTACACTACAAGTTTTGGCATTGAGCGAGATCATTGTGTCAAATTCAAATAGAATGTGATCTCTTAGAAATGAGATAGGTTATTGTAGACATCAACATCATTGTCCTATAGTGTTTGACATTTCACTAATAACCCCCATGAGCTTTGAGTTATGACCCTCGAAAGATTGACCTCCAAATGCACTTAGAGCATCTTCAAGACTATTTAGTACGGGGCGGCCATGAACGTTATAAGCTCTCCATGACTAGAAAAAGGGTGTCAGTAGGGTTTACTCACCCATCCAGAGCTAATGGAATTGACTATTCAATGCCAAGATCAATAGTTTCAAATTTATGCAGTGATGCACCAATGAATTGAGGCACACTGCAAATTTTGGCATCAAGCAAGATCACTATGCCAAATTCAAACAACAGGTGATCTCTTTGAAATGAGATAGGTTATTGTAGACCTTGATATCATCATCTTGTAGGGTTTTACATTTCACTGATAGCACCCACAAGGTTCGAGTTATGACCCTCAAAATATTGACCTCCAAATGCACTTAGAGCATCTTTGAGACTCTTTAGTATGGGGTGGCCACGAACTTTGTAGGCTCTCTGCAGCTGGAACAAGGGTGCCACTAGGGTTGGTATTAAGTGAAAACATTATTTTTTAGCTCCTTCAAGTTTTTGGCATTGGGCACAATGCAAATTTGGTGTTAGTATTAAGTAAAAACACCATTTTTTAGGTCCCTCCACATTAATTGCATTAAGTAAAAACATCTTTGTTGATTACATTAAATCAACAAGTTTACGTTTACAATATCTCAAGTGTTTCATCATTATTACATCAATACACAACTACCAAAAATTGTAGTATCATAAATAGAATAGATTTTTCTTCATTCCACTCTTTATTTAATTTTTATCTTCATGCATGACTGCTCGTCATGATGTACCTACATTCTAATATCATTAAATAATTGTATTAAACAAGATAATAATCGGTTCACCAAATCATTATGAAAAAAAGAACATGAGAAGTAAATACACCTAGTAGAGTGCTCATGCAGGGTCCTCTCTCTACTTTAGCATCTCCAATAGGGCTTCATGATCAACATTAGTAATAGTAAAAAGTTCTTTTACTTTTGGTCTTCCTCGATGCTTCAACAACTTCACATTTTTTGCTATAATAAGATGTGAATATATGAGAATTGTTTTGTGCTTTTGATAGTCTTTGAATGCGGTAATTCCATCCTTCTAAGCATGTATGTTTGCAACCATGTTCCAACAATAACAACTGAACCAATAGGATATCTGAATCCATCATCATCTATAATTGGTTGTGCAAGCTTTTGTTTACCTCTTACACAATATGCTAACCAATAATTTTATTTCTCATCATTCCCTTGTGGTGCAACCACTGGTTGAAGAAGATCTGATAGATGGTTATGCTCAACTGAACTTTCTATTAGAAATAGGGATTACTTGGGGGGGTGTGAATCAGTAATCGAAAAACTTTAGTTGTCAATTGGATATTATTTCTTACTTTAAACCATACATAAAAAAGTAATAAAGTAATGTTGAATAGTAACACTAACCATGCATAAAGATAACTCATAACACTATATTTTGTTAACTAGGGAAACCATGGCCAAGGAAAAACCCCAATGGGGATGATACCCACTAGGTAATATACTGATATATAAGTTCCTTGTTAGAGGATGGACCTTTTTAGGAGTCCCTATTAGGAGACTTTGAATCCCTATTAGGAGATTCCAACCCTATTAGGAGTTGTAGTATAATGTATGCAAGATGAGCCCACTGCCTAAACATGCACTTTCAACTACAAGAAGAGCTCACTGCTCAAGTAAGTAATTTACTATTATATTCTTCTTTCCTTGACTAATATTTGATCTTAATCTCGATCTCAGATCACAAAATAGCTTTCACAAAACTTCACATATATCGCTTTCACAAAAGTTTGCATATAATTGCTCATATATAACAATTACATAATTACTTCACACTTCTTCATTGCAAAATGTCCTTTGCATAAATACCATGCCTTTACACAAATTGCTACTAGGTCAGCTAAGACCATAATACACATTTTCAACTTAGAGTAAACATCTAGGATGTCGGCCCTAATTGGACAAGTAATTATTTTGTAAACAAAATAATCCTTTCCTTTAATTTTGTTGTCCTATTTCGCTTCAAACACGAATATTCCTTTTTTCTATATAGTCTATACTAACTTCCGAGGTTATACACATCATCATCAACATGTATACTATCTCCATCTAACTTTGCTAGTCATAATATGACACCAACAACAAGTTATAAACAAAACAATACACTGTTGTATACCAAATTCCATACTTAGACAATTTTTTGAGTACCAAAAGCTAAGTATCTTTACTTCTGAGGTTTCTTATAAGCATGTACATCATGTGTTGCCATAAATGACAATAATTACATATCTCCATTAGTCAATTGTCAACACTTTCCATGTCATCATTTACGATAGAGGTTATGATAGACAATGGAGTAAGATAATGTGGAGCCCATGTGTCCACCCACTCACTTGACTCACAATGATCTCAATCACACTGAAAACAACTAGGACAAAATAAAGCTAGTTTTCATGTCCAAATGGTCCATGTACAAGAATCAGAGCTCTAGAATGAATACATTTTTGATGAATCTCTAATAGTAACACAATCTAATCTGTCACTTATGGAACCTTCCTCAACCAATGAAAAGAACATGTGTACTATTGAATCAAGAGTCCCCCCTGTGATAATGTTGAACTACACCAATCAACAATGCTATGAGCATCAAGAAGCTTTGCTCCTGAAATCTTCAATTGCTCCTTAACTAGAGATCTCTTCACACATGCCCTTGCTCTATCATGTTCCCCTTTCCCATGGTCTATGAGACACCCCCTCTCTACGTGCATCTTACACAACCAATAAAAAATGTGAGCATTCTTGAATTGACCTATGCAATTATCCAACCAAATGATATTTCTATCCATAGCAATTTCATGCTCCTATAAGAAATCAAACTAATTCTTGAAACAATATTGTACAAACTCATGAAAGTGAGATCTATCATCACTCATGTAAAAATGGTACTCTATAATAATCTTTCAATTATCTTCCACACTATTAGGGGCATGTCTATATGTTATGTGGAAAAAAATAGCAATCTAAATGGATTTTTAATACTAAGATTGTGTCTCATTTTGAGGTTGCAATGTGTAGTTCTCTACAAAGTCAAGAACCCATATAATAGTGCCAATGAGAAAAGTCTCCTTAAAGATTCTAAATTGTTGATCCAACCATCGAGACCTATGACTATGCCTCACAAACTTGTAGAAAATATTTGTCTTGAAATATAAAATAAAACTAGCCACACTGATTTTTTTTGCAACCAATTTACATCTAGAGTCCTCACTTGCACTCTTAAATGTGTATTTCACTATTTCATATACCTTTTTTTTTCACTATTGTCCTCCCAAGATCTTGTTCACACCCCTCATGGAAACATGTGTCAAACTTGGATGAGACACCACATTCTGAACTCTTCTCATTTAAGCGAGCATTTCTATAAAAGAAACAACCATTAACTGTAGGACATAAAAATTGATCTAGCACATCTTTTGATGATTTTGGAAGCCCACTAGCACCACAATTCTCCAACATTTCATTACTATGCAAAGTAGAATGGATGGAGCGTAATAGTTCATGGTGCATAGAAAAATCTACATGATATTTGCAACAACATGTATCTCAAATCTTAAGTGGAACACAATAAAATGGCTTCAAGGATTGAAAATCCCTTTGTGATACATGCAATCTTGCATGACTCTCTCTAAATTTTTTGAACAACATAGCTTGACTTAGCTCCAAATAATGTTTAGGATGTGGTGTGTAGTCTCTAATGCAAATTATTAACTTCAACACGTCTTTAGCATTAGGTGAGACTCTTGAGCTAGAGTGCCAAAGCTATGTAATTTCTTGCTTCACATCATTGGTTATTTTCTTATCAAAATGTGGAAGTCTCCCACCAAAAGCCCATGTATCATTTTGAAGAGGATCATCAATTCTCTCTCAACTAGTAAGTGTTCTTCTCAAAGCATTGTTGGCACCTGATTTAAAAGTGATTATTTACTACCAGTAGACAACAAAATGTATTATACCTAGAGGTAGCTAATTCTCATGGTTAGTATAACACACTATTACTTTGGGCCAACAACATGAAGCACTATGCCTCCTACACTTTTGGCTCTACAAAACCAAGGTGGGAATACCCTTAGGAATTTCAATTTATTTTTTGACTCTTACCCTTAATCCCGAAAACAACTGATATGGTCCAATTTCTCTAATTTATGTGTAATAAACATGAACTAAAATAGCTAACAATATCTTTTGAATTCTCACACACAAATGATGACCACCCTTATACACTTGATATAATGTTGGATAGATTTAGAATTTGAATATAAATTGGATATGTGCAGCAAGATTTACTTCAATTTGTATCTGTATCATATGATCGGTGCCTTATCCATTGTTACATAGAGTCAACTACTAGCAGGGGATCTAATTCAAATAACTTGTAGATGAATTTATCAACTGTAATCACCAATTCCCATTCTTGTGAATTATTCTTTCTATAAACTCACAGACCCTACTAACTTATTTAAGCACTTCCCTAATTCCTTGAATCAAAAGCAACAATAAAATCAGCATACAACCTATCCAGATTGCATTCACTCAATTAAACCTTATTTAATTGACCTCAAAGTAAATAAGCTTATAAAATGGAGACAAAAATTAATAAGACAAACATAATGTAAGTACCCTTTTTGCATTATCTTTTGAATAGATTGATACAACAACCAATAGAAACTCAATGAAACTCAGAATATCTTGTTGATCTTGTCATTAATATGTAAACATTAGAGAATACAAGACTTGAAAATTAAACTCCAAACAACTACACACAGTTGGACCGACTGTACTTTTCTTGAACAAAACAAAAATTATACAACTCTTGGATCATCACCATGCCTTGAAAACTCACTTATATAGATATGAGTTGTAACAAGCAAAGGGAAATTGTGACTGATAGTTGTCTTTTTGGCAAAGATATTTTAAACTTTGCAAACAGCCACAGAAGGATAAAATTTTGTGTAATAGAAAGTTAATACATCAAGAAATTCTTTAGTAGGTCCCATTTCTGTTACATCTCCTTGTGTTGTTGATTCTTTGATGTGCTATTGCTATTCTGAGTCTTCGTCATATACAACTACTATATTGGCCAATGATGAATCTTGTTGCAGTGCTTGCAAATCAATTTCTACTCGTGGGTTTTCACTATTTTCACCCTGAATTGACAAAACTACTTTTACTCTCGATTGTTCCTCTGTCATGTCCACATCCTGGGTTTCTGAACTTGTAACTGAAATTGATTATTGGCCTTTATTTTCTTCATCTCTCTAATCTAGTGTTGTTGTGTCAATAATCTGCACTTCATCCTCATGCACCTCATCATCATCTATTTTAGCTTCTTCAAACTGTTCATTAGAAGCAATCTCTGCCATCCACTTGTCAAAAAGTGTATCATCTAGCCAACTGAATTGCAAAATATCACTTTACTTTCTAAGCGCGTACTCAACTTCCCTATCAATACTAACAAAATCTTCTTTTAAAGAATCAAAGAATAATTGGACCTTCACCAATTCCTCTATCATGGTGGCCCACCAAACATGCCCTTTCTCATTGATAACCTTATTCATTCTCAAACAGAATAGGTCATCTAATTCCTTGGCCCATTCATCCTTATTCTTTAATTTATTCTTTCTAGCTAAAGCACGAGGGAACAAATCAAATTTCTCATTCTTATACTTGCTTAGATAAGAAACAACTTTCAATTGTAATGCAACCCTTATGTCATCAAAATATGACAGGTCATTAGCAATATCATATGTTTTTTCAATATCGTCATGGGAAGACCTTATAACAGAGTAACAGAAAAAAGTAATTTCTTTCCTTCTCTTTCCCCACTTACTGACAATGGGTTTCAAAATCTCTTCATGGGCTTTCAATTCTTCCCATATGCTTATTCCTTTCGCTAACTAATCATAAAACAATGGCCATTCAATTTTATCTACCAGATACATTAGACCTTTTCTCAATTTATCTTCATATTGTATATTTAGCTCTACATGTAATGCCCACAATTTGCTCTTTTCTTCTTCAAAGTCTTCAACTGTGTAATATTGTGGCCTTTGTGGGGTATCTAGCATCTCTATGAGAGGAGTGGATTTAAAAGGTTCCACTGGAGGGCAAGGATATGTGATTCTTGGCCTAGTAGACTTTCCCATTACATTATTTTTGAGTTCAATTCTTTTTTGAACTTCTTTATTATAGGCCTCCAAAACACTCTCATACTTACTCTGCAGTTCAAACATTGTCTTTTCTTCCTTTTCTATAGTGCCCAAGAACAAACTGAGATGTTCCAACACCCATGTGGAATGCTTGCACATGGGAGGTATCTACTACTCTTCTTACAATGATGTTTCCCATCAATCCTAAGTCATCTAGCTGTGATGAAACAACCTTGGATCCTTTCCTTAATGACCATATAACCAGAGCAGCCTGGTCCTCACTAAAAGCAGTACCTATGAATTCCTTCTTGCTTGGATCTTACAGGTCCAATTTATTTGAAACAAAATTAAAAAATAAGGCATCTGCTATATCCCAATTGGGTCGCAGTAGAATATTTGATGCTTTTGTCATCTACGTCCCTTCTTCAGGGGTTATACTTTGAAATTATTTTATCATTTCTCCTTTTACCTAATCCTGCAAGGCTGCCTCCTCTAGTTTAGGATGCTCTATTCTCAACTTGTTACATCTTTCCTCATACTTTCCTATGTTTGTTCGCCATGCAAACTAGTGGAAGGCTCTAGACTAAACAAAACTATCATCTGATAAAAATTGTTGACTAGCTTGTTTTGTTACAAGGTCTAATTCCCTCCTTTTAAAATCTGTTATTGTCAACTCTAAACTTGGCATAGGAGGCTCTTGGGGGTTTCCTGTTGGAATTATAGATGGAGTAACTGAGAGGGGGGGGTGAATCAATTACCACAAAAACAAACCCACAAATCCCTTAGATGTCTTAAATACCTATTTACTAATGATCACTATAAGATTGTTGTAACTCGATAGATAAACTAGTCACTGATCATCTAGCATTCATAATTATCAATATGCATGCAAAATTTAAATAAAATAAACACAAGAGACACCAGATTTAACATGGAAACCCAATATGGGAAAAACCACCAGTAACTAGCTACCAATTTTTCACTCTTCTGAAGTGAGCCTTGTTAGGAGCCAACCCTGTTAAAGGTTACAATACACACTATTAGGTGTGACCCTGTTAGAGGATTTAATCACCCTATTAGGGGTGGCCTCGCTAGAGGTCTTTAGAACAATTCAACTGAACTATCACCTTGTTAGAGGATTTACAAAATGGTTGTTAAACCAACTCTATTAAGATATTTGAAATCACTGCTACAATGGTTAGAAAGTAGCAATGAATTGACCTGAATAAGATGCAACTAAATTTGATGATAATAGATCTCTATTCAACACTATTAGATCCTTCATGATCAAATATAGCTTTGCTACTCCTCAATGAACTCTGATCATACTTCAAAATTCTCTCCTAGTCCTTCTTTCTCATTCACATCTATCATACACTTAGAATTTGCAACTTGACCTCTTGTATACACCATTCAAATTATCAAGTTAACTCATTCACAAGTTACATTTACCAATAAACCATACATCAGTCGGCTACAAATATTACATTAAACAAATAAACTCTATTTCATAAAATAATGGAATCCTTCATTGGTTGACCCTGCTTGGTAAATGTTGCTTCTAGAAATAATTTCCTAAGTTAACCATCTTAACTCGGTTAACACTGCCAATAGTGTCATGTTGTGATGGTTAAGTTGTTGTGTTATTATCCTTGCCATCAAGGTTCAAATCTAATGGGGATGAGGTCCCCCGTTTGTGGCCTCACTGGTTCATAGCTCCAGGTCAAAGCGTTTACCCCTCTTTAAAAAAAAAAAAAAAAAAAAAAACTCGGTTAACACTGCAAAAATTGCAAAATCTTTTGGCTGCCGAGTTAACTTGGTAAGAACTGCTTCCTGCACTATTTTCTCTTGATGACCGAGTGAGCTCAATAACAACTGAATTTCTTTTGCTAAACCTTGAAAGCTCGGTAGCAACTGCTTCCTACATTATTTTCTCTTGATGACCGAGCGAGCTTGGTAACAACTGAATTTCCTTTGCTAAACCTTGAAAGCTCATTAGCAACTATCTATGCAAGGTAAAGCCTGAGAATGCTCAGTAGACACTGTAAACCTTCTTTTCTAACCTTTTGAACTTGGTAACCTTTGTCTTTTACCTTGCTAAGTAGACTGTCTTTTGCCTTGCTGACCAACTGAGCTCGGTAGACTCTGTCTGATGACTAATATAACATTTGTGTAACATCAAAGACAACACACAATTGAACAATTGTATCCAACAATCTCCCTTTTTGGCATTGATGGCAACACAACATGTCATAGTAGAATGAAATTTGAAAATGGGTCTAAACAAGTCTTTACTTTATAGAAATCTCCCTCTTTCATAATAATCTCTCCCTCTTACACAAGCTCTCATTTTCTTGCAAATTTCAAAAAGATATGACAGTATACTCTCCCTCTTTGACAACACATGCCAAAGAAAACATAAATTAAATGAATACCATTGTACCTGATGTATTGATTCATATACAATGGCTTCATTACTTTGTTGCATCAACTGATAGATCTTCAATTTTGTTCCTGTTAATGCATCACTAAAACTATATTTTAGTGAGCTTCAGATAGGGGAATAACCCCTAGCTTACCTCTTAGATACAAGAATGTATCCTTAGGTAAAGGCTTTGGGAATATGTTAGCAATTTGTTCCTTTGTATGGACATATTCCAATCTGATTTCCTTTTCTTGCACCAATTCTCTAACAAAGTGATACTTTATAGCAATATGCTTGATTTTTGAATGCATCACTGGGTTCTTGGATATGTTGATTGCACTTGTGTTTTCACAAAACATAATAATAGGTTCTTTGATTTCTTGCTTCATACCTTCCAATAATTGTTTGAACCATACAATGTTTGAGTAGTTTACTGCTGCTGCAACATATTCAGCCTCTGCTATGGACTGGGATGTACAATTATGCTTTTTGCTTGTCCAAGAAACCAACCTCTTTCCAAGAAAGAAAGCTCCTCCACTTGTACTCTTTTTGTCATCAACATTCCTTGCCCAATTTGCATCAGTGAACACCTTTAAATCCATATTTCCTCCAAGTTTATACCATAATCCATAATCTTCAATTCCTTTTAAATATCTCATGATCCTTTTGATTGCCATCATGTGATTTTATTTTGGTTTTGCTGAGAATCTTGCCACAATTCCTACTGCAAGGGCAATGTCTGATCTTGTATGCACTACATACTGCAATTTTCCAATCATAGATCTATACAATGTCTGATCGACTTCCTTTGATTCATCATCTTTTTTAAGTTTCAATCCAGTACAGATAGGAGTCGCAACTAGTTTGTGGTCTTCCATACCAAACTTTTTTAGTATCTCCTTGATGTATTTAGATTGAGTGATGTAGATGCCATTCTTACTCTATTGAATTTGAAGACCAACAAATAATTTAATTTCACCAAACATTGACGTTTCAAATTCTTTGTTCATTTGTTCTAAAAATTCTTTACAAATATCATCATTTCTTATGAACAAAGTATCATTTACAAATATCTCTGCTAAAACAATCTTATTATCTGGTCCTTCCTTTATGTACAAACTACTGTTATCATTAGTTCTTTGAAAACCAATCTGAATAAGATAGTTATGCAATCTTTCATACCATGCTCTAGGGGCTTGTTTTAGACCATATAATGCTTTATGCAATTTTCAGACCATGTCCTTCTTGTTTGGATCAACAAAACCTTCAGGTTGTTCAATGTAAACCTCTTCATCCAATATGCCATTGAGAAATGCTAACTTGACATCCATCTGATAAACTTTGAATCCTTTGTATGCAACATAAGCAAGTAAGGTTCTAACACCTTCCAATTTTGCAACAGGAGCAAAAGTCTCACCATAGTGTACACCTTCTTCTTGAGAGTATCTTTTGCATACCAATCTAGCTTTGTTCCTTGATACCTTACCATCTTCATTTAACTTGTTTCTGAATACCCACTTAGTTCCAATTACATTTTTGTCTTTAGGTCTAGATACAAGAGTCCATGCTTTGTTTTTCTATATTTGTTCTATCTCTTCATTCAGCTTCAATCCAACTTTCATTTTCTAATGCATCTTTGACATTTCTAAGTTCAAAATCAGCAAGTAAACAAGTGCCTTTCAACTTACTTCTTGTCATTGTTCCTTTCGATTTGTCTCCAATGATCTAATCTAGTGCATGATGCTTCTTGACATACTTGGATAACACAGGCTCCTTGCCTTTTGAATGACTTACATTGTTATCCTTCTGTGTCTCAACTTCTAGTTCTAGATCTGGTTGCTCGGGCTTGGTAGATGTTGATTCAGTAGCTTCTGTTTGCAACTCGGGTTCTTGCAACTCGGTAGGCATTAGCTCAGTTTTAAATTCTTGCAACTCGATTACTAAAGACTCTGGAGTTGAAGATTCCTAATTAATAGGTATATTTAGCATTGTATCAGGTTCAATGTAAACAAATCTCATGTAGTCTTCAGGTTCCCTTTTGATGTCTTCTTTAGTTCTTTTTGAAAACTCATCCACTTTCACATGTGCACTTTCTATGACTTTGTGAGTAGATAGATTCAAACATCTATATGCTTTACTTTTGCATGAATATCCTAAAAATATTCCTCCATCACCCTTTACATCAAATTTACCTTTTCTAGATTCTTTCAAAATGTAAGATTTGCTTCCAAATACTTTTAGGTAACTTACATTGGGTTTGTAGCTATACCACAACTCATAGGGGGTCTTGAATGAGTACTTTTTCAACTGTACTCGGTTCAAGGTATGAATTGTAGTGCTGATAGCTTCCTTTCAGTATTTGATAGCAATGCTTTTCTCAATCATTAAGGTTCTTGCACAATCCATGATAGATCTGTTCCTTCTTTCAGCTATTCCATTTTGTTCAGGAGTTCCTGGTGCTGAAACCTGTCTTTTTATTCCCCTTTCAATGCAAAAGTTATTGAATTCATGTGAAATAAATTCACCACCTCTGTCAAACCTTAAACATTTTAGTCTTTTGCCTGTTTCCTTTTCCACTATGGCCAAATACCATTTGAACTTTTCAAATGCTTCTGATTTCTCTCTTAGGTACATGACAATCATCATTCTTGAATAATCATCAACAAAAAGAATGAAATTTTTTTCACCAATATAGCTTTCAATGCCAATAGGTCCACATAAATTAGTATGCACAATTTCTAAAATTTCTTCAGACTAATAGTTCTTGCTTTTAAAACTAGTTTTTTTCATTTTGCCAATTTAACAATTCTTGCATAGACCAACCTTAGGTTTCTATATGTTAGGAATGCCTCTTACTCTCTTGAATTTACTTATTTTTATCAAATTGTCAAAGTTTACATGACACAACCTCCTATGCCATAACCAACTTTCTTCAACTTGAGCAATAAAACATGAACATTCACCAAGTTCAAGATAAAATAAGTTACCTTTTGTTTGAGTGCCTGATCTAATTAGCTTTCTTTTGCCATCCAACAGTCTTTCTTTTCCATGCATAAATTCCACTTTGAATCCATTATTGAGTAGCTGTACCACACTCAGTAGATTATGCTTTAGTCCTTCTACCCAATATGCATTATCACATACAAGTTCCTTGGTCAGTGAGATTCTTCCTTTTCCTCTTATACAACAAGGCTCATTGTTACCAAATCTTACACTGCCACCATCATAGTCTTCAAAGTGTTCAAGCTTAGTTTTATCACCAGTCATGTGATGAGAACAACCACTATCTATAATCCATGTATCATTTTTGCTCACATGAGAAATGAGTGCCATTTCTTCATCATTATCAGATTCATCCTTTACAGTAATGTAAATAATTTCATCTTCTTCTTCATCATCAGAATCATTAGAATCTTTTGCCATGAAACATATTTTCTTACCTTTATCCTTGAATGATTTGAGGTTTTTCTTGCCATTACATTTGTGACCTTTCTTCTCATCCTTGTTCTACTTATTTGGGCACCTAGCAGCAATATGTCCAATTTCTTCAGAAGAAAAACAGATTAGAGGAACCTTACCTTTGTATTTTCCTTTGCCTCTTGAATATTTCCTTGCTAGCAGAGCTTCAACCACTTCAAGATCACTGTCTGAACTCTATTTTGATTCTTCATCACTATCTAATTGAGGATCCTTTTACTTTTTGCCTTTTTCTTTGAGTGATCCTTGGATTCAAATGTTGATTCAATGTTCTTGGCAGCTAGAACATAATTATCATAGTTGTCTAGCTCAAATGTAGTCAATCTTCCAACTATGGCCTCTAAATTTATCTTATGATTTGCTTCACATCTTCTTTCTTGAATTGCAGAGACTCTGATTGCATAAATGGGAAGTAGAGTTCTAAGAACTTTACTTATAATTGTCTCCTCCTTGATATCTCCTCCAAATGGATTGATTGCACTAACACATGTTTTAACTCTTTCAACATATTTGGCAATGCTTTCATCCTCTCTCATCCTCATTTGATCAAATTGTCCTCTCAAAATTTCTACTTTGGCTCTTCTCACATTATCATCTCCTCCATAGATCTCTTTTAGCTTGTTCTACATTTCAAAAGCGGTTTTGCAATTCCTGATGTCATCAAATTCTTCATAACTTAGAGTAGATGCTATATCTATCATCATGTTGTTGTGAGTCTTCTTTTTAGCAATATCATTGACAAATAATATACCAGAAGGTTCTTCATATTTTTCATCAAGGTACTTCAGCCCTGTATCACCAATGGAAGCCAGATGAAGTCTCATCAACCCCTGCCATGCTAAGAAGTTGTCCCTGTTAAGTCTTGAAAATTCCCTCTTATAAGACATCCTGGCCTTTGGCTTAGATCCTTGAAATCTTTTCCTGCAAGCACCAAAAGCTCTGATACTAATTGTTGGAATTATAGATGGAGTAACTAAGAGGGGGAGTGAATCAGTTACCACAAAAACAAATCCACAGATCCCTTAGATGTCTTAAATACCTATTTACTATTGATCACTATAAGATTGTTGTAACTTGGTAGATTAACTAGTTACTGATCATCTAGCATTCATTATTATTAATATGCATGCAAAAGTTAAATAAAATAAACACAAGAGACACCATATTTAACGTGGAAACCCAATATGGGAAAAACCACCAGTAACTAGCTACCAATTTTTTACTCTTCTGAAGTGAACCCTGTTAGGAGCCAACCCTGTTAAAGGTTACAATACACACTGTTATGTGTGACCTTGTTAGAGGATTTAATCATCATGTTAGGAGTGGCCTCACTAGAGGTCTTTAGAACAATTCAACTGAACTGTCACCTTGTTAGAGGATTTAAAAAATGGTTGTTAAACCAACTCTGTTAAGAGATTTGAAATCATTGCTACAATGGTTAGAAAGTAATAATGAATTGACTTGAATATGATGCAACTAAATTTGCTGATAACAGATCTCCATTTAGTACTATTAGATCCTTCACAATCAAATATAGCTTTGTTTCTCCTCAATGAATTATGATCATACTTCAAAATTCACTCTTAGTTCTTCTTTCTCATTCACATCTATCACACACTTAGAATTCGCAACTTGACCTCTTGTATATACCATTCAGATTATCAAGTTAGCTCATTCACAAGTTACATTTACCAATACACCATATATCAATCGGCTACAAATATTACATTAAACAAATAAACTTTATTTCACAAAATAATGGAATCCTTCACTGGCTGACCTTGCTTGATAAATGTTGCTTCCAGAAATAATTTCCTGAGTTAACCATCTTAACTTGGTTAACACTGCAAAAATTCCAAAATCCTTTGGTTCCCAAGTTAACTCGGTAAGAACTATTTCCTGCACTATTTTTTCTTGATGATCGAGTGAGCTCGATAACAACTGAATTTCCTTTGCTAAACCTTGAAAGCTTGTTAGCAACTATCTGTGCAAGGTAAAGCCTGAGAATGCTCGGTAGACATTGTAAACCTTCTTTGCTAACCTTTTGAACTCGGTAACCTTTGTATTTTGCCTTGCTGACCATCTGAGCTTGGTAGACTTTGTCTTTTGCCTTGCTAACCAACTGATCTTGGTAGACTCTGTCTTTTGCCTTGTTGACCAACTAAGCTCGGTAGACTCTGTCTTTTGCCTTGTTGACCAATTAAGCTCGGTAGACTCTGTCTGATGACTAATATGAAATTTGTGTAACATCAAAGACAACACACAATTGAACAATTATATCCAACATTTCCTTCATCTATTTTAGCTTGAGTAATAAAAACTCCTCCTTGGGACCCTAATTGTTCAATTTTCTCCCCAGTAAGTTGCTCCTCTTCAATCCTTAGAAGGGTCTGTGAAGGTGAATATTCCTCAATGCGAGGACCTTGTTCCCTTATTATTTTCTATCTATTAGGGGAGGGCTAATGGGGTCTTTCTTCCCAAACATCACTAGTGGATTCAACTATGTGTTGGCCTTTGTCCATAGTGGTCCTTTTATTTTGAATGATAGTATACCCTAGCCTTTTCTGGATAGTCAATTGACCTGCCCCTATATTGGGAGTGAATCCCAATTTCCTCATTACCTCCTTGGCCTTATATGGGAAAGAATTAATAAGAATTTGCTTCTTCTCATTCATGGTTTCTATTGTTTTAGGAAAAGTGAGCATGAGCTTATTTATTCTATCTACCTCGATAATGGCATTACCTAAAGGACTATACTTTTCATCAAAACAATGAATGAAATCCAAAACCCTTGAGAACACTCTCCATTTTTCTTTCTTAGTTTCTTGTTCTTGCAAGGAGTAAGTACTCATTTCTTATTATGTCTTCAGGAAAATAAAATTCATGGTCAATTTTGGCAAACTTAATTATGTGTCTAAAGGCCAAGTTATAAAAACCCTCAGTGTCACAAAAATGAGGATGAGAAACAACCATCTTATATTGATCTAATATATTGTGCAAAGAAAGCCAACCCTCTTTGGTGATTACAAATTGATGGACTATATGCAAGTGGGGAATATTGACCCTCTCTATCTCTTCAACAAATAAGTTTCCTCTAACCCTCCTAGCTGCCATAAAAATTTAGCTACTCCTACCTTTAATGGCACTTGGAGGGCAATACATGGGGAGTACCTTTGAAATCATAAACCCTAAAGACAGTTGAGACTGAATATGGTATGATGTCTCCCCAATTATGTGAAACTTTCAAACCAATAGGATTGTCCAGGGGTCTAATAAGGCTTACCAATGCCTTGGGTACTTTGGGATTGTCACTTAATAATAGGCACCTCAACCTTGAGGCAAAGTACCTATCAAACCTGACAAAGCTAGCATTTTTCGCATCCCAAGTCATATCTACACTCCATAACTGGACTAGTAGTGCTTCTCCATCTTGTTCTCTGTTCAACTTTATTTCTTTACTAAAATATGTCACTCCCTTAAACAAAAACATGTGCATCGGCAAAGAATAATGGCCAAAAGTTTTTTCTACTTTACCCTTTACAATCACCACCAGGCCATTATGAATTTCTTTCGCTAAATAAGAGGCAAAGTAAAAAATTATATCCACACCAAAAGAGGAAATCCGATTGATCATATACATAAAGCCTACAAGCATAAACTCCTCTTCATCTTCTCTAAAAACTCTACATAGAGTCTTGTATGCCTCCACAGCCCTGGTATTGAAGTATGCCCTTTTGAAGGGTTCCCTGGAGGGTGTTGTTATTGCTAGCAGAGTTCCAATTTTGCCTATATGTGCCCTCAGTGCACCTTGCCTAACTGCATCCTTCTTTGACATATATTCCTTTTCTAATTCCTTCAAGTCAATAGGCACATGATAGTCAGTGAGAGGCCCTAAACCAAATACCTGTCGAATTTCCTCTGGGCTGATTGCGATCGGAATTTCACCATCAATTCTCCTAACCACTCTAATTTCTTGGTCATAATTCTTTGCAATAGCTTCAAGGAGGTCATAATCCATAAAAACACTTGGAACTACTAATTTTCCTAAATCAAAATTTCAAATATTGGCATGTGGGGCAAATAAATTTGTTTCTGTAAATCATTTCTTGAATAAAACAAGACCAGTTTGAGAAGTGTTAGCATCCCAGACCCAGTTCCCCTTTATCATATAATCCATCTGTGATTTTAAGCCTAGGGTTTAATGAAGTTAATTTTTTAACTTGCACAATTTTAGTGGTGGACTCAAGGAGCAATTCAAGCAAATCATCATGACTGTTTCTAGCCAAATAATCCTCTTGCCCAAAGAACACCTTCGTTGGAGGCATATTGGCTATTATTTGCAAAATCTAAGATTACTTTCAAAGGTTACGGTATACAGGAACTTACTTGATTTTCTTTCTTGCTCTGTGATCTTGGATGTCTCGCAAACCAACAAAAAATTGCTTCACGTTCTAATCAAGCTCAACACAGATTCTCAGTAATTTCTTCTACTCAAAAAACTTGAAATCTTGTTCACATGAGATGAGAATGGTGAGATCTTCTATAATATACTCTATTTTCTACTCACAGGCGAAGCTTTCATTCCTCATTAATGTACTACGAGTGAAATAGAGTGGCGTTACCTTCCTTTTTCAAATTTGCACCATTGATCTTAGAAAATCCTATGATCTAGGAGTGAAAATAGGGATGACTCATCTTTCATTTGACATGTTGGCAATCAAACCAATGAAAACTCTCCACTTGTACCTTTTCTTCACTACTAGCGTTTCAAATTGGACCCACTAATCTTTGAAGACACGTGTTGTTGAGTCGCTAACTTGCTATATATAAAGAGTGAGCATGTTGCCATAGCAATGAAGTGACAACCCTTGATCTCATCTCAATCTAATGGCAAACGCTTTAGAGCATTTTTTATTATCAGAGTGGTGGATCCCATAGTCACTATGTCGCATTGGGTAAACAATGCACATCTTCTCATAGTGACGTAGCGATGATCGTTGATTTGATCTTTGATCCAACGATTATAATCTATCATCTAATTTTTGAGTTGGGTGTGGGTCCATGTTACTACTAACGTGGGAATTTCTTGTCCAGCTGGCATGTAATTTGATATTTGAATCCTATCTGTATCACCACGTGACTTAGGTCCTACCACATGCACATTTTCATGCAGGGCGCTATGTCGCTACCAGTGAGATCCATTATTTTTTTGGTTGCAACATAGCAACTTTTGGTGATTTGTTAAAATTCAGTGATGGGAGAAAGATTACCTATCAATCATGATTATACTAATTAGTACCTTTGTCAGAACAATGAATGTGCACGTTCCATGATACCACTTGGGAACTTTACAGTCGCCATCACTTTCAAAGGGCTGCCACTTTCTTAATTCTCTGGCAAGGTGTTATATCACTACCAGAAGGATGCAAAGATTTCCTGGTCGTGACATAGCAACTCACCGAAAAATCTGAGTTCTGGTGATGCTAATTGCAACTTGTTCCACATGTTTCCTTTCTGACATTAATAACTTTGACATGGAGCATGTGACTAAACCCTTCCCAAAACAATGCACCTTTTTGGTGCTAACTCCCCACTTTACGACACCGCAATTCAATTTCCTGACAGTCGCTATGTCGTTATCATAAAAAACCTTGCACTTTCTCATAGCGACGATGTGATAGTTGTAGATCTTACAAAGATCATATGGTGGGAACAATTTTGAGAAAAAGACACATGGTACCACAAAAGATTCAAATGGGTCAAGGGATATTCAAAATTTAAAAGGTTCATGCCTAGATAAATTTAAAAAGAAACAAGACTTAGGGCTTTGGAAAGGTTTTTAAAGGCTATTAAAATTGCAAGGCCAAAAACCAAAAACCCTAAGAAACAAGTAAAGGACTCAATTCTGATTTTTAACCTAGAATTTGGAAACATTTATTTTGTAAAAATCAGAGCAACAAGTACGTAGTATAATTTAGGTTCAAGTCAATACAAGTTTTTCTCATATATCTACCCTTTCTCAAATGATGACTTACCAAAGAGGTTGTAATAACCCTTCGAGAAGCTCTCTAATCCTTCTCCTTGCTATTTTTCCCAATGCTATTGAGAGCATTGAAAAGATTCTTCACAATAATAAGATTTCTTTCCATTTTATTATTGACAAGAATCTTCAATTCAGAAAGCATAGGTCTCATCTTTGCATCTTTAATAAATGCATAAAAAGTTGGCATTGCTCCACCACTATCTTATTGTCGAAAAACATCTTATATAGTCTTCAAGCCCATAACCAAATAGTTCTTTGTGATTTTTTCCTTCCAAATTACTAATAATCGTTTCATCAATTTCAATTATCCATTTTGGTGTTCTAGGACCTTCATTTCTATTATAATTAGGAGATATGTAACATTCCTCTGCATTTTCATTTTTGACATGGTCAATCATGGCATTTATATTATGAACTGGTAAATTTTCACTCTCCAAATTTTCAATCCCAACATTATCATTATCAATTGGTACATTTTCATTCCCCAACTAAACATATTCATTTTTTGACTCTGTGATTTCACCTTTGATCAATATATCATCAACTTGATTCACATTTAACATATCTTGTCTCTTCCTTTAGTGATTTACCCTTTCTCTTTCCCTATATGTTGCAATGCCTTCATTCGATACCTTCCTTTTGCATTTAGCCTTTTGATGACCAGTGCTCCCCATTCGGGCAACAATACCAGACACCTAATCAAATCTTGTAGCAAACTTTTCAAACAATGGGCCCCAAACAAAATTTTTTCTACAAACCCATGAAAAAGTCCAAAAAAATGTGCTTGTCGAGTTTGTAGTGAGAGATAATATTTTGGTAAAAGTTTGCAAGTAAAAAGATTTAGATACCTGATCCCATATTATTATTACTATTATTATTATATAATATGGTAATGGAGGGAAACCAATTGGGAACCTGATCATATCGGTCGAAGGGTGTCGTAGGCTAACCTACAACCCCCTTCGACCCATTTCATCATGACATGTGTCCCTAGGTGTCCTAGGACCCCTAGGGACATATGGTAATTGATGCAATGGGTCAAATGGCCTATGACCCCCTTCGACCCATTGCATCATGACATGTGTCCCTAGGAGTCCTAGGACCCCTAAGGACATATGATAATCGATGCAATGGGTCGAATGTGGTTGTAGGCTAGCTTACGACCCCCTTTGACCCATTTCATCATGACATATGTCCCTAGGAGTCCTAGGACCCTTAGGGACATATGGTAATCGATCATATGGGTCAAATGGGGTCATAGGTTTTGACCCATTGCATCATGACATGTGTCCCTAGGGGTCCTATGATTCCTAGGGACATATGGTAATCGACGCAATGGGTCGAATAGGGTCGTAGGCTAACCTACGACCCCCTTTGACCCATTGCATCGTGACATATGCCCCTAGGGGTCTTAGGATCCCTAGGGACATATGATAGTTGATTATATGGGTCAAAGGGGGTCGTAGGCTAACCTACCACTCCCTTCAACCCATTGCATCATGACATGTGTCCCTAGGGGCCCTAGGAACCCAAGGTACATATGGTAATTGATCATATGGATCAAATGGGGTCGTAAACTAACCTATGACCCCCTTCGACCTATTTCATCGCGACATGTATCCCTAGGGGTCCTAGGACCCCTAGGGACATATGATAATTGATCATATGGGTCAAAGGGGGTCATAGGTTATTTGACTCATTGCATCACGACATGTGTCCTTAGAGATCCTAGGACCCCTAGGGACATATGGTAATCGATCATATGGGTGGCCTACGATCCCCTTTGACCAATTGCATCGATTACCATATGTCCCTAGGGGTCCCATAGGGACATATGGTAATCGATGCAATGAATCGAATAGGGTCATAGGCTAACAACCCCCTTCAACCCATTGCATCACGACATGTGTCCTCAGGGGTCCTAGGACCCCTAGGGACATATGGTAATTGATCATATGGGTCGAAGGGGGTAGTAGGCTAACCTATGACCCCCTTTGACCCATTGCATTGTGATATGTGTCCCTAGGGGTCCAAGGACCCCTAGGGACACATGGTAATTGATCATATGGGTTGAAGGGGGTCATAGGTTAGCCTATGACTCCCTTTGACCCATTGCATTGTGACATGTCTCCCTAGGGGTCCTAAGACCTCTAGGGACATATGGTAATCAATCATATAGGTTGAATGGGTCTTAAACTAACCTAGCCTATGATCCCCTTCGACCCATTACATCATGACATGTGTCCCTAGGGGTTCTAGGACCCCTAGGGACATATGGTAATCGATGCAATGAGTTGAAGGGGGTCATAGGATAACCTATGATCCCCTTTGACCCATTTCATGATTACCATATGTCCCTAGGACCCCTAGGGACATATGGTAATCAATGAAATGGGTCAAAGGGGGTTGTAGGTTAGCCTACGATCCCATTCAACCCATTGCATCATGACATGTGTCCCTAGGGGTCCTAGGACCCCTAGGGACATATGGTAATCAATACAATGGGTTGAATGGGATCGTAGGCTAACTTATGATCCCCTTTGACCCATTGCATCATGACATGTGCCCCTAGGGGTCCTAAGACCCCTAGGGACATATGGTAATCAATCATATGGGTCAAATGAGGTTGTAGGCTACCATACAACTCTCTTTGACCCATTGCATCACAACATGTGGTAATCAATCATATGGGTCGAATGGGGTCGTATGCTAACCTATGACTCCCTTCAACCCATTGCATCATGACATGTGTCCCTAGGACCTCTAGCGACATATGGTTATTGATGCAATGAGTCGAATAGGGTTGTAGGATAACCTACAACCCCCTTTGACCTATTGCATCATGATATGTGTCCCTAGGGGTCCTAGGGACATATGGTAATTGATGCAATGGGTCGAATGGGGTCAAAGGATAACCTACAACCCCCTTCAACCTATTTCATTGCGACATGTGTCTTTAGGGACATACAGTAATCAATGCAATGGGTTGAATGTTGTCATAGGCTAACCTACAACCCCCTTTGACCCATTGCATCACGAAAAGGACCCCTAGGGACATATGGCAATCAATCATATGGGTTGAAGGGGGTTGTAGGCTAACTTATGACCTCCTTCGACCCATTACATTGTGATATGTGTCCCGAGGGGTCTAACATATGGTAATCAATCATATGGGTCAAATGGGGTCATAGGCTAACCTACGACCCCCTTCAACCAATTGCATTGCGACATGTGTCCCTAGGGGTCATAGGACCCCTAAGGACATATGGTAATCAATCATATGGGTCAAAAGGGGTCGTAAGCTAACCTACGCCCCCTTCAACCCATTGCATCACAATATGTGTCCCTAGGGGTCCTAGGAGCCCTAGGGACATATAGTAATCAATCATATGGTTCAAAGGGGGTCATAAGTTAGCCTATGACCCCCTTCGACCCATTTCATCATGACAAGTGTCCCTAGGGGTCTTAGGACCCCTAAGGGCATATGGTAATCACTCATATGGGTCGAAGGGGGTCGTAGGCTAACCTACAACTCCCTTTGACTCATTGCATCATGGCATGTGTTGCTAGGGATCCTAGGACCCTTAGTGACATATGGTAATCGATGCAATGGATGGAATGAGGTCATAGGCTAACCTACGACCCCCTTCGATCCATTGCATAGCGACATGTGTCCCTAGGGGTCATATGGTAATCGATGTAAAATAGGTCAAATGGGGTCATAGGCTAACTTACGACCACCTTCAACTCATTTTATCACGACGTCTGTTCCTAGGGGTGTATTGTAATCAATGCAATGGATTGAATGGGATGTGACCCATTGTAGTGCGACATGCAATTGATCATATGGGTTGAAGGGGGTCATAGACTAACCTACAACCCCCTTCGACTCATTGTTTCATGACATGTGTCCCTAGGGACATATGGCAATCAATCATATTGTAATTTAATAAACTATATAATACTATGTAATAATTTCTAATACTATGTTCAAATATACATTATAGTAGTATATGTAGTAATATATATTTAATATTAATATAATAATAATATATAGATAATATTTGTAATATTATAGATAATATACAATACTATATAATAATATATAGTACTATGATCCTAATATACTATCTAATCTAATTTAATATTATAACAATAAAATTTGTTATATAATATACAATAATAAAATAAAAAATAATAATATTCAAATCTCATTATATCTTAAATGTGAAAACATATTTAAATATGTTTGTAAGTATTTTGGTTTAAAATGTACAATTAGTTCCCACAATCTCAATTTTTTAAATTTTTATGTTTTGTAGCCACATTTTGGGTACCTGATTTGAAATTGGATACTTGATTAGGCTTGGTATTTACCAAACCTCCAAAGTCAACTCAAAAAACATGTTTGAGACATATTTACTTGACATTTAGACTTCAATTGGCCATTTGACAATATTTTTTCATCCAAATTCAATGAAATGAAAAGGGTTTTTCAAGAACACTCTCAAGATTCCATCAATATAATTGTTGTCAATTTATGAGTTTGATAAGTATTTATTAGTTAATTTCTAATGAAGATGTCCATAAACTACTGATTGACATACTGATTAAAAAATAGCTATAACTTTCAAATGGTATAACATTTTTAAAATCCAAAAGTTGTGTCACATTCTATGTTTTTCCTAATATAAGAAAAAAATTGTAAATTTTTCAATTAGTTAAGGTGGTCATACATAGGAGTTTTTTTATTCTAAAAAAGTTATAGTAGAAAATTCACATTTAATTATTTATTTGGAATAAAAAAACCCAAAAATATGCATCACATCTAGGCATGAGTCCAATTTTTATATCTATAATTATATTAGAAAATATTATCATTTGATTTTGATTGAGTTGGTCAGACATACACCTACTTT
The DNA here is from genome assembly GCA_028749045.1 of Cupressus sempervirens. Lineage (NCBI taxonomy): Eukaryota > Viridiplantae > Streptophyta > Pinopsida > Cupressales > Cupressaceae > Cupressus > Cupressus sempervirens. Next base: position 57,206,126 of record CM053784.1, on the reverse strand, counting down.
TTATTTTCGCCTTGAAATTTTGGTAGTACTTCATTAAAATGCAAAATTTTGATGAATCAATTTTTTTTCTCTAAATAAGGCCTAGTAGTTTAGAAACTACATCCAATTTCCTACAGATTCTTTTCTTACAACTTTTTGATATAAAGCCCATAACTACTTTAATATTACGTGTCAACATAACCCTGATTTGCTGGTTTTTCACCGCCACTTAAGGCCATAGTTTGGTTGACCATGATCCCGCACATACTCGGCACATGAAGCTTCCAGGGGAATCAGTATGTTGTAGAACTTTTAAGTTATAGAAATTAATGTAATGGTTTTAGAGAAATCAAGGTAGTGGGTTCAAGTAATTTCTATGATACTTGATGGTAGTTTTCATCTTAATAGTGTTTATGGACTAACCTCTACTATAAGCTTGTTTGACCTTTGGCATAAACTATTTGACATCATAGATCAAAATAAGAAAAAAAAAAAAATTTAGGTTGAGACTTTAAATCCATTCTACAACTAGCTAACATAAAAGGGGTTTAGGTTAGGATAGTGCTAAACAAATAAAATTTAGTAACTTTGTTATAAATAACAATCTTTCTGAGATGGTCTTTCATTTAGGGGAATTCTCCTAGATAAATAGAAGGAAAGGTTTCTCCAATATTGCAAAACAATTAGATATTTTTTTGACTACATGAAACTGAGCTACTTTTCCATGGGGGCTTATCTACTAACATTCTCCCAATCAATGGGTTAGATCACTTCCCAATCATCTTACACATCCTAGAGGGCTCTATCCTAGATCAATATATGTTCAAGTCTAAGAAAATGTGGACATGCATAAAGGAATTTCAATATTTGATAAAATATTGGTGGATAAAAACTTTTCAATGAGCAAGTAACAAAGATTTTATTTTCTTTAAGAAGTTGCAATTTTTAAAAGAGTGATTGAAAATATGGAATAAAGTAGCCTTCAAAAACATCTTTATAGAGAAACTGATGAGTGAAGAGGCACTAAAAACCTTAAATGAAAAGATAATCCTAGAAGAGATGAATAATTTGGACTATGAATTAGAGAAAAAATTGAATGAAAAATACTCAGAAGATTTATATAAAGAAGATTTATTTTGGAAACAAAATTCTAGAGAAACTTGGACATAGGAGGGTGACAAAAGCACCAAATCATTCCATAGCATACTCAAGGTTAGATGGATTTGGAATTACATCTTTTCCATTAAGGTCTCTATAGGTACCACAATCATTGAAAAAGAGGTTATCCATTAGGAAGGTGTAAGATTCTTCACTGAAGACTTCAAACAAGAGGAGTTAGAGGATAATGACTCTGATGCACTTTTGAATGCTATCCCTTCTTGCATTACTGAGACATAAAACCTAATCCTTCTAAGCCCAATGTCAATGGATGAAGTTAGAAAGGATCTCTTTGGGATGGGATATGACAAGGCACTTGGTCCATGTAGGAAGTAGTGGAGGAATCTAGATAAGGAGGCTTCATTCTAAAATATTTAAATAAGACTTTCATTGCCTTGATTCCAAAGAAAAATATATTACAAATATTTAAAAACTATGTACCAATTGCTTTATGCAATACTATTTACAAGATCATCCCAAAAGTTATTGCAAATAGATTAAAACATGTGTTACATCTTGTCACTTATCCCGAACAAAGTGAGATTTCTCCAAACATATCTATCTATGAAGGAATCATTGTGGCTCCTAAGGCAATGCATATTGTCAGACAAACACAAACAAAGATAATGTTTGTAAAGCTAAACATAAAAAGAGCTTATGATGAGGTGAACCCAAAAATTTTATCATTCATAAATGGACTGATTGGATTGGGTCATGCATAAGCACTCCCTAGTTCTCAATATCGATAAATGGAATTCTTCAAGAATTTTTTGAAGGAACTAAAGGAACATCTCAAGGAGACCCTATTTCTCCTTTTGTATTTAACATTATGGCTAAATCCTTAGGAAGACTAATCTCTAGTTAAAAAAGAGTTGGAAGCTAGAAAGGCATCAAGGTGGGATGTTGAGCATGTCACATAGCTCCAGTTTGTGACGACACTTTACTATTTGAATTTTCTTCAGTCATAATGAAAAGAATGATACACAAACCCTTGACACTTATAGCAAGGCCTCAATAAAAAAAATTAACTAGCATAAATCAACCATCTTTTTCTTCTACGCCCTAGGAACAAAACAAAATAAGATAAGCATAATTCTTGGAATCTGAATGGGCTCCCTTCTAGGAAAATACTTATGTGCTCCACTCTTTGGTGGTGTGAGTAAATCTAAATTAATTAGTGAAAAAATTGGTTAATGATTGCTCTGAAGAAATGGATATTTGGAAAAGTAGAAGTCTCCCTTGAGTAGGTAGAATTCACATGCTCAAGTATATCATCTCAGTTTATTCTATGATCTACCTCAACATCCCTAAGAAGATTATAAAGAAAATTGAATATAAAATGAGAAAATTATTTTGGAATGGTGCCACAAACCAAGACAAACTCCCTCTCTTGGCCTAGGATGAGGTTTGCACAAGAAAAGGAGTTATGGGACTAGGTTTAAGGAATTGACACACACCAAATGAGGCCTTAGGTGCAAATATGGTTTGGAACATGTACACCTAACTAGATCAACTATGGGCACACATTCTAAAATCTAAATATTTAGACTTGAGAGAAAAATCAAAGAATCTGCACCATTAGAAATCCACCTAAAGGATCTATAGTCTATAATTTTATCATCTCTTGTAGATAAGTAGTGACTAATCACCTTACTTGGAAAACAAGGAATGGGGTTAAGGCACAATTATAGGAGGATTCATGGAATGGTTATGAAAATCTAAATACTAATGAAGAATTATCCTTGGCCAAAAATTGGTGTAAAATGAACGAGGGGGACAAGGTTCAAGATTACACAAAAATGAGGGAAGACTCCTTAGGATCTATAAGAGGATGGAAAAATGTGGATAGAAAAAAATTATCTATGGCTTCTAAATCTCACCTAAATTCTATCTATAACTCTAGATCGATAACTTAGAGCAATAACACTAATATCTATTCATTTCATTTATTGCAAAAAATGGAGAGTACTCGATGAAATTAGGCTATAATATTTTGTACGAAGCTTTAGAAGAGGAGAAATGGGTAACTAACATTTTTAGGGGAAAGGAATGGTTACCCAAGGAAAGGACCTTTGCATGGATTGCAAACAAGGGCATAATTCTTATAGGAGAGAGAAGAAAAAAATTGGGTTTCCAAGGATCTTCCAAATGCATATTATGTAATGAGGCAGAGGAAGATGTTGATAATTCATTGGTTTTTTGAAAAATTACTTAAGAATGTTTCTTAATGCTATAAGGAAAGTTGGGTTGCAAAGGATATTTACATAATAAAACCAAACTAGTCTTCCAAGCATGGCCAACACATCACTTTAAATCTATTCTGTCAAGTGTGTGGATTCTAAGCCCATTCCTCTTTGTTTGGGAGGTAAGGAAGGAGATAAATATGATTTATTTTTTCAAATTAAAAAGGAAACATTGTAAAGGCTACAACTAAGAATTAACAAGGCATTCTAAGAAAAAACAAGTTTCGCAACTTCTAAATTCTCCAGTTCCTAATCCCTTTCTCTTTGGGAGATCTACTCATTTAAAATGAATGACTAGGTATCAAACTCAGACTTGTAAATCGGTGTATTGGGGTTTATCCCTTTCCCCCTCAACTTGATGTTGTCCATAGGAAAACCCTAAAGAAGGTTTGTCAAAATATAATTTTAGTGCTACCTCAAAAGAAAAACTTGGTCCTTCCAGTACAAGATTCATAATCAAAGATTTAAATATCTATCTCATTTCTTATGGAGGAAAAATTCTTGTGAATGAAATAAATAATATGGTGGAAGTTGAAGGGGCTCTCTTAGCAATTCAAACATCCAAAATTTTACGAGATAGGAATTTACATGTTGAAGGTGCCTCTTGGATTATTATTAAGGCTATTATTAAAGGCAACATGGAGGCTTGACACCTACAAAACTTCATTACCAAAATCAATGTGAGTTGACATCTTTTGAATATTTTAAGTTATCACACATAAGAAGACAAGGGAACAAAGAGATTGATGTCATGTCTAGCTGGGTATTAAGTATTAACATGTTTAAAGTTGTTTATGAGAATCTTCAGGATGCCATGTTGGACAATTAAAATCATTCCAAAATTTATTCTCAAATACATTGTGAATGCCATCATTCTCCCTCTCATAAATATGACATAATGTCAATGGTTTTGACCTAATGACTTTCATGTGAAGTACAACAATGCATGTGACATGATTTTAATAACCTCTCCATTGATAATCTTGTTAAAAGTTTGAGGTATGTGCCCTGAAAACCATAAAGTATTTAAAATTTGCAAAGAAAAAATGGTGCAACGATCATTTTGGGTTGAGCAAGATGAAAGCGACATTCACACTCACATGTTTGAAGCAACAAAACCCCTTTTATAGGCATAGCAAGAAGGTTTGAATGGAAAATGTTCAATTTTGTTCACAAACTCTCCATGGTGGTCAACTGGTTATTGGGTGAGATGTTTTATAAGGTAGAAAACCACCATCAAACAAACACAAACATCTACTTGATCATCATATTGTGGGCTTTACAAGTTGGAGAAGGAAAAGACAAAGTGAGATCAATGATGGTAAATTTAGTTTCTCTAGAGGCTTTGTTAGGCATGGACACAATTTTGGAGGCATCCATGCTAGGTATTGGGATAAACTTGGGTAATAAGTAAAGTGGACTACAAAAATTCTAGAGACAAAGTACACACCATGATATTAGAAATTTGAGGAGGAGCTAAGGAACAAAAGATTTAGGGAAACTAGGAAGGGTTTCTATGCCCTCAAACTACTTGTTATGCAACAAATTATAGATGAAAACTTTGAACAAACAAAGGATTGAGTGAGTTGGATTATTAAGGATGAAGAAAAGTTATAAGAATTGATGTGTGCAAGGGTGAAAGAAAATAAAGAGGAGGAAGATTTGTTTGATATTTTCGTTAATTCAATGTTGAGAGTAGGAATCTAGGGGCATTGTCCCACGATCCCTTGAATGAATTCTAGGTGATCCCCTACTTCCCTTTAGTGAGATGGTTTATGTTCTTTATGCACAGGTGTTTGTTGAATCAAAGTTTTATGTCATTTTTGTAAAAATTGTAAAAAATATGGTCTAGATGGTTCTTAAGATGGTGGTAAGAATGGGTCTTTTTTTTTGAAGACACATTCTTAAAGACATAATTGTAAATGTCATTTGTTTGCAAGCACATATGGGTTACAGTCTAGTTTGGGAAGTGATTAGGCCAAGTTTGAAGCCCATTTTTGATGTCATTGTATTGAGTGCAAAATCATTCTGTAATGAACGATGAAGATTTGTGGGACAAGTCTATGCTATAAAGATACAACTTTCTTCTATGACATAACTGTAAATGTCATTTTGTTTGTAATCACAACAAGATCCATGGTATGGTTTTGGAGGATAGTGAGGGCATTGTTGAAAGCCCAAATTTGATGGAAATGTATTGGTTTGAATTGTAAAATCATTCTATAATGATCAAGGAAGGACTCATAGGGTATGGTTGCTTTATAATGACTAGGGAAGGTCTCTTGGGGTTGGGTTGCTTTTGGTTGAATAATAATTGATGCAAGTTTGAAGCTAGTGTAGCAAATTTTCTTTCTGCATTTTGTAATATTTAATTTTCTATTAATAAAATCAAAAGTATTATCGAGAAAACAAATAAAATTGTATACTTATATTTTATTATTTTAAATAAATTAATATTTATAACATAATTAAAAAAATGTAACTTTGATAATAGAAGTAAATGTCAAAGTGTCACTTTACTTAATAGTGCACTTGTAATCAATTTTTGATTTACTATTAATTAAACCTTCAATTACTAAATTAAACCCTATATTTAATCATATAATAAATATAGATATTTAGTTAATTCTTTAGAATTAAATATCAACATATTAATAATTTGACATTCTAAAAGGGTGTCATTAGTTGACCTCTAATTTTTAACCCTTAATTTAACCTTTTACTAACATCATGAAAAAATTGCACCATTAACCTACATGAATGCATGGACACCAAAATTTGACCAACCAAAATGTGTAAAGGTGCACCAATCAAAGTGTGCTCAAATAGGGTTCCCAATTTTATGTCACTTTGACTTATTCTGATAAGGTAGTCAATCTGATACTCATCCTCTCATAGAATAAAATATAGGTTTAGAAATTATTTCTACCTTCTTGAAACCTATCCCCCCTCTTTCACCATTGAGATATGTGTAAGGGCACACTCAATCCTACTAATTTAGGGTAGATGATGTTTGATATCTGCAATCTTGCATCAAAAAATTGAGCATGTACATAGGTGTATATATCAATAACAAGAAATGGAAGGGATTAATAAATCATATAGATCTCAAAAGAAAGTGACTATGAATCCATCACTCACTATACATACACATCAAACAAAAATACAAGACATACTCATAATCCATTAAAATGCAAGAGAGGTCAATAGGTCAGTCATCATATGAAAATAATCATCGTCATCTAATTAACAAGATGATATAAGTAGGAGATAATGTCCACAACAAGTTAAATTGTGATATTACTATTAGGATTTAACTCTGCACTTTTTTAGTCAATGAGTTTGACCTAAAAACTACATAGTTAAATCCTGATAGCAATAAAACAACATGATATAATTTGAATAATCAATGCATCAAATTACTACATCATCATAACACATTATCATTCACCAATGTATCATAAATCTATCTTAAAGACTAATGCACATATGAACAGTGGCCTATAAGAGTTTTACATCACAAACTAAAATAACAAGCTACTAGGGGGGATATTACAAACCAAATATCCCAACAGATAACTTTACTTGGTTAATGGAAGGCCAAAAGAAAGGATTTCTCAACAAAGTGACAATGCATGATTGCATCAAGGATAGTCAACCTTGTATCAAGGTTTTACAATGACTAGAACAAAAAATGCTAACGTTGTCTATCAAGATGCCTAAAAAGTGTATCAAAATAACACAAAATGAATGAATGAAGGATTTTAATGATGTCCATGAGACCGATTAGTTTAAAGGAACAAAAATCCACAACCTTAAGATAACTCCATATTCTTTTTCATGTTTGGCCTCTTGCCATGAATCTTGACAATCAAGCTAGGAGTCTAGTTGATCTTATCCTTGTCAAATAAATTATGCATGTTGTTGGCCTTCAAAGTGATTTCGTACTAAGCATGAATGCCTTCATATGTTGCAATCTTTATGAGAAACTACCATTTAGTCTCAATCACACTCATCTCATCTCCAAAATACAACGCTTCCAAACACCAAAAATGCAATCCAAAATTACAAAAGGAGATCTTGAGAAAGAGATAGAAAAAAATTATAAGATGGTTAGGACAGTTGTAAGTCGATCAGGAATCATTTGCATGTCAATAAATGTGTTTTAGTTATCGGTGGGTTTGAAAATAAATATTGTACTTAAAAAAAGAACTTCCATTTTGGGTTTTATGACTCGACTTGTAAGTTGTATATTTAATAAAAAATACTAAGCTCATCTATGATTGGGTTTCAAAGGGAAAATTAAAAGTTATAAAATTTGAGAGATAGAGGGATGATCAAAAGTGACTAAACACATCAATAGTAGGTTTCAAACCCGACTTGACAAAAACATTTAAATAGATAAAATTGAACTCATAACCAGGTCTTGTAAACCTGATTGCAAATAAGGTTTCACATCTCTACACTTACAAATAAGGCTACAATAGCTAATTTAAACATTTTTAAATAATTCGATGCAATTGCAAGTAAAATGAACTTGCAATTTAGGTCTTAAGACCCCAAATGCAAGTTATAATGTAATACAAATTTCAATCACAATCTAGATACCCAAAATTGAACAAAAGACTTAAAAAACAAACTTACAAAACTTAAGAACTTAACAATTCGAAAGTGAAAGAGTATAAACATGATGGCAAAAAGACTTCACACTTATGAATACTAGCCTCGTACTTCGTACCATGTGCATTAGAAAGGGAAGACTACGATTTTAATTAAAAATTTATAATTAGTGTTGATACATCTGTATCATATATGTACAATGTTGTACATATTGATGTTGGTAGCAAGCAACTACCTCTCACAAGATAATGCAACATGGTTTAACTGCCTCCCCTCTATTCTATGAGTCATGATTTTATTGGGTATTAAAAGGTTGATCTTTAAGTGCAATGAAAAATGCAACTCTTAACAAGTGGTATTAGAGCTTGGTCAAAGGTTCAAACCTTGTAGGTCGCGACAAGTAACACTAGGAGGGACTATCACTAGATAACATGACATAGCTTAATCACCTCCTATGAATTCTATAAGTCCTGTGGTTGTATCGGGCATTAAAAGATCAATCTCGTAGTACAACAACAAATACAACTTGATACATATTGATGTGTACAATGTTATATCTCCCACACCAAATACACCAGCTTATTAGTAATCTATTCTTATTAATACAAATGTTAGTATTTTCTTATAATAACGGTGTGACAAATATTATTTTTTTCCAAATATTCTAAAATAAAATAGAACTTTTATACAACATCCTAACATATAAACTTTAAATATATTTATGTTCAAATTGAAAATAACAACTTACCAGTTAAAGAGTTATTTTGGTTTAAAATTTAAGATGAAAACTCTTTCGAGTATAACTTTAAACCAAATCTTAAAAAACAATACTTCAAAAAATTACAAGTTGAATTTAGAACCAGTCCGATTCGAGCAAAGTCTCAACGGAAGCTGCATCACAGGGCCACCAAACAGCAATGGGCTTCCTTGAAAATGCGAAGCAGAAAATGGTTCCTTTGAGTAATTTCGTAAACAACCAGGAGAATTACATTATCCACGCGCTCTTAACAGGTGTTTTTGTTTCCCTGGCCATAAGGTCATATGATCGTCAGCACCAGATTGATGCCATTGAGGAGGAGAGGGCATCCTTGGAGAAAGAGAATAAGGCCCTTAAGAAGAGCATGTGGACCCTAAAAGAAGGGCTTCTCCAAGAGGCTTCCGAACAGAACGATCACCATCTTATCAGTAGGCTCAAAGCTATCTTTGGTCAAACTAGTAAGTGTTATACTGCTTCTTATTCTTATTTCCTGCGGCGTTAATTAGGGTATAGATTGAACTGGGTGCTTCAGTTACATGGCGGACTTTGTAGGTGTTCTGTTTGCAATGGTGTTTTGAGTAAGAAGCCCTTGAAAATTCTAAAATATTTTGAGTGAAAAAAATGAAAGACTGTTAACGCTAATATGCGCAAATTATGTTTTACAAATAAATGAAACACATGAATGACACTGGAAGAAGCATTGCATTTGATATACTTTAGGTGTTTGATTTTGTTAACTCGGGTTTCTTGGATATCCTCAAGCTTAGTTGAAGTTCGTCACTTCCGACATTTACCTGAGACTTATATGGAAAAGTTCTTTTAATATTCTAGATGTCTTTGAATAGCCAAAGTCTCTTTAGAGAGACATATAATCTAATTTTGAGTTTGGGCTGGTGAAGCTCCGGGTTTAACTGGTAAAAGACGCTGATTAGGACGTTTGAGTTAAAAGCTCAGTCTGGAGGAAATCTACCCCGGTGGCAATGACGATTGCCAGAAGCCAGCCTAACGGCCTAGAGACTAAACCTTATTGTAGGAGGAATCACCCCCCTTTTTATGTCATATGCAACCCAGTGTTTAACAACGGTGCGTAGTTTATGTAATTGAAGGGTCAAGCGGTTGTTTGAATAAGTTATCATATTGTGTCTCCTCAAGTTTCGCTTGTCCATTGTTTCTTTGTCTAAAACTTTGAAGATACTTGATTATTGTATACTAATCTCAAACAAATCTCTATTTAAGTCATCGCTATGATGATCAATTTTTATTGGTAATTGTCACCTTAGCAACCTTTGACTCACGTATGTTGCAGCTATGTACATGGCAAGGGATCCCTGAAGCTTACAAGCCCCTCAGAGCATCTGTTAGTACGGAGAAGGAATGCTGATTGATTAGAAAACACCTCTTAGGGCTTGTCGTTGTTTCACCATAATTATCAAATCTGGCTGGATCCAGAAATATTCGACCAGCCAGATTTGTCCGATTCAGTCCAGACTTTTCAATCTGTATAATAATTGCCAAATCTTTTTGAACATTCGGGATTTAGGAGTTTTTTGTTCTTCCAAATGAATCTTTTTTTTCAAACCTAGTAGCTTTTTTTTGTAAGTTTTATAGGATCTCTGATAGAAAGAATATCAGATTATATCTGAGTTTACTTAGTTCTTATTGTTTGTGTGTAGCAGGAGTGTACCTTCAAAATGCTCCAATGTGCTTTGTCTGGAATACTGAATGCTGAAAAGAATGTATTTGATAATCTGCAATATTACTCTGCTGATACTGGGACTGCAAGTATGTTATGTATTAATATTGCCTTGTCCACCGATGAGAGAAAATACTTATATATGGTGAAGGATCATGTCCCCGTAGGGGCATGACTCTACGTGGCCAAAGGCCATGTAGGGTCATGATCCTATGTGGTCACAACTGTTAGTTAATATAAACAACTGGCGATTAATCATGCCCAATAAAACATGTTTGATAACAATACTTAATATGAATATTGATGGCAATATAGTTGGAGTCCGATCCCTGATCGGAGATAACAATGTTATAATATCAAAAATGAAAGTAACCCGATGTGAATCGGCAACAGCAGTAAGAGAGGCCCAATCTGAATCATGTCTGTGTAACTTGTATACATACATATCTGTACATATATACATATGCATATAATCATATGTGTACGTGTATACACACACACACACACCAGAGCATAATAGATTTAGATACTTAGTATTAGTTTGACTGATGCTAAACTTTCAACATTTTTCACCCTTTAGCCTTTATTTCAATTGGCAAAGATTTTACTGCAATTGTTATTAATGTGGTGCAATGAAATAACTTGCACAAAAGAGGAAGATAATATAGTATAATCTACAATTTTTTATAATAACTGAGAATGAGAAGCCACATCAAGGTGGCAAACCGCCAAATATCTCCAATGAGAACACAATTCACGATCTGATCAAATAAGGCTCACTGTCGTCTACATCCTTATATCCCTATAGCCAATCCAACTTGTTTTTTGGTTGCAGAGTCCAATGCTTCATGTTAGATGAAGGTCACATTGGTGTTATAAGAAAGAACTACAATGCTCAACAGGCCTTACGCTTTAGGCAACTAATCAGGAGACACCTTCGATGCCTAGAGGTTGCTTGGAACATGATCAAGAATCTTCTAGTGGAACTAAACAGTTTGAAACTTGATTGATCCAAGCACATAAACTATTTTGCAGCTGACCTGAAGAATACTTAATCTGATGATTCTCATTAGATTAGACATTGGTTAGAGTGTAGAGCTTCATTTTGTAATCATAGCCACACAATGGAGTTTGGCTCTAAACTACGCATGGCAGGTTACATTGGTGTGCAAGTATTTTACCCTAGGATGTCCAATTTGCCCCTAAGGGCCCCTGGACCAGCCACGGTACAAACTGTTCGGTGGTTTTGGTGTGGTCCGCCTATGGGTCCAGACATGGTCCAATCCATAGGGGGGTGGTTCAAACCAAACTACAGTCAATTCAGACTTGGGTGGACCAGAGGGAGAAATGACGAACCATGATCGAACCATATGATAACTTGGTCCCATAGGCTGTCAAAGTCGACAACCAAGTTGATTTTTGTTGCAAATTTTTATTTTGAGATCCACAACCCAAAAAAGTGGATTCTAAAGGCTTATGTTGGCTTCTAACTGTCGTTTGTGGGGTACAAATAAGTTATTTTCTCTTGAGCTAGAGAAAATAGGTGGTTGAGCAAGAGTTTGGTTTTGCAAGGAGTTGGAAGATTGATTTGTGGATCTTCTTCAAGTGTTTGTGCCTCATTTCTACACCTTTACAAGCTTACAATAAGTGGAAAAGGTAAGTTCTTTTTCCATTTGCTTTTGTTTTTGTTTAAGTTTTTCTTTTTCTTTTTCGTTTCTCTTAAGTTGTCCATAAGATCTACCTATTTCTTTTGGAATTTTTCATTCTCTTGTTTTCATATTGGATAAGTATAAAATTTCTTGCCATAGGAAAAGGAACTACATTAACATCTACCTCTTCTTGTATAGGCAATACTGAACAAAGAATAGAATCCCATTCCAATTTTCCTTTGTGGAAGTATGTTGATATTGTAAGACCTCTTCTAGGAGTTGGTGCATTCTGTTGGAAATATCAAGCTTTTGATGTAGAAAGCAATAGTTCATATTATCGGGTGATAGGCCATTTGTGTGGAATCGTTGGAAGAGGAGTCATGAAATACCCTAGAAAAAAAGATGCACCTATACCAAATGAAACAATATCAAGATATATTGCAGAACACAAGGCAATAGAAGTGAGAAGTACGTAGGAAAAACACAACCATTGGTAGTAAAAGTTTAAAAAAGAAAAAAGAATACAACTCCCCTCTACAAATATTGTGATAGAAAACCACCCCTTTTATACTATCTTGGCTAGCCTTGATACTGAAACTGAAGCACTTGTTTTGCACAAAAGAAAGGGATGATTGGAAATTGTATTTCAAAGTGAGAGTTGGGAAATCATCGACATTGATGTGGCGAGATGCTCATATGCAAATGGGCTGCCTTTTAGTGTTGTTTGCTCTGCATACTAGAAGAAAATGTTGAAAAGTGACAATGAAGCTTGTTGCCCGGCTATAAAATTCTTTCAATTTTATAAGCCTTGGTTAATTTTTATTAAATTGTCCAATTTTAAGCTTTTAATTGGCCATTTTATCGCTGAATTTTTGTGTCTCCAAACTTCCATGTCCCCGGCTTGTTCCCAGCTCCGTACAGCGCTTGAGATCATTGAAATCCAGCTTTTGAGCCTCAAGTTATAAAAGGTTAATGATTGCCGCCAAAAACACGTATTTATTAACTTTTAACTTCTTAAAAGGTTAATGTTAACCATCAAAAATGTGTTTTTCTTAACCTCCAAATAAAAGGTTGATGTTAACCACCAAAAACGTGTTTTTCTTAACCTCCAAGTAAAAGGTTAATATTAACCACTAAAAATACGTTTTTCCTAACCTCTCCAATAGGTTAATGATAGCGATTAAAAACACGTAATTCTTAACCTCCATGAGACGGTTATTAACCTGCTTGAAAATTTCCAATTATATAAACCATATGTAAATATGGATGTGAATCAAAGTATTCGTTGAATTGTATATAAATCATTTGGCATAGTGCATATGCAAACATGGATGATGGTCTATGTTCTGAAGCAAATTAAGCGCAGAATGATAAAGTATGAGGAACACGAGTCCCATGTTCATTCAGATCAATTCTCATACCATTGCCAAGCATAGAGTTTGTTTGAGAGAATCAATCGGCAAGCTTAGTGACATCTTGTCAAGAGATAATCAAAACAAAAAAAGGAGTTCATTCAGCATTCCCTTACCTCCGAGCCTGATAATTCAGTTATGAGTCCGTAGTCAAAGGTTTTATAAGTTTGCAAAATTGGTATTTCTAGTACCTTGGAGTTAACTGAATACATCTAAAGCCGTATGCAGTGGAAGCCATGCTTGGAGTCAAAGAAACGCGAAATGAAGGAGCCGTGAGAGAATATTAAAGAGAACGCGCGGATAGTAGTTTGGGGCGCTATTTATGCCGAGTATAGTAACCGGAGTCCTAGAGATGAGATGGAGCAACGTGAGCAAGGACGAATGTAACCTCAGATTTCAAATGTAATCAAAGACTTCGGATCAATATGAGAGCGGAATGAAGCAGCGGCAGCGAGTTTGTTTCCTACCAGTTCCGTTCCTAATGAGTTCACCGAAAAGGTTGACCCCGCCATAGAATTTATAGGGGCCCGACCCTGTATAATATAGAGGCCCTTTACTATATAGGGGACCTAGGCACAGGTAGACGCACCGGCTAACTGGATAGAGGGACGCCCTAAAATTTTATGGCCGGCTACACTGATGGTATACATCAAGTAGGGTGGGTTCCAAACCAATGAGCGGTTCCCCAAAGTCGCTCTTCCTTCTCACTCCATTGATACAAACTCTTAATACTGCCCGTCAACCTTATAAAGGCGTCACCACAAACGTTCCATTCTGAAATCCGCAGTTTTGTTCTCGCATTCCGGATTGTGAATTGGAAGAAGATTGTCCGGTTTGACAGGTTTTGGCTTTAAATGATGCCTTTGATCAATATGATATTTAACCATTCCTTATCAAAGTTTTCCTGTTATCTCCATACATGAGAGATGGAAGATGTCTGCGTCCTCCGTTGACACAATCTCACTATAGATAAAAGATCCATGAACAAGTTGCAAAGGGATACAAGCAGCTCTTGAGATCGCCCCTGATTTGTTTGACGTAATGCCTAGATAAAAAGGGGGGTGGTGGACACAAACATGACATGTCGAGTGCTAGGGAAGCACGCCAAATGTTTGACAAAATACCCTTTCCTGACCTGCAGCTTTGGAATTTCCACTCATTAAGTCACCTGAGTTCGAATCAGCATTCTTATTTTCTTTGTAACTCGGCATATTTGAGAAAAGGATTGGAAGTCAAGCCATGAAGTACAAGTATCAGAGGCCGGATTATGCTCCTGTTTTAAGAAGTACGCTTCCAGATATTGGTGATACTATTTTAGGAAATGTTTATCTTCAAGACTTCTGGTCATCTCTTACGAATGAAGAAAAGACTCCATTAGCTAGAAAAATATTGGACAGTGGCTTGGCCCAAGTAGGCGGGCATCCCATTTCCGTACAATGCCCAGAGTTAGTGTTGGAATGCATGAAGGCTTATCATCCCAGCACTAGAGAAGTTCTTTCGCTGAACGATGAAACAATTGCCCGCCTGGACCCTGCATCTATTGCTATCATTTTTCGATTGCCCGCTAGGATGCAATATGCCAGCATTAATCTAAGAACTGCCAAGGAATATTTTACTGCCAATCAAACTCAATGTTTAAATACTGTGGCAAGATCGTGGTTCTTCCAACCGAGAAGAGGCAAATCTCAATTAGGCAAATCCATTCACAGATCATCACTGAAAGAAGATGTGGCGAACATGGTAACTTTGTTGAGCAGGATCGTTGGTCTTCGGGATTCACACGAGTTTGAAGGTTGGATGTTTCTATTCATTAATATGGTCTGTGAAGGAAAACAATACATTGATTGGGCTGAAATTATCAGTGACTCATTGCACAGACAGCTCATGGGACTTCGGGAAAATGACTACTTTTATATGACTTCATACCTTTTCTATGCCATTGCAAGTACCAAAAGTTGGCCAGGACTTAACCGGCAGGGCATTTATGATGACACAACCATCATTTATAATTATCTTCCTCAAATTCAGTATGATAATAGCCTACACCATTTCAGAAGAGTGAATGACGCATTCACCATGCTAACTGTAAGGGAAAGTCAGGGGAACATTGGGCTCAGGATTTCACCAGAAGCAACGATGAAAGTGCAAAAATATGGAAGTGTTTTTATACAATTTCCGAAGATTACTTATATCCGGCTGGCTGCCTATGATGGATGTCCGTTGATGTTACCTAGATTTGTTGATGATAAACTAGTCTTAATTGAAATGTGCAGGCAAATTAATCAAATCAACAAACTTTGCAGGAACAGGAGGACAGATGAAATAACTTTCCCTATCGGCATCGGATATTATAGTTGTGACACTGCATCAGATGCCAGGAACATTGAAAGATCTATCGCCACGATAAATTTGCATCCTTACACGATGCGTTTCCCTTATGATAGTAAGGGCTATGCTGTGAATGAATTGAAGTTAAATTCCAGTCTCGGTCACTTCCCGGCTCTAGAAGACTTTTGGGAGGATTGTGAAAATGACTTCGAAGTCAGGAAGAGGGATTGGATGTGGCTTACAGTACGGCAAGTAATAGACTTCAAGTTAGACATTGATGTAACAGGCATAGATGATGATGAGGTTTCTTTGGTTGATCCTTATTATTATGAGAAAATTGAATTACTAGAGCTCCCTCCTATTGATTGGTCAATTCCCGAATTGAAAAGCTTGAAAGAGAGGTCTTCCTATGTTCTTAAAAGAACAAGAGACTGGATCAGTAAAGTCAGAATCGAAAACGCAACTGGTGAATCTCAAAATAAAGAGGGGAGAAATAATACAGGGGAATCGTCTCAAATGGCGATAGAGGCCACTTCTAGTGAGCAGATACAACAACTGGATATAGATGCTCAAGATCAAGATGAAGGTTTGAATCAGCCAGATAAGTTTACAGTCCAAAGGAAAAGGACAAAAATGAAAGATAGAAGGAATGAAAAAGACCCAAAAAGCCCTCAAATTGCTGAATCACATGTTCCAGTTACATCCCCTCGTGATGTAGCAACTCCTTGTTTGAGCCTTCATCTTCCTGATATGCCCATAATAGACATTACATATTTAGATGACCCGTTATCTAATTCGGAAGACTTAATGATGGTTGCTGAAAATGTAACAGGTGCCGAACAAGTTTCAAAGGTTACACATTCATGGTTCCAAGATAGTCTTCAGAAGAGGAAGAAAGTTGTTCAAGTGGTTCCACCTCCATTTGATATGGTCTCTAGCATTCTTCAGAAGCCTCCTAAGGCGAAAAAGACCAAAATGATGTCCAGGTTAGCTATTGATAAAACTTCAGGCAATTTGTGTGTGAAATTAGCCAAGCCTATAGTTGAAAAGAATGTTGATGAAGCATCTGAATCAGATTTCATTCTAGAAAACGTTGACCTTGGTCCTTCTAATGCGGAAAGAGAGTTTTAAAATTTTGAATTGATTGCTGCTCAGATGTTGCAAAGAGCGAAGAAAGAGAGAAGAGCCAAAGAGCAACTCAAAGATCAACTTCAGATGATGGTAGCTTATGTTAATTCAATCAGCAATCCTTCTAATACCCAAGTCGTGGCCACCCCGCCGGTTCTAACAGGTCTTGATGGTATTTTAGATCATACTGTTGTTCAAAGAATCGACCAACAAAAGTCATATAGTATGATGATCGAAGCTTGGATAAACAGGATGATAGAAGATGCTTCAAAACTTATAACTGGAGTAAAAGAGATATGTGGGAAAGCCATCACGCAGATACAGGAAATTTCTAAAGAGCTGGAAAACAGCAAAGAACATAAATCCAACTGGCAAAAAGTAGCTGATGAATTAAAGGAAATGGCCAAGTTGGATACGAGCACCCTACTCCTTGAGAAAATTATTGCTGATCCAAGTGACAACCAAATACGTATCTGGAGTAAAAGTGTTGGTTGGAAGATGATAAACATCAACAAAGGGATCACCGAGTTCGAGAAGTTAATAACTTCTTTGGAGCAACTGAAAGCAAAAAGTACAGATGAATTAATCTCTACTATCACAGGTGGGGTGCCAGTAAGTGATCTTCAGCATGTTGATTGTCAGTTTCTCCTTGATTCCTTCAGCGTTCAGATTCATTCAGAAATAGAGAACCGTGTGTCAGATGCTGAAACTATGATGAAGCTTAGCCTGGTTGCAGTCACGCTGGGAGATTGTAACATTTCAGCCTATCGGCAGGAGTCAGAAGAAATCCAAGATAGATACCTCACAGCCAAACTCAAGATGGAAAATGTGTTCATTCCGAACTATGAATCAATGATACTCATCCAAGATGCTTACAGGGCTTTCCGAGACAGATCAATTGTGTCCTGATAGATAGGGCTAATAGCTAGAAGAATTAGTGATTGTATATGCAAACGTTTTTAGGAATTCTAGCTAAAGTTTTGTTTTTGCAAGTTTCCTTGTATAGGTTAATTTTCTTAAGGTTAATTAACCTTCCAAAATTTCGTATTTCGGAGGTGGTTATTAACCTCAGAGAGGTAGTTATTAACCTCTATGTCTATATAAGGACACCTTTTGGCTTTGTAAAGGGACTATTTGGGTTGGAAAAATAAGGGAACACTATGCTGAAATTTTGATCTAGGGATAAATTTTGGAAAGTATGTACACTTTTTATCTTTGAATTGAAAAATCTCTATTGTTTTTCTTGGTGCGAGGAAATGAAATGAGATCTACTTTGGGTTTCTTATTTTAAAATCCAAATTGTTATACGTTGTAGTGGACATTCTCATGGTGCTATGCGAATGTTTACAGATGATAATGAATGTGCTTAATAATACAGGTTGCTTTCAAGCGTAGTTCTTGGGTATCTCTGTTATCGATCTTGTTAATCTCCGAAGGCTGTGAGGGCGTGTGGTGCATTCACCTTCCACAACTTTCTCTTAAATTTTGAAGTTTTAGATTCTTTAATTGAAAAACCTTTTAAAAATTATATCTTACGAGGGAGCTGCCCCTCCAAACGCAGAGGAAGGCCGGATATCAAGGGCCTATCCAACTGTTGTGAACGATTTGCCACATACACTCCATTGGGCAAATTCTTCTGTGACAAATCTGTTTACCAACAAAGCTCCAAGAGGGTGTATGGGCCTTGGTTGTGAGAGAGTATGGACCACCTTGTTGGATAGGGAGATGAAAGCGATTGATGATGCATTGAAGCCCATAAGGGATTCATGGGTTAAGACAGGGGTATCAGTTGTTTCACATGGGTGGAAAGATGCAAGAAATTGTCCCTTGATTAATGTCATGGTGGTGTACCCTAAAGGGGCAATGTTTTTCAAATCTGTGGATTGTGAGGGGCAAGTAAAAGATGAGCCATTTATTGAAATTATTCTCATCTCAGCTATTGAACAAGTGGGAGATAGAAATGTTGTCCAAGTCATAATAGACAACACAAAGAATTGTAAAGTTGTTGGTTTCTTGGTTGAAGAGCAATACCAACGTATCTTTTGAACACCTTGTGTGGTCCATTCACTCAATCTTATGCAACAAAAGATTGGGAACAAAATTGGGTGCATCAAAGAGGTGTATGAAGAGGCTAAGGACATCCAGATGTTTGTTGCAAACCACCACCTGACTCAAGGAATATTCAGATTATTCTCACATTTGGAGCTATTGAAGGTAAGCGAACTTGAACTTGAAGTAGTTAAATATAGAAAAATAAAATTAGCATTTTACAATTTTCGATTTTCATAATTTGATTGTGTAATGGGTATTCTTTTTTAAAGTATGTCTACTAGTTATATTGTTTTTTTCTCTAATTTATGTTATAGGTTGTTGAGACCCGTTTTGCATCAAGCTTAATTGTCTTGAGACAGCTTGTGCAAGTGAAAGTGACAATTTACAATATCATAATCAACAATAATTGGTCTAGATAGAGGCAAAGCAACTCTGAGAGGGCGACCAAAATTAAATAAAGGATATTGGATGACTCGTGGTGGGAATGTGTGGAGTATCTCATTATGTTCATCGAGCCTATTATGAGCATGCTTTGAACATTGACATGGATATGCCTTGCCTTGGAGAGATCTATGATAGCACAAACTCAATGCTTGAAAGGTTGAGCGAATTGTAAATGCATCTGAGCAAGATCCCGAGGAGACCTTCAAACAATTGCAACAAATTGTTGTAGAATGATGGAACAAAATGACCACTCCTCTACATTTGCTTGCCTATACATTGACACCCAAATATTATAGCACCCAATATACTGAACTACCACAAAGGATGCAATCATATCTTGATCAATCAATTGTATACTAATAGTTTAAACTTCAAATCACTTAAACCATTAATAGATTTGAAAGATAAATTGTAATGCAAGATCCATAACTCATAACACATAAAATCAGATTGTTCTTAAGGAAAATTAGTTAAGGGAAAACTTTGGTGGGAGTCAAATGCATAAGATGAATGTACTCTTCTAAAAATACGCCTGCTGAAATGAGAAATAAAAAGGGAATGGACATGCATTCACAGGCCCTCTACCTAGACCACACTTCTCACAATACAATATCATGATCTGGCCTTTAGTTGGGTTCACCGATCAATCTCTGATTACAATTCACTAAGGTGGAAAAACAATATATTACAGCTGAACTAACTTACAACATCTGCAATGCTAAATACAATTACAATGAAGTACAATTTCTGCCTCAATCACAGCTAATATGCAATAACTCTCTTCTCCTCTCTTACATGATGCACTCTTGACACACCAAATTTTAAACATGATCTCTCATTTAAACATATTACAATGAATAAACAACAACAAGGTTAGCCAAGACCTATAAGAATAGATGATATAAACATTAAGCTCAAACTCCAAGGCAATCCAAATCAATTCAGCTAAGACTTACATAGGACCCAAAACATTAACCCTCAAACATGCAAAAGCATCGCCAAAACCGTATCAAGAATTGCAACACGTTACCTCACCAAGTCAGCTAGGATCCAAATGAAGAAATGCCAACAACCTAGAAAATCACCACTCACAATCACCACAACCAATGCAAACTTTCAACATGGTCCTAACACGATCCAAGAACACCAACAAGCAACATGAATAACATTCTAAAACTTCACCTCATCTCAAACTCGAAATCCAAACTCATCTCTTATAGATTAACAATAATACTGAACACTCAACTTTGTCACATCAAAAGGATAGCTTGCCAAACTCTGAATCATGAACAGCACTAGCTGATGACAATAATTAAATGAGTACCAACAATACCACCAATTTCAATAATAGCAACAGGGGCAAAGGTCTCATTAAAATCAATACTTTCCATTTGGGAATATCCTTTGCATGCTAGTCTAGCTTTGTTTTGAACCACCATTCCTTCTTCATTCAACTTGTTTTCAAATACCCATTTAGTTCCGATCACATTCTTGTTCATTGCTTTCACCCTACTTTTATCTTTACATGCTTCTTTTACATCTTTAGACTCAAATTTTGATAATATACATGTTTCATGTCTAGCAATTCGGCTAGGACCCAAATGAATAAATACCAACAACCTAGAAAATCACCACTCACAATCAACACAACCAATGCAAACTATCAACAAGGTCCTAACACGATCCAAGAACACCAACAAGAAACATGAATAGCATTCTGAAACTTCACCTCATCTCAAACTCGAAATCCAAACTCATCTCTTACAGATTAACAATAATACTGAACACTCAACTCTGTCACATCAAAAGGATAGCCTGCTGAAATCTGAATCATGAACAACACTAGCTGAGGACAATAATTAATTAAGTCCCAACTGTACCACCAACTTCAATAATAGCAACAAGGGCAAAGGTCTCATTAAAATCAATACTCTCCATTTGGGAATATCCTTTGCATACTAGTCTTGCTTTGTTTTGAACCACCTTTCCTTCTTCATTCAACATGTTTTCGAATACCCATTTAGTTCCGATCACATTCTGTTCATTGCTTTCACCCAACTCTTATCTTTACATGCTTCTTTTACATCTTTAGACTCAAATTTTGATAATAGACATGTTTCATGTCTAGCAATTCTTCCTCTAGTTTGAATGTCTCTATTCTTATCACCAATAATAACACTTTCAGAATGACTAATCTTTACATACCGTAGAGTCTTTGGAGTAGGCTTTGTAGCAGACCCTTCGGTATCAACTTCTTCCGCATTAGCCACAGGTTCAATTTGTTCTTCTGGACCATTCAAATCTTGAATCTGGTTCTGCGCTTCCACAATCTGATTATCTTCTTCAGTTATGTCATACCTAAAGGTTCTTTCTGATCTCTTCACATTCTCATCTACTCTGTCATTTGCATTTTCAACAATCTTCTTCAATCTATAGTTATAAGATTTATATGCCTTGCTCTTTGTAGAATACCCAAGAAATATATCTTCATCACTTCTTGGATCAAACTTTCCAATAGCCTCATCTCTCTTAATATGATGTTGACTTCCAAAAATCTTAAAATACTTCATTGTAGGAATATGACCATACCAAAGTTCATAAGGAGTCTTACCAGCTCCTTGCTTTATCTGCACTTGTTTCAAAGTATATACTGCAATGCTCACTGCTTCTCTCCACTAGATCTGTGGAACAATTTGTTCAATCATCATGGTTCTAGCTGTGTCTAGAATATATTTGTTCCTTCACTTTGCAACACCATTCTGCTGTGGGGTTTGCGAAGTAGAAGTCTACCTCTTTATCTCATGCTCTTCACAAAAACCATAAATATAACTGGATGTAAATTCTCCTTCTTTGTCGGATCTTAAGCATTTCAGTTCATGTCCAAACTCAGTCTCAACCATCACCTTAAATATCTGAAACTTCTGAGAGGCTTTTGATTTCTCTTGCTGAAATGTAACCCACAACATTCTAGAATGATCTACAATGAATGACATGAAGTATCTATTTCCACAAAGTAAGACCACACAAATCTGCATGTACCAAATCTAGCAATCCATTTGAAATTTATGTATTATTCTTAAAAGTAGATCTAGTTAGCTTTCCCAATTGACATTCTTTACACATATTGTTAGGCTTTACCAGTTTAGGCAATTCTCTTACAGCATCAGTAGTGCTAACCTTCATCATGATGTCAAAGTTTACATGACAAAATCTTCTATGCTACAGCCAACTGTCATCAATCTTAGCAATCAAACATTTATTCTCAACAGTTCTTAAATGAAATAAAT
The DNA here is from genome assembly GCA_028749045.1 of Cupressus sempervirens. NCBI lineage: Eukaryota > Viridiplantae > Streptophyta > Pinopsida > Cupressales > Cupressaceae > Cupressus > Cupressus sempervirens. The sequence goes on along the minus strand of CM053784.1, from coordinate 57,183,376 downwards.
TACCTTCGCAGTCAGTTTACCAGATGCAATCAGTTCACTGCTTCCAATGATTTTGCACATGCCTTCCATCAATTCCACATGGCAGCCCTTATCCAATACTTGTCCAATACTTTCAACGTACTAAACATCATCAATACTGTTTTAACCATTAAGAGTATTAGATAATTTTCCTTTAGTCAAGCAGGGGGTGTTGTTACCAAATCTATCAACACTGCCATCATAATACTCAAGGCTCACAAACTTATTTTTATCACGAGTCATGTGATGTGAACATCCACTATCAATGACCCATTCATGTCTTTTATCAACATATAAAACCAAAACTTTCTCTTCATTAGGATTGTAATGACCCCTGCGAGTTCTAACTCTACAAAGTCAAATCTAGATGTTTGACATTCTATCAAACAGTTTTCCTGCAAAGTCTTTACCTACTGTTCTTTTTTTCAGTTTGTATTGTTTTGAATTTGTACACTGCAAATGGTGTTTTTGAATACTACTAGTGATGTAAAATTGATTGGCAATGTGATAGAGATAATATGCTATCTTGTATTCAACCTTTCTCATACATATGAGTGACTGAAAGCTTTTTTAACAATGAGTTGACATATTGTCAAACACTTCCCATGTGTCCTAGGAAAAACAAGTGTCCATCTACAACAAAGGGCATTTATACAAACATTTGGCATGCAATCTAGCTTACACACTAACTTCATTCACTAAATGGAAATATAACAAATGATTACAATGCTAAACTTGTTGATGCACAAACTTATTTCAAAATGAAAAGAACTTGGCAATGAGAGGAATCAACGTGGATATTTTTTGATGGTGGCCGAGAATGAATAACATAACCTCTGTTCACTATTGCAGATCATGAAAGCCCAAACACTGTCAAAGGAAAACTGTTTGCAGCTAATAACCATGAGATACTGTTCCCAAGTATTGATCGCAGCCCTTGAATCTGCACTCAAATGGCATCCAATGCTATATATCAGGCAGAAATATAAACACCTAAGGAAGCTGCCCTTCGTTAATCAATTTGCAGCAAATACTTAGACTATAATCACCCATGATCATGATAAATGACTCTCGAGATTCTCAGCTTCAACAATGAAAATAATCTCCCAACTTTCAGCTTTTCAATCGCCCTCCAAATCATAGTAACTACAGTATAAAAGGTGTCCAAAAATCAGATTAAAGAAATAATTCAATTCACTATACCTCAGCAATGAATTGAATGCACACTGATTTAGAAGACTTAATCCAATTTGCTTTACAACAGCAGCAAATTGATTCTCAAATCAATTGGAATCAATCCTTTAGAAATTCAGAAAAACTCAAACCCTCACCAAGAGATTTATCAAAAGCAATTATCAAGAATGAATTCCCTTCTCACAAAGCATTGCTTTTATAATAGAAAATGATGGCTTCTCTTGTTGAATTTTCATGGATCTGCTGCAAATGTATTAAGCACTACCTTATTAGGTATGCGTGTTCCAATGGCAACATCCTCTTAGATTTATATATAGAGAATAGGCCATGAATAGACATGTCCCTTCATAGGACATGTCTATTCATTAATAAGATAATTAATATAAAAACAAATTTAATCATATATATATATATATATATATATATATATATATATATATATATATATATATATATATATATATATAGATAATATTAATTTTTCTCATATAACAATAATATCTCAAATATAAAGAACACGTATATAATAGGTTTATCCAATTGAAGCTTTCAAGCATCAACACTCTCTCATAGCTTAGAAGGATAACCACATAAGAATAAATATTACTTCAATGTAATATTAAAAATAACAATGGTAAGGATATCTTATTTGATATCTCAAAAGATTTCCACCATTTGATATTTCATTCGATATCACGAGTATTAGTCTTCCAGAATATCAATAAATGATATTCACCAAGTACTCAAAAGGTTTTGATATCACATCTAATATCAAGAGTATTGGTCTCTCAGAATATCAATGATATTCATCAAGTACTCAAAATAAGGTTTGATATCACATCTGATATCAAGAGTATTGGCCTCCCAGAATATCAATGATATTCACCAAATACTCAAAATAAGGTTTGATATCACATCTGATATTGTAATGTCCCCATTTTTAGTAGGTTCCTGCAGTTGGCTAGGTTAGTTCACCATCGCGACCCTCATGAGCTGACAGTGGGATTTGAGGGTCTCAGTTGTGTGGTTATAGGCTTTCCAGCAACCTATGGTGTGTTTTTGCTCTATTTGAGGGACTTACTATTCATAGCAAGTTAGACTGTTGGTTTCGATGAGCTCAGTTGAGTTAGAGGAGTTAAGTGATGCTATCGATTTTTATTTCGAGCTTCTAGTTTGGGCTCCAAGAATCTTGGAGGGAGCGTCTATTTATAGTAAGTCACTCTGTCAAGTTCATTCATCGTCTTTCATCATCAGGATCACTCTGGTGCTGTCAGATTTTGATTTTGACGCTTCGTCGATTGTTTTCGCAAGACAAGTAAATTATTATTATTCATCTAAATATGTAGAGGTTGCTAGTTTTGTTGGTGTTTATTGTTGGTCGCTTCAGTATCATAGCTCATTGGAGCCGGGACGAAAAGTTTTTAATTGTGGGAACAAGAAACAGTGGCCTTGTGTGTCTAAATATTAAGTTATGGTGGCAATGGTTATTTTTTGGAGCTAAAACCAATTAATGAATTATATTAATGACACTTCATTATATTTTAATGTTGTGTCGAGGAAGCTTCTTAGGTGGAGTCTTTTGGGAAATTGGTTCCATTTGGAGATTATAAATATGAGGACATTTGATGAGAAAAGCATCCAATTATTCGATTGATTATTTGTTTTTGTTGTTTGTGAGGAGCTTCTAAGTTTGTGCCCTTGCTGAAGTATAAGGGTTTTGAGATTTGAGAATTGTATTTGCAATCACTTTTCAATTTAACTACTGAGTTATAGCTAAGGTTGCCCAACTTGTCTACTGTTTCACATTGTGGTTGAGAAGAGAATTGTTTTCTGTGAGTTTGTTAACATCTCCTTTACTGTGGTTGACTGTGGCTGGGAGATACTATTTTTGTTGAGAAATGCACTTGTTGGAGAATTGATATTTGGAGTCCTTTCTTGTTGGTGTTTCATTCTTCTATTTGAATGATTTGATTTGTACATATTGGCATTGCTAAGGTTGCCATATTTGGTGGCTGAAAGGCAAGGACTTTGCCATTTTTCAGACTTGTGTTTGACCAGGAAAGGTTGTGATTTTGTTAGAGGGTTGTGTTGGATAGTACAGGGCTTGCATTGAATTTTAATGGGCTTGCAATCAGACCCTAAGAGCCCAGGAAGCTATTAGAGAAGGCTGTGATCAGTATTGGAGGCAACACAAGTACTTATCCTTCCTAACGTGGCTACTAAAAGTTACTGTCAATGACTGTTGGAGTGCTCTGGACTGCTGGGCAGATTGTTGCATCTTTTGGCCTCTGTATTCTTGCATCCATCATCTAGGTTCCATTGTAAACACATTCAGTGTATGCAATTTCAATTTTCAGTTGTTAACTGTCATGTAAGCAATCAGATTTGCATTGAATAAAGATGGTTATTAGTCTATGTGATTGTATTAGTTTCAGCATTGGCATTCACTTGAAAATTGTGCTTACAAAGTTGTGATACCAATAATGATTTCAGTATTCAATATTTATGTTCTAAATGCAAATGTAATTAACTCAAGCTTCACAAGAGATTTGTCATTACAATTATATTGAGTTAGCTTGCCAAGTGTTTGACAAAATGTCAAACCATTGAAATGTGAAAGAAATTGATGCTTGATAATTAAAGTTTAATTGCAAAGTGTTTGATGAAATGTCAGACAGCTGAATTATAAAAGAATTTGGTGTTTGTTGAAGTTATAACTGGTTGGGGGTTATTACAGTGGTATCAGAGCAGTTTCTTGCCAACCTGTGGGGTAGGAAAGTTATTTTATTTTCATATTTGTTTTTGCATTTAGAGTGACCAGCACTCAAGTATTTTCTAGCCATGGACAAACATATGAGGACTAGTAGTTCTAGAAGTTAGTGGAGTAATGATGAAGTTAGCACGAAAATGAATGCTTTGCGAGAGAGCATGGAGAAACTTAGCTTCATCATTAGGTTGGAGTTGGTGGTAGTGTTTCAAGTACCCATGGTTGTTACCATCTCCACAATGCAGTTGGTTGGTGTTAATGTTTAGCGTCAGAAGAAGCAAAACATAAATTTTTTGATAACTGGAGTTACTACCGTTCTCTGTGAATGACAGAGATATAAACATACGTATATGTATACATATTAATATATGCATACATATACGTATGCCTACATCCCTGTCATGCCTCATAAGATTATCGACAGAGAAAAGATCATATTGTTAACCGACTCCATAGTGGTCGGGCTTCATATTGCCAACAGACTTCATGCCTTGTATCAGGTTTCATACAAGCTTAATACATATCGTGCTTTTTTTCTTATCGAGCCCTGATGTATTATCGAGCCTTAACATAACTTAGTTAAGTTGGCAGTTACACAAATTAACATGCCTCCGAAGAGGCATGTCCCTATGTGGCTCTTGAGCCACGTAGAGACATGACTCTTCAGAGTCATGTCTATACGTTTTATATATTTATTTATGCTTTGTCGTAGGGAAAGTATCAATTCCTTGGCATTCAAGTACTTGCAATAAGCATCAGCATATTCAAAACATTATTTACTGTTGTTCACATCATTTCATTTGTTACAAGCGATCCAGTGATTCAACTACTGCTGAAGGAGGAAGTCAATTATATATATATATTGCCGAAGTCACAGTCAAAGATAAGTATTTAAATTCTGCATAATTCAAATCAGAAACTTATCTTCAAGTATTCTTTTGTAATTGTTTATCTATCAGAGATCCACTATAGTTAATAGTTGGAGTGTCAATTTCATGGGGACTCAGGTTTGGACAGAGTTGGTATTTCAGTTGGGTTGAGTTCCGATGAGTTGTTGCCTTCATTAGCGCCTAGGGTTAGTTCTCAGATGATTCTGATGTTGATGCCTGTTATTTGGGTATTGGTGCTATAGGAGTTGCTTGTACACAACAATGATAGTATGCAGTTCTACCTATGGGATCGAGGTGGACTATGATGTTCATTTCGCTAAGGGAGGACTATAATGTTCCCATTTTTAGTAGGTTCTTGTAGTGCTAGGTCAGTTAACCATCGCGACCCTTGTGAGCTGACAGTGGGATTTGAGGGTCTTAGTTGTGTGGTTATAGGCTTTCCAACAGCTTATGGTGTGTTTTGGCTCTATTTGAAGGACTTACTATTTATAGCAAGTCAAATTGTTGGGTCCGATGAGCTCAGTTGAGTTAGAGGAGTTGAGTGATGCTCTCGGTTTTTATTTCCGACTTCTAGTTTGGGCTCCAAGAATCTTGGAGGAAGCGCCTATTTATAGTAAGTCACCCCGTCAAGTTCATTCATCATCTTTCATCATTAGGATCACTCTGGTGTTGTCAGATTTCGATTTTAATGCTTCTTCAGTTGTTTTCACAAGACGAGTAAATTATTATTATTATTCATCTAAATATGCCGAGGTTGCTATTTTTGTTGGTGTTTAATGTTGGTTACCTCAGTATCAGACCTTGTTGGAACCAGGACAAAAAGTTTTAAATGGTGGGAACAAGAAACAATGGCCTTGTGTGTCTAAATATTAAGTTATGGTGGAAAAGGTTATTTTTTGGAGCCAAAAGCAATTAATAAATTATCTTAATGACACTTCATTATATTTTAATGTTGTGTAGAGGAATCTTCTTAAGTGGAGTTCTTTTGGGAAACTGGTGCCATTCAGAGATTATAAATATGAGGACATTTAATGAGAAAAGCATCCAAGTATTCGATTGATTATTTGCTTTTGTTGCTTGTGAGGAGCTTTTGAGTTTGCACCCTTATTGAAGTATAAGGGTTTTGAGATCCGAGAATTGCATTTGCAATCACTTTTCAATTTAGCGGTTGAGGTATAACTAAGATTGCTCAACTTCTCTAATGTTCCACATTGTGGCTGAGAAGAAAATTGTTTTCTGTGATTTTGTTAGCTTCTCCTTTACTGTGGTTGACTGTGGTTGGGAGATACTATTTTTGTTGAGAAATGCACTTGTTGGAGAATTGATATTTGAAGTTTTCTTGTTGGTGCTTCATTCTTCTATTTGAATGATCTGATTTGTACATATTGGCATTTGCCAAGGTTGGCATATTTGGCAGCTGAAAGGCACAAACTTTGCCATTTTTCAGACCTGCGTTTGACTGGGAAAGCTTGCGAGAATGTTAGAGGGCTGTGTTGGATAGTATAGGGCCTGCATTGAATTTTAATGGGCCTACAATCAGACCCTAAGAGCCCAGGAAGCTATTAGAGGAGGCTGTGATCAGTATTGGAGGTGGCACAAGTACTAAACCTTCCTAACGTGGCTGCTAAAAGTTATTGTCAATGACTGCTGTAAGGAATGTTGGAGTGTTCAGGACCTCTGGGCAGGTTGTTGCATCTTTTGGCCTTTGTATTCTTGCATTCATCATCTAGGTTCCATTGTAAACACATTCAGTGTATATAATTTCAAGTTTCAGTTGTTAACTGTCATGTAAGCCATCATATTTGCATTGAATAAACATGGTTATTAGTCTATGTGATTGTGTTAGTTTCAGCATTGGCATTCACTTGAAAATTGTGCTTACAAAGTTGTGATACCAATAATGATTTCAGTATTCAATATATATGTTCTAAATGCAAATGTAATTAAGTCAAACTTCATGAGAGATTTGTCATTATAGTTATAGTGAGTAAGCCTGCCAAGCATTTGACAAAATGTCAAACCATTGAAATGTGAAAGAAATTGATGCTTGATTTAGCTATAACTAGACAGGGTTATTACAGTGGTATAAGAGCTTGATTACAAAGTGTTTGACGAAATGTCAAACATCTGAATTATAAAAGAATTTGGTATTTGTTGAAGTTATAACTGGTTGGGGGTTATTATAGATATCAAGAGTATTGACCTCCCAAAATATCAATGATAGTTACCAAATACTCTTTGAGTAATGGCCTTCCAGATTGTTGAGATGCGAAACATTCTCCATATACTCAATTTGTTTGATCTCATAATACAAGTTATTGTAAGATCATCACTTTACAGTAACTTCTACAAATACAAGTGACATCATTTGGACGTTGTCACTTCCTCATGACATACACATGGGTAGGCCCATTAAAATCACGTAGTCACAAGGTATATTCATGAATCACAATCCTCTCGACTGCTACAATTTATTGATCGCTAGAGAATCCATCTTAGCTTGGTTTACTCCCCCTGAATCAATATGACCAAGATTACCGAAAGTTGACTAAAACAAATCCTCTATCTGCACCCTCTCTTTGAAGGTTGCCTCTAATGAAATATCTGGCTCCCTCTGAATCTCAATCTCCCTCTTCCTTATTCTTAGGTGTTTGCTGATGTTAAATTTGTGAACGACATTTTGGTGGTCGCTGGCCATCTATACTTTCCAAACCCCATCCACATGGTCGCCTTGATTCAATTTTTTTATTGATTCCTTATCATTTACCACAAGTCCTTTACATTTGTTGTAAAATAACTTCTATCACCCTTGTATGTTGGATGCTACCATTTTCATCTGTAATGGGAATGACTTTTGGGAATCGTGATCAATATAGCAAGAACACCCTTCTGTGCAATAGTGGATTGCAAAAATTGTATCCTTTGTTGGAAAACTCTACTTAGACTTCTTTGGAATTAAATGCAACGTCCTTTTTAGACTTCTTTGGAATTAAATGCAATGTCCTTTGTCTTAAACCATATCCTTTTTTGATTTCAATGCAATAGTTAATTCAATAGCAAGATGGGTTCATTTGCTTTTGCTTTAAATTGAACTATTACTCCATTCAAAATGACAAGCATCACGCACTTGCTCCAAGTTTTGACTGAAGTGTCCCTTTATAAGTGTCGAAGTCATCAATCAGAGCATTAGAACTCTTACAAAATTGTTATCTTTATTCATTACATGAGAATTTGATTAGCAAATTAACTCCATGCGCAAGTTAGAGACAAAAGGTACTATAGCTGTTTAACAATTCTTTTGGACACTCTTCATGAGGGAGATGTCCACAACTAGAAATTGCAACAAGTTTAGAATTAGAGATCTTAGATGTTGGAAGCTGGGAAAGATCATAAGGAGACTAAAATATCTTTTGCCCCAACTGTTACCGGTACCGGTCGGCCTTGCATTACTTTCAATAAAACCGAGGTATGGCTTGTTGAGAGCATCGTTCCTATTGACAATTTGCTGACTTCTGCCATTGCTTTATCCCATCCTTCAACTCACAATGGTGCCTTGTAAGGTCCAAAACATCAGCTGTTAATTGTGATGCATCATGCTAGGAACAATGGTTAGCTACTTGGATTATCCCAATTTGTAAAAGAGGATGAAATAAGTGTTGTCCTAATGATGTATGCAACAAGACTCGAGCAAAGGTTGGTACAAACTCTCTAGAAATACTCACACTAACCAGTACAACTCCCTTCATTTCTACCTTATTGTTTGGGACATAGTATCCATGCTTAATAGTATGCATTTCGAATCATGGCTCTGATACCATGTTGAATTTTCATGGATTTGCTACAAATGTATTAAGCACTGCCTTATTAGGTATGTGTGTTCCAAATGCAACATCCTCTTAGATTTATATATAGAGAATAGGCCATGAATAGACATGTCCCTTATAGGACATGTCTATTCATTAATCAGATAATTAATATAAAAATAAATTTAATCATATTTATATATTCATATATAATATTAACTTTTCTCATCTAACAATAACCTTATATTTCAAATATAAAGAACCCATATATAATAGGTTTATCTGACTAAAGCTATCAAACAACATCTCCAAGACACCTTTTGCTTTAAAGCTCCTTTGCTTTATACTTAGGCACACAATTCAATAATACAATTCATTAACTCCCCTTGGCTCCAAAAATGACCTTTTCAACCATATTATGATATTCTAACACACAAGGTCATTGTTTCTTGTGCCCACAATTAAAAACTTTTCAACCTGGTTCCAACGAGTTATGACACTAAGGTGGCTAATATGCAATACCAACAAAAATAACAACTCCAACATAGTTAGTTGAATAATGATTATAATTCACTTGTCTTGTGAAAATGATTGAAGAAACATCACAATCAAAATTTGATAATACACGAGTCATCTTGATGATGAAAGATGAATGAATCTGACAGGGTGACTAAAAATATTAGCTCCCTCCAAGATTCTTGGAGCTCAATCCAAAAACTAGAAATAAAAACTGAGAGCATCACTCAACTCCTCTAACTCATTTGAGCTCATTGGGACCAACTGTTGACTTACTTTAAATAGTAAGTCACTTAAAATAGAGCCATAGGCCATTAGAGAGTCTAATAACTCCACAACAAGATCCTCTAGACGCCAATATCAACCTAAAAGGACCCAATAATAAACTGAATCTATCAAATCTGCCACAACTCAAAAATGAGATGAGGACATTACAGTCTACCCTCCCTAAGATTGCTTCCCCAAACAATCTTGGAGCAAAAAAAAACATCATAGTCCATCCGTATCCTAAGAAAATTGTGTAATATCCCTATTCTGCTCAATCGACTCTTATAACACCAACACCCAAATAACTGATGTCAATAACATAATCATCTGGAAACTAACTGTAGGCTCTGATGGAGTAGACAACTCATCGGAACTCAACCCAACTAAAGCACCAACTCTATCCACACTTGCATCCCAATGTAATTAATACTCACATTCAACTGCACTGTGGAGATGGTGACAACCATAGGTGCCCGTGACATAATCACCATTTCCATCTTCTGCAAAAATGTTGTGGATATGTTGACTTTATGAGTAGCCTGCTACTAACTTGAAGTTACTAACCCCATCAACTATAGATGGTGCAAACCCATTCCATAGAGGATGGTATGAAAATGAAGCCAACCCACACTTGCATGAAACCAAATTTTCTACCTTTGGGTCAAAAGAGAAATGATGAGCACTCTTCACTGTGTAATGGTAGTAAAATGCTCCAATCTCTGTCAGAGGCTCATTGGGTACCAATCTGGGAATTAGGAGATGGCTTCAATCTTTGACTCTGAACAATTGGTTGTGTAGGATCCTAGGCAACCCTCTTAGCAAACCCAACCATAAAATCCCTGTGGGGAAGCATTGTAGCCAGGGTCTACAATCTTTCGCACTAGACATTGAATTTCTCGGGAACCTTGGATGAGAGTACACTCTGAAGCTGTGTATGATCCCTCTTGCAAGTCCAAACTCTCATGCAAATACTCCATAAATGACTTTGTGCAGTAGAAATTATATGAGGAAGCATCAACCTGCTCCCTTGCAATCCACAACTGAGCCCTCTAAGACTGAGGCACTGCTAACTATCCAATGCTACCAGCTGAATGAGATGAAGCAATAGATTTGCTTCCAACAAAAGGAAACACATCCCCACAAGAGCTCGTCTCCAAGTTAGGTGATACCTCGCCCAAGTCCTATGAAGAAGAGGGACTAGTGTCAGGAATTGACGCACAACCCTATGAATAATCTACGACTTCCATGCTAACTTTTGGGGCACCTAGTACAACAAGAAGCTCTCAGCAATCGTCCACTAATGCACTCATCTCATCTGTAACTATTGTACTCGTATCAAGAATTGATATAATTGCATCCTCATCACATTTGTCATCTCTATCCATGGAAGTCAACTCTCCTCTGATCACCACATATGTAATTGAACTAGATTTGGGGTCGGCGTGGACTGTATATGCTCCAACTCCATAATAACCTCATCAAACATGGTTGTGACTCTTAGAAAGCCAACTGAGCACATTGTAGAGAGTCCATAGTCACCTCAAGCTCATGGGTGAGCTCAACCACATCCTCCTCTTTCCCTAATAGTGTCTTATAACAAGTGCTACCCCACTCAAGAAGGTAAACTTTGTCATCTACTAACTATAAATAGTTATGGTTCAAGATCTTGACAACCTCTCAAAGCGAATGAATATCTGTTAGGGAAAAACAACTATCATTGCGCTCATCTGACATAGGAGCACCCCACTCAAATACAACTAACATTTGTCAGATAACATCATAATGCTCAAGTGCTGAAAAGATGTCACTATCACTTACGCTCAATTTTTTGGTCACATGATGTCTTTGTAATCCCTGACTCTTCAAAGCTCTTTGACTCACTAACTGCATTATGATAGGAGACTGTATCTCTATTGCTCACCACAAAATCATTGACATCATGTGTGCTATCATTCTCACACACATCAACAATTGAGGTACTGTCACTAGGTACCTCTACCAATATTTTCTTTGAAGAAGTGAAAGCCTCTGCTATGCCAAACTCCTCGCACGGCTTTACTTCCCCCTCATCAGTCAGTCCCTGTAAACTGTGATCCTGGGACCTAGCATCATCCAATGATTGCTCCAAGTCACCACCCAAAATCTGATATGATATATTAGACTTGCTGTAACATGAATCATTAGCACGTGAAACATTAGAGGTCCCTACCACACTAGTACTAACACTGTCCAACGAAGATCCCTCTGCATGCAGCTACTTACATGACTCAATGTCATCATGTAGACCATCATCACTAGGGCATAAATCTACATCACCTAGCTCCTCTGTAACACTTTAATCATGAGAGTCATAACTAGGTAGCTCCACACCCTCATCTATCCCATCGAAGAAGACTGCTGCCTCTTACAACGACTCAACACTATAATAGCTGCCATAAAAATCAGAACCATCAGTGCTCTTATCCCACACACAGTCTTCAAAAACAAACCCATCCTCAAGAGAGTCAAACTATTATTGGTAACAACTGCATCATCTACCCTTTCTGTAATATCGCTTTCAGGATATTTTACTAAAAAACCCTTGATATAAACGTGCCGATTTAAAACTGAATAGAAAACCAATATTTGATATAAATTCGAGAACTTTAATCGATTTGTAACTAGCAGATATGCATACAAGAAAACTCAGAAAAATTTATTTGATTCCTCCAACATTCAGAAGTACATATATAAACTAGCAGTTAACACAAATAGCCACCAAATACGTTACTGTATTATACAACATCAATACAATAACACGCAACAATCCAAAACAATCCAATCTTATAAATTGCAATAACAATCAGATTGACAAATGTAGATAAAACCTGTAAGAAGGCTAGGTTTGCGTCTAACTTCCAAATGCTTCTTCAAGGGTTTGTGTCCTCGAAGAGATAACCAGTCACTGTTTCCAGCTCCTAGATTAATATTTGTTTTTAAATATTATAATCTTCATGCCTCCCCATGTGGAGCGTGTTGTGCCTTTATCACTTTTCCCAATGTGATGCACGCCCTTTTAGGCAATGTGGGATAAAGCACCTTTTTTGTCTTTTAGTCACTTAAGTGAACATAGTACCTTTTTAAAATAAAGTGACAAGTTAACTGAACTTTAAAAGTCACTTAGTTAGTAAACCATATAACCATCAGGCATCAAAATAACTGACCAAATGAATTTGGATAAGCATGTGCAATAGCTCGTTGGAAAGCTCTCGACGAGATGCTTCCAAACCAACTCTGAGATACCAAGAATTTTGAGCTTTGTTTACTTACTAAAAATAGTAAGCATCTGAACAACCTGCCAAAACTGCTTTGATGAGTTTGAAACTAGAAATGCCTAGGCCAAATCTCGAACTGAACCCGTAAAGAACTTTTTTGCCCCCGAAACTTAGGCAAAGTGAGCCGGCAACACAGAATTATAATGTCCTAAAAAAAGAGGAAATTACAAAGCCTCCCTTCTCAAAGATTGCTTGCCCTCAAGCAATCCGCACATACCTGTAGAAACCAAATGCTAGGATCCCATACTCACCTCGAGAAAGAGGTTCTACTCCTTAGCTGATGTACCTCGACATGCATCTTCCCAAACTCGGAAGGGTGAATCAGTACAATAGGGATCAATGTGCCAAATAATTGAATGCCAGGATCCCAAGTCTCACCATATAGGGACACCAACTGACATGTGCTGCTGCCTTGTGTGCCAATACCCTGAGTCAGAATGAATGCCTCATGACCTTGCAAGTCTCTACTGTCAAGTGAAGATGGGAGCTCAACAATATACCAATATCCACCCCAAGATGATAGCAACCAAACTCTCCACCTAGGTCCTCGGTAAAGGCAATACATAGGGATGCTCCACTTGGATCCCAAATGAGAACTCGTACGTTGTCTGAGATACCACTGACCAGCTCCTGTAATATCTGCACCATTGTACCACTATACTACTCTTGTAATATCTGTATCGATGACAATGACAGATCCGACCAATTTGACTCCACCACCATATCACCCAATCAACATGATCTTGGGTAAAGGAAAGAGTGGTTGGTGAATCACCAACATCATGAATACTAACACTGTCTTCAATATACTACTGAATAAAAAATATAGACACCTTATGTGGAACGTAGGGTAATGTGTGTTCTCCCCACTCATCTGCAAATAACTCATTGACCTTTGAAGGTCATATAGAATCAACGAATATGCTACTAACATACACAGACAAATCACTGATAGCTGGAATATACCAACAAGTAAAATCACCGATCAACAAGTAGGCCGTGGCCATGTCATAAGAGCTGAGTGATAAAACTTTGGGTAAGCTGAAAAGCCCCTCAGAGCATGCTAAGGATGAATCTAAACTTCCTACTCCACCATAAGTAACCTCACTTATGTCAAAGTCTTCATAAAAGGAAGGTTCACCATTAATTGAAATCTCTGAATTATCCTCACTTGTTGTATCACTAACCATGTGCTCATGTGAAGATGTACAACTGCTGTCATAAAAATCAGAATTTCCAGACTCATCAACTTGCTAATCCATAGAAAGTCTCAAACGGGGAACACGTGATTGAATTACATTGTTTGCCTTCACATCTACCCACTTTATGAATTCCTTCAATGATTTGCGTGATTTCTTGTGCCTTTGAATCACAATTATCTTCTTCATGAGTGGCTGCCCCACTCGTTTGATTTTCAGCTTTGTGGATGGAGTAATGTGTTAGGCTCAATTGAAGGTATACCTCATCTACCTCACTCTCCTTGTCCTTTCCAAATTTTATTGCTAGATCTCTATCCATTAATAGTTGCAAGTAATCATATTTTATCATTTTCAAAGTTTCAAAAATAGTATGTAAAAAATGACTTGTGACACCACATATATTCCCATGTCTCTCTTCTATCACAATCTTCCGCATGAGATCCTTAATCAACTTGGAAGAATCATCCATCCTTGTCAACACTTGGACAAGCTTGTCCTCTTTTACCAAAAGCATATCTAATAAGTCAAGTAGTGATAATGGTTTTTGACTATCTCCTTCAAACACAAGTGGGCTGTTCTCCATAGAATCTTCTGATTTTTCGTCACCTAGAGAGACAACATTTTCAGATATGTTCTCTAACTCAATGTGTGCTAGATCATCTATCCTGCCTACATTGCGGTCCATTTGCTCCTCTCAATATGTAACATAATTTTCAGCCTAGTATCACCATAAATTCATCCAAGTTAATTTCCATGTCACCAAATAAAATGCTAGTGCTTTCCATGTCTAAATAAGATGGGGAGTTGCCAACGTTGGCGGTTTGGTCAACTCGTCTATATGAGCCATCAACATGCTCATCAAAAGAACTAGTGTAAACAGCTCCATAAGATACTTTTGTCTCCTAGTTACCTATTAGTATACTTGAGCCATTATTAGTATTTTGCATATTATCATGCGAAGATTGCTCTTCCTTTTTAGTACTACTATCAAGTTGATTAATGTCTTCCTTATGCAAATTTCTATAACTGTCCTCTGTAAGGAGATCTCGAGCCAAATCATAGCATTGTTTCTTATCATATCCATCTTGTTTTGCAGCTCTAGTTGAAAGTCCACATAAACAATAAAAGGAAATTCTTTTTGAAGCTTTGATGGGAGTTTTTTTATAATCATTGTACAATCTCCTTACTTTAGTTTTAATATCAAGTTGGAAGTCCATTTGATTCAACACCCCCATTGTTTTGGTTTTTGCTGCCACAGGAACGCCTTTTTGATACAACTGCTGCTATGGAAGGTAATGCATCTGAAAATATTAGGATAACACCCAATTAGCATGCCTCTATCAACAAGTTTTAGACCACCAAGCTGACTTCAATGACACAACCAATATCACAGACATGCATTTGACTTCGCGAGATGTAGATTCACCATCTTCATCTCTGCAATGGACTTGAAAGCTGTCACTTGAGGATATATACCATCCAAGGTAATCAATCACATGTTGATTTCATAAGCAAGTGATGGCACTTTAGCTAGATCTTCTTAACAACATGATAAAATTTACTTTTCAAAAGGAAGCCTTTGCTTTTGTGTTCCTATGAGAGGATCTAAACCAACTTCTGTCACTTCCTCTATGTTCTCATCCAAATAAACAACATCCTGCATAGTTAATTGGCATTTTCTTGTGCAAGACGTGACTTCTCTGCTAGCAGTGTCTCCAGCTGAAGCCGTACCTGTACTGGTTCATGTTATGGAGATACGAAAGAAACTGAGTAGAATGCTTGCATGTATGTGATGCCCATCTCGAACAACAATACAACGCAGTCCTGCGTGTAACGCTGCTAAAGACTAACACCTGCCCTTGCTGGAATGGAGTTATTCATGACCTGTGTCTATTTGGAGAGACTCGGGCACAATGCCTTCTTTTGCTATGGAAATGACTGCTAGTTAGTATGTCGTTCAGTGCATTCAAATCTGCCCATTCACCTTGTAGATTTCAATCATCTATGTATTCTTATCAAACGTGGAGCTTCAACTATTAATGCATCAATTTTATTCTCAGTCTTGGTGGAAATACGATGCCTCAATAAGCAGATTTAAATATCTGGAATGCTTGTCCAGTTGTCCACAAATAGTGACCCATGCTTAGGAACGAACAATATCAGTTCTGTGCAATATTCTTTGTCCAAACTGATTAGAAAATTGTAGTGTTCCGTAACAATCCTGACTGAGGCGAAGTACAGAGCCCAGGATTCCGTATGGATATGGGCAAATAGTGCACAATAAGGAGGATCGTACGGTTTAAAATGAAGAGCTAATACAGTGAAGTTAGGACCGTACGGTGGTATGGGATGAAGGGAAGATTGGTGACTGCTGAGAGGTAGCCGTACGAATGAGAAAGAGGTGGCCGTACGGTGGCACTAAACAGGCCGTACGGTGTCAAATACAAGCCGTACGGTGGTAATTCTAAGTCAGTATGGTAACTATGTTTGGGCATACGGTGGATATGAGAATGTGTATGGTGGAAGAGACTGACAGGCGTACGGTAGAAAGTAATATGGAAGTGATGCTGGTGGAGTACGATGTTGTTAAAGGCCGTACGAATGTGAGGAAAATGCTGTATAGGAAGCAAGTAGCCGTACAGTATCTCTAGGTGCCCGTATGGTTTGAATGGAAGCTTAGAACTTGCCGTACTAAGCAAATTGAAGCTATACGGAAGTTGGAAGTGATGTACGGTGAATATGGTGAGTGGAATGAATGGAGATGCCTGAAGGGAGCCGTACGGATAGTGAGTGCAAGACAAATTAATGATGCTATTTACAAATGCAGAAGGAAATATACACAATTTGTATACGCAATGTCCAAAGATTCACCAACAGGAACTGACATATATAATTAAGCCTTCACATTGCTAGATACAGATTGAGACGAACACCAACGGAATAGGGTGAAAGCTGAGTCCCACCGAAACCGCACTAGCCAAATAGGGAAGGTCTTTCACTTCCGAAATGGCGAACAATGCTGAACTCCAATAGGAATCCACAGTACAGAGAGATATAATCCAAAAGCATACATACAGACTACCTACAAGCTATGCTTGAATACCCATCAGGAATCTTTTCGAGGGTGTACAAAGATAGCCGACGGCGACACAAACTACGGAAACAAAAAAAGAAGTCGTCCAAGATACATATAATTAATCGGCTCGTTACAAAAGTTTAATTAAATACATTTATTTTATGAAGGGGACATTACAAAAACTTAAAGCTTTGCTTAAGTAATATTGTCAAACACTTGGTGTACGTTCCCTGGTGAGTATACTATTCTTCCGAATGGGAAATTAGATAATATACTCAAATCATATACTGCTAGGTATTGCAACTGTACTTACCTCCAACTGGTCCAACTATGATCACATTCATCTTTGCCGATTTCTACCTAGATTGTGCATTAGTTTCAAACAGGAAAAATTGGGGTGACATCCAACTTCCTTGGAAAACCAAACTTGAGGGATTTTGTCCTCAAAATTTTCAAGCCAGTCACATTAAAGCAACCAGAACATGTTAATGTATTGATTTCATAAATTCTTGTGTGTTTTCCTTCTGCAATTTAATTGTTGATATAATTTCATAGGCTGGCAGGATGCATAGCTTTGATACCATTGTAATAGCGCTTTCAGGATATTTTACTAAAAAACCCTTGATATAAACGTGTAGATTTAAAACTGAACAAAAAACCAATATTTGATATAAATTTCAGAACTTTAATCGATTTGTAACCAGCAGATATGCATACAAGAAAACTCAGAAAAAATTATTTGATTCTTCCAATATTTAGAAGTACATATATAAACCAGCAGTTAACACAAATAGCCGCCAAATATGTTATTGTATTATACAACAGCAATACAATAACACTCAACAATGCAAAATAATCTAATCTTGAAACAACAATAACAGTCGGATTGGCAAATGTAGATAAAACTTGTAAGAAGGCTAGGTTTGTGTCCAACCTTCAAATGCTTCTTCAAGGGTTTGCGTCTTCGAAGAGATAATCAATCACTGTTTTCAGCTCCCAGATTAATATTTGTTTTTAAATATTATAATCTTCATGCCTCCCCATATGGAGCCTGTTGTACCTTTATCACTTTTCCCAATGTGATGCACGCCCTTTTAGGCATTGTGGGATAAAGTACTTTTTTTGTCCTTTAGTCACTTAAGTGAACATAGTACCTTTTTAAAATAAAGTGACAAGTTAAATGAACTTCAAAAGTCACTTAGTTAGTAAACCATATAACTATTAGGCATCAAAATAACTGACCAAATGAACTTGGATAAGCACGTGCAATAGCTCATTAGAAAGCTCTCGGCAAGACACTTCCAAAACAACTCTGACATACCAAGAATTCTAAGCTCTGTTTACTTTCTCAAAATAGTAAGCATCCGAACAACCTGCCAAAACTGCTTCGATGGGTCTGAAACTAGAAATGTCTAGGCCAAATCTCGAACTGAACCTGTAAAGAACTTTTTCGCCCCCGAAATCTAGGTGAAGTGAGTTAGCAACACAGTATTATAATGTCTCAAAAAAAGAGGACATTATACTTTCACTATTTGCAAAATCATCAACATGCTCACATAAGGGACCGTGTCTTGACAATCAGACTATATCGTCCATATTCCCACTACCACCAAATGATGTAAGGCTGCCATCAAAGGTAGTCAGCACGTTCTCAACATTGTTCGAAACACTAACTCTAGAATCCTTAAATTGTTGAAACCTAGCTAGTGCAGGAGCACCTAGGGTCTTAGTAAAGATCCAATCAAATTCTGGCTTGTAAGTGGTTTTAGCCAACCATTATGGAATACTGACTAGAATAAAGTCCCAAGTGTCTGATTGTGTTCTTGTTAGTAGGTTGATTAGGTGTGCCACAAGTTGCTTAAGAGTATGAGCAATAAGTTGTCAATAGTAGTCAAAGTTGGTCAAAGAGGTGAATGTACTCCAAAGTATGAGGGAGGAATTGATTGGAATGGTGTTAAAATAAACTAAGATGGTCATTCTAGATCCATTCGAGGTATTCATTGGTGCTAGAGTCATCAAAAATGTTAAAATTGTAAAAGTTATCAATGACAATATTGCAACTTTGCAATGTTGTCATGACAATATTGACAACTTTGCAAAAAGCACCAAAGATTCAGTTGTAGGTCGGAGGAATTGGTTGTGGCACATGCATGAGAGCTATATAAGCTCATTTCCAAGCAAATTGCACGGTTGGAGTTACTACTGTACGGATTTGACAATTGCAAGCAACTGTTTTACCTGTAATTTTGTGTCTCAGACGCCTTGCAAGCCAAGCATATATACCATAATGGATTGACTTGGGCTAACTATAGGCATGATTAGATAGGACTTTGAATCTACTTCCTTGCATTGCAATTTGGTTTCTTGTTTCATTTGTTTTGATAGACAAAACCTAAATCATTCCTTCTGTGCTTGTTCACTGGCCTTCACAAAGTGGACAACATAAAAATGGCCATAACATGAAACTCAACGGTTGGAACTGTATGACCTTTTGGGAAATGTTAGGTCACTGTAAATGCTTTGTAAATATGCATTTTGGAGTTTGTATGTATAGGTTTGCTATTTTTGCTATCAAACCCTAAGTGAGTCTCGAGTCATTTGGCTAGGCAAAATCAGACATATCAGAGATTGAATGGATAGCTTAATGGATTGGTTTGGAAAATCCAAGTGTATGGTGAGATAGAGGATCCTTTGGAGGTGTTGTGTGCCAAAGGACAAGGTTTGATGAATCCATCTCAAGGTTGTTTGAAGCCATGAAGCCAACAAAGAGACTGCAGTCCTTGAATGAATGAAACCCTCATTTATAGGTTTATTTTGAGGATAGCACTATATGGATGCATTGGGAATTGGAAGCCTAGGAAATCTTCAAGAACTCTGAAAAGGCTATTAGGAAATGTAATGTGTTTGGGCCCTTGTTGAGAAGTTTCCAAAGTTTTTGACCAAAAACTCAAATAGGAGGGCTAATTGGTACAAAAGGCTACTAGCCCTATTACAAGGGTTTAAGGAGATCATTTGTGAAACTATGGATCTTGTGAACAAAGTGACCCTAAAAACTATTGAAATGCCTAGCGTAGAAGCTCTTCCACACTACTTAACAATGGTGTCAACCATAGGGTGTTGGTAGGAGGATTTAGCCGGTTGATTGCAAGATAGTATGAGGAGAATGGATGAGTGTTTACTTGGTTGGAGAGGACTAGTGGAGAAGGGGAATTGAGAAGACATTCCTCTTGAGTTAGGGTCAGGTAAAGAAGCCTAAGAAGGCTTAGAAAGAAGTCTAGAAAAGTCCTAGAGGAGATTAGGACCTTAGTGAGGGATCCTCCCTATCACTAGTGCTGCTGTGCATTGATGAAATAGACACATCCATATGTCCCTGTGTAAAATCTCCAAGATCATATCAGCAGATAGGACTAGTGGTTGCTCCACTAAGCACAAGCTGCTGACAGCTCATGGTGAAGACTTCTAGATGTCTCACCTGTGAAGAACTCCAAAAGTCCTTTTAAATATAGAAACCATATATCTAGCTACCTTGTCAACTGGTGCCGAAATCTAGTCATGCTTCCATCCTTTAGTGATTTTGTCTAATCTTTTCCATACTTGCCATCAGGGCATTTGTTTGCTTCCCATTATTCAACTGGTTTCCATATTTATTAGATTTCTTGTATTTGTCCATAGTAGAAATAAGTGTTGGTCACTGAAATATCAACAACAAAACCAAGACAATAAATTTTTCCCTACTACATAGGATGGCAGGTAACTGCTTTGATACCACTGTAGTGACCCCTGCGAGTTCCAACTCTAGAAACTCAAATCTAGACATTTGACATTTCGTCAAACAGTTGTCCTGCAAAGTCTTTACCTGCTGTTCTTTGTTTTAGTTTGTATTGTTTTGAATTTGTACACTGCAAATGGTGTTTTTGAATACTTCTAGTGATGTTAAATTGGTTGGCAATGTGATTGAGATAATATGCTATCTTGTATTCAAACTTGCTCATATATATGAGTGACTAAAATCAGCTTTAACAATGAGTTGACATATTGTCAAACACTTCCCATGCATCCTAGGAAAAACAAATGTCCATCTACAACAAAGGGCATTTATACAAACATTTGGCATGCAATCTAGCTTGCACACTAACTTCATTCACTAAATGGAAATTTAACAAATGATTGTTACAAATGTAAATGGCGGAAAATTTTAATGAATTAATCAGAGATCAAATTGATCTATATATACAAAGAGGAGAGTCGAATAGAATAGAAACATTCTATTCTAGACTATACTAAATATTAGAAACATTCTAATATTTACAGAGATATAATAAGATACAATAGTGAGCATTAAAAGGAAACATGAAGGTTATTTTAATACCCCCCCTTAATGCTCAATCTATTTACTACACCAATAGATCCCCTGAATTTAACAAACTTGTCAGGACCAAGGGGTTTAGTGAAAATATCTGCTGATTGCTCTGAGGTAGGAACATAGCGTAACTGAATAGATCCATCTTCTACTAATTGTCGAATGTAATGGCAATGAAGCTCGATGTGCTTGGTTCGTTCATGAAACACTGGGTTCTTGGCAAGTTTGAGTACGCCCTGATTGTCTGAAAACAAAGAAGTCGGACCTACTTGAGGAATATGCATATCTGCAAGCATCTGCCGGAGCCAAACTGCTTCACAAGCTGCCTTGATAGCTCCTCTATATTCTGCTTCTGTAGAGGAGAGTGCATGTGCCTGTTGCTTCTTACTGGTCCAAGTAACTGCTGCAGATCCGATACTAAACACATAGCCAGAAGTAGATTTCCTATCATCAACTGAGCCGGCCCAATCGGAATCAGTGAATCCACTGAGTTGAGGATTAGTACTCCTTGTGTAAAGAAGACCATAATCTGAAGTACCATGTACATAGTGTAACACACGTTTCGCTGCAATCCAATGATCAGTCTTGGGGTTTGTCATGAACCGTGAGATGTAGTTGATTGCAAAACTGAGATCAGGTCTAGTAGTAGTAAGGTAGATGAGACTACCTACTAGCTGCCTGAAGAGTGTTTCATCTACAGGAGGAGAAACAGATTGTGCGGACAATTTCAGACCAGTCTCCATAGGAGTGGAGGCAGATTTGCAATCCTGCATTTGAAACCTATCAAGCAAACTTCTGGCATACTTGGACCGAGACAAAAAAATGCTGTTGTCAGTCTGCCAAACCTCAATACCTAAACAATAATGAAGCAATCCGAGATCTGTCATATCAAAAGTTCTGCATAGATCCTGTTTGATTTCTGAAGTCAAATGTTCTGAATTTCCAGTAATGATCAAATCATCCACATAGACAACAAGAAAAAGAATATCATTACCAGAGTGTTTAATATACAGATTACTGTTTGACGGACTACGCTGAAATCTTTGAGTAACCAAGTAATGATCAATCTTTATGTACCAAGCCCTAGGGGCCTGTTTAAGACCATAGAGGGCCTTCTGGAGTTTACATACTTTGTGTTTTGAACCAGCAACCTTAAAACCTGGGGGCTGCATCATGTAGACTTCTTCCTGTAATTCACCATTGAGAAAGGCGCTCTTAACATCCATCTGATGAACTTTCCAACCATACTGAGCTGCAATTGCAAGAAGAATGCGAATAGTGCTCATTTTGGCTGTCGGTGCAAATGTCTCCTCATAATCAATGCCTTCGCGCTGGGTGAATCCTCGAGCAACAAGTCTAGCTTTGTATTTGTCCAAAGTACCATCTGCATGGTACTTGACCTTATAGACCCATTTACAGCTAATGGGTTTCTTCCCAGGAGGAAGATCTGAAAGAACCCAAGTGTGGTTCTTTTGAAGACTCTGAAGCTCAGAATCCATTGCTTGTTCCCACTCTAGAATTCCTTTGGCCTCTGCATATATCTGGGGCTCAGGGATACTGTGGATGTTGGCCATAAGAGCTATATTAACTGTGTTGTGCTGAAGGCTCTTATTTCTGGAGGTTCTACCCTCAATGAGTTCATCAGGACGAAGATCACTAAGCGTTTGAGCCCACCATTTTGGCCGAAGAGTCGAGGAGCTAATATCAGATGCTGTCGGAATGGCTGGAGGAGAAGTAGGAGCAGGAGTTGTATTATCTGGAAGTGACTGAGGTGGTGTATCAGTAGCATCAGATGACTCATATAAAATAGAAGAACCTAAGTCAGAGATTGCTGAAGACTGAATCTCAGAATGTGGTGGGGAGTCAGAGAGCGGAAATGGTCCAAATTCCTCATCAAACACAACATCACGACTGAAGATTAAACGATCAGTATTTACATCAATCAGTCTGTAGGCCTTATGTGTGTGACTGTATCCTGTAAACATAAGTTTCTGGCTTTTGGAATCCAACTTAGTGCGTTTGGCATCAGGAATCCATACATATGCCAGAGAGCCAAAAACTTTCAAATGGTTGATCCTAGGTTTGCGACCAGACCAGGCTTCCTCAGGAGTCTTATGATTAACTACAAGGGTGGGTGATCGGTTAAGAAGGTAGACAACTGTGGATACTGCTTCTGCCCAATATTTTCTGGGAACATTTCTATGTTCTAGCATAGCCCTAGCCATTTCTGTGATGGTACGGTTTCGACGCTCTACAACACCATTTTGCTGAGGGGTGTGAGGTGTGGTGAACTGACGTCTAATGCCATGAGTAGTATAGAAGGCAGAGAAAGCAGAAGAACAGAATTCCCCCCCATTATCAGTCCTAAGAGTACGGATGGAGGAACCAAACTCTTTTTCTACTAGAGCTTTAAACTGCTGAAATACAAGAAAGGCATCTGATTTTTGCTTAAGAAAATATACCCACATTTTGCGACTGAAATCATCCACAAAGAGTAAAAAATACCTGTTCCCAGTAATAGAAGGAGTATTCATAGGACCACATACATCAGCATGGACTAGCTGGAGTACTCTCTATGCCCGCCATGTTTCACCATTCTTAAATGGTGTCCTATGTTGCTTCCCTGCTTGGCAAGCTCCGCAAACGCGATGGTTCTGGGTCTGAATATTAGGTAGGCCATGGACTAAATTATCTCAAGCAAGTTGTGCTAGATATTGAATGTTCAGATGACCATATTGCTGATGCTAGAGACTGCTGAGAGCGGATGATTCGGCGATGAAGGCATGCTTAAGGGAATCGCCTGAATCTACAAGCCTATAAATACCATGATCCTCAAGACCGGAAGCAAGGGTAGTGCGAGAAGCACGATCAATAATCGAACACTTATTTCCACTGAAAACGACATCCAACTGAGGGGAGTGCTTTATAATTTGACTAACAGACAGAAGATTATGTTTCATGCCAGGAACATAACATACATTGAGAAACATGAGTTTTCTTCCTCCAGTTTGAATCTGAACATTGCCCTTGCCGACAATATTGTATTCTTCACCGCCTCCAAAGATTACTGAGTCAGAATAGGGAGTGAATTCAACAAACCAATCACGCCTATGAGTGAAATGTCGGGAGGCACCAGAATCGATGTGCCAGGCAGAAGATTTCACATGATTTGCAGGTATGCTGGCCATAAAGGCATGGTAGATAGATTCTTTCTGCTCTGAGTGTTG
Source organism: Cupressus sempervirens (assembly GCA_028749045.1). Taxonomy (NCBI): domain Eukaryota; kingdom Viridiplantae; phylum Streptophyta; class Pinopsida; order Cupressales; family Cupressaceae; genus Cupressus; species Cupressus sempervirens. The sequence goes on along the minus strand of CM053784.1, from coordinate 57,158,745 downwards.
GGTAGCATTGGCGTACTGTTTAATTGAGTCCGACTTCTGATGCTGCTGATACAGATGCTTATAATATGTGAATATTTCAAATGGCACAAACTTCGAGGTGAGAAAATGAAAGACCCAGAAAAATTGGAGTACCCAGAAAAGAGCTCGAAAAACCCAAAAATAAAGTGTTGTCGGAATTCGGATCCGCTGGCTCGAAAATCGAGGCACAAAAAATGAGGCACCCACAAAAATCTGATGAAGACCCATTTGAGATTTCAAAAAACCCACCAAGAATATGTGATCAGAAAATTTTTGGAGGTCAAAAAAATAGGGTTTCGAGCAAAAACCTAGTCGGCAGCTTCGAAGGTCAGATTTGCAGGAAAAATGGCAGATATAGGCAGATTTTGGAACAAGCGGATTTGAGATAGACGGATCCAGGCAGATAAGGGCGGATTGAACACGTTTTCACTCACACAAAATGCCGAGTTGCAAAAAAATGGCGAGTTGCAGAAAAACGACAGTAGAAACCCGCGATTTGTAGAAGATCAGACGTGAGCCAAAGAAACCTGCGATTTAAAAAACGTGAACTCGGGATTTGCAGAATGAATTTCAGATTTCTCAGAACAGAAACCCTAGACGGGTTGTAGAGAAAATGGCAGAAATAATTTCAAAATTTAGAGCAGATAATTTCGAAAGAAATTATAAACTATTCAAAACCATTTGAAGCAATAGCTCTGATACCATGTTACAAATGTAAATGGCGGAAAATTTTAATGAATTAATCAGAGATCAAACTGATCTATATATACAAAGAGGAGAGTCGAATAGAATAGAAACATTCTATTCTAGACTATACTAAATATTAGAAACATTCTAATATTTACAGAGATATAATAAGATACAATAGTGAGCATTAAAAGGAAACATGAAGGTTATTTTAATAATGATTACAATGCCAAACTTGTTGATGCACAAACTTATTTCAAGATGAAAAGAACATTGCAAGGAGAGGAATCAATGTGGATCTTTTTTGATGGTGGACGAGAATGAGTTTAACCTCTTTTCACTATTGCAGATCACGGAGGCCCAAACACTGCCAAAGGAAAATTGTTTGCAGCTAATAACTTGAGATGTTGCTCCAAAGTATTGATCACAGTCTATAATAGTTCATCACTGGCCTTGTTATTCTGATTGCAGCCCTTAAATCTGCACTCAAATGGCATCCAATGCTATGTATCAACCAGAAATATAAACCCCAATGAAGCTGTGCCTTCTTTAATCAATTTGCAGCAAATACTCATGATATGACCACCCAAGATCATGATAAATAACTCTCTCGATTGTCAGCTCCAACGATGAAAATAATCTCTCAACTTTCAACTTTTCAATCACCCTCTAAAACACAGTAACAACAGTATGGAAGGCATCAAAAAATCATATTGAAGAAATAATTCAATTCACCATACCTCAGCAATGAATTGAATGCACACTCAGATTTAGAAAACTTAAGCCAATTTGCTTTACAACAACAACAAATTGATTCTCAAATCAAGAGGAATCAGTCCTTAAGAAATTCAGAAAAATTCAATCCCTCACCAAGAAATATATCAAAAGCAATTATCAAGAATGAATTCCTTTCTCACAAAGCATTGGTTTTATAATAGATAAAGATGGTTTCAGCAAGACACCTTTCACTTAAAAGTCTCTTTGCATTATACTTAGCTAAGCACATAATTGACTAATACAATTAATTAATGTCCTCTGGCTCCAAAAATGACCTTTTCAACCATATTATGATATTTTAACACACAAGGTCATTTTTTTTTGTGCCTATGATTTAAAACTTTTCAACTTGGTACCAATGAGCTATGACACTAAGCTGGCCAATATACAATAACAACAAAAAATAACAACCTCAACATATTTAGTTGAACAATAATTATAATTCACCTGTCTTGCGAAAATGATTGAAGAAGCATCAGAATTGAAATCTGACAAGACATGAGTGATCTTGATGATGAAAGCCAATGAATGAACTTGATGGAGTCACTTATTAAAAATAGACGCTCCATTCTAGATTCTTGGAGCCCAATCCAGAAGCTAGAAATAAAAACTGAGAGCATCACTCAACTCCTCTAACTCATTTGAGCTCATTGGAACCAATTGTTGACTTACTATGAATAGTAAGTCACTCAAAACAGAGCCAAAACCCATCATAGGACACTGGAGAGCCTAATAACTCCACAACAATGTCCTCTAAACACCAATATTAGCCTACGATGACCCAATACTAGACTGAATCCATCAAATCTGCCACAACTCAAAAACGGTGACATTACAAGGATGATCTTCTTTAATAGCAGTAAATACAATTTCTTCATCACTAGCACGACTCATCATCAGTCACACCATCTTTAGTAGCATAAATACTTCTATGTCCCTTAGGGTGGAAGTTCTTAGATCTGAACTTAGGTTCCTTGAAACTTTACTAGGACATCTAGATTTAATATGACCAATCTTATTACAATTAAAGCATTTCAAAGGCAACTTTCCTTCATATTTACTGGAGCCCTTAGATAGTCTTTTTGCAATCAAGGCTTCAAGTTCATCAATATTCCTTTCTTCTTCCCATTGCTTAGCATACTTGTTATCTTTTAATATCCGAGAAGTACTCTAATCACACTTAGTCATATTGGCTTTGGATGCAGTTTCAACCTTTAGAAGTTCCTTATCGAGAGTAGTCATCTCATAGGCAAAGTCTACGAGTTAGAGCTTCTCTTGAAATGTCTCTCATAGATCTCAATTTCTCTTTCACTCATCTTCATAGCTTTATACTTCCCTATAAGACCTTGTAACTTATCTTGCTTAATATTCTTGTCACCTTCATAAATAGTTTTTAATTTAGACCATACTTCATGCATTGTCCTCAACCCATAGATGTGAGAATATTCTGTCTCAGACAAGGCACTTCTTAAAGCTTCCCCCGCCAACATATTTTCTTTGAATATCTTCTTTTCATCCGTAGTAGCCTAAGTTAGATTGTTTAGAATGGTATAAGGATCTTTAGTGATCTCCCAATATTTATCTCCCATACCAATCAAATAAGTAGTCATCTGATCCTTCCAAATTAAGTGGTTGGTTCCACCAAACTTAGGTTCATCTTTCCTTACGCTTGCCATGTCGGATCTCCTTCAAGCGATCAAGCTTCTTCAAAGGACTTAGCTTTGATACCAATTGTTAGGTCCAAAAGGAGACAAGCACAACTGGGCTTGGGGAGGGGTTAATTAGTCGTACATTGACAATTAGAACTTCAAATCACTTAAACCAATCACAAATATGAAAGATAAGCCGTAATGCAAGATCCACAACTCATAACACAACACCAGATTTGTTCTCGAGAAAGCTGAATTAAGGGAAAACCTCGGTAGGAGTCAAACCTATAAGATGAATGTATTTTGCTAGTAGAGTTACCTAGTTAAGAGAAAATGAGAAACAAAGGGGAATGCACTTGTATTCATTGGCCCACTGCCTAGAGCACACTGCTCAGAATACAATATCATGACCTGACCCTAAGTCTGGTTCACCGATCAATCTTTGAATGCAATTCACTAAGGTGTACAAATTGTCCAATACAACCCAATTGACTTACAACATCTACAATGCCATTACAGTTCCAGTGAAGTACAATTTCTGGCTCAATGGTAGAATATATACAATAGTCTCTTCTCCTTTCTTACATGATGCCCTCACTACACACCAAATTACAAAAATGATCACTCTATGACATCCACGTCAAAATAGGGTATAAATAAATAAATAAATAAAATAATAATAATATATTACAATAAATCAACATATTGAGAATTAAGTATTTAAATTAATAGTCATAATATATAAGTGGAAATATTATGTCCTATATATAAATATTAATATTAAAAAAAAAAATATTAATAAGAAATATATTTGGTATAGTTTATATATTATTAATATATACTATTAATATAGGCAAGAGCCTACAACACAACGGTAAATTGTGAGCCTCTTATCGAAGAGGTCTTGGGTTTGAATCTACTTGTGCTTAATAAAACAATAATTAAAAACAATACATAATAAATAATCTTGGCTTCGGCCTCTTACCAATAAAAAAAAAAAACATACTATTAATATAATTATATTATTAATATAATATAATTAGTAACAAGATATTGTCAATAATGAAAAGACATGACTTTTGAGAATAAAACGATATCTATAGAATATTAATGTTGAGAAAAGTGGCATTCAGAAATATGGAAAAATAAGGAGAAAGTACGTGAAACTAGTCTGCAAATAGAGAATAAAAATAAATCAACGAAGGTCCCAGTAGGGGATATTACAATTGGTATTAGAGCTGGTTCTCCTGCCAGCTTGTGAAGTTTCTTGAGTGAGAAAAATTGAGATTGTATGACCAAGATATCCATGTTTATATTTTACTTGAATGAATAATATTATTTTCTGGCAATTAATGACAAATGCAGAATAGAGATCAAATCAATATTGAAAGTGAACAAACATTTTTTTTTTCCAAAGTGGTGTGTTTTGGAAATAGAAATTATAATGTTGGCAATAATATTGAAATTGGGGGTTTTGAATAAAAGACCAATTCAAAATAACTATTAAATTGTTTAAGTCTTATATTGCTGTAGGTCCTGATGGTTTTGGGGAAAATTTATATCTTTATAAACAATTAAATGAGACTATGAATTCACATGACTGAATACTAAGTTTCTTGAATAATAAGTTTTGGTTGATATTGGAAGCGATGCCTTTATCGGGTTTGAACTCTCTTATAATAGAAGGAAGTGTTGAGTATTTGAAGGAATTACTACATTCCTTGTGGTGTCTTAATTTGCCATTCGGTGCAGATCCATGACCGATTTCAAGTCTAGGATTTTATTTTGTTTAAGAGGGGAAATTACAATTTATGCAGAGGTCGATTCAGGTGTTTGGCATGTAAAATTGTTTTACTTTTCTAATGTCATGAATATGAAAGACGGGTCGAATGTTTATAAATAACATAAATGATAAATCAGATACAAAACTACCATCTTAAACTGCTGCTGTTATAAGATACAATGGGCAAGAATTCTATCGAACTATTTAAGAGGAGCACATCATGCGAAGTAACACATAACTTATCACCAATTGGGACAAACTTCTGGGCAACATGAAGGAAAATTTAGGAAATCTATTGAAATGGAGGAATAAATACCTCCAAGTACTACTACCACCGTTAGAAATGCAACAACTACTATTTTCAGCATTGACTCATCAAAAGAAAAATAAATCATTATCAATGTTATTAAGCAACTATTTCATCAGAGAAATAGTTGGAAGGAGCTCCCGGAAAGCATACGAATAATATTCGTCACATTGAAGACTAAAGAATATATATTCCAACATAATTTACTATAATTAACGAAAGAATATTACTTGATTGAATGAAATATTATGGAGCCACACACAAAGTAATTAAAGTTCGAAACAAATATTTGGTGGAGAAATATAAGCTTTGACTATAGTATTTGTTCAAATATATTAGCGCAAGCCATATTCAAAGCGACAAATAATACTGGAGACAGAGAATTTAAGAATGCTTAATCTGAACTATGAGTTCACTAAAGTAAAGGAGACATTTCATGACCTTGAATATGGTTATCTGCGCTGAGATTATACGGGCTCTGCAAAACTTGAAACTACTGTCTCAAAGTGCTTGATTCATCAAAAAAATGATTATAGATGCTTGAAATTTTTTCCAAGGGCTATGTCTAGGCCTTGCGATCCTCTAGGAGAGTCGTCCTAGTGTTGTGGAGCCCAAAACTCATAGCTCGGAGAAATATCCAAATAAAAATTGAAGTCGTGAATGAATTGTGCATGCTAACCACACTGGGAAAAGGAGGATAAGAAAAAGACGTACAAAAAGGAAAAGAGATAAGAAATAATAAGGAACTTATCTACACACAATCGAAGGAAAAATATACTGCATTCCAAACTCAACAATACGTATGAGACAAACATACACTTAGATAACTGAAGACAAAAGGAAGAGTTAAAGTGAGTGCTTTCCAGTGAGTGATGACCATTGAATATTTTGAACTAGTCTACATGTTCTTTGTCGGGGATTAGACTGGCATTTCTAACCATTAAGTTTGCCATGAATAGGAAACGACAATTATTTAGGAGGTCGCACATGACTGTATGAACAATATCGATGTCTCTAAGAGATGAGATAGAAGGGATGTTACATATCTGCTTGATCTTAATATGATTTGTCATCATATCTGGCACCATCGAATGACTAGAACCGATAAGATAAGATAAGATAATAATATTAATGTCCAACAAAAAACCCGAAAGGTTTATGGGACTGAGCATACAAACAAAAGAGCCGGCCACACCAGAAACACCAAAACAGTGTCAGAAAAGAAACAAAACAAGACAGAAGTCTAATTAACACAAGGTAAGGACTATGAATCCTTCCTTGGTACAAAGTAATCAGAAACAAAAGGATATAACCGTGGACGATTCAAAGTCCTAGATCTTTGCCAAGGCCCGCTGGAGGAGTGCTGCTGTCTGAAAGATTGGTACAATGCCTAACTGATCTAGGAGTAGTGTTGGAAGGCCTTTTAACACTTGTGACGGAGACAAGGGGGAGTAAAAGACGGTAATGACCTGGTCAGAGGTGTGGATCTGAGACGTAGCTAACTGAAGAGTATGCTCACGAAGTTGGGTGGCCTCCCGAAGATAAAGTGCAAGACACCGTTGATCAACATAGCTGAAGAACTCTGAAAGAGAGAAACAATCCCTGAAAAGACAATAAAATCTCCCTCAAATCTCATAGTAGATATGGCAATAAAATAAGAAATGGGTCTTAGACTCAACCTTTGTCAAAGCACACAATCTACAAACCTGATCCTCTCTAACCATATGGTGATCAGTCAAGAGAATCGAAGGGAATGACACCAATGTCGATAGAGATAAGACAATAATACCATTTTGAATCTCAAGAAAATGCTCTGCATAAAATGCCATCTTAGGACGTAATCCCCCAGGTGGATTACTCCAAGTAGTGATAATGTATTGTCTGTAGATATCCTGTCTAACACAATCGTTCAACTCCTAACAAGAGGGGAGGAGATGAGCCAGAGCGTCCATTGAGAATTGGTAAGGAGGGAGATGATCAATGTCAATCCCGATTGAACCCAACAGAGAGGTGGCAAGGGCATACCAACAGCGAGATCTAGTGGTAGTGTTGGATCTCCTAATTTGAACAGAAGAATAGTATGCAAGATGAGAGTATCTATGACGGTCAACATCAGAGTCCATGAAACGTTGAAGACGGCGAAGAATCCAAATCAAGTAAAAAATGGTCGAAAGCCTAAAAGGATAAGCTCCAAACTCGGCTAAAACAATACTGTGGGGGGTGAGTTTGTGTCATCTGATGATGCGCCATAAAAATAACGTCTGAACACGCTCAATAAAAGCCCAATCAGAAGCAAGAAGGGAAGGCCCCCAAATCATCGAGCCATAAAGAACAGTTGGTCTGACCAAGGAGTCCAAGAGGGACAACTTGGATGAAATATCTTGAAAATGATACCTGTAACACTGCCTCTCAATCATGGCTAGAGACCCCATACCCTTACTAATCCTGGATTGAATAACTGGTCTCAAACTGAAGCGGGGTCCCGAAAGCTTAGCTCCAAGATAAATGTATGAAGAAGTGATCTCAACCTCCTATACTTGGAAAAAGAAATGAAGATGATAATAGAAGACAAGAAATCAATTACAATACGATTCAAGAAAAAATGGCATAGACAATCATTATCATTAGGAAGTAACTTTACAACAACATAGAAGGAATATAAAGAATTAAAGTATTTACATAAGATTTGGAAATATATCAAACACAGTTAGATCAATCACATAATCATTATCATCAAGCAAACAAGATGTCCTGATCATAGGGCAAAACTTCATGATCTCTAAGACTGGTATGTACCATATTGTCTATTTTAAGTATATTGTACATAGTCTAATAAGTGTGATATCAAATCATTCACTTAAATTAACATCCATGTTTAAACCAGTTATTATTGCCAAGTTTGAGAGGGATAAGTAGGGATACAATATGGGAAAGGCCTGTATAAATCTAGCCAACAGGGTATTTTGAGATGGGTAAGGATCAACGTCCATGTAAGATGCCTTAAGGACTTGACCAAGATGGGATTTAAGATGCCTTGAGGACTAGTTGAAGATGGGATTAAGGGCTTGGATCCATAGAAACCTTGAGGGAGACCATTGAGTTTGATGTCAAAGCAATCTATTGTATCTCATTAACCTTTCTAGGCCAGAGTTATAACCAAGATAGCAAGACTTTTTTAGTTCACATATAGTTTATCATTAACTTATGTATAAGGGTAACCTCAGGAGAGAGAACAAAGGTGTATTCAGAGAGATGCTAGTGTAAATCCAGCCAATTGGTTGTTCCGAGATGGATAAGGATCATTGTCCCAAAGATGCCTTGAAGACACATCGAAGATGGGATTAAGGGCTTGGATCCACAAAAACCTTGAGGGGTACCATTGAGTTTTGTGTCTAAGCAATCTGTTTACATCCTAATTATTCTTCTCTGCTAAGAATGATAATAAGAGCAAAAAAAAAAAAAAAAACATCCCGCTAAGTAGGCCATCTTGTGTGAATACGTAAACATCGCCATTGGGGCCAAGGGGGGACAAAGTTCCATTCTTTGACTTAGTATGAGATTGGCTTGAAGTAATTTATCACAACTCACATTTTCTTTGAAATTTATATATAGACATATGTACCAATGATTACTTGTGGATGCAGGATTCTATTGAAGAAATAGAAATTTGTAAATCTTTTCCTTAACTCTAGTTTATTGCAAATAGTAAGGTATTAATCAACAATGCATGCATTATATGTCTTCATTGTGTCTACTTCGTGTCTTCATGTATTCATGTGTTTACATCATGTTTTCATGTTTCTATTTCGCGTTCTCATGCATTTATGTCTACTTTGTGTATGCTTTGTGTTTTTATGCATTATGATGCATACTAAAATCCTCTTGCACCCAATTATATGCTTTGTATGATGGTTTTACAAAAAAAGTTATGTATAAATGATTTTTTGCTTGAGGCAAAATCTGAGGGGAGGACTTTGATATCTGTTATTTTTAGAGGATTGCTGCAAGTGTAATGGTACTGCCTAAATTTGATATGTGTGTTCCAAATGCATCATCCACTTAGATTTATATATAGAGAATAAGCCATGAATAGACATGTCCCATCATAGGACATGTCTATTCATTAATTAGATAACTAATATAATAACAAATTTAATCATATATATATATATATATATATATATATATATCTCATATCACAATAATCTTATATCTTATATATAATAGGTTTATTCGACTGACGCTATCAAACATCAACACTCCCTCTTAGCTTAGAAGGATAACCACATAAGAATAAATATTACTTCAACCTAATATTATAAATAACAATTTAAGGATACCTCATTTGATATCTCAGAAGATTTCCACCATTTGATAGCGCATTCGATATCATGACTCATGAGTATTGGTCTTCCAGAATATCAACACATCATATTCACCAAGTACTCAAAATAAGGTTTGATATCACATCTGATATCAAGAGTATTGGCCTCCCAAAATATCAATAATATTTACCAAGTACTCAAAATAAAATTTGATATTACATCTGATATCAAGAGTATTGGTCTCCTAGAATAGCAATGATATTCACCAAGTACTCAAAATAAGGTTTGATATCACATTTGATATCAAGAGTATTGACCTCCCAAAATATCAATGATATTCACCATATACTCTTTGAGTAATGGCCTTCCAGAATGTTGAGGTGCAAGACATTCACCATATACTCAATTTGTTTGATCTCAGAATACAAGTTATTGTAAGATTGTCACCTTATAGTAACTTCTTCAAATACAAGTGGCATCATTTGGAAGTTGTCACTTCCTCATGATGTACACAGGGGGTAGGCCTGTTAAAATCACACAGTCACGAGGTATATTCATGAATCACAGTCCTCTTAATTGCTATAATTTATTGATCACTTGAGAATCTATCTCAACATGGCTTACTCCCTCTGAATCAATAAGACATAGGTTATCGAAGATTGACTGAATCACACCCTCTATCTGCTCCCTCTCTTTCAAGGTTGCCTCTAATGACATGTCAGGCTCCCTCTGAATCTCAATCTCGCTCTTCCTGCAATAACATTCTCAGAGGAAAAGATCAAGGCAAAATAGCTTGTATAGTACAAATACAAATATTAACATTAATTAGTATGTTAGTAATTTAATTCATGCCTATTACTAACAACATAAATGATAATAACTCAACTTTTTATTTTATATTTCCAATAATAGAAATACAATGCTTAATTATTATAAAAAATAATAATCACACTTATAAAATTATGTTAATGTACCTTAGAGGCAGGTCCCTCATGTATTTGTGCCCTGAGCTTACCTCTTCGAAGGATCTTATATTACTTTCCCACAACTCCATAGACCACTCATGTTGGGGTGGTCCATCATGCCCATGTGGCATAAGAATTTACTTTGAAACGTGCCATATGAGTCCCTCCAATAGCGGGTTGGGCCAATAAAGGGGTCCACCCTCTTTCCATTGGTGGTGGATCCCTCACATGGTGACCTATACTTACCCCCATAGAGTCTAGTGGTCTTTTGCACTTACATACTCCTCTAGTCGACTGCTCTTTTCTACTCTTCCTTGCATGCAGCGATGGTATTTGCCATTTGTACTTGCCTTTTTTATTTGTCTTTTGGTGGCTGCCAATGATTGTTGCGATGTTTCTATTGCTTAAATACCAATTCCATATCTATTGTGTCCGCTAGGAAGTTTTGGGCATCTACTCCTTTTCATGAATGATATAAATATTCCATGTTAATTCTGTGCTTTGAGTATTGGTTATTTTTGCTTTCCTTCGGTGGCAATAATGTTTAATGCCTTCGATAGTCCATTCATTCATGGGTGTATTATTTTACTCTACCGATTGGTGGCAGGATCTATTACCTGCATGGCATATTAGTTTGAACCTTGTCCGCTTCTTGTTCGATGACCATCCCTTATTCACTCAATGGTGGCATCGTATTGGTTGTTTTTCTTGCTTCGAATTCACTACTACTAACTTAACCATTTTGATCTGCCCTTTTCGATGCAAACATGGAACATAGAATCCCGAGCTATGAAGTCTGTGAAAGGCACAAGTAGATGAATGTCTTAGTGTAAATCATCCATCCAATACAGATCTAAGCTATTAATTCAGAGTCACCAATATTGAATTCTTTGGTCATGATCTAGAGGAATTTACTTTTTTGTCTGCAGATAAAAAATTGTAGTGCCAAACCCGTACATCAAAAAATTTCCAATTTGTCCATCGACTTCATTCCAAACAAGGGATTTAAGGGATTGATGCCTGCAAATGCATTTTGTTTATTTGAACTAAGTCTTCAAGCCTCATAGGTAGATAAGGAACCCACTCTGATACCATGTTATTTTTAGAGGATTGCTGCAAGTGTAATGACACTGCCATGAATTTGATGTGTGTTCCAAATGCAACATCCACTTAGATTTATGTATAGAGAATAGGCCATGATTAGACATGTCCCTTCATAGGACATGCCTATTCATTAATCAAATAATTAATATAATAACTTTTATCATATATATATATATTTCACAATAACCTTATATCTTATATATAATAGTTTATCCGACTGAAGCGATCAAACATCAACAGTATCCCATCAAAATAGGGAATAAATAAATAAATAAAATAATAATAACATATCAAATTATTGAGAATTATATATTTAAATTAATAGGCATAATATATAAGTGGAAATATTATGCCCTATATATAATAATATTAATAATAAGAAATATAATTGTTATAATTTATATATTATTAGAATTTAGTATCATATATGTTATTAATATAATTATATTATAAATATAATATAAATAGTACCAAGCTATTATCAATTATGAAAAGAAAAGACTTTTGAGAAAAAAAACGATATATATAGAATATTAACATTGAGAAAAGGGCATTCAGAAATATGGAAAAAGTAGAGAGAAAGTACATGGAACTAGTTTGCAAATAGAGAATAAAAATAAATCAATGAAGGTCCCAATAGGGGACATTACACACAATTTAAACACATTATAATGAATAAACAACAAGAAGGTCGGCCAAGACCTATAAGAACACATGATATAAACATTAAGCTCAAATTCCAAAGTGATCCAAATCAAGTCAGCGAAGACTTAGATAGGACCCAAAACATTAACCTTCAAACATGCAAAAGCATCGCCAAAACCGCACCAAGAATCACAACATGTTACTTTACCAAGCCGGCTAGGACCCAAATGAAGAAATGCCAACAACCTAGCAATTCACCGCACACGATCATTGCGACCAATGCAAATCATCAACACGGTCATAACATGATCCAATAACACTAGCAAGCAGCACGAATAGCATTCTGAAACTTCACCTCAGCTCAAACTTGAAATCCAAACTCTCATCTCTGTACTGATAAAAAAAAATACTGAACACCGGACTTTGTCACATCAAAAAGATAGCTTGCCGAACTCTGAATCATGAACAACATTAGCTGAGACAACAATTGTAAGCCCCAACTGTAAAGTTTCTGCAAATTCTGCTATAAATCTGACTGAGATAATACCTTCTATTGCTTGCTGAAGATGATCTTCTATAATTCAGACTTGTATGAAGTGTTACCAATAGTATAAATACTATTCTGAAAATGTTTTATCTCTGCAATAATTTGGATAGGGCAGAATTGCTTAAGGAGTAGACCATGTATTATTTGTGTGTCCTTTATTCACAAACATACCCTATATAAATATTACAACCAAAGGGCATGTCCCTCCCCTATCCTGAATGTTTCTTCTAATTGGCATCCAAGGAGGAATAGAATTTGTTAGTGATTAAACTAAGATTAGTCAAGTTTATTCTCAAATAACATTACCCTAAAGGAGACGCCGATCATACCTAAAGAAGGGACAATTATATATAGGCCTTTATTAGTAAAGCATTCCATGCATATTTAGATCTGTACGATCTATACAATCAGATCAGTATGAGATCAAAGTTACAAAATTAACACTCCCTCTTAACTTGATAATCGTACTAAGAGATAACATATCTAGCATCATCAATTAAGATGAATAAGCATAGATTGATACTCTATATATATCTGAATCTTCTAAGCATGTTGTATCATTGAACACATGATACTATGTCATATTACTATACTTGTGATATGACTTATCACTTATACTAGTGATAACAGTATTGCAAAGAATACAATATACAGGATAAAATCTAGAGAATGATTAAATTCTTCATTTGTCCAAGTTGTGACTCATAAGTACTGACAGTCTTATATCACAACATGATCCTGAGTTAAGATCTATTAGAACACAGGATAAAATTCAGAAAATGATTAAATTCTTCATTTATCCAAGTTGTGACTCATAGACATAGAAATGTCTACATCACAATATGATCTTAAACTCATCTAGATCTGACAATAGTTTTCTACTGTTCAACACATTATCTAAGAGATCGTCGTTTCTCATAATGTCTTTTATACAAGTGTTCATTATTTCAGAGATCGTCACCTCTTAAATAATGAATACAAATGGTGAATTCCATAACGACTCAACAGCCTGACAATAATAAATTTAATTCAAAATTATTAATAATTAAATAATAAAAATGTATTACAATTCAAGCATACCAAGTCTTTTCCTGAAGTGATCTAGCTTAACTCGAGAGAGAGGTTTGGTAAGAATATCTGCTGTTTGATCTGTAGTGCAAATGTATTCCAATTTCACAATATTCCTATCTACCATATCTCTTACATAATGGTAAGGAATTTCAATATGCTTGGACCTCTCATGAAAAACTGGATTCACAGAAAGCTTGATGGAACTTTGATTATCACAATGAATAATAGTAGGATTCATGGATTGACCAAATAATCCCACAAATAACTTTCTGAGCCAAATTGCTTCCCAAGAGGCCATTATTGCGGCAATGTATTCAGCTTCTGTGGAACTCTATGCTACTGATGCCTGCTTTCTGCATATCCAAGATATCATTGTTGAGCCTAAACTAAAACAGCATCCTGAAGTGCTTTTCCTATCAGTAACACTTCCAGCCCAATCTGAGTCTGTGTACCCATGTAAGTCAAAGTCAACTTTCTCATACTTGAGCCCAAGATTAAGAGTGCCTTGTAAGTATCTCATGATGTGTTTGACTGCAACTAGGTGAATCTCCTTTGGCTCACACATAAACTGACTTAAGACATTAACGACATAGCAAATATCAAGTCTTGTATTTACCAAGTACATACGAAACCCAATCATCTGTATGTAAAGAGTAGAATCTATTGAGGGTGATTTTGCAACTGCTTCCTTAAGTTTGTGTAGATTAGTCTTCATTGGAGAAAACATAGTTTTGCAGTTCCACATTCCAAATTTCTTCAAGATGTCTAATGTATCTATGATGGTGTTAGAATTCTGCCATACTTCCGGTCCTAGGAAGTAATGAAGGAGTCCTAAATCTTTCATTTCAAATTCTTTGATTAGATCTTTCTTGCATTGACCTATAAGATGATCATCACTTGTTATTAGTAAATCATCAACATATAGTATCAAAATTATTATGTCATCTTTATCCTTTTTGTAATAGAGATTTGGATCAGCTTCATTCTTGGAGAATCTTAAACTAGAGAGATACTTATCAATTCTTTTGTACCATGCCCTTGGAGCCTGTCTAAGCCCATAGAGAGCTTTCTTGAGCTTGCAAACAAAGACTTTAGGGTTATGTGTTTCAAATCTTTTAGGGTGTTCCAAATATACCTCTTCTGTAATCTTTCTATTCAAAAATGCTGTTTTTACATTCATTTGATGTACTTACCATCCCTTCGATGCTGCAATAGCTAGGACTGCTCTTCCAGAGGTGTATCTGGCAACAGGAGCAGAGGTTTCTTCATAATCAATTCCCTCTTTCTAAGAGAATCCCTTGGCTGTGAATTTGGCTTTACATTTTTCAATGCTACCATCAACAACATGCTTGATTTTAAATATCCACTTAGAAGAAACAACGGATTTTCCTCTAGGTCTTGGAACAATTTCCCAAACATCATTTTTAATAATGGATTAATATTCTTTCGTCATAATGTCTTTCCAAGCTGTATGTTTAATAACATCTAAAATATTGGTTGGTTCTGATTTAGATAAATCACTCATGTTTGTTGCATAACTAGAAAATCTTTTGGGTCTTTTGATTTCTCTGAAGGTTCCAGATCGTGCAATGAAGTCTTGTGCTTCCTCCACAGTCTTAATAGCCCAAAGTGGTTGTTTCTTAGGATTCTGAGTTTCCTCAAGATTAAGATTTTGAATTTCATCTTCAATTTCTTCAATGTTCTCCCTCTGAGACTTAGATTCATGATTTTCTTCAGAACTAGGTAAATGCGTGGGATCTTCAGAACTTAGGGCTCTTTTGAATGCTAAATCTTCTTCAAATATTACATCCCTACTAAGTTCAATGTTTTTCTTACCATATGTATGAAAATTCCTATATGCTTTAGATGTTTCACTATACCCGACAAAAATACCTTTCCTCCCGGAGGGTTCTAACTATTACAATAATAGATAAGTCGTCTATTATTAGTTAATAGTTATCTTGTAAATATCTTAAGCTTTAGTTTGCTTTCTCTAGAATAGAATGTTTCTATTTGTTACGATCGTTTCCTAAGGAAACATTGTTTCATTCTTTCGTATAAGTTGACCTTTCGGTCTCTGTTAATAACAAGCAAGTAGTTACCAATTACCTCGTAATATGGTATCAAAGCCAATACCTAAATATCTTTGACAAAATTATAATTTCATTTGAAATTATTTGTTAAAATTTTTTGCACTAATTTTTGAGAATTTTCTCAAATAGCCCGTCTAGGGTTTTTGTTTTTGTTGAGAAATTCATCTGTGAAAAATCGTAGTTTCGACTAGGTTTTTTCTTTTGAGAATCGTGGGCAGATTCTTGGCTTTTTTTTAACAAACCCTACAACGGCTCAGTCTGTAAATTGTAAATTTGGAGGTCGTTTTTTCAAAAACTCACATCCTTTCTGAAAATTGCGACTTCTCTCTGAAAATCGTGACCAACTAACATCACGTTTTCGGTGGAGTTTTTATGGCGTGTTTGGCGGCTTGAATTAGGTGTTCTCTGCAACTCTCGCATGATATCAGTTCGCCATTTTCTCTGGTCCAAACAGAGAACGACGACCATTCGTTTTGTGCAGCAAACATCTGATAAAACTTGCGTTTTATACAGCACTTGGGGTCGTTTTTGTGTGATACAAAATAAATGCCCATCTCAATACCACCATTGTCCATTTTCGGGCATCTTCTTGCAGTTTTTAACCTTTTTTTGTTGCACTCAAAACCTCCATGGTCATCGATTGGTTTATTTGCTCGAAACCCTAATTTTTGGGGTCAAATTTTTTTTGATTGCAGATTCTTGGTGGGTTTTTCAAGAGCTCAACTAGGTTGTTTGTTTTTTCTGGGTGCTTCGTTTTTCGTGCCTCAATTTTTGAGCCACCGGTTCCAGAAAATGACAGCAGATTCCTTTTGGGTTTTTCGAGCTCTCTTTTGGGTCACTCTGATTCTTCTGGGTCTTTTGTATTTTTGCCTCGAATAACGTGCTTTCACAAGTTTTCTCAAATTTTCATTGAAAACGTGCCATGGCATCTCTGACAAATATTCTGCTTGAGCATTTCCAAATTCAATGGTCGCGATTATGGAACTTGGAAGCAGCGCATCATCGCAATTTTTGAATATCGGAACATTGATCAACTTGTTTTGGGTGTTACGAAGCGTTCGACTTCTCCAAGTCCTGATCAAGATACATGGGATCTGGATAATCGAGAGGCAGTAATGCTTCTCAAATTATCAGCTGCTGATGATCAGCTTTCTCAGATTTCATCCAGCAAGACAGTTGCTGAAATTTGGACACATTTGAAAGGTCTTCATGAGACTTCCGACAAGAGCAGAGCCTTCTTTCTGAAAAACACTCTGTTTTCTATTGTCATGGATGAGCCCACCATGCTCCAAGCACACCTGAATCAGATTTAGGAAATCTGTGATCAGCTACTTGCCATCGGTCACAAGATGGAGGAAGATATTGTGGTAATCACTCTTCGGAGTTTACCAAAATCCTATGAGCATTTTATCGAAACTCTCAACATCACATTTAATGGTGTTGATCCGAAGTTCACTGATCTCTGCACCCGGCTGCTTCAGCAAAATTGGTGGAAACAACAGTTCGGTAGCAGCTCCAGTTCCACCTCCACTGAGCAAGCCTTTGTTGCGAAATCCTTTGAGAAGGATAAGGGCAAGTTTCAACAATCATCTTAGTAGAAGTCTTTTGCTCTAGCATTCGATGGTACCAGAAATAAGAACATTCAATGCAACTACTGCCACAAGTTTGGTCACATGAAGGTTGAATGTCGGAAACGCTTAGCTGCCCAATCTAAGCAATCAGGTTTGCAACCCAAAGTGAACAGTGCAAAGCACACTGAGCAGGCAGAATTTGCCTTTTACCCCTTCATGGCTAAAAGACCTGTAGATCATGTGAAGTCATCTGCCTAGTACATTGATTTAGGTGGCTCTCGACATTTCACTCACCACAGAGATTGGTTTACTGACTACTAGCCTTATTCAGATTTTGTTATTTTTGGTGGCGGAGAAGAGTACACGGTTGTCGGTAAAGGCAACATTCAGATTCACTCTATTGGGAGGAATCTCATATTCCTTGATGTGTACTACGTTCCAGGGATGGAACTAAATCTACTCTCAATTAGTTAGCTGTTGCGACATTCTCCATACTTGGCAGTCACTTTTAGTTCACATCAGTGCACAATCATTGATCGGGCGACTAAGTCTTCTGTTGCAGTCGGTCTTGAGGATTATGGTCTTTTCAGACTTATTGATTCTGGTGATTCTCATGACTTAGCAATCACTGCTTGGCAATTTCTGTCAGCATAGTTTGGCATCAGCGATATGGGCCCTTAAATGTGCATTATCTCTCACAGCTTGCTCGGGATGAGCTTGTTCTTCGTTTGTCAGAGATTCAAACTCAACACCTTGGAGTTTGTGACGCATGTCAGGCTGGGAAGCAACATCACACACCTTTCCCCAGTGGCGATTCTTGGCGAGCTTCTTAGGTACTTCAACTTGTCCATGCCGATATCTGCAGCCCTATGACCACTCCTCCTGTTCTTGGGTCCAGGTATTTTTTGTTGTTTGTAGATGATTTTAGTAGAAAAATGTGGGTGTATTTCCTTAAAAAGAAATTAGATGCATTTACTGTATTTCATAAATTTAAACCCTTAGTTGAAAAAGAGTCTGGGAAATCTATTATTACTCTTAGATCAGACAATGGGGGGGAATTTTGTTCTAATATTTTCTCCAGCTTCTTGGACACACATGGCATCAAATGCCAGTTAACCACACCCCACATGCCACAACAGAAGAGTGTAGTTGAACGTCGGAACAGGACAATCACCGAGATGGCTCGTTCCATGCTCGAACACAGACATGTTTCGAAGCAGTTAACACTGCAATTTATTTGTTGAACCGGTCACCCATAGTGGCGGTCAAAGGTAAAACTTCGGAAGAGGTCTAGTCAAGTCGCAAGCCTAGAATCAGTCACCTAAAGTTTTTTTGCTCTCTTGCTTTTGTTTGGATCCTTGATGCTTCACGCACCAAGTTGGATGCCAAGAGTAAAAAACTGATGCTTGCTGGATATAACAGTCTTCACAAAGCCTACCACTTGATTGATGTTGAGACATCTCGTCTCATATACAGCTGTGATGTAGTCTTTGATGAGCAGCGAGGACCATTCATGCTTGTTTCTCCTGTTCTTGATACAGCTGACCAGCTTCTGCAAGCTCATGATTTGGGAGTTCGGCTTACATTAGGTCCACCTAATGGGAGGGCTCCAATAGCTCCTGTAGCTCCAGTTCTTCTAGTGATACCTGTACAGACTCCTCCGGCTTCTCTTGCAGGATCACCTCGCTTTGTAGATGCTTCACCTGAGTTTGATTCAGCTTCTTCTAATGAGGATCCTGCTGATCAAACATCTCCTAGTAGTAATGTTGGTCGTTCTCCTATCCGGCCTAAGTGGTGGGCTAAGACACTTGTTGATCTTCGTGTTGATGAGCTCATTGATGGGAGAACTGCTCAGAAAAAGAGAAAAACTATAGATTCTATTAACTTTGCTCTTATGGCCAACATTCATAGTGTGTTTGAACCTCAAACATATTTCGAGGCTAAAGGAATTTCAGAGTGGGAACAGGCCATGACATTTGAACATCAGAGCCTGTTGAAGAACAATACTTGGGTCCTTTCTGATCTTCCACCAAGGAAGAAACCCATTGGCTGCAAATGGGTCTCCAAAATCAAATACAAATCAGATGGTACTTTGGATAAGTACAAAGCTCGTTTAGTGGCGAAGGGCTTTTCTTAGCATCAAGGCATTAATTATGAGGAGACCTTTGCTCCTACTGCAAAGATGAGCACCATCAGATTAGTCCTAGCCATGGCAGTACAGTTTGGCTGGAAGGTCCATCAAATGGACGTCAAGAGTGCTTTCTTGAATGGTGATCTCCATGAAGAGCTCTACATGACGCAGCGTTTTGGTTTCAAGGTTGCTGGTAAAGACCATCAGGTTCTTAGATTGGTAAAAGCTCTCTATGGTTTGAAGCAGGCCCCTCCGCCATGGTACATCTAGATTGATAAGTACCTCAGTGATCAAGGTGTTTATCGTATTGGGTAAAGAAAATAATGCATACAGACAATAGATGAGAACAACAAATAAGAATAGCAGAATTCCTTGTTATATTTGCATACGCCAAGATATTACATTCTGCTTCTGATGCTATGATCATTACAACGATCCTAAAGGGGGATATAAATACTATCTTAGGAACCTTTCCGAAGGTATCCGTCGGCCACATACATGTTGGCTACAATAGTAGAACCTTCCCGATACACACCCTATCGGCCTGACGGCATATATCTTGACACACACCCCATTCTAATATTCACGGCATGTATCTTGATACACTAACGGGATACATCTTGATATAGTATTTACTGATGACATCATCCCCCCCAAAAAGAAAAGTCGTCTCCCGATGACGACACAACAAAAACCCAACAACTAACTATATTATTCATAAAACAACAAAAACAACATGGACTTATACATCATGAACCTGAAGGTTGTGTCTCCGATTGCGAAGACCGGCTGCGTCGAAGCTGATACACCTGATTTGTCCAGACCTTCAAATCAGCTCTGATTTAAGAGTTTTCTTCCACTACTTCCTTCAGCATCAATGCAACCTCCTGACACTCAGCTTCTTTTTGATCATGAGCCTTCTTCGTTGAGTCCTTCTGTTAAAGAGCTTCTACCAACCGCTGCTCCGCTGCTGCTTGTTGTTGTTCCACCTGCTGCTTCCCTTGTGCACTTTCCTCGAGTTGTGCTATCCACTCTGCTTCCCACGCACTCTATTGGGTGGCAAGTCGGTTGGTCATCTCCTCTCGAGCCTTCTCAGCCGTCTCCCGAGCTTCCTGCCCAGCCTCTGCCCATCTTCTCGCTGTACCAACTCTGCCAGGAACTTGCTCTGCTCGGTGATGATAGCAAGGCAAGAATGAACATCCTTATCCTTCTCCTCCACTACGGGTAGAGTGTTCGTCGCCTGTACCCCTTCGTCTACTTTCTCTACTGCTACTATTGGACTCTGATCCTCCACCCCTAGTGATGTCGTTAACTCGACTACCTCGTTGCTCGACCAAATGGCTTCAAATTGTGTGTGCTCTCTCATAGGAGATTGAATGGAAGGACCTCTGGCAACAGGGGCAAGCAGCTGTTGCCTCAAGTACTCACTCGCCCGACTCGTTGTACTCATCCAATCCACTGCTGGCACTTGGGGTTTTGCTTCCAGAATACTGAAATCAGCATCCTGATCCTCATCCAACAGAGTGTCCGCTATGGTGACTACTCAGTGAATGCTCAATGTTTCGAGTCGTACAATAGTTATTTGTAATGTTTACCATATCGGGTAAAGAAAATAATGCATACAGACAATAGATGAGAACACCAGATAAGAATAGCAGAATTCCTTGTTATATTTGCATATGCCAAGATATTACATTATGCTTCTGACACTATGATCATTACAATGATCCCGAAGGGAGATATAAATACTATCCGAGGAACCTTCCCGAAGGTATCCGTCGGCCACATACAACATGTCGACTACAATAGTAGAACCTTCCCGACACACCTTGTCAGCCTGACGGCATACATCTTGACACACACCCCATCCCGATACTGACGGCATGTATCCTGATACACTAATGGGATACATCCTGATACAGTATTTACTGACAACACAAGGCTTCAAGAGTTCTTCAGACTCAAATTTGTACGTCAAGACTACTGACAGTGACATCATCCTTTTGGTTATCTATGTGGATGATTTGATCATCACTGGTAGTTCGGCATCTTTGATTCAGGGAATCAAATAGAACTTATGCCAGTCTTTTGATATGACTGACCTTGGGCTCATGCATTATTGCCTAGGTGTTGAAGTTTGGCAATAGTGTTCTGGTATATTCATCTCTCAGTCCAAATATACCAGGGCCCTGTTAGACAAATTCCGAATGCAGGATTGCAAACTTGCATCTACACCTATGGAGAAAGGTCTCAAGTTATCAGCAAAGTTTGATTCTCCTTCCGTTGATGATACTACATACAGGCAACTAGTAGGCAACTTCATCTACCTCTCTGCTACTAGGCCTGATATCAGCTACGTAGTCAGCTATATTTCATGCTTTATGACAGCTCCTAAGGCTGATCATTGGATGACAACAAAGCGTGTGCTTCGTTATGGGAAGGGCACTTCAGATTATGGACTTTTCTACTCTCGTAGTTCTAATCCTAAACTCAGTGGGTTCACAGATTCAGATTGGGCAGGCTTTGTTGATGATAAAAAGTCAACATCTGGATATGTGTTCAGTTTGGGATCCAGTGCAGTCACATGGACCAACAAGAAGCAGTAGACAATTTCTCTCTCTTCTACAGAGGTTGAATACAAAGGGACTGTTAAGACAGGATGTAAAGCTGTTTGGCTTCGTCGGATGTTTGGGGATATGCAGATGTCACCAATAGGACCGACTACTTTGTATGCTGATAACAAAGGCGTTATCAAGTTAGTACAGAATCTAGTCTTCTATGAATGAATCAAGCATTTGGATGTTCATTGTCATTACATATGACAACTGGTTGAAGATGGGACTATAGATTTGCAGTATGTTCCTACCACAGATCAGAGTGTAGACATTCTCACCAAGCCCTTGGTCCTAATAAGTTTGTCAAATTCAGAGGACAGCTTGGTGTGTTCGATAGATTAACCATTAAGGGAGGGTATTACAATAATAGATAAGTCGTCTATTATTAGTTAATGGTTATCTTGTAAATATCTTAAGCTTTAGTTTGCTTTCGTTTTTTGCTTTCTCTAGAATAGAATGTTTCTATTCTTTACAATCGTTTCCTAAGGAAACATTGTCTTATTCTTTTGTATAAATTGACCTATCGGTCTCTATTAATAATAAGCAAGTATTTACCAATTACCTTGTAATACTAACTTAGTTCTCTTTTCTTTTGGGACATGTATATATACTGGGCACCCAAATATCCGAAGATGGCTTATATTAGGTTTAACCTTATTAAAAACTTCATCTGAAGTTTTATGTCTAAGGTGGGAGTGAGGACTTCTGTTTTGAATATAGACAGCAGTACAAGAAGCTTCTGCCCAAAGATAATATTCTATTTTGATCAAATATCATAGCTTTTGCTGCTTCTATAATTGTTTTATTCTTCCTTTCTGCTACCCTGTTTTGCTGTGGTTTATAAGGAACAATATACTCCCTTTTAATTCTTGCTTCTTTACAAAACTCTTCAAACAAATTTGAAGTATATTCCCCTCCATTATCAATCGTAATAGTTCAAATTTTGTGTCCTGATAAGTTTTCAGTTAAGATTTTGAATTCTTTAAATCTCATAAGGATTTCTTCTGATTCTTTACATGTTAAGAAGTAGATCCAAATTTTCCTAGAGAAGTCATCTATAAAAAGTATGTAGTACTAGAATCCTCCAAGAGAAGGAACAAACATGTCCAAATAAATCTGAGTGGACTAATTCCAGAACATTGTTAGTTTTTCTAGTGCTATCATGAAATGGACTTTTGGTGTTCTTACCCATAGCGCATCCTTTGCATATGCTTGAATGATCTTTATTCAACTTAGGTAAACCAGTTACCATCTTTTCCATAGTCGATAAGGGTTTGAAATTTAGATGTCCTAACCTTCTGTGCCATATTTCGTTTATATCAACAGCTTCATGACGTAAGGCTTGAATAGGTTGACTAGGTTCTGTATTTAATTCATACAAGTATCTCTTTCTTTGACCAATCAAATCTGATTTCTTGAATGATGAGTTCTTAGACCAGGTCATTACTTTATCATCCATGAATGCAACATTATGTCCATCATTTTCAAGTGCTGTAATGATCCCATCTTTTGGCCTTCACGTTCTCCAAAGTCTAAGTGGAGGATAAGAAGAAATTAAATTAATTTCTTATAAAGTCATTCAATTTAAAGGTGACTTTGTATTTAATTAATTTAATTATTGATTACAAGGGAGTAGCTTGTAGGGTATGTATTAATTATTGGAAGGACGGAAGCCTCTCGTGATTTAATTAATGATTGCCAGGGAGGAATTTCTAGAGAACGCATTAATTATTGGAAGGAGGAAGCTTCTAGCTCTTGCAATTAATTAATGTTTTAGTTCCTTCCAAAATGATGAAGAAAAGGATAAATAGGGCTGAAAGTTTCATTGCTGAGCATCGGATCATTATGACTTGCATTTGATAAGAGCTTGGATGTGTGAATCACACTCCTTTTTGGGCAATAGAGGACATTCATTCTCTGTTGTAACATTCTAAACGTCATTCCTTTAGGGTTTGGCCTTTGGAATACATCTCTTTGTAATTGATTACAACATTCTCAGCATTAATATAATTTTCAGCCTTGGTTCAGCTTTTGGGCATTCCTGGGTGTCCATTAAAGTTGTATCAGAGCTATAAGTCTTGCCATCCTGTGGAGATCATATTGATAGCCGGATAAAGATGTATATTAGTCTAGATCAAGATGTGATGTTCAGACAGTTATTGGGTACATTAGAGAAGGGGCAACGTATGCAACAGGAGCAGAATAGGATGCAATAGGAGCAGAATAGGCGAATAGATATGATGTTGCAGCTTATGGCTAGATAGATGGGCATCAACATTGATGATTTGTATGTTGCTCCAGAGCAGAAGGTAGTCGATTTCTCAGGTGGGATCGAGACATGTATAGAGCCAGCCAGCTATGATGTTGGTGATGTGGGCATTTCGGCAGAGTCAGTAGAGACATGTGTGCAAAGCTAGGAGACCACATATGAAGCCTTGTCAGGGGATCATGATGTAGCAATAGTGGAATTAGGAGAATGCAAGGGAACTGTCATATCAACAACCACTTCTATGTTAGTTGAACCATCCAACAAGGAGTTTGGCAGTAAGCATGCGGTTGTAGATGTATGCTTTGATGATAGTACACTTGTTATTGCTAATGAGGTGAGCAATATAGTGACAAAGTCATATTATACTATTGATCAACAAAGTGTTAATGTTCACTCTTGGGATAGTACTATGTTCAACATGGATACAACATTGTCTTATGACAATTTGATGTTTGCGGTTGATCATTCGACTGAGTGGAGTTGGGCTCAGTTTTCACCATCTACAAAGATTCAGTTTTGTGTTGCAGCAGTTGGGAGGAAGAGGTTTCATAGATCTTCTATGGAGCCGCCTTTTGGTGACATTGAGACTTATACTTCATTAGCACAAGTTTTGGGAGCTAACTTGCAGGATATGTGGTTGGTCTTAATTATATTCATTTGTAGTTTGTTTAATATGGATATCACATATTACTTCAATTGGGATCCAGGTGGAGGTTGGAGTTCATTATGTTACTTAATTGCTTGAGGACAAGCAATTTCAAGGAGGGTGGATTTGTAATGATCCCATCTTTGGCCTTCATGTTCTCCAAAGTCTAAGTGGAGGATAAGAAGAAATTAAATTAATTTCTTATAGAGTCATTCAATTCAAAGGTGACTTTGTATTTAATTAATTTAATTATTAATTACAAGGGAGTAGCTTCTAGGGTATGTATTAATTATTGGAAGGACGGAAGCCTCTCGTGATTTAATTAATGATTGCCAGGGAGGAATTTCTAGAGAACGCATTAATTATTGGAAGGAGGAAGCTTCTAGCTCTTGCAATTAATTAATGTTTTAGTTCCTTCCAGAAGGATGAAGAAAAGGATAAATAGGGCTGAAAGTCTCCTTGCTGAGCATCGGATCATTATGACTTGCATTTGATAAGAGCTTGGATGTGTGAATCACACTCCTTTTTGGGCAATAGAGGATGTTCATTCTTTGTTGTAACATTCTAGGCGTCATTCCTTTAGGGTTTGGCCTTTGGAATACATCTCTTTGTAATTGATTACAACATTCTCAGCATTAATATAATTTTCAGCCTTGGTTCAGCTTTTGGGCATTGCTGAGTGTCCATTACAAGTGCTGTAATAGAAATTAAATTCCTCTTTATTCCTGGTACATAGAGTACTCTTTTGAGATGTAGAGAAATACTTGACTTCAGTTTCAAGGTGCAATTCCCAATTCCTTTGACTGAATGAGAGGAATTATCACCGATGGTGACCTTGCTAGCAACTTGTTCTGATATTGAATCTAGTACTTCTTTGTATCTTGTAATTTGTTGAGATGATCCACTATCAATTACCCAAGCTTTGCTTGATATTTCATTTGATAGTGCAGAATACAATACATGATTCTCAGGATCATAGTTTTCTTGTTTCTTGGTAACATTTGTATAGTTAGTTATAGGGCAGTTAGATCTATAGTGTTCAAATTTTTCACATTTGAAGCATTTTATTTTGGATAAATCTTTCTTATGTTTGTCATATCTTTGATTTCCTTTCTTCTTGTTGAAGTGCCTCTTCTTACCTTTATAGGAATTTGTATTGAGAACATGAAGTTCTTCATCGTCAATTTTCGATTTTCTTCTTTTCTTAAGTTTATTAGATTCTTCTTGCAGACAATCTCCTTTAAGTCTATTAAATTCTGGAAGATTGTCTCTAGCACTTAGTCCTCGTGAGCATATTTCCCATGAATCTGGTAACCCATCTATAGCCATAAGTGTTAGTTCCTTGTCTTCAATTATGGTCCCCATACTTGCAAGTTCGTCTCTTAGGCTAGCCACCCTTAGGAAGTATGAGTTCATAGATTCTCTCTTTTTTATCTGTATATGATTTAGTTGCCTTTTTAGTGCAAGGGTTCTAGTCACATTGTTAACCTCATATGCATTTAATAATGCATTCATCATATGAAATGCTGTCTGATGTTTCATGAGCATAGGTACTATATCATTTTTGACTCCATCTAATATGATTTGCATGGCTTTCCTGTTTCCTTTACTCCAGACAGTTTTATAAGGATCAGCATTAGGTTGCTTGGATTTTTTATCAACAAACTGTTTCACATCATTGTCTTCAAGAATCATCATAATTCTGAACTTCCAAGCAACGAAGTGTTCCTTTCCATCAAACCTTTCTTTGGGTTTGATTGTGCTAGCCATTGAATGTAGAAGGATGTTGCTAGATATTTAAATTGGATTGTCAATTTGCAGAGCCTAGGTTCGACTACCAGAGCTTTGATACCATGTAAAGTTTCTGCAAATTCTGCTATGAATCAGACTGAGATAATACATTCTATTGCTTGCTGAAGATGATATTCTATAATTCAGACTTGTATGAAGTGTTACCAATAGCATAAATACTATTCTGAAAATGTTTTATCTCTGCAATAATTCGGATAGGGCAGAATTGCTAAAGGAGCAGACCATGTATTATTCGTGTCTCCTTTATCCACAAACATACCCTATATAAATATTACAACCAAAGGGCATGTCCCTAGAAGGGACATGTCCCTATCTAGGTCGGCCCTGAATTGTTTCTTCTAATCAGCATCCAAGGAGGAATAGAATTTGTTAGTGATTAAACTAAGTAAGATTAGTCAAGTTTATTCTCAAATAACATTACCCCAAAGGAGACGCTGATCATACCTAAAGAAGGGACAATTATATATAGGCCTTTATTAGTAAAGCATTCCAAACATATTTAGATCTGTACGATCTGTACAATCAGATCAGTATGAGATCAAAGTTACAGAATTAACACCAACTGTTTTACCAGCTTCGCATCAACTGAAAGAATCGATCTGATCCATACTGAAGAAAAAAATTCGACGACTGAACAC
The DNA here is from genome assembly GCA_028749045.1 of Cupressus sempervirens. Classification (NCBI taxonomy): domain Eukaryota; kingdom Viridiplantae; phylum Streptophyta; class Pinopsida; order Cupressales; family Cupressaceae; genus Cupressus; species Cupressus sempervirens. Next base: position 57,131,092 of record CM053784.1, on the reverse strand, counting down.
AGGAATATTGAAATGTTGTCAACTAATAAATCAATCATAGCTCACTCAACCTGTCATAACTTCTGCAGAATCAAATCTATGGACATATCAGAAACGTCAACCAGGATAGCAGCAAAAGATCTTCAACAAATCACTAGAACAATTGAAATCATCTGAACTGAACAAACAAAACACTGTCTACATCAGAAAAAATATGTTGGCATCAATGACAAAACACTAATGTCAGCACACATAGTCAAGGTCTAGTCAACAATCTCTGATATTGCTCAACAATCTTCTAACAGAACATGGTTAAAGTTTGTCATAGTTGTATCAATACCAATCACTACAAAAATATGCAAACATTATTGTGTTCCATGAATTCTGTGTTTGCACCATTATTAGTAAACAGGGCTTCACAAAATCCTAAACTATATTGCACGCAAGCTACAATGGAATTTGGTAGCTTTTTAAAGATTGTGGCGAGGCCATCGACATGCCACCAGACTATAGGAGCAATATATAACGAGGCAAAAAGGCTCAAGAACAAGTCACGATGGTAACTCATGCAAATGAAATAAAAAGGAAATTATTAGAGTTGGGCCATGCAACAACAGCCTCATAATTGGCAATTTATCCTGATCAACAAATGAGAACTCAATCTCATAGTTCCTGCCCACAGCTCTGACAAATGGATTCAAATAAATGGCCCAGTCACCACAATGCTGATACTCACCATGATTGTGATTGTTGTGCACAAATGGTTTTGTTCACTTAAGATTTACAATTGCAGGTAAGAATGAGTAGAACATTGGTCATGATATTGTGCATGAATGAATATGAGCACTAAACCGAACAATGCCAACACCTGTTGATGTTGAAGACAGAGTATCTTTATTAAAACGAGTGTTGATTCAAGGGATAACTTCTTTATCATTATTGACAGAACAATTCAAAAGAATATTGATGCGAATTGTGTATGACTTGTCACAGGAGAACACCTGTAGCCTCATTCTCTAGTGTGTTTCTCAGCATTGTTACAAAACAACCTACTATAAGTACACATTTAAATGAAGCTAGATTGTCGTTGAAATTCCCAATGACAATAAAAGATTGTTTTGCACCAAACCAGAACTGTAGTAAAGTATAATCTTGAAAATATATATTGTAATATGTGCTTAAGATCTCTTTAGAGAAAGCATTGCAAAGTACAATAATCCAATGTATCCAAACAATAATGAGATTCTCAGTGAGTGAAATTGCTCTGGCATTGAAGTGAAATAAAAACAAACAAAAAAGAAGCTTCTCTTCATTTGTCCTTTGAGGTAAGTGAACAATATTTTATACTTTTGAGGATTGTCGTTGAAATCCCCAATGACAATAAAAGATTCTTTTGCACCAAACCAGAACTGTAGTAAAGTATAATCTTGAAAATATCTATTGTAATATGTGCTTAAGATCTCTTTAGAGAAAGCATTGCAAAGTACAATCATCGAATGTATCCAAACAATAATGAGATTCCTCAGTGAGTGAAATTGCTCTGGCATTGAAGTGAAATAAAACCAAACAAAAAAGAAGCTTCTCTTCATTTGTCCTTTGAGGTAAGTGAACAATATTTAATACTTTTGAGGATGCTTGAATTCAATAAATAATCATGAAGCCTTTATGACTAAAGTCTGGAAATTGTTAGAGAGATTGGTTGCTATTAGGTGTTGTACATCTTATGCAGGCTCTAGGAAGAATTTGAAGCTGCTCATAAGGGTTGGACTAGCCAAAGGCTTGTATACCATGTTGTTAGATTGGTCTTTGACAAGCTTTGTGATTGTGGCAAATTTTCATTGAGAGAGGTCCAAGCAATGCAGATTGCTCCATTGACATGGACAGCCTCAAGAGAGAAGAGGTTGCCGAAGTGGGATTGGATCAAGTACATTTGGATATGTGCACTCAATTGCATAGGTTGTGATGATGAAGGATGAGACTCTAAAGGTGTGTACTCTACACACGAAACTTTGTAATTTTGCAAATTCAATGAGTATTGTTTGGTGTATGAGAGTTTTGCTTATAAGTCCAATGACTAGCATCAAGCATGTCCTAAAAGGACAATTTCTGTTAATCCACATACCCCATTAGACCTGCAGAGAATAAGCACTATATGGATAGATTAGGAAAATGTTCAAATTCCAGAAAATGTGTGCTTTTGAATTTGAAGCTGCATTTCACACAAAGAGTGTATGGTCGTATGCATATGACCATGAGGCTTGCAGAAGTCAGCACTAGATTGAGCTCCTTTAATCTGATACATGTGTACATAAGGAAAACAAAGAGCTTGAGAAGATGCTGTGAAAATAAGGGTGGCTTGCGAGGCTGCTAGACTGAATGCTTAGAATAATACAATCTTATTGACCATGAGGGCTGTGGTAGGTCAGGACTAGATAAAGGGCCGTTAACATGAGAAGAAATTCACGGAGAAGGAAACAAGCCCTTGAGAAGATGTGGTGAAAGCAAGGGTGATTTGAGAAGTCACTAAACAAAGTGCTTACATTCTATTTGAGTTTAATGCTCTCTTTAACATAGCTTATAAGAACTTAATAAGCTAATTGAGTGCTTTTAAAGTCTATCAATTAGTGGGTATTATTGCCAATAATTAGAAGATTCTACTTAAATAATCATAGCTGTGTAGATATATTAAATATATATTAATATATATTATTAGTGTAGATACATATACTAATACATTAATATGTAATACCAAAATTTAAAAAAAAAAAAAAAAAAAAAGAAAAAATATATATATATATATAATATCATAATAATAATAATTATACAAGTCAAGGTTCTTTTATTAAATATAAGCTTGATCGATCATGTTAACAAACCTTTGTTATCTGCCAAAATTAATGGGTCACATGAAGGGTTGTGCAATTTGTTATGAAGTGGTAAAGGTGTAAAGTCATACTGATTCATTTTATAAGATATAAAAGAGAGTTAGAACCCTCTCTTGGAAAATATATATCATATTAAATGTTATTACAAGTGGGGGCACTAATTATAAGGATCATATATTATAGAGAATTAAATTTATTAATCTAATAAAAAACTTAACATGGTATCAGAGCTAGGTTTAATAGACGATCTCAATTAGATTTATTTGTCAAGTGCACTCAAACATTGTTAAAACCTGTGATGTGAATATCAGGATTTAACTGTGTGATTTTTGAGTCAAACTGGATGACCCATGTTTCATGAGTAGTGATTCAACATGAATCCATCTCTCATGAGAATAAATGGAACACTTAGCACTCATTGGATCATTTATTCTCATGAGAGATGGATTCATGTTGAATCACTACTCATGAAACATGGGTCATTGAGTTTGACTCAAAAATCACACAGTTAAATCCTGATATTCACATCACAATTTGACTAGCTATGGAAATCATCTCCTACTTATCAATTGTTAAAACCTACTTATCAAAAAATGAGCGAAAAGAGGATCAAAGACAGTTTTGAAGGTGCTTCAAATTTTGAAGCTTGGACACCACGTATGATGATGAAACGAAGAAAACATAAGCTAACAACAAATGTGGAAAATCCTCCTAACACTATGAAGACTGATGAATGGGAAATTGACAACACCAAATCTATAGAGTTATTAGTAGATGGAGTAAAAGATCATCTACTACCTATTATCACAAATTTAGACTCTGCATATGATATGTTCAAAGCTCTAGAAGATATGTTTGAGATCAACAACACTACCAGGTTTCTCACTCTGAAAATCAACTCAATAATATCAAGATGAAGAAAGGAGAGACCATTACATCATACTTCATGAGGATAATAGAGTTAGAAACCAACTATTAACAATTGGTTACAACTATGATAGCAAAGAGTTAATTATGGTATCACTAAATGGGCAGCCTTTTTCATGGGAAAATTTTAGACAAGGAATAGGTGCTCGTCTCAAACTCCCCAAATTCAATCAATTAAAAGTTGTATGCATTCAAGAAGAGTGTAACCGAAAAACTAGAGGAATTGACATGGAGTCCACAAATGAAGACATTCAAGCTGTCACCACCAACTTAAGAAGAAAAAGGAGGAAGAATGATAAACAACCATTCAAGAAACAAAAAGATCTTTTTCATAGACAATGTCTGAGATGCGACAAATATGGTCACATTGCAGACAAATGTCCTGACAGACTCAAACATCAAGCTTCCTTTGTTGAAGCCAATAATTCAAACTTGGATTCAGAGAAAGATCTATTCTAAATAACTTGAAATCTTAAATTTTGTAAAATTTCAGATTAAGAAGAAGTTCCCTATCATCTGCACCAAGCCTCTAGCAAGATAAAAGTGGATCATTTCCGAGGTAAATTTGGTATGTTGTAATTACTAAGAAGAGTTCCAGGATATTTGATTATTGTACTAATGAATTACTTATTAATAAAAGTTATTTCATATGGGCCTTGTGTACATCATAAGGAAGTGACGACTTCTAAATGATTATCACTTGTATTTGTTGAAGTTATTGAAAGGTAATAATTTTACAATAACTTAATTTTGAAATGTCCCGAACATAAACATGTGAAGCTACATTATAAAACCTGTAATATAAACCCTATGAAATATCCCCAATAGTTATATACCCGATTGTTGCTTCAAATTGATAATTAGAAGTTCAACCATATGCAAATGTATCACGAACAAAAAATAGCAAACAACAGATTCTCCAATCGATATAAACCCATTCTTTTCAAAATAACATTTAGGAATGCAAGCATATGAAAATGTGTTACAAACCAACAGCATAAAACCAGTAAACTCTCATTAAACTCCATAAAACAACGTTATTGCATTATTCAACAACAATACAATAACCAGTACTCGAAATTCAATCTTGAACACATAATTTACAGTCAAATTGGAATACTTAGAGAAGAACCTATAAGCACATACGAGACACCTGAAATGACATCTCCACGGGCAATGGGTTTGCGTCCACTGTTTGTCGGTACAAGGGGCTACGTCATCACATTGGCTGAAAGCTGAAGCCAATTACTCTCCCAAGAAGGAAAACTGAAATCTGAATAATAAATCAAGCCTCCCTAAAGGAGTCTCTTCTCCTTTTATTCTCACCACTGTGACTCTTCGACTTCCCTCCTTGCTTTTTGTCTTATCTCTTCTTGTCCTCTTTAGCCCACTTTGAATATTAAATTGACGTTTTATAATAAGAGTCCATGCTTTCATAGTCAATTTTAATATCATATATAATGTGCCTTTAATTTTTCTAATGTCCCAAAAAAGGCACATTACAAATCTCCCCTCCTTAAAATTGCTTGCCCTCAAGCAATCAATACTAGGATCCCATACAAATATGCAGGAAGACCTGTAGCCCAATCTGTAAACAAGTCTAGCCATACTACGAATCAATGTGTCACTTTGCAACCCATCCATCCACTGGAATCCTGGGTCCCATATAAATCTATGAGATATCACTGCACCTGTTGTCTGTACAACTCTGATTATCTCCGCATCTAGTGTCAAATTGGGTAGATCTATAACCAAATCCTCGACAAACCATAGATGCAAACTGCCAACGCTTGGATCCCAAACACTAATGGCATAACCAGATGATATGATGAGATAAAAATGTATCCAGAAGCTATGTATACCCCAATATGCAGTGACGACCTGTACTAAATAGATGATATAGAAAACGAGCTGCCCAAAAGCTGAAATCAACACCAAGGGCGCATAAAAGATAATACTGCCGCCATCACTCTAAAGAATTCCTAAATAGATAGGGGTCATGAGAAAGAATGAAGTTGAAAAAGCATTCCCTATGATCAACACATAACACATAACACTCCTCAATCCTCCACCAGGACCTGATTAATTGCTGAAATAAGAAATCCATCCAACCTATATATAAGTTAGAATTCAAAACCATGTAAAGGTTGAACGAAAGAGGGGTAGTAGTAGTTACTTCATCACACCAATCCTGTGACCAAGGTTAGTTGTTAAGAGTTGTAGTTTGATCCGAATCTCTGAAGTCAAGGTCATCCTCTTCAAGAGGAACTCTCTTCTCTACCTCAAAAAGTGGGTTATCGAAAATCCAAACAACATCTACCTCAAACAAAGGATTGTCTATAAACTGAAAGTGATTTGAAGTTTTGGAACTTGGTTGCTTGGGGCAACTATCCAAATCATATGTCTACTAAATGCTATCAAGTTCATCAATTACCTCTAGGAAAGATCCCTGCCTCATTGTATCCTCATGTTCCCTAAAATGATTTGTGCTCCGAATTTGATTTTCCGCTTCCTGAAGAGAAAATTGAGTACCAACCAATGCCTCATGAACATACTTAAGCTTCTAACCTCATTTCTTTCTTTATTCAATTGGTTGATATGGGACCCAACAACCTTAAGAGTATAATCCTTGTCGGAAAGCAAACATAAGTAATCTAACTTCATATATTCAAGGGTTGTTTTGACCACCTGCAGATCAGCAACATGCCAATCACCTTTCTTTTCCCTTTGTGCCTTTCTGTAGAGATTTTCAACCATCTTGTGAGTGTTATCATGATGTACTAGAGATGCCACAACTCTATCTTCATTAACCTTCAACTGGTTCTTTAGGGTATGCATTTCATGATTGTCATTTTGAAGTGGTTCATCGTTTTGTAGTTTCATCTCAGTATGTTTGTCTAATTTTATGTCATGGGCATAAGAAATACATGGTTCATCACATCTCTCAAAATCATAGGCATTCTTTCCCTTGGTTTTTTGGATTTGTATGCAAAGGCCAAAGTGTTGCCATGTTATCATTTGCATATAAGGGCTCATCATACAAGAACCCCAACCTACTATTATCTCGTTTGCAACCTATCTCATCAATCTGCTTGTCAAAGCTAACCTCCAATTCACCAATGAAGAAACTTGCACCCTGTGTAACAAATTTTGTGTGATCACTAGAAGGCTACAAATCAATGGTGGTTGACTGTCCTTTTCCAAGGTCCTCCATTAAATGATTTTGGCACGTTGGAAGTTCTTCATACAAATTTTTGCACTAGTCTTTTTCAAGGAGATCCTGAACCAATTCAAAGTACTTTCTTTTTGCCATATGCATCTTATTTTACTGCTCTAGATGAAGCTCCAAGTAATCGTTGAATAGTAAATCATTTTGGATTTGGGTACGAAGGTCTCTATACTCTCCATAAATGTCAAGTATTTATTCTCTTATATCGGATTCAAAATTCTGGGCTAATTGCTCTTGTGGCTTCATATTACCCTTCCTAATTTTATTCAAATCTTTTCCCATTGTTGAATGTTGTTACCCTTTTACTGTTAGTTTGACAAATAGCTATATTTTGCCCCTGAATTGCCTTGATGTTCCTAAACCTCTAAGTTTTGTAGATTGGTATTGGGTTATTTGTTTTGCAACAATTTTTGAATAATAAGGAACTTGTTCACAATATGAATTCTACAACTAAGAGTCACAATGACATTTATAAAATTCCAACACTTACTGACCACCCAAAATTACTTCATGGGCCTTTGAATGATGAATGTCTTCAAAAGTTGGGTGGATATAATCTGACTCTGCGGTAGGACTTCATAGACTTAAGTTATGACAGATTTGTTCAAATTTCTGCTAAATGATGTTATTGATGTGATTGCAAGTTGGGAGGTATTGACATCAATGAGAGATTCCAACTAACTCTGTTGACACGACCCTCAGAGATTTACTAAGAACCACGTCAATATTACAGTCACTCCACGCAATTCTTTGTCCCCTTCAGGACTATGATTTGCTAAAGATAATTTCTGAGTAGTCCTTTTCTGTTCTTGCACTCGTTCAGCTACACTAATAACTGTGATTGCCTAGACTTGAAATCAAATTAGTTTTTAATCTTCTTCGACTCTCGTTCTTGACATCGAATTTGGTAACCAACTGTTTCCTCCAAAGGCTCACCTCTTTCAAAAGCAACCCGTGCAGCTACAGATATAATAGAGATTTGACAAGGCTATGTACAAACAATATTTCACTTCACGTCATGAGGTGGTTCAATTTCATCTTCAATATAATTTGAGGTTTTTAAGTTATGTTGCCTCAACCAGTTTCATTAGAAACAATCATAATGTTGTTTATAAACCATAACCATGCCCCCCCCCCCCCCCCCCCCCCCCCCCCCCCCCCCCCCCACGCAGGATAATTAGTAACAACTTTATTTGTATTGTGTTCGATCCTCACTCCATACGAATAATGCCTTCATCCATTGGATATATCATTGAACACTTGGCTCATCTATCCTTCAGTAGGATTCTTACGACAAGTAGAAAGTTGTTAGCTTAATGTTTCCAAATAGAAGGCAAGGAATGCTTGTTTGTAAAAAAAACCCAGACAGATACTCCCAGGCAGCTTCTTCAGAAATGATAATACATATTAAGACAGTTCAAACTTTTTGTGTTGGTATATGCTTCTAGAATGCATTATCAACTGCCTGTTTTCTGTTCCCAAACAACAATGAAACCTAGCAGTTGCAAACATCTTCATGCCTGTATTGCCACGTCGTTGGTAGAAGATTCCTCAAAATGTGTAACTCTTAAGTACAAGATTGCCACGTAGATTTCCTTGAATCTACTTCAAGACGAGACAAAAGAATAGACTTCGATTTAGAGCAACAACTCCTACTCAATTACTGATGACAATTGTCTTACTTGAAGGCTTCGAACAAGCAATCTTTTGTAACAACTCCAGAATATGAAACGCCTCTCCAAAAATAAAGAACCACAGTTTTTTTGTACTATCGTCAAGTGTTACTAGTAATGGAAGTTTTCAGTTTTTTTACTCAATCTTCCAGCAAATACAAATTAGGAAGTCGAAATGTCAGTCAAGAATCTTCTTACAGGAATGGCAATAGCAAATAGCGCCTCCTCAAGATTGATGTCTTCACATTTTCTTTCATCGTGGATTATCAATGATTATTTTTGGTGGGAGCCCCCAATTTTTTTTTTAAAAAAAGGTCGGTTACAATGCTTGAATCGGCAACATCTTCCAACGTATATGCGTCCACCAGAAATGAATCCTCATGATTATTGAATGGCTTCCCCTCAATCACCTAGGTGGCTCTCGGACGACAGAAAACAAGACACAAACAATGCTAAAGTTTATTGGCGAATGTTTTAATAAATTTAAACCAATTACCGTCCATCTGAAGTGGATTAGCTTGTATTTCTCCGCAAGAAATATTAAATTCTTAGTAGACTCTACAATAGGAAGTTAATGTCCCTGGCAAACAATTGCAAATTAGTGTAGCCCTTGGTTTCAGATATTGCATTCAATAAATATCCTGCGGCCACAACCTGTATTAACTTAGTTTCGTGCGTAGACCCATGAAGGATGGCCCTATAACTCCACGACCTTGGAACAGAAGTCATGGACTGCAGTCTATCGCCCGCGGAACTGAGACTATCTACTGTCTACGTTGCTTGGACTGCTTCCCACTACATTATTATGATGACCTCCACACACATTAACTCTATTATTATATGGCCACCCGATTACCACTGCTGCATCCAATCTACGTGCTTGCAGAAGGTTGTCGAAAGATAGACTGTGACTGGCATTGTTAGAGATAGGCATCTTTCCTTTCTCAAACACTATCCTCAAACTCCCATAGACCGTTGGTTTTCTCTAACAATGCGTAGCTACTACTGCTGCATACATACCACACCTCTTGTAACTATTGAATCCTTAGCCACAAAATATCATTTGCCACTATAACAGTGGAGTCCGTACATACCTATCTTGTGCATACTGACTTTTCCATTCAACTTACATCTACTGATACCATCAAATAGTCTACATTTTGCTTCTTGTCTTTGATACAATCTCCCACAAGGGATTGTACACATTACTATCAAGACATAAGAACAATCAAGCTTTGTAGCTGTAGGTTTTTGTAATGGGCACCCCTGAATGTCCCAAAAACTAAACCAAATTGCTGAAAGGAATTATGTCAAACAGTTTGCATTCAACTACTTAAAACCCCTTATAACTCTGGAAATCAAACGTTTATTTGTTTGTTGTGTTTCGTGCATGGAATTGGTATCATACAACATAAACAAGAAAGAAACTACAACAATATGCAAAGTGGAAATGAACTGCTGCTAATAAAATGTTATTTTCAGAATTCATAAAACCAAATACATGGCAGTTTTATCAACTCACTAATTACTTCAGCAATATTGTCATAATACTCCAGCCCATGCTTACGAACTTGCTGCTACAATACTTTGTCCTCCAATCAGTCCACTACCTTCATAATACCATTCCCTCCAAGCGGCATAAGCGTCGGACAAGTAGTGAAGAAGATATGAGCAAACTATCAAATCTGCCTGTAGCCGGAAATGCAACTAAACTGCCTGATAATGAAGCCAATAAGAAAGAATTCCAAAGGCCAAACCCAAAGGGAATGACGTCTAGAATGTTACAAGAGAGGATAGACGTCCTCAAATGCCAAGAACAAAGCTGCAACTCACACACCAATTTCTTCTCATATTCAACCTGTCCAATGAAGCTACAAATGCTTCCTTTTATTCTATTCCCACGGGTCCGCTCAACTCATATGGGCAATGTGGGATAAAGATGTGTAATATAAAACATATATTAAAATATCCCTTATGTCTCCCTTGGGTACATATCACCATAAAATAAATATTAAAGTAACACTTTAATATTTTACAATTAAATTAGAGGTTACTTTAATAAAACTTCAGGCATTAAAATGTGTTAGCAATCGAACTCCGAATAATGCGAGTGATAGCTCATCGGAAAGCTCTCACCGAGGAGTATCGAATCCAATCACCAAAATTGATCTGCACTGTGTCCTGCCGACTTACTAAAAATAGTAAGTATGCCTGAAACTGAGTAAATCAACTTCGTTTTTGGCCCAAACTGGAAATGACTAAGCCAAAACACTCCAAGATCCCATTAAACCCTTCGTTAGCCCTCGGGACCATATAGAACAAGGCTAACGCACACACACTTGGTCAATTGCTAAAATGGGGACATTACAGTCCGCCCCCCTTGAAATTGCTTGTCCTCAAGCAATCTCAGTCTAGCCTGCTGAATAACCTGCTCACTCTCCCATGTAGAATCTTCCTCCGAAAGATCTTTCCATCTGACCAAATACTCCTTCACTATCCTATTTCTAAGCTTCCTCTCTCTGGTATCCAAAATAGCCTCAGGTACTAACACAAGCTTTCCCTCCTCATCCAAAGGGGGTAAATCTGCAGAGGGCACTACACTCTGACCAATGGCTTTCTTAAGCCTAGACACATGAAACACATTGTGCACTCGATTGCCCTCTGGAAGCTCAAGCTCATAGGCAACTTTGCCCACTTTGCGAATCACCCTGTAGGGACCATAAAATCTAGGTTTCAACTTTTCAGCTCCGCTCTTCTTGAGTGATGACTGTCTAGATAGTTGTAGCCTCAAGTAAACCATATCCCCTACCTCGAAACTGCGCTCTATTCGGTGCTGATCAGTATACAATTTCTGTTGATTCTGGGCCTGTTGTATATTCTCTTTGAGCACTTTCAGGATGTCCTGACTATCCTGCAATAAGTTTTTGGCTTTGGGCACTCTACTGTCCCCCAAAACTAAATCCATGAAGCTAGGTGCTTCATAACCATAGAGTGCCATGAAAGGAGTCATTTTGATGGACATATGATAAGTGGTGTTATAACAATACTCTCCCATATGCAACCATCTGATCCAAGCCTTTTGTTGTGTAGTTACATAGTTCCTCAAATATCCTTCCACCCATTTATTCACAATCTCTGTTTGCTCATCTGTTTGCGGATGATAACTAGTGCTAGGTGTAAGATCTGTACCACACAACCTAAACAACTCTTGCCAAAAAAAACTCATAAACTTACTATCCCGGTCGCTGACAATGAATCTGGGCAACCCATGTAACCTGAATATCTCTTTAAAGAAAATATCTGCCACCTGTGCTGCTGTGTAAGTGGATGGAATAGCAATGAAGTGAGCAAACTTCGTCAAGCGGTCCACCACCACATAGATGCAATCCCTTCCCTGCACTCGTGGTAAACCAATGATGAAGTCCATCGAAATACTTTCCCATTTCCTATCAGGAATGGGCAAGGGCTGTAATAAACCTGCAGGAAATGTGTGTTCTCCCTTATTTTGTTGACAAACCACACACTCCCTGACATACCTCTGAACATCATCCTTGAGCCCTTTCCATGAAAACCGCTCTCGGATCTGCCTGTAGGTCTTGAAGACCCCCGGATGTCCAGCTGTGGGTGCATCATGAAATGCCTTCAGTATCGCCTCTCTCAAATGTGATGACGGAATCAAATAAACCCTGTCCTGAACTCTGATCAATCCATCTATCACCTCATAGCGATCATCCTGTATGGTACCTGAAATCAATCCAGAAGCCCAAGCATCTCCAACATACTCTTCTATAATCTGATCTCTCCAATCTCCTGAAATCTCTGCCAGAGCACATAAGTGAGGTCTCCGAGATAAGGCATCAGCCACCACATTTTTCTTACCTTTGACAAACTTTATGTCAAAGTCATAAGCTTGCAATTTAGTCGCCCATTTTTGTTGCCGGTCATTAAGATCACGCTGGCTCATGAAGTATTTAATACTGTTGTGATTAGTCTTGATCACAAAACGTCCACCTACCAAATATGATCGAAATTTGGCCAATGCATGCATTATGGCCAACATCTCCCGGTCATAGACAGAATAACTTTTCTCAACTCCTCGGAGCTTCCTACTCTCGAATGCAATGGGATGCTTCTCCTGCATCAATACTGCTCCAATCCCATCACCTGATGCATCACAATGAAGCTCAAAAGGCTTCGTGAAATCCGGTAGATCTAGAACTGGACATGAAGACATTACCTGCTTGAAATGCTCGAAACACCTCTGTGCTGCCCCTGTCCACACGAAGGCTCCTTTCTTGGTAAGATCTGTCAAGGGTGTAGCAATCTGTGAGAATCCCTTAACAAACCTCCTATACAAACCACATAAACCAAAGAATCCCTTAAGCTGTGTAAGGTTTGTGGGAGTAGGCCATTCTACAATAGCTCTAATCTTTTCAGGATCAACCCGAACGCCATCTGCACTAATGATATGCCCCAGGTAAAGGAGCTCAGTCATGCCAAACTCACATTTAGATTCCTTGGCATACAATGACTCTCTCTCCAGAATAGATAACACCTCCTCTAGATGATGTAAGTGCTCCTCCCAGGTCTTACTGAAGACCAAGATGTCATCAAAGAAGATCAAGACAAATCTGCTCAGTTGCTTCCTGAATACCTGGTTCATACAACTTTGAAATGTAGCAGGTTCATTTGTTAGACCAAATGGCATAACCATGAACTCAAAGTGGCCATAGTGACATCGGAAGGCTGTTTTCTCAATGTCCTTTGCTCTCATCCTGATCTGATGGTATCCGGATCGCAAATCAATTTTGGTGAAGAAGCATGCCCCATGCAACTCATCAATCAGCTCATCAATCCTAGGAATGGGATACCTGTTTTTAATTGTTTTCTTATTCAGTGCCCTGTAATCGATGCACATGCGCATCGTCCCATCCTTCTTCTTTACCAATACTACTGCTGAAGCAAAAGGGCTCTTACTGGGCCTGATATGCCCCATCTCCAACAAATCCTTAATCGCCTTCTCTATCTCATCCTTGTGTTTCTTAGGATGACGATAGGGAGTAATCATAACTGGTTTGGCTCCCTCCTCGAGCTCAATAACATGTTCCATCCCTCTGTCAGGAGGAACCCCATGAGGAATATCGCTAAATACTTTAGCGTGTCTATCAAGTATCTTCTGGACATGTTGTGGATGACTCTTTTCTTGTGGCTCTAGTGAAGTTGGCATAATTTGGCACTCTGCCGCCCACTCTATGTCATCATGACGAAAAAGTCTCTGTATTCTCCTCAAGGACACTACTCTGCAACCTCCATCTGAAAGCCCTCTAAGTACCATAGTTCTGCCCTCATGCTGGAATCTCATCTCCAATTTCACTAGATTGAGTGTGAACTCAACTAGTGAAGCCATCCATGTCATGCCGAGGATGACATCATAATCTCCCATGTCCACAACATAGAACTCATCCTCCAACTCGTAGCCATCCCCAAACCTAATGCGAAGATTAGATATCTTCCGAGTGCATAATAACTTATCATCGTTAGCCACCATGACTCTAAACCCATCATGCTCCTCTGTCTGTAACCCTCTCCTGGCTACCAACTGTGCATCTATGAAGCTATGTGTAGCCCCAGTGTCAATAAGAGATATCACTTTCTGCCCTTGGATAGTACCCCTGACCTTAAATGTGATTGCCTTTTGGGCCCCTGTCAAGCGTGCCAACGATCTATCATCCTTAGGAATGTTGCTCTCCTCTATAGTGTTACCCTCATCTGAATCGGAGTGCTGATCCTCCCCTTTTGACTCTGACTCTTCTGCTGAAAAATACTCCATTTGATTTGCCTTAGCCTTGAGAGAACATTTACGAGATAAGTCCCAAGGCTCTCTACAATGGAAGCACAACTTCTTCTTTCGAAGTTCATTCAAGGTTTCATTGTCTAGTCCTTTTGATCCTTCTTTGGGTTTGCTATACTCTTTCTGAAATGATTTTTTGTCTTTGTCCTTGCGGTAGGAAGAATCTGTTGAATGGTTTTTTCCTTTATATACCGAAGGGGCTAAATCTCGTGCCTTTTTAGTTGCTTCAGCTAACGTGAGTGGATCATGTCCCTTCACCCAACCTCGTAATGGATCAGCAAGACCATCACAAAATAAGACCACCAATCTCCTAGGAGAGATATCAGTAACAAGTACAGACAAGCGCTGAAACTCGGCAATGTAAGCATCCACAGAACCTGACTGTTTTAACTGTGCTAGCTCCTTGAAATGTAACTCGGGATCCTTAGTGTCAAATCTCCCAATCAATGTTTCGGTGAATTCCTCATAGGATGTAATCTGATTATGCCCCAAAGTCACCATGCCATGATGCCACCATTCATGTGCAACGCCGTCCAAGTGCATAGCCGCATACTTGATAGCCTCCTCCTCAGGCATAGGATTTAACTGCAAGTATGTATCTACCTTCTGCACCCAAGCTCGTGTAGTCATCTTCCCTGAAGCATCATAATAAGGTAAAGAAAGTTTTCCAACTTTCTTCCTCAGCTCAAAATTTTGATTCCTCCCTCCTGCTTTAGGCATGTGTCTCATCCTCAAGTCCATATAATCTCTAAGAGAAATATCCGCCTGAAACTCTGGTCCACTAGCCTCCCAGTCCCTCCTGAACTGATCCTGTAACTCGGTAATCTGCGGTTCGTTTACTGGATGAACCGGATCTCTGGGTGGAAAAGTGGGTAGAAGAGGTCTCGAGCTCGCAGTCCGTGCTGGGCGTGCAACGTGTCTAAAGTTATTAGCCTCATTCCCATTGTTGCCGTGTCCATTATTACCATTAATGTTATTCTCAGGACCATTGTTGTTGCCTTGGCCTTCATGGTTATTGTTTCCGCCGTTATTATTGTTTCCTTCGTTGTTATTGTTTCTGTTGTTGGCATCACCTGGATTAATATTGACACCCATCTGTCTAGCCATGAGCTGCAACATCATGTCCATTTGCCTATTTTGCTCCTGCTGCATACGCTACCCCTGCTCTAGTGTATCCAGTAACTGTCGGAATAGTACCTCCCCCTGATCTGGACCAGCATTTCTGCCTCCACCTAATCCTGTATTCCTGTCATCTCGATCACCCATATTATTGTCCTGATCACAGAATATCTCCTTTGTGTCTGTATGGTTGAATTCAATGTCCCCCTGCACGGATGTACTAGACTGTTTGCTTTGCAAGTCTGAAATCCTATTTTGTCTTGCTCTGGTATCGCGGAAATTATAAGACCCCTGTCGCATGCTCAAACATAAATGCTTAGCCTGTGTTTTTTACTTACTTTTTCCCTCTATCCGGCTGTTTCAAATTCCCTATAAGACCTCCACAGGATGGCAAGACTTATAGCTCTGATACCACTGTAATGGGCACCCCTGAATGTCCCAAAAACTAAACCAAATTGCTGAAAGGAATTATGTCAAACAGTTTGCATTCAACTACTTAAAACCCCTTATAACTCTGGAAATCAAACGTTTATTTGTTTGTTGTGTTTCGTGCATGGAATTGGTATCATACAACATAAACAAGAAAGAAACTACAACAATATGCAAAGTGGAAATGAACTGCTGCTAATAAAATGTTATTTTTAGAATTCATAAAACCAAATACATGGCAGATTTATCAACTCACTAATTACTTCAGCAATATTGTCATAATACTCCAGCCCATGCTTACGAACTTGCTGCTACAATACTTTGTCCTCCAATCAGTCCACTACCTTCATAATACCATTCCCTCCAAGCGGCATAAGCGTCGGACAAGTAGTGAAGAAGATATGAGCAAACTATCAAATCTGCCTGTAGCCGGAAATGCAACTAAACTGCCTGATAATGAAGCCAATAAGAAAGAATTCCAAAGGCCAAACTCCAAGGGAATGACGTCTAGAATGTTACAAGAGAGGATAGACGTCCTCAAATGCCAAGAACAAAGCTGCAACTCACACACCAATTTCTTCTCATATTCAACCTGTCCAATGAAGCTACAAATGCTTCCTTTTATTCTATTCCGACGGGTCCGCTCAAGTCATATGGGCAATGTGGGATAAAGATGTGTAATATAAAACATATATTAATATAATGCGAGTGATAGCTCATTGGAAAGCTCTCACCGAGGAGTATCGAATCCAATCACCAAAATTGACCTGCACTGTGTTCTGCCGACTTACTAAAAATAGTAAGTATGCCTGAAACTGAGTAAATCAACTTCGTTTTGGCCCAAACTGGAAATGACTAGGCCAAAACACTCCAAGATCCCATTAAACCCTTCGTTAGCCCTCGGGACCATGTAGAACAAGGCTAACGCACACACACTTGGTCAACTGCTAAAATGGGGACATTACAGTTTTACTAGTCCTTCTTGTAAGCACAGGTTATCAACTCTACCTTCTTGTGCCCCGATACTAAATTAAAGAACTTCTAATTCTTATCAATATTATGAATGCAACACATTGATAATTTTGATAATGACTTTATAGATTCGTCTTTGATATCAATCTTTTGGGCTGGCATGAAAACTAGCTCTGATACCACTGAAATGTCCCAAACCAGATATTGACCTGAATTTTCTTTCTCCCAATAACATTTAGAACATAAACATGTGAAGCTGCATTATAATACCCGTAATATAAACCCTATGAAATATCCCCAATAGTTATATACCTAGTTGTTCCTTCAAACTGATAATCAAAACTTAAACCATATGCAGATTTATCATTAACAACAATAGCAAACAACAGATTCTCCAATAGATATAAACTCGTTCTTTTCAAAATAACATTTAGGAATGCAAGCATATGAAAATGTGTTACAAACCAACAACATAAAATCAGTAAACTCTCATTAAACTCCTTAAAACAACGTTATTGCATTATATAACAACAATACAATAACCAATACTTGAAATCCAATCTTAAACACAAAATTTACAGTCAGATTGGAACACTCAGAGAAGAACCTATAAGCGTGTATGAGACACTTGAAATGACGTCTCCACGGACAATGGGTTTGCGTCCACTGCTGCCAGCACGAGGGGCTATGTCCTCACACTGGCTAAAAGTTGAAGCTTTCCGATTACTCTCCCAAGAGAGAAAATTGAAATTTGAATAATAAATCAAGCCTCCCTAAAGGAGTCTCTTCTCCTTTTATTCTCATCACTGTGACTCTTTGACTCCCCACCTTGCTTTTTGTCTTATCTCTTCTTGTCCTCTTTAGCCCACTTTGAATATTAAATTGACCTTTTATAATAAGAGTCCATGCTTTCATAGTCAATTTTAATATCATATATAACATGCCTTTAATTTTTCTAACGTCCCAAAAAGGAGACATTACAATTTTATATTATGGTGGATGTTCATATGGTAAGCATTATGAGAATGCACGTGCACATACCTTATGAACATTTTGAGAACATGGTAAATGTTATGCAAATTGATGTTCAAGAGGCCATTACGCAGAGTACTTGGTGAATGTCAAATAACTTGACACTCAGGAAGCCATTACTCAAAGTACTTGGTGAATATCTATCAACTCAACATTTAGGAGGCCATTGCTAAAAAAGTACTTGGTGAATGTCAAATGAGTTGACATTCAGGAGGTCATTACTCCCAACATTGTGACCCTGAGTATTTGGTGAATATCATACGTTGATATTCAAGAGACCAATACTCGTGATATCAAATATGATATCCTAAAAATTGTTATTTGTAATATTATGTTGAGATAATATTTCTATTTATATCCTCCCTAGCTAAGAGGGAGTGTTAATGTTTTATGGTGTCAGTCAGATAATACTTAGTGTAAACCTAAAGGACATTATCATAGATATATCTATGTAGATATATTAAATATATATTAATATATTAGTATAGATACATATACTAATATATTAATATGTAATACCATAATAATATATATATCTATAATAATATCATAATAATAATAATAATTATACAAATCAAGGTTCTTTGGTTAAATATAAGCCCAATCGGGCATGCTAACAAACCTTTGTTATCCGCTGAAATTAATGGGTTGCATGGAGGGTTGTGCGATTTGTTATAAAGTGGTAAAGGTGTAAAGTCACACTGATTTATTTTATAAGATATAAAAGAGAGTTAGAACCTTCTCTTGGAAAATATATATCATATTAAATGTTATTACTAGTGGGGGCACTAATTATAAGGATCATATATTATAGAGAATTAAATTTTTAAATCTAATAAAAAACTTAACAAGTGGCACCTTATATTTCACATCACATAGCTCATTGATCCAACGCCGGAGAGACTAAACTAATATCAGATGCTTTTATTGTGCTTCTCCATTGGAAGTTTCACCTTACACCTTATATGATATCAATATTAATGCCACCCTTGCTTAATCCTTTTGACCATGAGGCACATGGAGGGTCAGCAATAAATAAAGGGCTTATGATATGAGAGGACATCCATAGAAGGAAACAACACCCTCCAAAAGATGCTGTGAAAGCAAGGGAAGCTTAAGAGGTTGCAAAAACAAATGCGTACAGTTTTAGTTTAGGTCAATACATAAGTGTTCATCATGTGATAATTTTAGTAAGCTACTTATCTATGATTTAATAAATTGAGTTCTTTTAAGGTCTATCATTTAGTGGGTGTTTTTGCCAATAAGTGGCCAATTCCAAATCTAGGAACCATGGTGGCACCTAATATTCACATTAGAGAGATCATGAATCCAATATGATGGAGCTTTGCTTGATATCAGATGCTTTCTTTGCATTTGTCCACTGGGCTTTTTAGTAATTTGTTTGATTTCAATTGAAATACCATTCTTGGACAATCTTACATATCATGAAGCCCGCACAGGGTCAACACAAGTTCAAGGGCCTTTAACCTGATAGGACATCCATAGGCAAGGGAAGGGTATTACGAGGTAATTGGTAAATACTTGCTTGTTATTAACAGAGACCAAAAGGTAAATTTATACAAAAGAATGAGACGATGTTTCCTTAGGAAACGACCGTAAAGAATAGAAACATTCTATTCTAGAGAAAGCAAAAAAGAAAGCAAACTAAATCTTAAGATATTTACAAGATAACCATTAACTAATAATAGACGACTTATCTATTATTGTAATACCCTCCCTTAATGGTTGATCTATCGAAAACACCAAGCTGTCCTCTAAATTTGACAAACTTATCAGGACCAAGAGGCTTGGTGAGAATGTTTGCAGTCTGATCTGTGGTAGGAACATACTGTAGATCTATAATCTCGTCTTCAACCAGCTGTTGAATGTAATGACAATGAACATCCACATGTTTGGTTCGTTCATGGAAGATTGGATTCCGTGCTAACTTGATTACGCCTTCATTATCAACAAACAGAGTAGTCGGTCCGGTTGGTGACATCTGCATATCCCCAAGCATCCGACGAAGCCAAACAGCTTCACATCCTGGCTTAACAGTCCCTCTGTATTCAACCTCTGTAGAAGAGAGAGAAACTGCCTGCTACTTCTTGCTGGTCCATGTGACTGCACTGGATCCCAAACTGAACACATATCCAGATGTTGACACTTTATCATCAACAGAGCCTGCCCAATTTGAATCTGTGAACGCACTGAGTTTAGGATTTGAACTCCGAGAGTACAGAAGTCCATAATTTGAAGTGCCCTTCACATAACGAAGCACACACTTTGCTGTCATCTAGTGATCAGCCTTAGGAGCTGTCATAAAGTGTGAAATATAGCTGACTACGAAGCTGATATTAGGCCTAGTAGCAGAGAGGTAGATGAGGCTACCGACTAGTTGCTTGTATGTAGTATCATCAATAGAAGGAGAATCAGACTTTGCTGATAACTTGAGACCTTTCTCCATAGGTGTAGATGCAGGTTTGCAATCCTGCAGTAGAATTTGTTTAATAGGGCCTTGGCATATTTGGACTAAGAGATGAATATACTAGAAGACTGTTGCCAAACTTCAACACCTAAGCAATAATGCATGAGCCCAAGGCCAGTCATATCAAAAGACTGGCATAAGTTTTGTTTGATTCCCTGGATCAAAGATGCCGAACTGCCAGTGATGATAAGATCATCCACATAGATAACCAGAAGGATGATGTCACTGTCAGTAGTCTTTATGTACAGATTTGAGTCTAAAGAACTCCTCTTGAAGCCTTGATCACTGAGGTACTTATCAATCTTGATGTACCATGCTTGAGGGGCTTGCTTCAAGCCATTGAGAGCTTTTACCAATCTAAGAACCTGATAGTCTTTACTAGCAACCTTGAAACCAGGAGGTTGTGTCATGTAGACCTCTTCATGGAGGTCACCGTTTAGGAAAGCACTCTTGACGTCCATCTAATGGACCTTCCAGCCAAATTGTGCTGCCATGGCTAGGACTAATCTGATGGTGCTCATCTTTGTATTAGGAGCAAAGGTCTCCTCATAATCAATGCCCTAACGCTGAGAAAAGCCCTTTGCCACTAAACGAGCTTTGTACTTATCCAAAGTACCATCTGATTTGTATTTGATTTTATAGACCCATTTGCAGCCAATGGGTTTCTTCCCTGGGGGAAGATTAGAAAGGACCCAAGTGTTGTTCTTCAGCAGGCTTTGGTGTTCAGATGTCATGGCCTGTTCCCACTCTGGAATTCTTTTAGCCTCGGAATATGTTTGAGGTTCGAACACATTGTGAATGTTGGCCATAAGAGCGAAGTGAATAGAATTTGTAGTATTGCTCTTTTTTCGAGCAGTTCTCCCATCAATGAGCTCATCATCACAAGATCAACAAGTGTCTTAGCCCACCACTTAGGTCAGATAGGAGAATGACCAACAATAGTACTAGGAGATGCTTGATTAGCACGATCCTCATTAGAAGTTGGATCAAACTCAGGTGAAGCATCTACAAAGCGAGGTGATCCTGCAGGAGAAGCCAGAGGAGTCTGTACAGGTATCACTGGAAGAATTGGAGTTGCAGGAGCTATTGGAGCCCTCCCATCAGGTGGACCTAATGGAAGCCGAACTCCCAAATCATGAGCTTGCATAGGTTGGTCTGTTGTACTAGGAACATGAGAAACAGGCATGAATGGTCCTCGCTGCTCATCAAAGACTACATCTTCGCTATACATGAGACAAGATGTCTCAACATCAATTAGGCGGTAGGCTTTGTGAAGATTGCTATATCCAGCAAGCATCAGTTTCTGACTCTTGGCATCCAACTTGGTGTGCGAAGCATTAAGGATCCAAACAAAAGCAAGAGAACCAAAAACCTTTAGGTGACTGATGCTAGGTTTGCGGAGTTTTACCTTTGACCGCCACTGTGGGTGACCGGTTCAACAAATAAATTGCAGTGTCAACTGCTTCTGCCCAAAACTACTTCGGAACATGTCTGTGTTCGAGCATGGAATGAGCCATTTTGGTGATTGTCCTGTTCCGATGTTCAACTACACTGTTTTGTTGTGGCGTGTGGGGTGTGGTTAACTGGAATTTGATGCCATGTGTATCAAAGAAACCAGAGAAAGCATTAGATCAAAACTCCCCCCATTGTCTGATCTACGAGTAATAATGGATTTCCCAGACTCTTTTTCAACTAAGGGTTTAAATTTTTGAAATACAGTAAATGCATCTGATTTCTTTTTAAGCAAATACACCCACATTTTTCTACTGAAATCATCTACAAACAACATAAGATACTTGGACCCAAGAACAGGAGGAGTGGCCATAGGGCCATAGATATTGGCATGAACAAGCTGAAGTACTTGAGAAGCTCGCCAAGAATCACCACTGGTGAAAGGTGTGTGATGTTGCTTCCCAACCTGACATGCATCACAAACTCCAAGGTGTTGAGTTTGAATCTCTGGCAAACCAAGAACAAGTTCATCCTGAGCAAGCTTTGAGAGATAATGCACATTTAAGTGCCTATATCGCTGATGCCAAAGTGTGCTGACAGAAGATCGCCGAGCAACCATAGCTAAGTCCTAAGAATCACCAGAATCAGTAAGTCTGAAAAGACCATGATCCTCAAGACCTACTACAATAGTAGGCTTAGTCGCCTGATTAGTGATGGTGCACTGATGTGAACTGAAGGTGACTGCCAAGTGTGGAGAATGTCGCAACAACTGACTGATTGAGCGTAATTTTAGTTCCATCCTTGGAACATAGTACACATCAAGGAATATGAGATTCCTCCCCACAGACTGAATCTGAATGTTGCCTTTATCGAAAATGAAAGCAAACTAAAGCTTAAGATATTTGCAAGATAACCATTAATTAATAATAGACGACTTATCTATTATTGTAATAAAGGGAAATGCATCTCTCTAGAAGATGTTGTGAAAGTAATGGTGGTCTGAGAGGGTGCTATACCAAAATTTTACTAAGTTGCCGGTTCGTGGTTCGGTTTCGGGTTCGGGTTCGAGAACCGGTTCGCTGGTTCAACGAAATTTTGGAAAGGGGTTTGGGTTCGTTAGTACAAAAACATGTAAAAATTATATATATATATATACACACACACACACACACACACACACACATTTTTATGAAGCATGAGTTAAAATTAGAATGTAGCATAGTACCATAAACACATTTAAAACTTTAAAACAGCATAAACAATAACATATCAATGTATCATGGTGAGCATACCATCATATAGTAACATAATTCAATCAACTTCAACATCAAAGATGAAAGATTCAAAACATTTAAAATATCAAGTTCAAGTGTCATTGTTTCACGTTCAATGTTTAACAGTAACTAATAGAATGAAAATCTATTAAAATTCTGAATTTCTAGTTCTAAGTTCTTCATTCTTCATCTTCATCTTCTTCATATTCATCTTCTTCTTCTTCATCTTCTTCTTCATCTTCTTCTTCATCTCCTCCTTCTTCGCCTACGCTATTACTTGCACCAAGGCCAATGGGATCAGCAACAGAATCAACAATGGTATTGGCATCAAAGTTATCAAAATCATCAATTGTAAGCGCAGTAGTGGAAGCATCCAAGTCCGCAATCTCTGCATCTACATCCCACTTCTTCGTCTTCCCTTCTTTGTATTCTTGACTCTTGTGTGAAAGAAGGCGCAAGTTGTTATGCACAAATACCAGGTTCTCGGCTTTTTTTTATTGCAACCTATTACGCTTCACCGAGTGGATGAAAGAATAGGTGCTCCAATTTCTTTCTGATGCAGAAGAACTAGCAACCTATAAAGACAACATAGGGTAGGCAATTAAAAAGGAATTAATTCAATCTTATTAAAAAATTCTTTTGAAGATAAAGTGAGCTAATTTAAAAAAAAATAAAACTTACTTGTGATATAACTTTGATTGCAAGGGGCTGCAATGTTCGGAATTTTTGGCCATGGAGGTACCACCAACCATGAGCATGCTTCTTGAACCGATGACGAAGAGCATCATTACTTAGACCTGTAGCATTGACAAATGCTATGAACTCATCCATGATTACATCTCTTATATCATCATCAGGAAATATTCTTCTAAATGCTGCCTGGTACCCGTCAGACACTTCCATATCTCTGTATGGTGGCAACCTTCCAGGTAGATCACAATATTGTGAGCTATAGTATATGGGGGTCACGACATAGGCAAGCAAATGTAATGGAGTGGTCATTTTGTTCCATCTTTCATCAATAATTTTTTGCACTTGTTTGAAAAAGGTCTCTTGCGGATCTTGCTCCTGCTCATTTATAACTTGCCTGATCTTCTCAATCATTGAGTCTATGCCATCATAGATCTCTCCAAGGCAAGGCCTATCCATGTCAGTGTACCTAAGCATGCTCATAATGGGCTCGGTGATCTTAAGGAGATATTCCACATGTTCCCACCATGAGTCAGCCAATAGCCTATCCTTTATTTTGTTTGCCCTTTTAGTGTTCTTTTGCTTCCATACACCCCAATTGTTGCTGATTACCATACCTTGAAGTGCATCTTTCACTTGCACAAGTCATCTTAAGATGATTATATGTGATGCAAAACGGGTCTCAGCAACCTGTGACATAAATTAGAGCAAAAAACAACTATTAGATACATATTTTAGAAAACTAAGAAAAGTATACACATTGGCAATTGCACAAGTAAAATATGAAAAATCAGAAATTGTCAAATATTAAAAAATAAATTACTAATTTGAGTTCAAGTTCATTTACCTTCAATAGCTCCAATTTTGAGTAGTTCCTGAAAAGAGATTGAGTCATGTCGTGGTTTGTGACAAACATTTGTATGTCCTCAGCCTCTTCATACACTGTTTTGATCCACTCAATTTGGTTCCCAATCTTTTGTAGCATAAGATTGAGTGAATGGACTGCACAAGGTGTCCAAAAGATATGTGGATATCGTGATTCAACCAACAAACCTGCTGCTCTACAATTCTTTGCGTTGTCTGTTATGACTTGGACAACGTTTCTTGCACCCACTTGTTCAATGGCCTCAATTAAGATATCAACAATAAATGGCCCATCTTTTACTTTGCCCTCACAATCCACCGCTTTCAAAAACATTGCCCCTTTAGGGGACACCGCAAGGACATTGATCAAGGGACGGTTCCTAGAATCCTTCCAGCCATCTGAAACAATTGTCACCCCTGTCTCAACCCATGAGTCCCTTATGGGCTTCAATTGATTTTCAACCCGTTGGACCTCATCATCCAACAAGGTGGTACGCACTTTCTCATAACCGGGGCCACAATACCCTTTTGGAGCTTCATTTGCACCCCTCAACATGTCCTTCCAAAACGGAGAGCGGACAACATTAAAAGACAACCCATTTGCATAGAGGCATCTTCCCACCTTAATGTCAGCAATATCCCGGGCCTTGTTTTGAAAAGAAGTTTCTATTGGTACCACTTTATCGTTGGCAAAATCTTCCATTGATAGTCCTCTGTTGCTTCGCATTCTGCAAGTCTCCATCAAAATCCATCCCATAGCTTTTTTAACTATAATTTTGCAGGTTGCCCACCTTCCGCTATATCCTTCGACATCCTTATACATTCTTTTACTTGAGGCTTGTCCTTCGAAACCTCTTAAAAAACCCAAAATTTAAAACCATTGCTCAAGTTTTTATCGGTGACAAAAAGCAAAAAGCACGGGCAAAATTTGGTCACCCCTTCCATTAATTCTTCCACCTTTACCAGGAACAAAACCCTCACCACCCTTCTTATCTTCCTGTTTCCTACAGTTCTCCAGCGTCTTGGATGGGAGACCATAAACTTAGTCACCTTCCGTTCCTCTCTTTCTTTAAAAATACGGATCTCTTCCACCAACCTAAGCCATTCCACTCTTATCTTTGCCTTGTAGGCTTCCTTGTCCACCCTAGTTGGCCACCACACGAAGTCGAATTTTCCTCATGCTTCTCCTTTCTCTTCATTTTCAAAGCACTCGCTGTAATTGAAGCCCTGCCCTAGCCATGCCCATTCTAGCAGAGAGTCAATCCCAATAATCAAATCTTTGGGGAATAGCAACTTCATCACCCATTCCACTTCTTTTGAAAAAGCTAATTCTAGTCCCCACGCCATCACCATTGCTGCTATATCCACATTGATTTTCCAATGGTGGGTTGAATTTTGGAACAATTCCCCCACTGTTCCCTTAACTGCTTCCAAGACACCTTGTGATGGGCATTGAAGTAGCAACCGTAGCCTTTGATTTTGAATCGGGCCATAAAGCACCTTTTGTTGTCTGGTCATCTTGAAGGTGAAGGTAGCTTCCATCTTTCTCTAAATTTCCTTTCCTGTCACTTTCACCAAATTTGCATTTTACTTTTCAAAGTTGTTAAAATTTACCTTTTTGGCTACTATATTTATAGCATATCGATTAGCTCACTTTTTTGCGCATTTTTCCATTCACGAAGTAACTTAATCATTCCATCCTTTGCTTTTAGCCCGTCTTTTCATTATGCAAGCAGTTATTGCAAATCACCCAAATCTTCCTTCCTTACTTTATTTTGACAGTCCTTTATAATGGAATCCTCCACTTAATCATTTACGCAACAATTTAAACTTGATTTCTTTTTTCCTTCATTCGTCACCCAACACCGCCTCCTAATAGCTACACCATTCAAAACACCCTAATCCCACCACCAACCAATCTACTGCCCACTTTGAAAGCTGATCTGCTTCCCTGTTAGCCTCACAAAAAACATGATACATTTTAAAATCCTCCAACGATTTTAGCACCTCATTAATAGTTATCAAAAAATTTCCAAGTGCCAAGCAGAAATCATGTTACTTCTTATCGCTTGCACCACCACCAGGGAATCTCTTTCCACAATAACTTTTATCCCCCCACCTTCTTAGCACATTGAATTGCCAAGAGTGCTGATTGGAATTCAGCTTCATTATTAGTGCCATCTGGTAATCTATTTGCCCCTATCGCCAATGTTTCTCCTTTATGATCTCTCACTATGCAACTCTCTCCTGATTTGCCTAGATTACTCCTTGTAGCCCCATCAAAGTTTACTTTTATCCATCCTTCTTCCGGAGCTTTCCACCTTGCCTTCTCTTTGTTCCAGATTTGAAATGCTCCTCCTTTTTGCTCTAGCTTGTCTAATTTTGATCCCTGGCCATTCCTTCTGAATATCTCTATTTATTCTCATAAAAACATTCTTTAACAAATTCTTCTTGAAAATTGATGTACTTACCACTTTTTCAATAGAGTGGTCAATTCTTCTCAAGAGCTATTCCACCGATTCAGTCACCTCCTGAAAGATTCGCCTATTTCTCTCCTTCCACACCACCCATATTACAATTGAAGGGCTTATCCTCCACACACTTTCTAGCATATTTCTTTGACTCATTCTTGGCCATGAAATGAAGAAGTCCATTTGAGAGGGACTCCATGGTCCTATCCATCCCAGCTTACTTTGAATTGAACTCCAACATTTTGTTGCTACCTCACAATTTAACAATAGATGATCCACAGTTTCTTCCTCTTTCCCACACATTAAACATTTAGTTGGACCTTGAAATCCTAATTTCTTCCTTCTTTCCACAGTCAGAATTCTGCCTTGAATGGCTAACCATGAAAATGTTCCTGCCTTTGGCAAAATCTCTTTATGCTAGCATAAATCACCTGCTTCAAAACTAACATCCTCTCCATTTGCTATTAACTCATAACCTAGTTTTACAAAAAACTTTCCTGAAGCTGCAATACACCAACTAATCATATCCCTTCTAGCAATTATACAGACTTTCCTTCGAGTGAAAATATCTTTAAGCGATTGTTGCTGCCCCTGAGACAAGCCCTCTACCCTCCAATCCTTCCATTCCCAAAACTTACCTAGGACTCCTTCCTTCCCAATTAAGTAATCTCTAACTTTCCCTCCCCACA
Organism: Cupressus sempervirens; assembly: GCA_028749045.1. Lineage (NCBI taxonomy): Eukaryota > Viridiplantae > Streptophyta > Pinopsida > Cupressales > Cupressaceae > Cupressus > Cupressus sempervirens. The sequence continues at coordinate 57,103,068 of CM053784.1, read as the reverse complement.
GACCATATAATTTTTGTTTTAAATCTCTATCCTGACATTCTTCATCCAGAGCTTTATAGCCATTCCATGAACCCTTGCAAAAATTTGCTTGATTACCATCATCAATCACCCAAGAAATGTGGTCTGTTATGACATATTGACGTGAAATAATAAAGTTCCAAATAGCCAACCCTTTTAAGGGGTTTTGGACTGTTAAAATCCTTGTTCCTTCATTTGAATCCAAGTATTTTGCCCTTAAAAATTTTGTCCATATGTAATCAGCATCTGTTACCATCTGCCATACTAATATAGCTCCTAAAGTTATATTCATAAGATTCTAGTCTCTTATTCTAGCTCCCCCATTCTTTTCTGGTTTGCATATTTTCTCCCATTTTAACAAAGTTATTTTCTTACATTCCCTCGCACCACTCCAAAAAAAACCTCCGCATCTGTTTTTCCACACTATTAATTACTTTTTTGGGGATTTTAAGAGACGTCATTGAGAAGATTAGGACTGTAGACACTACTGATTTTAACATTAAAATTCTCCCTGTCGAAGATAGCCACTTCCCCTTCCATCCTTCGATTTTTTTAAAACACTTTTCTGCTGAACACTTCCACACATCACTTTTATTTCTGCCTTGGAACAATGGGATCCCCAAATATCTACTTGGAAGTAACCCTTGCTTTATATTAAGAATTCTACAAATTGCCACTTTTACACTACTGATTTTAACATTAAAGTTCTCCTTGTCGAAGATAGCCACTTTCCCTTCCATCCTTCCATTTTTTTAAAACACTTTCTGCTAAACACTTCAACATATCACTTTTATTTCTACCTTGGAACAATGGGATCCCCAAATATCTTCTTGGAAGTAACCCTTGCTTTATATTAAGAATTCTACAAATTGCCACTTTTTTACTCACAGTAGTATTAAAGAAGAAAATCTCTGATTTTGCCTAGTTAATCTTCTGTCCTGAAACTTTCCCATATGTCTCCAAAGTCCTCTTCATCATTTTGGCTTGCTGCTTTGGGGCTTCCCTTGTTAAAAAGGTGTCATCCACAAACTGGAGATGGGAAATAGCTTCCACACCCCTAGCCACTTTCACACCTTTCCACAGGCCTCTATTTCTCTTTACACTAATCAATCTCCCCAATACTTTTGCTAAAATGATAAAGAGAAAGGGGAACAATGGATCCCCTTGTCTTATTCCTTTGTCTAACTCAAAGAAACCTTGAGGACTGCTATTAACCAAAACCGAGAATTTGACTGAAATCAAACAACCTTTTACCCATCTTATCCAATCTTCATTGAAAACAAATTTATTCAGAACTTTGAATAGAAAACCCCTATTCACCTCATCATAGGCTCTCCTTATATCTAATTTCACCATCATTTTACTTACTTTCTTTATTCTAATAGAATGAATCATTTCATGGGCTATTATAGCACCTTCAAAGATAGATCTCCCTGGTGCAAACACACTTTGTTCCTTTGAGATCACTTCACTTAGAACCAACTTTAGTCGATTTGCAATCACTTTGGAGATGATTTTATACAAAGTATTACATAATGAGGCTTGAAATCTTCAAAAGTCCTACAAGCTTCCTTCTTTGGCACTAAAGCTATGAATGTATTATTTATGTCTTTTAAAACAAACCTCTCTTGTCTAGATTCCTCGACCACCTCCCATACTTATCCCCCAAGTAGTCCCAAAAAAATCTGAAAAAACTTCTTGTAAACCCATCCGGTCTTGGCTTTTATCCTTGCCTAAACCCCAAAGAGCATTTTTTACCTCTTCTTTAGTTACATCTGCACATAACATTTTGTTCTGCATCTCTAAAACACAATTAGGAATACACTCCAAGACTTCACCTTCTATTTCCCCACCTTCATCCTCTAACCTTCCCCTATTCTTAAAAAAGGCTACTCCTCCTTTATCACCTCCGGGTCATTTATCATCATCCCTTCAGATATTGAGAAAATCTTATTGTGTACTCTTTTCACATAATTTATCATCATTTCCGGCTTCCACCATCCATTCAACCTATGTCTAGTCCCCCCCAAGAAAGTCTATCCAGCTTTTCTATAATATTCACAAACCTTGATCTTCTATTATTCCATGTGAATTTACCTTTCTTAAAGGGGATATTTACTAACCCATTATTAGTCACAAAGGCTGAGAAGGCTTCCTGGTTAGCCGATCTCCAACCTCTTGTTATTGTGCAGGATCTCTGATAGAAGTAATGATGGAGATATAATTCTGACTTACCTTTCTTTTATGCAAAAGTTCAAATCTCCAGATTTGTCTTCAATGAATCAACTGATGATGTATTTGGAAATCTGTAGGTGGTACGATCTTGGGGACTGCAAGTATGCTCGGTAATTGATATTGCTTTGTCCACCGATGTGCATATTATATTTATATTCTACCAAAAGACATGGCCCCATAGGGGCATGACTCTATGTGGCCATGACTAATCAAATTTGTCTTAAACACCAACAATAACTAATGTGCCTCTTCATTAACATCCCTGATACAATAAGAAACCTCGACAACTATGCACAACAAGTTATATGTAAGATAAACATGCACTACTCAATGATTAGTAATCATCCATATGAAAGCCCGATATGTAGAATATTGGCAGTGATACTAAACCCGATCCCTGATCAGTATGTTGAACTATAGCAGATGTCTTCAATCTGATATGAATTGGTAGAAATATATATATCAAAGAGTTTAATCTTTAAGATTACATCTCATATTTTATCCGACAGAAGCTATAAACATTAACACTCCCTCTTAGCTAGGGAGGATAAACATACGATCATATATCACTTCAATATAAGAATATCGTTGATCAGAAGATATTCAACATTTTGATATCACAGTTGATATCATGAGTATTGGCCTCCTAGAATATCGACATCCGATATTCACCAAGTACTCAATTAAGGTTTTGATATCACATCTGATATCACGAGTAATGGTCTCCTAGAATATCATACGATATTCACCATTCACTCAAAGGTTTGATATCACATTTGATATCAAGAGTATTGGCCTCCCCGAATATCAAAGATATTCACCAAATACTTCGAGTAATGGCCTCCCAGAATGTTGAGATGCAAGACATTCACCATTTACTCAATTTGTTTGATCTCATAATACAAATTATTGTAAGATCGTCACCTTACAATAACTTATCCAAATACAAGTGACATCATTTGGAAGTCGTCACTTCCTCATGATGTACACATGGGTAGGCCCATCATTTTTATATATAAGGATGTTTTCAACTCCCTTTGAATATCAATCATCAGAACTCCCTCTTCCTGCAATAACATTCTAAAAACAGAAAGGTCATGGCACATAGCAATAATGATTAAAAGTAAATACACATAGATAACATAGTACACTAATTTGATATTCTAAGACTCCAACTTAGAAATTTTAACAAGCTTATTTTACACGCCAATGAGTATATAAAGAAAACTCCCTCTTAATCCATTACTTCATACATGTTAAGGGTATTTGGCGTTTCTTTAGAATGGATATTTCTCTGGATCTATATCAAAATCATTGACTCTGGTGAAAGCTGCTTGATGTTTCAGTCTATTAGGGCATATGAATGCTGAATGACCATAGTTGTCACATCTAAAGCATTGCATTTTCGAGTAATCAACATGTCTTCTTTTCCTTTTGAATTTAGGTTTCTTGTTTTATCAACCTGGGCTGTGAGAGCCTGAATATCACCTTCAATAGGAATATCACCTTGAGATATTAACATGCCCTCCTCCTCCTTTAGTCGACCAAGTTTAGGAAGCTTTGATTGAGCACATACCCCTTGTCTGAAATATTTCCATGTAGACCCTTGAGAGCTATCATTGTTAATTCTTTTTCATCATAAATCTGGCCAATTTTGGAGAGTTGGTTTCTTAGTTTTGTTATCCTCATGAAATATGAGTCAACAAATTCTCCTCTTTTCATTTTAATGTTGGAGAGATTGTCTTTCAAGGTTATAATTCTCGTTGTATTGTTTATCTCAAACATTTCTTCAAGAGTTTTAAACATTTCGTGTGCTGTATCTAATTCGGAGATAGTAGGGAGTAGATGATCACTAACACCATCCACAATTAATTTCATGGCTTTAGTGTTATCTTTTTCCGATTTAATCAATTTGTCATTCCATTTTGGTTGGTCAGATTTTTCAATGAATTGCTTTAGGTCATTATCTTTTAAGGTTAACTTCATTCGTAATTTCCATGCTGCATAATTTGAATCACCGTCAAGTCTATCCTCCACTTTTATACCGCTCACCATTTCGAAGGAAACAAAACTTTGAATATTTTAGGGCACTTTAGTAAAATAAATCTAATTGGGATTGTCTCTTAAACCTACTATGATACCATGTTATTGTGTAGGATCTCTGATAGAAATATTGATGGAGATATAATTCTGACTTACCTTTTTTTTATGCAGAAGTTCAGATCTCCAGATTTGTCTTCAATGAATCAAGTGTTGATGATGTATTTGGAAATCTACAGGTGGTACGATCTTGGGGACTGCAAGTATGCTCGGTAATTGATATTGCTTTGTCCACCGATGTGCATATTATATTTATATTCCACCAAAAGACATGGCTCCGTAGGGGCATGACTCTATGTGGCCATGACTAATCAAAACTGTCTTAAACATCGATAGTAACTAATGTGCCTCTTCATTAACATGCTTGATACAATAAGAAAACTCGGCAACTATGCACAACAAGTAATCATCCATATGAAAGCCCGATATTTAGAATATCGTCTGTGATACTAAACCCTATCCTTGATCAGTATGTTGAACTATAGCAGATGTCTTCAACCCAATATGAATCTGTAGAAATATATATATATATCAAAGAGTTTAATCTTTAAGATTACATCTCTTATTTTATTTGACAGAAGCTATAAACATTCACACCTCTCCCCCCTTTTTTCTCCCCCAGATAGAGAATAGCATTGTAATCACCACCCAAGACTATGATTTCATCTTGTAGAACCTCCAAAACCTCTATTAAATATTTCCATAACTCTTTTCTCCCTATACTTAACCGGCCCATACACATTGATCACATTAAATTTTCTCCCTAGTTGTTTTGAACTTACCTTGAGCCATTGCCAATTTCTTTCCTTCTGCATCGCCACAACACTCACCGAATCATCCTTCCATAAAACACACATTCCACCTCAAGCTCCTTTTGCAGCTACCCATTCACTTTGCCACTTCCCAGATTTCCTTTTAGCACCTACTACATCTATTTTTATCTTTGTTTCCTGGAAAATAATGACATCCGGTCTCACTTGATCTAGGCCTCTCTTGATCAAGCGAAACTTGTCAAGGGCATTACAGCCCGTGACATTCCACGAAAGGATCTTCATCCCTTTTGGGAAGGGTTTTTCCCCCTCCGATCTTTAGCTTATTTTGGCCTCTTGCACTTCCTGCAATTTGAATCAAAGTATTGAGCGTTCTCCTTCCTCTCTTTTGATTTTCTCCGACCTGAACTTTGTGACTCTTTCTTTTTGATTTTGCTACAGTCCTTTTTTCTTTCAGATCCATCATCACCTCCAAACCAAGGTAATCCTCCTCGAGCATATCCTCCCTATCCATTGCTTCCTTATTGGAGCTTTTATCAAAGCTCGAGGCTCCAGAGCCCCCCTTCAAGTTTCTGATTGGGGAGATTTCAATGTCTTAAAGATCTCTCACATCTATCTTTGTCCTCTTCTGTAACATACCTATAGTCTTCTTCTTCCTCATTGCCCCTATGCACTTCCACACCATTCCAACCCCACCATCTTCACAGTAGACCTCTCTTCCGATATTTTGGGGTTCCTCTAGTAATTAATTCTAGCGAGTCTTCTCTCAACCTTGAGTCTTCCCCTTGTTCTCTATCCCCTCCTTCCATTGCACATCCAAACTACCCACTTTTCCCTCCAAAACTTGATTTTGAACTACAGCTTCACCTTCCTTCTCTTCCTGGCTTTCCTACGGCATATTCCTAAACATTTTCTCTCCATATAACCCTCCCTCCTCATTCACCATTTTTTTACCCCCTTCCTTTTCACTATCTCTAAAATTGTTTTCTCTGGTTTTCCAAATCATAATGCTTTCCGTTTCAGCAGCAGTCCCTCTTATGCTTTTCTCTCCCCTTTCCTGCACCCCTACTTTTGCTTCAGCCAACACTACTACCCTATTTAGTAACCTTTCATCGTCCTTCCCCTTTTGTCATCCCTCTAGCTTACACTTTTCTGATTCATGGTCCTCACTTAGGCAATGCTCACACACCATTCGACCTTCTTCCATTGACAGAGGTTGCCTCCATACCTCCCCTTCAGAAAAAACCTCAATCATTTCTAGTATAGAATGACAATCATTCCACATTATGCATATTGTTGGGAACATTTGTAGAGTTTCATTATCAACCATTTCCACAACCTTCACAAATGTCCCTAGTTTATTGTCTATCTTCCGATAGCAGTGCTCATTCCAGTATTCCTGAGGAAGGTTTCCCAAGCCCACCCATGTAGGATAGGAAATTGCTTTATTATTTCCTTTGTGGGGTCAAAGTTTGGTACCCATGCTTTCATACATAGTTCAACTTCTTGTTCTCTGCCACTTCTCGGCGAGGCCAAAAAAATTTCTCGGCAAATATTGGAGAGAAATCGGCAACTTCTCGGGAATTTAAAAGATGACTTTAATTTAATTAAGAATGCAATTTTTTCACAAAATTCAATAAGTAGATGCATGTATTGAGTCAGTAAATGTGTAAACAAACCAAACAAGCTGATCTAGATATATATAAATGCAATAAGTAACAAAATCGCATCCTCATGTGGAATGCCGATGTAGTTACAGTCTACAGACTCTGAACTCTGAAACAAGCTACAAATAGTAAATACCGAATTGTCTTTGTCAAAATATAAGTAAATACAAATGTCATGTTCAATATGAAACTAGTCTACATCTTCCTCTTCCTCATCCCAGTAGTTCTAGTAAAAACTATGGGAGAGAGCTTCGAATCCGCTCCTAATCTGTTGGAAATCGCTACAAATCAATGCTAAACAGCTAAGTGCTGCTCCAAAACCCTTCTCCACCCAAGATGCTAAACGCAACAAATGAAACAAGGAAATGGCATTTTTAAAACTGTAGGTATATATTGGACACCGCTTGCGAGAAAACACTCAGTTATCGTGAGAAATTGGCGATATATCGCCGACTTCTCGCCAACTTCTCGCGGCAATAAGTTGAAATTCTTGGAGCCCTAATGTGGCAATAAAAACTAGAGTTTTCTTGCCGCCAGAAACTTCTCGCGAGAAGTATACTTCTCGGCGATGAAATGACGATATTTTAACCTATGCTTTCATATAAAAACCAAACACTTTAGGAAATATGGTCCCCCATTTAAAATCCAATCCCTATATTGTGTTAGCTCCTCTATTGCTATACAAAACCCATTCTCCAAAGTTTTGAAGTCTTTCACCCTTCTCCACTTTTCATCACACCAGTTTTTTAGCTTCTCTATTGCAGGCCATGGTCCTCTCCACTTTAAAAAGAAATCATTATTTTCCAATAAATTCCTCTTCCCCTTCATAGGGCCTTGTTCTAAAACTACCCTTTTCACTGTGCATCTTATCATTTGCTGGTCCTCAATCAGTTGTTTCTCCTAGTTCTCCACTGCTTGTGGTTTCCTCATTCGCTTTGCAATCTCTTCAAAATCCACTTTTCCCCCCAGATTAAAGGATGTGAATCTCTGCATAGGATGGCTTCTCTGTCCATAGAAACGATTCCTTTCTCCTTCATTTTGCCAGCTCCCTCCCTTTTGCTATTCCACTTTTTTCCACTGAGCCCTCTTGCGAAATTTTTTTCCTTCCCCCTGCCATCTCCCATTTCTGTTACCCCAGTAGTTTAGACCTTCATGCCTTCTGAACGGTTCAAACCTTCCAGGATGCTGAAAACTTCTGCCTTGTTTATAGTAACCACCCTCATTCCTGCTCAAGAACCCTGCTCTCCACCTTTCAGCCATGCTTTTGCAATCATTTCATTAACATTTCTCTTCATTTATAAACTTAAACTATTATAATTTTTTTATAATACATATTTAAAACATAACATACATGATATGCCAATATATCAAATATTATTTTAATTAAACTAAATTGCTGTTAACTTTAATATTTTCTATCGGTTTATTTTATTTTATATTTTTTATATTAACATTTATAAATTAAATTTTCGTATTTTAAAATATTCAATTTAGATTTTAAACTACATATAAAATTGAACAAGTCTAGCATTTAATTTAAATTTAACAAATATATTATGTCTCACACACACACACACACACACACACACACATCCGCACACACACATCCGCATCCCCTCCCCTCCAAAAAGGAAAAATCATGCATCTTGCATCAGCTTCTAGATCCGCATCCGAATCAGTAACTAAGAATATAAACAATCTCGGAGAGATCAGCTCTGTAGAAAATGTTTTAAGAGTGTTTCTCCATTGGACTTGGTAATTTATATGATGTCAATTATAATGTCACCCTTTGCTGAGCACCAAAGTATTGAACCAATTCTTATTTCGCTTGCAAATGAAGACAAATTGTATTGTATTTTTAGTAATTAAGATTCAAGTAGACAACATTAAATTTACTAGTAAATATGCTTAGTAGGCAAACGTTGGCTGCTACAACTGTAATTAGTAAATATTTCATATGCAAAATCTTTTCCATTTGATAAAGTGAAATTTCTTTATATTCTTGCTAGCATCCTTTATGGCACCACTGAGTAAGTACAAATCGACCAATCCACACTGTTCTGGATTTATAGATGAAAACTCAGACCACTTGTTTTTCCCTCACTGGAATTTGTTCATCCTGCAACCCCTTGGCTACTCTGTTGAATCTGATTGATGCATGCACCTGTCACTTGATCATTAGTTTGAAAATTCCAGAGAACACAAATTTCCATCTCCAATATCTATAGCAATTTTTTTCCTTCGATATCTTCTCTGTTTCAACTGGTGAAGTATGCAAGCTGCAGACATTGGAATGGTCTAAAACTTTTTTCTGACAAGACAAATTGGAAAAGTGCTTTTGATATATATGGCAAAGTTTTAGAATTATTAATTTTACATTGCCTTTTGTCTCTGGCATCCAAGAATAGGATTGGATGTGCTAATTACAGTTGGTATTTTGGTTAGACTTCTACTAAAGGAGAAAATAAATTATGATTTATATGTTGCTAGCAATTGTGGATTGAAACAAAATTAGTAGGGAAGCTACAAGAGAGAACAGTGCAATCATTAAGAATGGTATTCACTGGGGTTAATTTATGTGTCACAGTACTGCCGTATTAAATGCAGTAATAAAGCATGACTATGATCTGCATTTCTCATATAATATCTACTGTAAAGTCCACTTTCAAGGTTTTAAGTGAGGTTTATAACCAGATACTTGGTATTTTGCACTCAATTACTCTCATGTGTATACAGATCAAATGATTTACTGGCTAGATTGAAGTGTATAGGTATATTCTTCTCTTAGTCAACTCATTCTAATGTTGCATTGTTTTTTCAGGTACTAATGAGGAAAGGAAGCCAGATTCAACTGTGCCAAAGCCAAAATTTGTTATTTAAAATGCTCACAAAATTCGATTGTTTTGGGGAAATTGACACTCTTAGAGATTTTCGTCATAAGCATCAAGAATATCATCATGACTAACTTTTTTAATGACAATTTCTGATGGTTAGTGAAGTTATTGTGCATTTTAGGTTTAATGACAGCTGGGCTGGGGTAATATCCATTGCTTGAAGGGCTTATATTGTTGCGTGAGAACTACTATAAAAATTTGTAATCTAGCGGATTAGAACTACTATAAAAATAGATTGTCTAACTGATTAAATAGATTCTAGGCAGCATAAACAGTTTCCTTTTTTACATCCATTTGACAACTGTTAGTAAGGTGAATTGACATTTCTCAGTTTGCTAATTCCTATGTCTTGTGATATCACATTTCAGCCCCAGTGATATCTCATGTAGTTGTATTTCTCGTCTCTAGTGAAGCTTGATTCTCATAGGGAACATTTTTGTCCCTAAAATTATAATTGGAATAAAGATATTGGACCTCCTTCAACGATTCTCATTGAAAAAAAAACATCTGCAAAATTTTGAGAAAATGCTACCTTTTTAGTGTGTGGCATATTCTATTACTACTGAATCGCATTTGACAGACATGAGAGATTTCTGAAAGAAAAGTCTTTGCTGAAGTGATTATATCAACTTGTAAAATGCTATGTCAAACTATGCGAGTCTTCAGAATCCCTGTTTTCTGAAATTTTCTACAAATGAACTCAGCTTATATATTAAAAACAATAGTTTTTTAGCCAATGTGATTACTGAAGTGTTAGGCCTGGTTTTCCAATTATTATACATTGGAAGTACAAGTTTGTAGGTTATTTCTGCTATTCTTCCTTAGCATTCTACAGCTTCCTTTTGTCTGGATGAGGAATTTGCAGAGTTACCAGGAACCTCCATTATAAGTGCATTGACCTTGTATCTATCCATGTACTCACAATTTCTAGTGATTACATTCACATATAATATAGCCATCTGCTTTTTCATTTACTTGTGTACCTTGATTTGATTGGTGATTCTATCCTCTTTGCAGGTACTGGATTAACACTGTGTCCCTTGGTAACTATGGGATTTTGTCATTTTGGTACACATGTTTTTGGAGTTTGATAAGAATTTCAATCTAAATTTGTGTAATCAATTTGATATTTTTTCTGAATTGCTTAGTTCAAGTAGTTTTTCAAAGCTTATTTTATAAATTAGATTTGAAGTACCTTACATTTCTATTGTCATGCCAAATTTCTTTGATTGTGGTGGGAGAAAATTTTGAATCGGTTAGGAAAGTCTATTTGTTCAATGGCACAGGCAGATAACGTTAAATTTTTCTTTCCTAGATTTGTATGACATGTTCACTCATGACCAAAGGTCTATAGCTTAAGTTGGAGCTGATACATTCAATGCTTGAATTTCAATCTTATGTTGACGTATAGAAGTAGTAACATGATTTTGTAGATGCCAAATTTGATGTATAGTTCAGAATGGTTGTTTATAAGTCAACAGCGGGATCATGCCTTGAAGCCATTCATATTAGGCTCAGTATAGGAAAACCAGTCTATTAGTTTTTACTAGAAATAAAGGAAGAAAAAATTGTATGAGCAATAAAAATTATAGTGGGTGCATCTTGGTCATTGGGTTTGGAATATTGCGCCTGCTTTTGAAATCTTGGACTTCTGAAGTTGGCTACTACCATGTATTAGCATTATTTTGTTCATTATGCTTCCCTTGCTTAGGCTATTGGCTATCAAGATTATCTTGCCACAAAGATATAGCTAAGGCCAGGCAAGAAACTTGTCTTACCACTAAGGAAAGCCCATTCACTTCAAGATGTAGAGGAAGGGCAATGACCAAGCCTTGGGAGACTAGCCAACAATACTTTGAGATTGTTATTTGTAAGATTTGACTATGGAGATAAGTCACCCAAGATCTAGAGGCAATGGAAAGCACAATAACAAGAGAGAAATACGATGATAAGAATGAATTTTATTCTCACCAAGAGTGCAATACAAATCAATCAACTATATTGGATTGACTCAATTGGAGTAAACTTGAAGTGAACATTGCATAGGACCATTTGGTTATGTAGCCAAGGTGAGTATAAAGGAATGAGTAAGACAATGGCAAGTGTTGATGTCTCATTACATTTTAATCAAGGACAATTTATCACCTATTTAAAGTGGAATCATATGTCTACCATAGATGGGTCATCCCCTAAAGTGTAATTAAGTATGTGCAAAAAAGGTGGAAAGTGAAGAAGTAAACTAAAGGTGGAATCATCATATAAAGTGGAATGTGATAACATATGACAACCCAAATTGGAAATGCTCCTATGTGGTCCCCAAGTAAACTTAAGTGAAGTGTAATTGATATTGACAAGTGAATAAAGTGCTTTGATTACAACAATACACCACCTTAAGTGCAACTAAGGGAAAATGTACAAAAGCTAACAATGCATAGTGGGTTATGACCACTAGCCATGTTAGGAACCCATGTACAAATACAATGCAATCTTTAACAAATAGAGAAAGGGAGAAAACTGCGTGGGATAAATGTCCCCTCCAAAAGAGAGATGGAAACACAACACGTTTGAAGACACAAACAAGACTTTATATGACGAAAAACCCCTCAATGTTAAATCTCTTACAAAGATGGTTCAATATGATGACCAATACTCCTCTATAGGAAGAAAATAGAGCCAATCCTACATGAAGACTGTCTAAGTGTCAAATAACAAGTACCATTGTTGATGAAGAAGTGGTAATGATTTACTCACTGCAATATGATAGAGACTAGACATGAAGCTACCTTCTTAAGCATCAATTGGATAATTGCTAATGTCAGATTGGTGCATTCTAAGTCTCAATTAGGTTATTTACCAAGTCTGACAAGATATTTCGCAATTTGCTAAGTATAGAAGAATTACATCAAATACATCATTAATGCCAAAGTATAAAGAAGGATGATGCTTATCATTGTTTGGACAACATCTCTCATGCAAAGAGAATACAACATGATATAACAAAGATGCAAAGCTTGAGATTGATGATGATGCTACCAAAGGATGTTTTGAAGATCACAAAAATGCCTTTGATTGGAATGATGCCAAGGAAAAATAGAAGACAATTGTCTCCCAGTGGTCGCTGGTTGGAGGATGCTGCAACATGTATGTAGGTGGACAATCTCTCTCCCAAATATGCATAATTATTGACAATTTGCTTTTAATTTATTAATTTTAAACCTAAAACTTCAATGTAATAAGATTTCCACAATCTGCAAAGATAATTGAGTATATTTATATATATACATACATAATAAAACATTAAACCATAAGTCATATGTTGATCATATGATAATTTAAATCGCCATTCATGCACATCGACTTGATTATCATTAATGTTATTTCTTTCAAGTATATATCTGTATACATTGATATGCATTAAGTCAATATTGAATAACATTTTCTTTGTTATTTAAATGAGTATCAATTTAATTGATATTGGACATAAATTACTGCAATTGATAATGTATAAATTGCATGATTATATATCAAATTCGTATATGATTATATTTGCTATATCGCCGATAACAATCGTTAATATTAGTTTGGCTAGAGATATTGATTATGAAATAGTATTTAGACATGGTGATGTTGAGACATATCTACACATGTGGAGACATGTCTATCCATCAACATGTCTCTTCAAACAAAGATATAAATTCCAAATGAGATCGATGAAATGACAAGTACTGAAATCATTAGTGCAAGTCATTCGGAGTTCAATCTCTCTTTTCTATACTTGGAAATTTATGATACAAATTAAAAAATAATTTAAGTATTATCAATATCAGAATTATCCACATTTCTTGTGACATATCATTGTCTCATTGTTCCAACAAGAACTTGCAAAGAATTATGAGTGAGTAAGAACATTATTCTAGAGATAATAAAATTAAAAACAACTATATTCCTAATCAACAATAGATCTAATCTATGTACTCTAACTTGAATGAGATTTGATCTTACTCTAATGGTTCTTTGGATGGCTCATGCTCCTGCTCTGGTTGCGTTTCAAAATGTTGTTGTTCCTGCTCACCGTTACGTAGTTTTTGTTGAAGATGTCGTTCTTGCTGCCACACTCCTTGATATTGCTGCATTTGGGGGTGTTGTGCTAGCGACCGTCGTTCTTCGAAAGTCTTCGGCCCCTGTTGCTACGTCTAGTGGTGGGTCTTCTAGGTTGTCTATGACATTGCTAGGGTCTTCCCAGATGGCCCTCTCAGGGCCTTTGGTAGCTAAGGGGAGGTCAACGATTTCATATGCATATGTGGCTGCTTTTGAGGCCAATATCTGTGGTCCTGCCTCTGCTGGGAGAGGGGGATCTCGTCCTTCAATGATGCTTGTTTTTGTAAGTAGCCCCATTGTGGTTAATCTAGATTCATATACTATGGATGAGATCTTCAAAACTGTGGAAGATTTCTCTTCTACTGTTGCTATTTTTTGTTTTAGGGGTTTTTGGCCCACTCTTTTTGATTTACATGCTTGGATTTCCAAACATTGGGAACCCATCATAACTGATACAATTCAAATTTATGTAGTGGCAAGGGGCTTTTTTATTGTCAAATTTGAAAATACTCCAGATAGGAACACCATGTTGTGTAATTGTTGTTTCTCTTAGGAGGAAAGGTTTCCCCTAATGGCTAAACCCTGGTATCAGGGGTTTGATCCTCTTATTGAATCCTTTAATAAAATAATCTTATGAGTAAGATTGCCTAATCTTCCCCTTGTCTTTGGTTGGATGCAGTATTGGAGTCCGTGGGGGAGGCCATTGGGGAATTCCAAATGGTTGATATTGATTCTTTTGATATTTTTAAGATGTCGTATGCTTGTATTCTTGTAGAGGTTGATGTTTCTAAGGGTCTCCTTGAACATATTACTTTGGCTTCTCCAAATGGTTCCTTGACCTAAAATCTCGATTATGAGGGTATTCCTTTCAGATGCAGAAAATGTCATAAGATTGGCCATCTCGCTATGCGGTGTTCCTCTGATAAGGTTAGATTGAAGAAATCACCTTCTTGGTGGTTGGGGGTTTTAGACCATCATTATACAATTCGAAAAGTTTCCAAGGAAGGGGGTGTGGTAGATTGCTCACCTTAGATTGATAATTCTTTGGCAGTTGCTAATGTTGCTGTCTTTGATGCTACGAATGATGTTTCTAAGGCAGCTTTGGTTCAGAATGTTAAGGCTGCCGCTTCTATTGTTGTTGTCTCTGTCTAGAACATTGATGCCGGCGTTGGTTCTATTGTCTTATCTCTTGTTGCTGTGGGTATTGATGCCCATGTTTCTCATGGGAGGGTTTTGGGGGTTAGTTGTGGTGCTACCCTTTTCCCTTCTATGGATATTGATGTTGTCTGCCCTTTAGTGGGTTTTTCAGGTTTATCTCTAGTTTGGTAGATGGTTGCTGAAAAGGTGGAGGATGGATGGACATTAGTTAAACGAAACAAAGTCAAATCATCCAAACCTTCGTTTGATGTCTTTACGTTCTCATAAGATTGGACCAAAATGTTCTTGTTCGTCCTTTGTTGTGTTTAGCTGGGTTGGTTTTTAGCCTTCTTGATGAGAACTATGGTGAGTTCCTCTAGTTTGTTGGGTGGTGTTCCACAGTTGTTTTAAGTTCTTTCATTGCTATATCTTTCTTTTCTCTTTGTACAAGGTTTCGGGTCCTTTCAAAACCTGTTTTACTCAATCAACACAATAGATCTAATCTACTTTAACAAATGTACATACCTCAAACAAGATGAAAGAATAAACTTAAAGAAAGAGAGGATGAACCTATGTACATATGACTGAGATACATATAAATAAAACATATTTGTATATATGTATGAACATATATACGTAAATGAAAGTAAGAAAAAATATGTATATTGGAATATGCATATAGATAAGTGTGTGCCCTCACACACGTGCACAGACACACACAAAGATATATAAATACACATACATATGCATGCGCGCATGAGTGCATGTGTGTGTGTGTGTGTGTGTGTTGTTGCAAGATGTACGCCCTTGCAAGACAACACTTGGTTTGCAACATTGTTTAACCACATCTCATGTTCTCTATAAGTTTAGTGCCCATATCAAGTATTAATAAGTTGATCTTTTGGTGCAATGTCAATCAACTATAGGTAGCAGAGCCCTAGTCATGAATTTGAACCTCATGATTGCACTAGGGGTATTTTTGTAAGGTGTGTGCCCCTAATTTCCTTGTAATGTGTATCATAATTTTTGTTTCACAACATAGTTTAAGCACCTCCTCTTGTTTATAAGTCTAGTGGTTCTCTCAAGCATTAACAAGTCGATCTTTTAGTGAAATGACAATTAGCATATATGTATATATGTATGTACGAAAAAGAACAATAATAACTAAAGACATAAAAGTATCGATGACTATATAAAAAATATAAACTTAAACTTAAATGCAAAATAAGTACTTACAATCCTAAGAAAATAAATAGAAAGCATGAACTAAAACAAAATAATGAAAAATGTTTTCTATATATACATGTATACCAATTTAGGAAGCCTTTTCATATCCTTCTTGGAGTCTATATTTTTTGTTCTTATCTTTCTCTACTATTCTTTGATCATTTTCATTCTTTTAAATTCGTTTATAACTTTTGTTTATTTTCTTATGATTGCGAGTTCTTGTTTTGCATTCAGATTTATGTTTATATTCCATATAGTTATTAATATTCTTACGTGTTCACTTGTTATTGTTCTTTTCTCATATATAACAGGTGCCTTTTGCTAAGACGTTTGATATTTAGATTTCTTAGATGTCAACTATTATTTTGCAATCTTTCTTCTGATGAACAAATCTGTTTTTGATTAGATGAAAATAGGTTTTGAAGGGGCCCTAAAACCCTTTATATCTTAGAACAAGAGATATAATCCATTAAAGCCCAAAGACAAAAAGAAGAAGAGACAAACGTGAAACATGCATGGCAAATGACAAAAACCAGCCAGACATCGAGACAACACATAAACAACCAACAAGACCAAAAGACCAAAAAGAAAGGACATGACACAACAACACTAAAACATAAGCAAATTCGCTACCTCAAGCTCCAACTTCTCCATTTTCCCAATAGCCTTCTTTAGCTCTTTCAGGTGGCCAAATTTGTTACAATTGTTGCATTGGACACTTTTCCTCTTGGAAGACTTTTGAGATCGTGATGCTGGAGTATCCTGGGTTTCTTTTCTATCCTGCTCGATAGATGCGGGCTCAATTATTGTTGTGGACCTTCTTGATGACTTCGTTGCTGATTGGCTCAGTGAATGTGTTCTCTCTTCATTTACCAAGTGGCTCTAGTTCTTTCGGCGAGTGTTTTTGTTCTATATTTACCGAGTGCCTCGGTCACCTTTGCTGCTACTATTTGGTGATGTCTTTTATTGAGTTGTCTGTTTGGTTCTCATTTGTGAGCCAACTTATGTATTTAATTTATGATTGTCATTTAATGCATTAGATTGATCATTGGGATACATGTAGATCGTTACGTGGTAAACCTTCTCCATATGATGATCTAGAATCTTCTGTAAGCTGTTTTGGAAAGTATATAAAGGGTCTTGGTCTAGAGTTAGCAAATAGTGATTCTTGATTCTGTGTGAGCCATTGTCAGGTTTTGGGCGTCCCATCCATGGTAGTCATCTATGACCACACAACGACAACCAATCTTATGTTGTCATTGGCTCTCAATTACCGTTTCATGACACTGAGGCACTATGTCCTCTTCATGAGTGAGCTCAACCATGGCTTGCATCCTCCTTGAGATATGATAGCGATTATCCGTAGCAAGTTGCAACTATAATGAGATATTGTCTTCCAATGGTTGTGTTGTTTTTTTCCCCTTTGGCATCACTAATTTTCTTTTATGATTCATTATATTTCTATCATGGTATCTTTGTTAGTAGCTTATCAATAACTTTGTTCGTATTATTATGGTCACCGTGTGCTAACGCCATTTGGTTCAAGATTATGTCGACGTTCTTTGCTTGATGTCTAGTAACCTTGAGGCTCTCTTATTATTCTTAGTCTTGATTATTTTATTCCTTATGCCAAGGTGCATCTAGCGGAAGTAAACAAATTTTAGGTAATGAATTTGTTTTTCGTTGCTTGAGCATTTTGTATTGCTTGTACATTTGCAGTTGCATGATGATATATGTACACTTTGCATAAACTTTATGTTGATTAATAACCAGTATTAAAGGACTTCATTTTGGTTGTATAATCTACTACTATTGTTAATCTCAAAGAAAGGGAAGGTCGTTCAAGTCTCTTTCTTATGGTAAAGAAAAAATTTCTTAGAGAGGATAATTTTTATGAAGTTGCAGAAGGTGTTTCTCAAGAAGAAGAAAAAGAGGACTTTGGATTGACACCAGAATAGAGATAAGTATTTTGTGATCAAATTCTATGTATAGATCATGGATTTTGTTAGATAATTGGAAATAATATGCTTTTGATATCTATGATAGGTTGATCTCTCTTGGTTACATGACACATCAAGAAGATGATGAGAAACATGGGAACATTTTCTAGAGTCAGGGGAATGAATTGATAATACAAAAACTGATATTCAAAGGAAGTGCATTCAACTTCATAGGGAGGTTAGTGACAGGGGAAGATGCCAAATTATTTGCATACTTATGTGGAAGGGTAATTGCAAAAGCTCATTGTTTGGTCAAATTAGAATCATCTATCCTAATGTGGTGATCAAAGGTGCCCCTCTTGAGAGTCTTTGTTAAGAGAGATTCTTAGTCATTCTTATACATGTTACTATAATGAGTTCTCTGAGAGAAGTTCGAGGTGAAATTTCTTGCTAATGAGTTATTTTCTGTGAGAGAATGAGGTGATATCCCTTGCTAATGAGTTCTCTATGAGAAAAGTTCGAGGTAAAACCCATTTATGTTAGATCCATCCTTTGCGGTGAGTTATGGTAAAAAAACATTCTTCTCAAGGAGAAGTTAGAGGTGAAAACTCTCATTCCACGCTCTACATTGAGGCATGGTGGAAGTCATGTGTGACTCCATGACTTCAATTTTATTGCTACTATGATGAATTGTGCTATGTTGAGATAACATGTTTTAACGAGAATCTATGTGACCATTGACATCTTTGGTTGCATCTATGTGTTCCTTCTCTACTAAAGAGTGATGTTGAAGAGTGTAGCTTCCATAATGATGTAAGCCTAGGCTGCTAAGGAAGGAAACCCCAAGCTACCCTTACTAATACTTACAGACAAAAGCTTTACTCAGACAAACAACATGGAACAAGTGGCCATATGCAACATATATATAGGTGCAATTATTTCACTTCACATTTAAAGAAAGAAACATGCCTAGTTGTGAGGCCTTCTAGGTTGCAACCATTTACAATGAGAATTACAATATTAGAGTCCAAGCTCACATATTCTATCTTATTCTCTCTAAGATACTCTCCCAAATCCCCTCTCCTACATCTAACCAAGCTTCTTTTATAGCCAGCTAAGCCACAAGCCAACTAGTCAGGAATTTAATTACATTATAGGTTTAGTCTTCGAAGAGAAAACAAAGACCCAAGCTAAGGACAACATAAGACCATGCACTCTTAGGAATAGGCCCAAACACAAGTTAGGAGTCAACTCCCAACTACACAAGATGCCCCATCAGCATAATAAACTGCACCAAAGGAAACATTGTGCCTCATTGGAAGAAAACTATAGGAAACAAAGACCACAAAGAATGACGCACAACTCAAAGAATAAGAAACATTAGGACATAGACACTTAGGACAAGGATCGAGGATAGGTCCTTGACATGGTGTCAATTGCACATAACCTGAAACCAAAAGAAGCAACGACTACCTCTCGAACAACAAACTAGTACAGAATACAAGAAATATTTTTTGGTTGATACAAGATTGCTCAAAGACCCAAGATTCTCCCGCATCAGACACTAGAGGTTAATAAAGAACTAATGTCCACATCAGGCATTTCGAATATTTTGTCCCAAATCATAAAGATCCAACTCAGCTTGTGTAATACATGAACTATCTTCCATTGGTTTGTCTGTCTAGTAAACTAGGTATTCCATGTAGTCTTTTCCTTTGGTACTCTTTCTTATTCTACTATTCATGATCATCTCATTGTTGTTTGTCTTCTTCTTAGGATAACCAAGGTTATCTTTCAATTCATCATCTAATTCAAAATGCTCAAAGATATATGCAATATTGAGTATAGGTGAAATATCCATATATTCCGATAATTCAACTGCAAAAGTAGTTCTACTGTCAAACTTTCTTAGAATCTTACAATGACCAAATTTCTTCATTTTCAAGTTGTTGTAGGTACCAACAGAAAATCTATTTTTCTTCAAATGAATCATAACCTCATCTCCAACCTCAAAAGATTTGTCTCTTCCTTTTATTTCCTCTCTGTTTATAGTCCAAATTACTATCCTCCAAATTCCTTTTTACTTCCTCATGTAAAGTTTTCATGAAATCTACAAATTCCTTAGCTTCAACGCATCTTCTTACCTCAATAGTCAAATCCATTAATTCAATAGTTCCCTTAGGATTCATTCCAGTAACAATCTCAAAAGGTGTCTTCTTAGCGTTCCTATTCACCAAATTGTTATATATGACCTCGGCTTGTGCCAAAACCAAATCCTAATTAATAGGCTTATCCCTAACCAAACATTTCAACAAGTTACCCAAACTTCTATTCACAACCTCAATTTGTCCATCTATTTGTGAATGAAATGTAGATCTTAACTTCAACTTTGTATTTAGCTTCTTCCAAAGTTTCATTTAGAAATAACTAATAAACTTAGTATCTCTATCTGAAACAATAGTCTTACCAAACTATGCAATCTTATCACTTCCTTAAAGAATAATTCAAGCACATGTACTGCATTATATGTCTTCTTACAAGGTATGAAATGAACCATATTTGAAAATATGTCAACCACAATAAAAATAGAATCATTACCTCTCCGAGTTCTAGGCAAACCAAGAACAAAATTTTGTATTGATATCTTCCCAAGGCTTATTAGGTATAGGAAATGATGAATAAAACCCCAAATTCTAACTAGTTCCTTTTGTTGTTTGACAAATTATGCAACTTATAACCAATCTTTGCACACCCTTAGAAATTTGCAGCCAAAAGTACCCCATCAGAAATCAACTAAACTATATTATCAATCCCAAAGTGTCTTGCAAGTCTGCCACAATGCTTTTCCTTCATGATGTTATATCTCATAGATCCTCTAGGTATGCAGAACTAAATTCTCTTCAACAAAATGTCTTCTTGAATGAAATAATAAGTCCACTTATCTCTTACCATGTGATATTTACAAGCTCTCCAATGTTTTACAAAATTAGGGTCAGTTTCATAAAAGCACTTCAACTCATCAAAACCAAGTACCTCAACTCTCATCTCTGTTAGTAAACTCTTTAGACTCAAAGCATCAACAACTTTATTTGATTGTCCACTCTTATGATTCAATGAAAACAAAAAGTTATGTAAATATTCAACCCACTTCTTGTGTCTTTGATTCAACTTATTCTAATTTCCCATATACTGCAAATCTTTATGGTTAGTGCACAACAAAAAATCTTTATGCATGATATAGGAGCATCTTGGGTGTAAGGGAAATATTGCATCACCCAAAAATATTTCTATTTCTAGTTTTCCAATTTTTGTGTTTTGAATAAGGGTTATTTTTGTATAGAGTTGCTATTTGTGGGAGCTTGCTAATTTTATTAAGTTGGTATTATGTGCTCAAATTGTTCTAATCTCATATGGGGAGGTTCATCTTTGACCTATCATCCCATCAATTGAGTTTTTTGTCATATCATATGTATTGGTTCAGTTATTGTAGATTTTCGGTATGAATTTTGGCTATCCAATCTTCAAGTCCAGCAATGAAGGCCTAAATGGCTCCGAAATGAGGGGAAACCTTGTCTAATAGGAAAGTGCATAATCGATTGTTGTAGATTGTTAGTCAAGGATTTCAAAATTAGGCTTTAATAGCCCATTGAGTCAATTGTTTCCTAGTTATGGTGTCTAGAAGTGAACCCATTCGAAAATATAATTTATAATTTGTCTCGAGTCGATCTTATGTAATAAAGTGTAATGAAATGATATAATATGAGGTTGGTCGATCTCAAGGGTTAGGGATTAGTGTTTAGAACCTTCTGGGATAGTTAAAAGTGCTTATATAAGAAAGGCCTATAGGTTGTCTAGGGCAGTTCTAGGTGATAGTCGCAACTTTGTCTTGCAAATTCTTGTAAGAAATGCACCTATATAGGTTTGCATATTGTAATTTTGTAATTTCGCATTTGTGGCAATAATAAGAAGCCCATTTTTTTTCTCTCAATTTGTATGTTGTCTATTTCTATTTTTTGTTGTGGTATTAAGGGGAACACTCTTCATCAAGTGGTATTAGAGTGGAAGTTTCTGAGTTTGTAAACAAATTGCCGATTGGGAGGCAGTTTGCACGAGGATTGTGGTTTGGGCTGAGCATGTAGACAGATTGTCGATTGTGAGACAATTTGTACTAGGGTTTCAGCCTAAGTGTGAAAATACCTCCACAAAGAGAGCGTGGTGGAAGAGTTGTAGGTGTTACACCTAAGGGTTTTGGAGCCCTCTAGAGACAAATGCAAGCATTGGAAGAACAAATGTGCACATGAATAAATCTTGTTGTAAGAGATGAAAGTGAGGATGATGAAGAAGAAGCAAATGTTGAAGAAGAGACAATTTTGAACCCAAAAGAAGAGATGCTTTTTAGAGCCATTTCCAAGATTTGGAAAAGACCTAAGTTTGAGGTTCTCACATTTTTGGGAAATCTTAACCAGAAGGAATGGATCGATTAGATCAATAACTTGGAGGAATATATGAAGATATTGAAGATTTGGATAGGGTCAAATTTGCAAAGGCCAAATTGAAGGGTCTTACAAAGATTTGGTAGCAGAAGATTCAATTGAAATAAAATAAGGAAGGATAAATTCACAATATGGGATCAAATAATAGCTAAATTGAAGCGACAATTCATTCCTGTGGATTATGTGTTTGATCTATTAAATAAAATGCAAGGGTTGAAGCAAGTGGGCAAGAGTATACCAAAGAGTTCTATCAAGTTCTCATCAAAACATGACATGCGAAAGATGAGAAGGAGAAAGTTGTTCGTTATCTTAATGGGGTTGAGGCTAGGCATTCAAGAAGAATCGAGTTTGGTTGGAATGAACAATATTGAAGAGGCATACCAGTTCGCCCTAAGAGTTGAGGAAAGCCTTAACAAGAAGTTTGATAATAAAAATAGTGGAAGAAGTCAAAGTGGAATATCTAAAGGATGATCTTAAGGAGGTTGAAATGATGATCAAAAGAACAAGGATGAGGCCAACAGTAGCAGCCAAAACTAGAGGGGAAACAATTACAATAATTTCCATGATCAGAACAATAGAGATTAGAGTGGAGGAAGAGGGCAAGGATCTCGAAGAGGGGGTTTCTATGGAAATGTTTTCACTACAAAGAAAAAGGGCATAGAGCATTTTAGTGTTCCTAGTGCCAATGAAGGATTGAAGGCCAAGTCAAAGTTGTGTATGTTGATGAAGATGTCAAATCATCACATTCTAAAGATGTTGAAAGAGGAGAAGTCTTAGTTAGCAAAAGAGTCTTGCTCCATGGTGAGAATGAACCTGATCAAAGGAAGAGTTTGTTTTGCACAACGTACAAATGTGAAGATAAGTGTTGTGATGTGATCATTGGCAGTGGAAGTACTAACAATATGGTGTTAGGAAATATGATCACTAAGTTAATGTTGAAGAGGTAGAAACACCTGCGCCCATACTGTATTATCTTGGCATAGTATGACCACAAGGTTATGGTCAATGAGTAGTGTCTTGTAAAGTTCAAGATTGGAAGCTACCAAGATGATGCTCTTTGTGATATCATACCTATGGACATATGTCATATGCTGCTAGGTAGGTCGTGGCTATTTGACATGTGTGTTGCGCATGATAGGCATGCAAATACCTACACTCTGACGAAGAATAGAGTGAAATATAAGATGAAGCCATTGAAGGAGAAAGAAGAAAAGGTATGTAGTGCTTCCAGAATATGTTTTGTTGATGGAAAGGATTTTCTCAAAGATATGAGGCAAAGGCATGTGTTTTGTTGTAATTCCAAAAGATGGCAAATGATAAGTAGAGGAGGTACTTGCAGAAGTGACATATTTGTTGGATTTTTCGGATATTGTGTTAGATAATGTACCTGACAAATTACCCCTAGCAAAGAAGATCGGTCACCACATGGACTTGATTCTAGGAGCTAGTTTCCCAAACAAAGCAATGTACATAATAAAACTGACAGAAAGTGAAGAGTTGAACAAACAAGTTCATGAGTTATTAGATAGGGGGTTGATTCAAGAGAGTTGAAGTTTATGTTTTGTACCAATGAAATTTGCACGTAAGAAGAATGAAGAATGTAGTATGTGTATAGATTCTCAAGCTATCAACAAGATCAAAATCAAGCACAAATTTCCATTATCGAAGATGGATGATATTATGGATTGTTTGAGTGGAGTTGTGTATTTCACAAAGATAGATTTGAAGAGTGGGTACCATTAGATTCACATCAGAGAAGGATATGAGTGGATGACTTCTTTCAAGCCAAGAGAAAGATTGTATGAGTGGTTAGTCATGCCTTTTGGGCTAACCAATACACCAAGCACTTTCATGAAGCTCATTAATGAGGTACTGAAGGAGTTTTTGGGTAAGTTTGTTATTGTTTACCTAGATGATGTTTTGATCTTTAGTGAGACATTGGAGAAGAATTTAATGCACATTTGTAAGGTGTTTGATAAATTGAGGGAGGAAAATTTTGCTAACAAACTTGAAGAAGTGTAGTATTGTGAAGGACTTGGTGTACCTGAGATTTGTAGTATCAATAAAAGGTTTGAAAATGGACCCTGAGAAAGTGAAGGCTATACTCGAATGGCCTACTCAAGGAGTACAAATGAGGCAAGATATTTTCATGGACTGACTAGTTTTTATCAAAGGTTTTAGCAGTATTTGTGGAGCTTTGACTGAAACAATGAGAGGAGATAGGAAAGAAATTAAGTAAACTGTAGGTGTAGATAAGAATTTTAACCTATTGAAATAAAAAGTTACATGCAACTTGTTTTAGCACTTGCAGATTTTAATAAGGTATTTCAAGTAGACTATGATGCTAGTGGTACTCTAATAGGAGTTGTTTTTAGCTATGAAGGTAGATTTGTTGCCTATTTTAGTGAGAAATTGAATGATGCCAAAATAAAGTATTTTGTTTATGATTTGGAATTTTATTGTATAGTTCATGCATTGAAGATGTGAAGACACTATCTTCTTCCTAAGGAGTTTTTTTGTATATTGATTATCAAGCTTTGCAATATTTAACTAGTCCAGAAAAATTGAATCAAAGACATTTGAAATGGGTTGAGTTTTTGCAGAATAATATATTTGTTTTGAAACACACGAGTGGGAAGTCTAATAGAGTTGCAAATGCTCTTAACAGAAGAAAAATTTTGCTGAAAAAAATGCAGATTGAGGTGGTTAGGTTCAAAGAACTCAATAATTTGTATTTGGAGGATCTCAATTTTGGTGAGGCTTGGAAAGCTTTTATAGAACCTGTTACATTTGATAGGACAAAGTGGTTGGATTTCATAATCTAAAATGGTATGTTGTTCAAGGGAAGTTAGTTGTGCATGCCTAGAAGTTCTATGAGAGAGAATTTCAACAAGGAGAAGCATAGTGGAGGATTGGATGGACAATTTGGTAGAGATAAAACCATTGCTTTGGTTGCAAAGAATTATTATTGGTCACAGTTGCAACAAGATGTGAAGAATTTTGTATAGTGTTGCAAAGTATGTCAAATGGCGAAAGGAGTGAAGTGAAATACAAGGTTATATCAACATTACATGTACCTAAGAAGAAATGTGACGATGTTAGCATGGATTTCGTTCTTGGTTTACCAAAGACATAACGAGGGTATGATTCAATATTTTCAGTGGTTGATAGATATTCAAAAATTGCACAATTCATTCCCTACAAGAAGGCAAGTGATGTTATTCATGTGGTGGAGTTGTTTTTTAGAGAAGTGATGAGACTACATGGTCTTCCAAAGAGTATAGTTTCTGATCGAGATACCAAGTTTGTTGGTATATTATGAAGAAATTGAAGACACATTTGAAGTTCAACTCATCCCATCATCCATAGATTGATTGACAAACAAAAGTTGTGAATAAGAGTGGAGAATTTGCTGAGATGCTTGGTTGGAGATAAGTCAAAAGGTTGGGATCTGATTTTACCATAGGCATAATCTGTAGACAATAATTCTATCGAAAGGAGTGCTCGACAAGTCACCATTCTAGATTGTATATGAGAAAAGTCTTAATAATGGTTTTGAATTGAGGCAATTGGATAAATGAGAGATAAGTAGTGCCGAAGGAAAAGATTTTGTTGAACATTTGAAAAATATCCATGAGTAGGTGTGGAATTATATTACAAAGATGAATGCATAGTACAAGGATAAGACAGATGTTAAAATGAGGTATAAGGAATTTCAAATTGGAGATGAAGTCATGGTTCATTTGAGGAAGGAGAGATTTTTAGTGGATACATACAATAAGATGAAAATGAAGAAGTTTGGACCATGCAAGATAGTGAAAAGACATGATTTTGGAAATGCTTATGAAGTAGAGTAATCAACTGAACTGAATATTTCACCAGTGTTTAACAATTTAGACTTGATAGAATATTATGAGGGAGGTGATGGAGATGAAGTTGCAGAAGCACAGTGAAGTATTCTGGCATCTACTTTAGCTATACAGGAGATTGAGAAGATATTGGACAGTCGTGAGGGAAGAAGCACAAGGAATATAATATATGAAGAGTATTTGGTCAAATGTAAATGGAGGCCAGTAAAAGATTCATCATGGCTAGCACAAGAGGAGGTTGACTGTCCTGATTTTCCTCTGATTACTTGAGACGTGACATGACGACTTCTCAAATTATCCTGGGTGTTTGATAGAGAAGAATCTTGGGTGTAAGGGCAATATTGCATCACCCAAAAATATTTATATTCCTAATTTTTCAATTTTTTGTTTTGTTTTGAATAAGGGTTATCCTTGTATAGAGTTGTTATTTGTGGGAGCTTGTTAATTTTAGTAAGTTTGTATTATGTGCTTATATTGTTCTAATCTCATATGTGGAGATTCATCTTTGACATATCAGCTTGTCAGAATAGTTTTATTGTCATATCATATGTATTGGTGCAGTTATTGTAGATTTTCGGTATGAATTTTGGCTATCCAAACTTCAAATCCAATGATGAAGGCCTAAGTGGCTCTAAGAAGAGGCAAAACGTCAACAAAGGAACACTTGCGATACCAATAGTTGTAGATCACTAGCCAAGGATTCTGGATGATGTTATAATAGCCCATTAAGTCAATTATTTGCTAGTTATGGTCTCCAAACGTGGACCCATCCAAAAATATAATTTGTAATTTTTTTTGAGTCGATCTTATGTAATAAAGTGCAATGAAATGAAATAATATGAGGTTGGTCAACCTCAAGGGTTAGGTCTTAGTGTCTAGAACCTTCTCGGATGGTTAAAAGTGCCTATATAAAGAAGGCTCATAGGTTGTCTATGGCACTTCTAGGTGATAGTTGCAGCTCTGTCTTGTAGATTTTTGTTAGGAAGGCACCCATGTGGGTTTGCAAATTATAATTTTGTAATTGCACATTTGTGGCAATAATAGGAAGCTCATATCTTGTTCTCTCAATTTGTGTTGTTCTATGTTTTTGTTGTTTGTTGCGGTATTAAGGGGAGTGCCCTTCATTAAGGCATCAAATAATGTTTCTACTTCTTCAAAGCTTGAACAATAACATAGACTTGCTTATCATAAACTAATTATTTTCTCTTAGCATCATTCAACTTCTCACTGAAGAAAGTTACATGACTTCCTTCTTGACTCAAAACAACTCCAATAACACTTCCACTAGCATTACATTCAACTTGAAACACTTTACTGAAAACAAGCAAAGAAAGTATAAGATAAGATAAGATAATATTATTAATTTCCAACAAAAGACCACAACGAGGGTCTATGGGACTAGAATCTTACATCAAAAAAATAACAAACAAATGGAGCACCAAATGGTGACCACAAAAGAACAAGTACAACAAAAGAAGAAGAAGAAAGCATGAGACATCACGAAAAAGATTAGGTATCCATCCTCATAGGGAAAAAGTCCAACATTAACTAATCAGTGTAGCTACTAGAGGCCTTGTGATAAAGTTGAGTGCTATGAGAGGAGTGTCACTGGAGAAGAGGTCCCCTGTGGGGTCTTATAGATTTGGAATGACCTGTATTAGGGAAACTATGCGAATGCTTCACACCCCAAACCAGAGTTAAGGGCAAGAAGAACATCGTAATAAGCTATGTCTGGGCCTGAATCATGCTAAATGAAAGCTGCAAAGTATGATCATGAAGCTGCAAGGACTCACAGAGATAGAGCAAAATGTAACACTAATCAGTGTACCTAAAAAAATCTAAGAGGGATCTACAATCTCTAAATAGACTATAAAATATCCCTCTAATCTCATAGTATATGGGGCATCTAAAAAGAAAATGAGTCTTAGATTCTACCTTAGCTAAGGTACAAAGTGTGCACACCAGATCCTCTCTAGCAATATGGTGATCGACTTGGATCCAGGGTCTGTCTGAGCCCACCCTGAAAGAGCCAAGGGAGAAATACAAGGCATGTGTCCAGTATTTGTGTAAGTACTCAAGGAAAGCAATAATCCCATCCCAAATATCTAAGAAGTGCTTGGCATAGAAAGCCATTCACGGATGTAGTCCCCTTGGAGGATCCACCCACATCTACATGATATACTGCCTGTAGATGTCAATTCTAACATGCATGTTCAACTCCTGCCGAGAGGGGAGTAGATGAGCATGAGCATCTAATGAGAATTGGTATGAAGGGAGACGATTGATGTCGATCCCAACTGAACTCAACAGGATAGTAGCCTGAGCATATCAACAGTGGGCTCTAGTAGCTAGATTGGAGTTTGCAATAACAACTGAGGAGTAGTAGGCTAAGTAAGTGTATCTGTATTGGCCTTCAACTGAGTCTACAAAACGATGAATATGGTGGAGAAACTAGATCAGGTAAAAAATGGCTGCAAGCCTGAATGAGTAAGCTCCAAACTCAGCCAAAAATAATACTATGGGGGTAGATCTGTGACATTTGATAATCTGACAGAGGAGCAGAGATGATCGATCATGGCCCAATCTGAGTCTATAAGAGAAGGACGCCAACCACTGCACCATAAAACACTATGGGTCTTACTAAGGAATCCAAGAGGGATAGCTTAGATGATGTGTCTTGAAAGTGGTGTCTGAAACACTAACTCTTGAGCATGGAAAGGGAACCCAACCCTTTATTGATCTAAGGCTAAATGACTAATCTTAAGCTGAAACAAGATCTAAAAAACCTAACCCCAAGGTATGTGTAAGATGATGTAATCACAACTTCCCAACCCTAGAAGTGAAAATAGAGATGTGAGGTCTTCAAACCATTGAAGACCATGACACGAGTCTTCTCAAGGTTCACGACCAACTATCTCATGTCACAACAAGATGCAAGTCTATCCAAAATCCTCTAAAGAACCTCAAGAGAAGAAGCAAGAAGAACCAAATCATTAGCAAAGAGAAGGATGGAGATCAATACCTGGTGTAGATGACAACAATCACCTGGAAGCGAGGAGTCACTAAGAAAAGTCTGGAGCTCATCAATGTAAATCCCAAACAAGGTGGGCAACAGAGGGCATCCCCACTTCACCCCAATGGTGCTCTAGATAGGGTTGGAGAGGCCCTCTGTGGTCTTGAGTCTACCAATCATTGTCTCATATAACCTCATGATAGCCATCAATAAGATCTCAGAAATACCAATATCTCTCAGTCTCTGAAAATGGGCTGCTCCAGGGATGGAATCAAAAGCCTTATGAAAATCCACAAAACAGCAGTAGACTTTCTTCGAGTGGTGCCAAGCCTCCTCAATAATAGCTCATAGTGTAAAGATATGATCCATGGTTTGGTAGTTTGCCCCGAATCCTGCTTGACCCTTAGCCCTACAATTCCTCCTGTTGAGCTAACTGGATAAAATAGTATTCGATGTTGTAGCATAAAGTTTGGAAAATGTATGCTCAATCATGATGGTCCTATAATTTTCAGGATTGGAGGTTAGCCATGACTTATGGATTGGGTGAATAATGTGTCTCAACCAAGAGTTTGGAAAACTAAAACAAACCACTCTATTAAAGAGTGTAGAGAGATAAGGGCCTAGGATCGTGGTGCCATGCTTCAAGAGATCAGCTTGAAAACCCTCCTCATCAGCCGCCCTGTTGCATCTCATAAGTCTGATGGCCTCATAAATGTTGGAGATGGAGAATAAGTGACAATGGGGGAGTGAACTAGGAAGGGGAGCAAGCTGGCTCGAGATATCATACAACATGGAGACATGAGAGGCAAGGAGTCGAAGGTTGGGGGTGGAATGTGGTTAGCTACATCAGGGGAACATGATGAGCCAAAACAACTTGGGATACTGAATAAGCATGTCATGGAGGGATCTTCCCTGTGAAGTAATAAATAACCACTTCTTATGGCAAAGAAAGCATTTTTAGGAGAGTTGTAAATTGGTGAAAGAAAGGGAATGAGTATCAAAAACCAAGTGTAAGGAATGATGGAAGGTTTTACAGGCCTCATCAAACCACTGGTTCATGGGACAAGTATTCCATTGAATAGATTTGGGAGTGTTGGGAATGGAGCGGTGAGGGATAAAGAGGAGAGCTGACTCCCAAATCGCAGTAGTTAGTGAGTGAAACATGCTGGACACCTGACTGTTATTTGTGAAGCTAGCAGGGTAGAGGAATCTTCTCAAATGGAAAATGAAGAGGTCTTGATCACTATCCTCCTAACAGAAATGGGTAAGGGGGTGGTTTTGGGTAGGATGACTAGAGATGGGTGGTGGAGGGTGGGAAGAAACATGAATCGAAAGGCTAAGTAGGGCATGATTCACCAGGGGAAGATGGGAAAGAGTAAAGTTTTGGATGGAGGGGAGGAACCAAGCAACAATGAGGATATAATCAGCCATGCTAACATCCCCACTATGAGGCCAACACATAAAAAGCTCAAAACCCGGGAAGCAAGAGAGGCCATTCAGAATCACCAGATCAGAGGACTCATAAAGCTGGAGAAGGTGGTGAGCATAACAAGTTAGAGGTCCACTATAATCCTCAGACAAACACTAAAGCCCCATACTAGTAGGATCCCTCTCAGTAGTACAAATCAAGTCAGACCCATGGTCATATAGGTAATTCTGCAATCTTTTGTTTCAATGTTTCAAAACTCTTTTGCGCTCAATGTGTCCATTTGAAATCCCTTTTTATCCCCTCTCATAGTCTTAGTCATAGCATTAACTTCCTGTAAAAACTTGCCAATCCATGAAATGATCTAACTTCTCCAACATTCTCAAGTGTAGGTCAATCAAGAGTAGATTTTACCTTTCACGATCTATCTTCAAACCATCAAGTAAAATAACAAAACCAAGATATGCAATCTCTTCCTTCATGAATGAAAATTTCTTTAAGTTAATTGGCGATTTCTCCACCATAAATCGTTGCAATACTCATTTGATATGTTCAATGTGTTCCTCTTTAGTTTTATTGAATATCCATATGTCATCAAGGTATAATATTAAAAACTCACCCAAGAATTTCTTCAAAATTTCATTCACTAGCCTCATAAAAGTACTAGGTGCATTAGTTAAACCAAAAGGCATAACCAACCACTCATGCAAACCCTCATTAATCTTAAAAGCATTTTTCTATTCATCTCATTCTCTAATTTTGATATGATGATAACCACTTTTCAAATCAATCTCTATAAAATACTATGCTCTACTTAGACAATCCATTATGTTATCCATCCTAGGCAAAGGAAATCTATACTTGACTGTTATCTTGTTTATAGTTCTAGAATAAGCACAAATTCTCCATTCTCCATTCTTTGGAGGTGCTAACATAATAGGCACTGCACAAGGACTCAAACTTTCTTTAATCAAACCATTCTCAAGCAATTCTTGTCCTTGTCTATTTGACTCAGTATTTTCAACAGGTGTAAACCTATGTGGTACTTTATTAGGAAAACTAGCTCCACGTATTATGTCCATACAGTGACTAATACTTCTTAGAGGAGGTAAACCTCAGGTACATTATCAAAAAATTTATGTCTTGAAACTCTGCCAAAAAAGATTCAATCTCAATTGCATATTCTAGTTCATCTTATCTCTCATTCTTCCTAGGAATCAAGGAAAAACAAACATTTTATCTTCATATCCTTAGTAACTTTTTTTCCATCAACCAAGCATACTCTAACTATGGTACAATAATTCTCCTCAATCTTTTCTACCAAAGGCAATCATACTTGTTTATTTTCATCAACCCAAATAATGTACTAATTCAATCTACCATCATGCAAAGCTTGTCTATCATACTATGAAGGTCTACCCAAAAGAATATGACAACAATCCATAGGCATAATATCACACAAGACTTCATCATGATAATTCTTCATTTTGAATTTAATAAGACATTGTTCACTTACAAGTAAATTATGCTCCTTTAGGATCCAAGCAACATAGTAGGGTCTAGGATGTCTCAATCTCTACAATTGCAACTTGTTAACTAGCTCCTTAGAAGAAAAATTATCATAACTTCCACTATCGATGATTACATTGAAATATTTTGTAGTGATCTTACATCTAGTCTTGAACAAATTCCTTCTTAGAATGGGTTCTTCACTAACTTCTTCATTCCACAAGATCCTTCTCAGCATTAGGTTTGTTGGTGTTTTGAAATGTCATGGTTTCAAATTACCCTGATGAGAACAAGATACATCTAGGGGCAGCTACTTCCCATCCTTAACATACCCTTTTAGACATTGGGCCAACTATAAGGCTAGACCATTCTTCTACTTTAGGCTCTGCAAAACCTAGGTAGGTGGACCTCAGATTCACTTATATGGTACCAATGCTAGGACATATTCTTGAATCTAATAAAGTAGATAAAACCCTTAATCTTCTAACACTTATGTAGAGATCTTAGACATGGAATAACTAATAAGATGGCCAAAGAAATTGCTAAGCTAAGTAAGGGCATCCTTTTCAGTTCTTCAACATTAAAGGAAAAATACTTGATTAATGATGTTGATTTTCAGCAAAAAAATGACATGAACAACACAACACTTTGATCCTATAGTTGATTAATGCCTTATCTATTGGGCAGTCCCACATATCTCTAACACACATCCCTGAAAGTCATTGACATATCCCATATATCAGGACTTCCCGATCTATCTATTCACCTTGTGAATAAGACATATGCATCTTTCTAAATCTCATACTCGACCTATCCCTTCATGAGATTTTCAATCCTACAATGATGAATCAAGCATTTACATGACTCCTTGAGTCATAAGCAAAATAAATCAACATATACAACCAATAGATTGCAATTGAGTCTCCTACCCTTTTGTTTATAAAACACAAAAGATCACAAACAACTTGAATGGGAGACAAGATATCAGAATGAAGACTAACTTCCTGCTGCATTTTCATTCATTTCTTTGAAACAAATACAATAAGATGCATGGAATTGAAATGTAAAACAACCTAACCGATCAGAACTATCTGTATGCTTATTTCTTGTTGTTCATTACTAGGGAAATTGCTAAAGAATGTGGTATCACAGTAGTGAAATATGTTCAAAACTAGAAACCATGGTCTTACAGTGAAAATTGCTAACATGGTATCACAATAGTGAGAAATTTCTCTAAAACTGGAACCAACATGGTATCACAACAGTGAGAATTTTTTCCAAAGCTGGAACCAACCCTTACAATGGATGAGAAAAAGAAAGATATATAAGAAGAATGGAATCCTAGATTTGATTTGGAAATGACATGTGTCCACTTGAATATCCATTCCTTGCATTTGTAAAACATCTCATCTTTCTACCCATGAAATTTGATTTGGTTTACATCATTGTTTTGTAACAAACCCAAAATATCTCTTCCTCAATGATGAAAAACCCTTCTGTTACTAAAATATCTAAAATGCATCATGAAATGCTGATAATACCTTGATTTAACTGACTTGGAAGTAACAAAACTCGCCCATGAATAATTTTTACTGCCTTTTACATTCACTAAGTTCATCATTTCATTGGAAATCAGATCTAAACTGCCTTAACTGAATTAAACTAAAAATTGGGAACCTGAGACAAATCCTCACATAACTTGAACCAGTGACCTCTTATGCAAAATAAACTCCAAAAATAGAAAGTTTGTTCTCTCTTAATTTTGGCAATATATAATAGTGCAATATTTTCTTACCGAAAATGCCTAGAATCTTAATTTGAAAATTGGGCTGCTGTCAAGGCTTTGAAATTGGATCTCATTTTTTAAAAATTTAAAATGTTCTAAAGTTTGGACTATAGAATACAATTCTAGTTTATTTAAAAATCTTGCACGCTCAACAAAGGGAAAACATAATTTTTTTTAATGCCTTTTGATTTTTTCCCTCTCAAATTCCATCCAGGTCAAACATATTTGACTGACCCTGCCACGTGTCAATGTGCGATTGGCTAGATTTTTGCTTCATCATTTGACACCTACCACATGGGTGCCACGTGTCACCATCTCATTGTCACCTGCCATGTACCTACCATATCATCGTGCCATGTCACTGCCATGTCATCAGTTGCTATGTCTCTATCCCAGCCAACATTTTACCACGTCATTACAACATAGCAACGTTGTGACATGTGGTGTTATGAGCCACTTGAGCACCTTGGGAAGCATGCCATGTCTGGAAGCCTTTGCACATGTCACTATCAGATTTGTCCAACTCAGATTTGCTAGCGCCATGTGTCAATCTTTGAATCATTCGTAGGTTCCATGTCATCGTTGATGTCACTGGTTGCCATATCGCTATACTTGTCCTCGTTGCATCTTTCATTGGAGACATGGCGACAACCGTCTGATCTGCCATGTGTTGCCATCTTGTGCCTTAGATTCTAGATTGCCACATTACTGCCCAATTTGTCATTCTATCACCATGTGTCCGCTACTAGTTGGTCCATGATTTTCACGTTGTCCCTGATGTCATCATTTTGGTTCTTTCATAGGTCCAGTCAATGTCCAGTCAACAAGTTTGATCAAAATTTACTCATGGTTGCATCCAGCTAGTCACGAGCCCACCATGTAACTTGCGGCTTCCAAAATCCTCATCTTTAAGATAATTATAAAGATCTTGGGTATTTAAAAAACTCAAAACCTTCCCGTGGTGTGAATATGGGATATTTCACTTTCATTGGAAAATCATATATTACTGCAAGTTCTATCATACATTTTCATCCAATCTCAAGGTTAAAACTCCAAATGTTTTTCATCTG
Source organism: Cupressus sempervirens (assembly GCA_028749045.1). NCBI lineage: Eukaryota > Viridiplantae > Streptophyta > Pinopsida > Cupressales > Cupressaceae > Cupressus > Cupressus sempervirens. Next base: position 57,067,816 of record CM053784.1, on the reverse strand, counting down.
CTCAGGGTGCCTCCCTTTCAAATTGAAATATAGGATCTAATCATTTCGTTCCCATGCCTAATGCTTTTAATCAAAATGCTGAAAGATGGACACCTATAGTCTCCTCTTTGTTTACTGGTAGCACTGTGAAATAGACCAGTGCATCAGCTAACACATCGGCTCTCACCCAACAAACACTCCTATATTACAAAGGCTCCCATCATATGTGTCCTCCTCCAAAACTACTTTCCTTTTGCATGACAGTCTCTGATTTGGTGGTTGGGTTCATCACGTGAATCGCAAGAAGATGGGGAGAAAGAAAATGCTGTGTGAGATGATTGGGCATGAAAAACCAACATTCTCCAACATAAATGCTCCCTTCGGGTGAAGCTTATCTCCCCTTTTCCATGTCTCTTTGTTTTACTCACACCCCTACATCTAGCGTGGGTCTTTAGATGGACACATTCTTTACTACCAATCTCCTTTTACATATTGCTGGTGTCTATTCTGCTCTTTCCATATTTTTCCATAGAGCTCTTCCTCCTTTGGCGGCTTATTGGAATGCAGACAATCAAGTTGCCATTGACTGGATACCATCAATGTAGATCAAAAAAAGCTGTGAGATGTTTTCATGCAAATGAGAGCCTTTTGTTGTTTGACTGCAACCTGGTATGTTAGGTGAGGGATGCCCCTATTTTTTAATTCAGATGGCTCTTGATTGGAATGACCTCCCCCTCAAAAATCTCCCTCATCGTTGCTTTGCTTTGGAACTACAGATGGTTGGGTGTTGAGTGGGAGACGGTTCCTCCTGTCTGTGTCTCTCAATGTCTACGAGACCCTTCCTTCAATCTATTGATGTATAGCATATGTAGAAGTAATATGTCATATGCAAATCTGTGTCATACTTATTTGATAATCATTATGGTTTCTCTCTCTCTCTCTCTCTCTCACACACACACACACACACACACACACACGCACACGTGCGCGCACACACACACACACATGTATATGAGTTGTTAATGATTTTAATAAACATGAGATTGATACTATTGTCAACAGATTAGATATCGATAGACTGCCTTGTAATATCACCAATGACAGTAATGTAAATGGCATTGTCAACTGCTTGTATTAAGTAATGTTGGCTTATTGATTAAATAATCATTAGTTGTGCCCTGTAGAGGCATGACCCTACTTGGCCAAAGGCCACATAGAGTCATGACTCTACGGCTCATAACCATTGCACAACTTATATATATATGCAATGTAGATCAATGGGAAAGACATCTATCCACGACATCTCAGACCTAGCGATCTGCATCACAAACATTATTAATACTTTAAGTACTTCTCCTTTGTGATCTAATCTATAGGATCATTAACCTATACAATATATATTCCATATTAATCAATAACATATAGAGAAGGAGATTTTGCATATAAGCAATTCAAAGATCACCATTATTTGAAGGATGACTCTGCACTACTGTGGTACAAGTAAGAGCATCCATTGTTCCCATATTTATTATAATAGTTTTATATATTAGAGATTCACAAAATTAACATGGTATCAGAGCCATTCCGATAATTAAAGCTATTACTCGAAATAAAATCTAAAATCTCAGATTTTTTTAAAAGCTAAATTATATTATTAAAAATGGTGAATCATGTGAGGCTAGAAGATAGGCTTGAGGGTGCATCTAATTTCTCATCATGGAAAATTAGAGTAATGATAATATTAAGGGAAATGGAATTAGAGGAATATATTGAATCAAACATATCCATGCCTGAAAATGAACCAGAGAAAGTAACATGGAAAGGACATAATAATAAAGCAATGAAAATCATAATAGATTCTGTAAAAGATCATATTATTCCATTCATATCTAGTCTCAAGACTGCATTTGAGATGTTCTCCACTATTTGAGATACATTTGAAATCAACAATACTCGTAGATTATTAACCCTAAAGCAAGATCTACTATATATAAAGATTAAAAAAGGAGAATCTATAACTTCATACTTTCTAAAGATTTTAGAACTAAAAGATCAACTTGCAATAATGGAAAATCAAGTTGATGACAAAGAACTCAACATGATAGCACTAAGAGGTCTTCTTCTATCATGGGAAACATTTATTCAAGGTTTAAGCTCTCGACCCGAACTCTCTAAATTCAATTTGCTAAAGAATGAATACACACAAGAAGAATCTAGAATAATCTCAAGAGGACTAAGTACAAATCAAGACGGAGAAATTCAAGCACTTCATGTGAAATCAAACAAGAAAAGAAAATTCAAATACAACAAAAGGGAATCTAACAAATCATACAAGCAACATGATTGGTCAAAAGTTAGATGTTTTAAAAGTGATAAAATTGGTCACTCCCATAACTTCTGCCTTGAAAAGAAGAAAATTCAAGCAGCCTTAGAAAAAATCAAAGGAGAGGGTGTAGAGAAAAAAGAAAGAGAAAACTATGCTTTTTACTTAGCCCTTTCAAGTGAATTAAACTCAAACCACAACACTTGGATCATAGATAGTGGAGCATCTCGGCACATCGACGGTTTTAAAGACAAATTTCAAATCTTCTCTAAACAATACTCAAAAGAAGTTACCATTGGAGATAACTCTACTTATCCTATTAAAGGAATTGGTTCTTGTTCAATATACCTAAATTCAGGAATTACACTACAACTCAAATATGTTTTATATCTACCAAGAATAAAGAGAAACCTAGTCTCTATTTTTGGTCTTGCTGATCAATGATTCATAATCACATTCCAAGAGGACAAAGTTCTATCTTGACCCAATAACTCTACTATCAAGAAAGTCATTTCCATTAGATTAAGAGATGGAAGTCTTTATAAACTTTGTAATAATCAAAACCTAGCTCTTAGTCATGAAACTTCAAATTCTACCAAAATTTGGCATAGGAGGCTAGGTCATCTTCACTATCATGCATTATCATCCATAGGGAAAATTGTAAAAGGTTTACCTAGTCTATAAACTGATCATTTAAGTATTTTCAAAGGATGTGCTTTAGGGAAAAATACTAAACAATAATTTCCTAAAAGTGTTCACAAAAAAAATCCATTCTTGAACTGATCCACACTGATCTTTGCGGTCCTATGTCTGTACTTTCTCTCAATGGGTGCTTCTTCTATGCAATCTTTATTGATGATTACTCTAGAATAACTTGGATCTATTTTCTGAAATAAAAAGAATTAGCTGAAGTTTTATCAAAATTCAAAAAGTTCAAAACCTTAGTTGAAAATTAGTCAAGACAGAAAATCAAAATTCTAAGGTCAGACAATGGAGGTCAATTCATCTCTGATATTTTTAAGAATTTCAACATTGCTATTGGGATTAAGAGGGAGTTTTTTGTACCTTATAATCCTCATTAGGATAGAGTTGTTGAATGTAAAAATAGATCAATTGTTGAATCTTCCAGAGCAATGATGCATGATCAAAACCTTCATACTACTTTTTGGATTGAAGCATCTAACACCATAGTCTACATTCAAAACAAATGTCCATACTCAGTATTAGAGAACACCACTCCAGAAGAAGTATTCATGGGTATTTAACCTGATCCAAGGCATCTAAGAATATTTGGATGTCTAGTTTATATCCACATTCTTAAAGAGAAAAGAACAAAACTAGAACCTTCCGGAAAGAAAGGGATACTTATTAGATATAGTGAAACTACAAAAAGATACACGATCTTCATTCTATGTCAAACAACAATTGAGATTAGTACAGATGTGAAATTTGAAGAAGATATTGCCTTTAATATTTCTAGAAATAGTGATAAATCCATTACTGAATTTATTCCTGAAGTAGATGAAAATCAACAAGCAGAAATTGAGAGGGAGAATGATATTGGGCCATCTTCTTCCACTATATTTAATCATGAAGATTCTAAAAATATCAACAATAAAAAGAGGTCACTTTGGGGAAAAATAATAGAAGAAAATTAGGTTGAACCTAATGAAGTGATTCAAGAAAGCAAAAGAAGAAGAAATCAATCATGTTATGTTGCATTATTAATTGAAATTATAAAAACTGAACCTTCTAATGTTAAAGAAGCACTTTCAAATCAGTCTTGGAGAGAAGCAACGATTGAAGAATATAACTCTATACTAAAAAATGATGTATGGGATGTTGTACCAAGAACTAAAAACAAATCAGTTGTTTCTTCCAAATGGCTATTTAAAATTAAACATGTATCTGATGGCGACATTGAAAAGTACAAAGCCAGATTTGTAGCATGAGGTTTCTCATAGAAATAAGGCATTGATTATGAAGAAACATTTGCATCAAATGCTAGATATACTTCCGTCAGAACCATCTTGGCTATTGTAGAATCCAAAGGATGGAAGGTTCATCAAATGGATGTCAAAACAACATTTCTAAATGGCAAAATTGAAGAAGTTTATAGTGAGCAACCAAAAGGATTCAACACTCATGACAACATAACTCACATTTTTAAATTAAAGAAAACTCTTTATGGTCTCAAACAGGCTCCAGAGCATGGTATGAAAGGATAGACAACTATCTAATGAAGTTAGGATATTCTAAAAATGAATTTGATTCTAACTTATACTTCAAGATAGATGGTGATGATATGATTATTCTTATGTTATATGTTGATGAATTGTTGATAACAGGTGAGGAATATCTCATAAAGAAATGCAAACAAGAACTCACAACAGAGTTTGAAATGAAAGACTTAGGTCTACTTCACTACTTTCTTGGATTAGAAGTCTGGCAATAGGATAACTACATTCTTTTAAATCAAGGAAAATATACAGTCGATATTTTAACAAAATTTGGAATGATGGAATGTAAACTAGTGGCTACTCGTTTGGAAGTAAACCTACACAAGTTGAAGGATGATATGATCAAATCAAAACCTACAGATTCTACTTACTATAGGTAGATTATTGGATCTTTAATGTATTTGGTGAATACTCGTCTTGACATATGTTATGCTACTAACACCTTGAGTCAGTTTATGTGTGCACTAAAGAAGATACATCTACATGCAGCTAAATACATTTTGAGATATCTAAAGGGTACTATTGGAATGTGAATCAAATATGATAAAGTTAACATTAAACTTCATGGATATTCTGATTCTGATTGGGCAGGCAGTCCTACTGAACGTAAGAGTACTTCTGGATATTGCTTCAGTCTAGGATCTGGTATGGTTTCTTGGTCCAACAGAAAACATACTCCAGTTGCATTAAGTTCCACCGAAGCAAAATACATTGCATCTTCTTTAGGTGTTAGAGAAGTGATATGGCTACGAAAGTTGTTAACAGATTTGTTCAAAAGACCTTTGAAGCCCACTGTGATTCAATGTGATAATCAAAGTTGCATCAAGCTTTCAACCAATCCAATTTTTCACAATCGCTCCAAACATATTGAAATTCCTTACCACTACATTTGAGATATGGTGAATCAATGAATCATTCAACTAGCATACATTTGTACTAATGAGCAAACATCTGATATCTTTACCAAGCCCCTTGCTAAAGTGAAGTTGAAATACTTTAGAGAAAAACTTGGTATGATTAATTTGTAATATTGAATATTGGATTAAATTTTTCAATTCATATGAGTTTATGCTTCTATTGTTGTTTAGTTGCATCAGATATGTAATGAAAGGTGATGATCTTTCATGGACATATTTATTCAGAAGGTAATTATTTGCAAGGTGACAATCTTGCAAATGATAGGCTTGTTATCATGGACATCTCTAGATATTGCTTCGAGAAATTAGAGATCATAGATAACGAACTTATTTGTTATCATGGACATCTCTAGATATTGCTTCGAACAATTAGAGATCACGAGTAACAAATTTTTATGTTATTACTATGGACATCTCTAGATATTGCTTCAGGCAATTAGAGATCATAGATAACATATTCATTATGATTACTCTAGATATTGTTTCAGACAATTAGAGATTATGATGTACGTTATGGTAGTCTTCATAGCTTGGTGATTTTTATTATCTGACTAGTCACTGTTTCAGAGTGTTAATATCAGATAAAGTAATTAGATATTCTATTTTGAAATCTAAGGTATATTACTTCTCCCTTGCTAAGAGGGAGTGTTGATGTATAACGTCTGTAGAAGTAATCTATCATATGTAAATCTATATCATACTTATCTGATAATCATTACTATTGCTCTCTCTCTCTCTCTCACACACACACAAACACACACGCACACGCACACACACACACACATGTACATGAGTTGTTAATGATTTTAATAAATATGTGATTGGTATTATTGTCGGTAGATTAGATATCAACAAACTACCTTGTAATATCGTCGATGGTAGTAATGTAAATGGCATTGCTGACTGCTTGTATTAAGCAGTGTTGGTTTACTGATTAACTAATCATTAGTTATGCCTCATAGAGGCATGACCCTACATGGCCAAAGGTCACGTAGAGTCATGACTTTACGTTTCATAACCGTTGCGCAACTTATATATATGCAATGAAGATCGATGGGAAAGACATCTATCCGTGACATCTCAGACCAACGATCTTCATCACTTTCAGCACTTCTCTGTGATCTAATCTGCGAGATCATTAACCTATATAGTACATATTCCATATTAATCAACAAAATACAGAGAAGAAGATTCTGCATATAAGCAATTCAAAGATCACTATTATTTGAAGGATGAATCCACACTACTATGGTACAAGTAAGAGCATTTATTGTTCCCATATTTATTGTAATAGTTTTATCTAGTAGAGATTCACAAAATTGACACAATCATGGGTCACAACTTATATATATGCAATGCAGATCGATGGGAAAGACATCTATCCATGACATCTTAGACCCAACGATCTGCATCACAAACATTATTAATACTTTCAATACTTCTCCTCTATGATCTAATCTACAAGATCATTAACCTATACAATATATATTCCATATTAATCAGCAACATACAGAGAAGAAGATTCTACATATAAGCAATTCAAAGATCACCATTATTTGAAGGATGACTTTGCACTACTGTGGTACAAGTAAGAGCATCTATTGTTCCCATATTTATTGTAATAGTTTTATCTATCAGAGATTCACAAAATTAACACAATCATGGGTCATGCTCTTGCCACTACCCTCTTTTCATAACCGTTGCACAACTTATATAAATGCAATGTAGATAGATGGGAAAGACATCTATCTACGACATCTCAGACCTAGTGATCTGCATCACAAACATTATTAATACTTTTAGTACTTCTCCTCTATGATCTAATCTATAGGATCATTTACCTATACAATATATATTCCATATTAATCAACAACATAAAGAGAAGAAGATTCTACATATAAGCAATTCAAAGATCACCATTATTTGAAGGATGACTGCACTACTGTGGTACAAGTAAGAGCATCTATTGTTCCCATATTTATTGTAATAGTTTTATCTATCAGAGATTCACAAAATTAACACAATCATGGGTCGTGCTCCTGCCACTGCCCTCTTTTCATATATTTGGCATCACTTTCAAAATGATAACTTTAGTTATGAGTGCACAAGGCTCACAGGAAAACATGTACAACTTTTTGCCCAATTTAAAGTTCCAATGGCATGACCCTTATATATATATTTATATATATTCACTGTGATATGTTCATCTTCCGCATAAGTAAGAATACTTATACTCCAAAACTAGTCGAACCAAATGTTTACTCCTTCTAGACAACACGTGTCCCTCATTTAGAATCCTCTCTTTAAAATTGTGTAGAAACACATTGTCAAATAGGATAATTGGGTCCTTATCTCTAATTGCCACTTTCACTAATTTATTTGAATTTAAAATGACTTTAAGCAAGCAACCATTTGACTTTATTTAAGTAACAAAAGGGTTCACGTGCGATCACCTTTGATAGATATGTTTAAATCCACATTTCACTTGTTCACCATGTGCAAACATTTACACATCCTTTTGACTTCAAAATATTTTGCATACATGATAATTTTGTCAAATCATTATCAATCTTGAGCATTGTAGCATTCCCTACCTTAACATCCCATCGATTTAATGAAATCAGTTGGGCCCCAAAGTGGGTTTGGCTAATTTTTTTTTGTTTTCAAACAATTGACATCTCAAATTAATCCATTGAGCATCTAGGAATAACTACGATCAAAATCGATCACTGAAACACCATTTAAAATGGTCTTCAACCTTTTCCACAAATTGCCAGTTTTGTGCCAATAGGTCCTTTGACTAGCTTTAAAAACTAATCCAAACACCTGACCATGCTCTCAAATCAAACCTACTGATTCTTTGTTTTACATTCTTGCACCCTGTTGAATCTCGTCTCATGACAAACTCTCTGTCAAAAGATATTGAGCATCAAAGTTGCCCTCTCAGAACTGCCTGCAAGAAAACATGTTAGAAAACAATAAACTGCATTTTGTTTTGGCTTCAAAAACTGGGTAAACGAATACTTGGGAACAAAAATTGGGGCATTAGTTCATTGTCACAAGGAGAGTATAAATATGGGTTTTGGGATCATGACAAATAACGGGGAAAATTTGACGAGCGGTCAAAGTGTGCTATTCAGGTTTGCAAATTGGAAACATTGGCAGAAAAGTGATTTTTACAAACGGAATGGACCTGGAAAAGTGTGCAGACGGATTCATCAAGATTTGAAAATTGGCACACTTATAGAATTTTTAGAGAAGAACACAATGGTACAATCCATTCGATCTCACATATCAAGGATTCATAGTTATGAAATCTTGAATAGGGGTACCAACTAATTTTTATTTTATGACACCAATAAAACTTTACAAATTGCATTTAGAATCGCATTCGAAAACTGATCAAACAGATTCGTCATAAGCTCAAAATTGAAACATAACAAGTCTCTGAACTTTAGAATGTAATGTAAAAGAAATTTTCTTATTTTGGTCAACTACATCAAAGTTATAACAAGTCAAATAGGGCCTCCCATAATTTTGAACAATTGACATCATCTTGACAACAATACACAACCAACTTAGAGGGATTCAAAACTTAGTCAAAACATATCAAAATAACTCAAAATTTGAAACATAGGTTCTTTGGTATGGATATTAAACACTCCCAAAGTGGCAAGTCATGAAACATTACTAGGTACGAGATATTCAGTTGAAAACTAGGTCTCTTGTCGCTGTTTGACACTTAGGCAAAAATGCAAATTTGGACATTGCTCAAAATGGAACTTCACAGAATGACTAAGAATGGAAATTTATCTTCATAGGACACATAGAGGTATTGAATGCAAGGTGTTAGAAACATTAAACACCTCCTAGGCCTCAAAATGACAATGGGTATGCATGCATTAAAAAAGTGCTTATAGGGCTTGATTTTTTGAATGGTACTCAAAATTAGGGCTTCAATTTTGAGTCCCAAAAATGTTCTCACCAATGTTAGCTTCATTAGGTGTTTCAACAACTTCTTACCAAGACAATGTGTTTCTGCTACTACCTCCAATCTTTTTTCTAGAGTTAGTACACTCAAAAGCTTTATGTCCTTCTCCACACTTGAAACAAGTGCTAATAAACCACAAAATTTCCTCTCTTTCCACCATTATTATTATTCTCAGAGTAACCAGTATAGCTACCTCTACTGTAATTACATCTTTTTCTAGCAAGTTCTTCTTTCCATTATGTCTTTCCCTTATCTTGCATTGCATTGTCACATATGCCACTTCCTTCAAAGGTTTTGCCTCTGCTTCTTTGAAATCTGCCACCTGTACCTCTTTATCTTTGATCATGTTTCTTTGCCAATCTTTCTTTAGCCTTCAACACATACTGATATGCTTCTTTCACATTGTCCATCTTAACATAGCTAATTTCATCTTGAATTGATGTCCTCAACAATTAAGGTATCTAGCCACTTTCTCAATTTCTCATCCTTATGTCCAGATCTAATATCCAATTTTGTAGAATTCCTTGGTATATTCTTTCACATTCATGTCTTTTTGTCTCAAATTTTGCATTTTTCTCAACAAATTAGCTTGATAATCTACAAGAAAAAACTTCTTCATCTTTCCAATCATTCTTGCCCATGTCTTGATCTATTCATTTTCTCTCTTTTGTCTCTCAGTTTGCAAATGATCTCACCAAAGTGAAGCATGGCCCTTCAACTTTGTGACTGCTATCTTCCCCTTCTTGTTATCAGGAGTACCTTCATACTCAATGTATTTATCTATCACAGAGATCTAATCCAATACTACATTAGTCTCAAAGATTTCATCATAGCATGCTAATTCAACATGTCAAGCATCAACCCTAGAAAAAACTCTTAAAAGCCTTTCTTCATCTTGTTCAACCTCATGTTCAAGATTAGGATTAGGTGTTGCCTCTTCATCATCACTATCTTCAAGAGTACAAATCCTCTTAGAGTTGTCTCAACAACTTCAAGTCTTTTTGCAATCTACCTCAACATGTCCATAATGAAATTATCTACATTCTCTCTACCACAAACCATCTTGATAATAGTTCTTGCAAGATCATAACCTTCTGCAAGTTATAGGTCAAATTTCTAATTTGTCACCTCGCAACCAATCCAATAAGGTTCTCTATGATCCCAAACTTACAAGGAAGGATAACCTTGCTCTTATACCACCTGACGTAAGGCCAAGATGCCAAGGAAGACAATCCCAAGCTACCCATGCTAAGAGCTACACATGGAAGAAAAGGTCATATGTAGTAGATATATACGTGTAATTATTTCACTTACCATATTATGAAAGCAACATGTCCGATTGTGAGGTCTTCTGGGTTGTGGCCATATACAATGAGAATTGCAAAATGAGAGTCCAAGCTCGCATCTTTTATCTTCTTCTCTCTAAGATCCTCTTCCAAACACCCCCTCCTACATCTAACCAAGCTTCTTTTATAGCTAGCTAAGTCACAAGTTGGTTATTTACGCAATTAATTACATTATAGGTCTAGTGTTAGAAGAGTAAAGTAAAACCCAAGCCAAGGACAACATAAGATCATGCACTATTAGGAATAGGTCCAAACACAAGTTAGGAGTCAAATCCCAACTATGAAAGATGCCACATTAGCATAGGGAACTGTGCCAAAGGAAATAATGTGCGTCGCTGGAAGAAAACTGTAGGAAACACAGACCACAAAAAATGACACAGAACTTGAAGAATAAGAAACATCAAGGCACACACACACACTCAAGACAAGGATCGGGGATAGGTCCTCAACATTATGTCAACTATGCACAACCTCAAACCAAAAGCAACAATAGTAACCTTGTGAACAATAAAATGATACATAAAATAAGAAATATTTTTTGTTCATGCAAGATTGCTCAAAGACCCAATATGCTCCTGTATCACATATATATCTTTATCTCTTATTTTTCTTTATGTTAAAATTGAGATAATACATATGTATTATGTATACAACTGAAAAGGATATTTATGATAATATTTAAGATAATATTATATGAAGAGCATTTGGAAATATGAAAATACTTTTTTGGAGACCTTCAGTTGTGATGTGAGGAGTCAAAATTGATATATATGTATGATTAATTTGCATGTAGATGCATCGTATCAAGTGAAAGGATTGTACTTGAGCATTTTATTATCAATAAAAGATATGTTTTTTTTTTTGGTGTGGTTGGGTTTTTCCCTTCAAGTTCAAGGTTTTTCCCAAGACAAATGTTTTATCTTTTGTACCTATTTTGATATTATTTGTTGATGTTCATCTTGATTACATCAACAATTTTGAGGGGAAGTGATTGATTAGAGAATTTAAAAAGATTTACTTGGTCCATATACTATGGTTGCAAAGATTTTTTTAGGGATTCTTGGTAGAGATTTTATTATGACATATCACAAATATAGAGTGAATATTAAGATTGTTGCAATGTTCTTGGCAACATTTCTTCATGTGGGAATGAGCAAGAGGGAAATAGAAAAGCTTTGCAAAGATGTTTTAATCAAAGATTTTCTCATAGATATGACTACAATCTTGAGAAACATAAATTATAACCGCACAACTATGAGACAAAGGAATTATGATATCACAATCATTAATGGCCGACCTCCCAAAAGATATCCAATGCTGGAGATTGAGTATCAAAGGATTTTCAAATACATAGGATTTTGAATTTAATGTGAGATCATATTTATACTAAAGTTATATAAGCTCCACCACGACAAAGGCCCAAGTCGAGTATGCAATTTTCTCATAGAACATTTAGTGGGAGAAGATGAAGATCAAAAGAAATATTGAGCAAGTCTTCTAATAATATTTGATTCAAAGGGTCCACCATACGTTAACGATTGAGATATGTGTGCAAAGCATGTTGTTATGAGAACTCAAGAACATGTGTCAATCCAAGTGCAACAAGGTTTGTCAATTGTCCATTTGCAAAACACAAAAGATACAATCGTGAATGTGGTTGAAGGGAGTAAGAGAGGAAGAGGAAGAGCTTGTAGACACCCAAGAGGAGGCTAGTTGATTTCTTCTTCAAGTTTCAGACTAGCTTGCTTAGTCCCTTTTTGTCATTTTTTGGGTATTCAATTTTGAATTGAAGTGAAGAACTTATACTCTCTTTATAGATTACTTTTTGTCCATGAACTATAGCTTCGTACAAGTCATGAACAATTGGACCTGCCTTAGCAAGATTTTTTGTGAGGGTAAAATCGTCAACAATCTTGAAGCCATCACAAGACTCTAATAGGAAGAAATCAACTCGAACAATCAAATGGTCAAAACATGCAACCTTCCACGAAGAAGTAGCACATTAGCGGCACAAAAGAGCACAATTTGAAGCCAAGTGATTGGTAGCGAAGCAAAATCGATAGGGGAAGGGAAGGCCCTCATAGTCCAGCTTGTGTTTGTGGTGGATCCCCAACCATAAGCACCACATCAACAAGGTGTCACTAAGACATATTCATGTCAACCAAAATATGGGTGAAAGTTGTAGGGCCCAAGGCTATTGTAGCTTCATCTACCTTCAAGAACCACCTAAGGAAGTTCCCAACAACCTCACAACAAGACATCTCTAGGAAATATAGTGGGATATTAGGAAGGGGTACCCATATCGAAGAGACATTAAGTGGTTCAGTAAGAGGGTTGAAAGAAATTGTCCAAGGTTTGGTAGAAAGGGAATGATTCCTACAAACCCACATCCTTTTGAAGATAATATCTCAATCTTTAGAAGAAGAGAAGGTAGCAACAAAGAAACCCTTGGCACAATAGTACAATTTAAAATCACCAAAGACAAGAGGTTTCCAATCGTTAGTTATCCAATAGTGTAAATCTATGAGAGAAGGTGATGTGGGAGCATCCAGTGGTGTAAGGGCAATCTTGTATTACCCAAAAATATGCTTAGTGTTAGTTTCTATTTAATGTGTTTGTATTTATGGATACCCAGTTAGGCCAATTAGAGATTCCAACTCTCATAGTTCCACTATTAGATATCTGGGTTAGTGTTTTTAGCACCTCAGGATACGTGCTATTGCAAAAAAGGGTTACTTTGCAATAAAGAATAATTATGATGAGTTAGAGGGTGTAAGTTGGAGGGATGATTGTACTTGTAATTTCAAGCACTCCAAAAAAAGAATTAGATCAAAAGGCTTTATAGTTTGAAAGTTATGGCAATTTTAAGTTGCATGGAGACCTCCTAAGAATGCTTCAAAGTTAGGTTTCAGGCACTTAATGACCTCATACTGGCTTGAAAAATGGGGGACTATTAGATTGTGGTGATTGATCAGGGAAGTACTATACATACTCCATAATTCCTTGGTGGGGTTCGAGGCTAGGCCGAGCCCCCAGTGGGAGTTTGGGGGTAGCAACCCCTAATATAGCCGGGGCCGTAATGACCCCGATTGTTCGGGGGTTCAGGGGCAGAGCCCCCAAAAAAATTTTTTGGGCCCTATTTTATCGAGATTTTGAGCCAACATATAATTATTAATTATAACCCTAAAACGGTAAAAATACTTATATAAAAGGGCTTAGGGTTAGGGATTGTTTTAGTGTGGTGATGCAAAAATTGGTTCTTGCAGTGGTATTGAGCTATAAGGGATTACAAATTATAATCAGCTTATAATCAATGGATTGTAATAATATCAAACTTGCTATTTGGTGGACGTAACCCAAGGATTGGGTGAACTACATTAAATCTTGGTGTCTTGTGTTCTTTTCTAATATTGTTTATATTTGCATGTAATTATTATTTTTGTCCATGATTTAATCCTAACAAGTGGTATCAAATCCAGGTTGTTTTTCAGTTATCCTCTGTAGGAAAGTCTCATGGTTGAGTGGGAGCGATGGTAGAAGAGGGTAAACTGAGGGTTGACAAGTTTAATGGGCAGAACTTTTAGTTATGGAAGATGCAAATGGAAGACTATCATTATCAGAAGGATTTATAGAAGTCATTGGAAGGAAAAACCAAGAATTAGGAATCTATGTCAAATGAGGATTGAGATCTTTTAGACAAAAAGACACTTGGAAGCATTCAATTATGCCTAGCACCATTAGTGGCATTTAATATTACAAAAGAAAAGACAACAGAAGAGTTGATGCAAACCCTAGCAAAACTATATAAAAAACCCTCTGCTTCAAACAAGGTATTTCTCATGAAGAATTTATTTAATATGAAAATGACAGAAGGTGGATCTGTTGCAGATCATTTAAATGAGTTTAATACTATTACCAGTCAATTATCTTTTGTGTGTATCAATTTTGATGAAGAAATTAGGGTTCACTTGATTTTGTGTTCCTTGCTTGAAAGATGGAATGGATTGTTAATGATTGTGAGTAATTCTGTTCCTGGATCTAGCACTCTAAAATATGATAATGTGATCAATGTTATTTTGAGTGAGGAAACTCATAGGAAAACCTCAAGCGGATCTACATCAGGAAGTGCTTTGAATGCACAAAGTTGAGATAGAATGACTGAGAGAGGAAGTAATTTCAGAAATCGTGGGAAATCAAGAGGAAAGTCAAAAGGGAGGAGGTCTCAATCGAGAGGATTGAATGACTTCTAGTACTATGGGAAACTAGGGCATAAAAGGAAAGATTGTTGGACTTGAAAGAAAAATGAAGGAGATAAACCAGATGGAGACAAAGAGACAAATGTGGTAAGTAACAAATCCGAAGAGGATGCTTTGCTTCTGTCTTTAAAATGTGTTAATGATTCATGGCTTTTAGATTTTGGTGATTCATTTCATGCTACACCTTATAGAGGTTATTTCATTGATTATGTCCAAGGGGATTTTAGACTTGTTTATTTGGGGGATAATGAACCCTGTTAGATTGTTGGAAAAAGAAAAGCTAAGATTAAGTTGTAGAATGGAAATCATTGGCTAATACATGAGGTAAGACATGTTCCAAGGCTGAGTAGGAATTTAATTTTGGTAGGGCAACTCGGTGATGAGGGTTGTGTAGTTACTATTAATGATAAAAATTGGAAGGTTTCAAAAGGTTCCCTTGTAGAAAAAGTGTGAAATTAGGCACCTTATATCTTTGTATAGGTCATATTGTTCCTTCTACTTTAATTGTTTTAAAGAAAAATGAATGCTCAAGAACAGTTGCTGCAGTTGAGCAAGAAGAACAAACAGCTGCTATAGATTTTGATATAGCGTTGTGGCATAACAGACTTGGGCAAATGAGTGAGAAAGGTATGAAAGTACTTCATTCAAAGAAAGCTTTACCAAGTCTAAAATGTGTTAATATGGATTTCTATGAAAGTTGTGTGCATGGTAAATAAAAGAGAGTGAGTTTTGTGAAGACTGGGAAGAAAAATAAAAAGGAGAAATTAGAGCTTGTGCATACCGATGTATGGGGACTGGCTCAAGTATCTTCCCTTGGTGGTTCTCATTATTATGTTACATTCATTGATGATGCAGCTAGAAAAGTATGAGTTTATTTCCTTAGACATAAATTTGATGTATTTCAAACTTTTAAGAAATGGAAATGCTTGGTTGAAAATGAGACTGGTAAGAAATTAAAATGTCTTAGATTTGATAATGGTGGTGAGTATTGGAGTAATGAATTTGAAGATTATTGCTCCACTAATGGTATTCGTACATAGAAAACTATTTCAAGGACTCCACAAGAAAATGGAGTGGCTGAATGCATGAATAAGACTATAATGGAGCATGTAAGGAGCATGAGGTTGCATGTTGGGTTGCCCTTACACATGTGGTCAAAGACTGTCAATACTAATGTATATTTGATTAATAGAGGCCCCTCTACTCCTTTGGGTTGTGGTATTCTAGAAGAAGCATGAGCTGGTAAGAAGGTGAGTTATTCTTTTCTCAAAATTTTTAGTTGTGAAGCATTTGCTCATATAGATTCTGAAAATAGAAACAAGCTGGAAGCTAAGTCAAAGAAATGCATATTTTTTGGATATGGCATTAATGAATTTGGTTATAGGCTTTGAAAATTTGAAAATCATAAAATTGTAAGAAGCAGGGATGTCATATTCAATGAGAAAGTGTTGTGCAAAGGTCTGTTGCAGTAACATGAGAAGAAAGAAGATGATTATGTAGTGCTGGATGATACCCCAAAAGATGATGTTTCGATCATTTCTCATGATGTGAAACAACTGCAACAACAATTACCACACACACCAGTGAATGTTAGATGATCAACAAGGCTAATTAGACCTCTTGAAAGATTTTCTCTCTTTGTATTCTATTTTACTATCAGATGCTGGTGAATCTAAATGTTATGATGAAATTGTACAAGTGGATACTAAGAATCAGTGGGAGTATGCAATGAAAGCTGAAATGGAATCTTTGCTGAAAAATAAGACATGAGATTTATGCAAGTTGCCTGCAAGTAAAAGTACTTTATAGAATAAGTGGGTTTACAGGTTAAAAGAAGAGGATGGTGGAAGCAAAGATTTAAAGCCAAGTTAGTTGTAAAAGGATTTGCACAGAAAAATGCATTGATTTTGATGAGATATTTTCTCCTATTGTTAAGATGACTTCTATCCGTACTATTTTAAGTATTGTGGCTACTAAAGATTTGCATTTAAAGAAGCTTGATGTTAAAACAAATTTCCTTCATGGTGATTCAAATGAAGAGATATATATGGCTCAGCCATAGGGATTTGAGGTCAAAGGTAAGGAGAACTTAGTGTGCAAATTGACGAAAGGTTTATATGGCTTGAAGCAAGCACCTTGGCAATGGTATCTAAAATTTGATAGTTTTATGCATGAGCATGGATATAGTAAGTGCCATTTAGATCATTGTGTTTATTTTCAGAGTTTGGATGATGACAACTACATTATTTTATGTTTATATGTTGATGATATGTTTGTAGCTGGGTCAAACATGGATCGTATTAAGGGGCTAAAATGCTAGTTAACACATGCATTTTCTATGAACGATTTGGGGGTAGCAAAACAAATCCTTGGTATGAAGATTTGCAGAGATAGGAAGAGTAAGAAATTGATGCTATCTCGCGTTGATTATGTTAAGGTGTGACAACGTTTCTCTATGGAGAATGATAAAGTTGTTAGCACACTTTTACCTAGTCGTTTGAAGTTGACTAAGGAGATGTGTCCTAGGACACAAGAAGAGGAGGATAAGATCTCAAAGGTACCCTATACTTCAGCTATAGGAAGCTTGGTATACGCTATGGTATGTACAAGACCATATATTGCATATGCAGTGGGAATCATTAGTAGGTATATGAGTCATCCAGGAATTGAGCATTGGAATGTAGTTCAATGGATTCTCAGATATTTGAGAGGAACATCCAGTAAGTGTTTACACTTTGGGGGCTCTACTAATGACTTATAGGGTTATGCTGACTCAGATTTGGTAGGGGATATTGATACCAAGCGAAGTACTATAGGTTATGTCTTTAATATTAGTGGAGAAGCCGTGAGCTGGGTTTCTAGGTTACATAAGGTTAGTGCATTATCCACTATAGAGGCAGAGTATGTTGATGCTATAGAGGCAACTAAGAAGATGATATGGCTTCAGTTCTTCTTGGAAGAATTGGGACACCCTCAAAAGGATAATTATTTGTTTATAGATAGTCAGAGTGCCATTCATCTTGCAAAGAATTTAGCTCTACATTCAAAGACCAAACACATATAGTTGCGGTACCATTTCATTCGGTCAATTTTGGATGATGGATAGTTAAAGTTGGACAAGATAAATACTGTAGACACCTAAATCTTTTAGAAAATAAAATATTTTTATTTTTTGAAAAAAATTCTGATGACATCATCATTAATTAATTAATTAATTAATTAATTAATTAATTAATTTTTATGCCATTAAATCCCTTTATCTTAATTAAAAATATTTAATTAAAAAATCCCTTCGAAAAATGTTTAAATCTTATTTAAACATTATTTCCTTATTTATTAATTATTTAATTAATAAATTGACCAAAAAATCCAAAATAAATAAAAAATTTATTTTCTGCCCAAAACTTGGCCAATTTCCTTAAGACTTACTAAACTAAGCCAAAGTTAACAAATATCTCCTCCTTCACTCACTCTCATTAAATGCCATCCACTTGCCTATCCCTAAGCTAATCCTAAACCATTCTAATCCATCCTCTAATCATTTACACAATCTTAAGCAAGCTTAAAACCTTCCTAATCAAGCCCAAGTCAAAATTTCTCTCATCTACCTCAAAATATTCCAACCATAAAATTTTATGAAGCCCACTAGGCCATAAATGACTCTTCCAAAGCCCTTTCATTGCTCTTACAAGCGATTATGAGGGTCTTTATGAAGATTTTATCCTTTGAGCCTCCTTTGTTGACTCATCCTTCCCCTTTCCTCCATCCTCTCACCCTGTGACATGTGTCACTCCCTGATTGGCTGTAAAGAAGCACAATCCATGTGCTCTCCTCTCATGCAATCTGAGCCCTCCATGAGCTTTTCCCCATCCTTGCATCTTAGCCCTCAATCCCTCAAGCCTCTTGCCTATAAATTGGATCCTTCCCCTTTGCAAAACAACACAATCCATGAAGTAAAGTCATAATTCCATTTTAAGAAGCCATTTTACATCAAAACCATACACTCACACCCAAATTCCAACTCCATTTGAAGCCCTTTTTGAAGCATAAGCTTGAGCATACATCCTATTTATTTAGACAAAGCCACTGAACAAGAGAGCTTCTCATTGAGAGAGCCCATTAATGGCTCATATTCTCAATTGAGAGCTCATCTTAGTCTATTTTGAAGTTTATGAATTTTGTTTAGTTTGTAGAAGCTTTATTTAAATTTGGTTTCTATTAGCATACTAACATTGCTCATATACATTTTGGCACGCCCGGTGGGACCCCGCATGGGTCATCTTCATTAGCTTTTTTAGTCAAATTTTGTATGTCATTTGCTAATTTTGGATAATTTTGCTTGTTTTTGTGATTGGTAGGATTGTATAAATTGATTTTGTAGGTCCACATGAGCATGAAGAAGACAAAGGAACTCATAGTCTATCTCATAGTGTTTGCAGATTTTTCAAGCTTATAGGTGGACAAAGCACTTGAAATTCTTCTTCCTCTTCTTGTCTATATTCTTCTTATTCCATCTACTTCTTCTTCTTCTTCTTGTGGGAGATCTTGGCCATTTTTTTTTGAGGAAGCAAAATCATACACACTTCTTTTTAGTGCTTAAAATGAACTCCCAAATCATACTTAAATCTATTAAAAACTAAAAATTTGTAAAAAAAATAAAAATCTTTTAACAAGTGAAACTAAACCAATCCAATCATTTGTATCTTTGCAACATCAACGTTTTAGATGCATTCATGCAAAGTTAGGAACACTTCATTTTTGAAAATTTAAAAAGAATTTCAAGTTTCCATTTCAAAAGGTTCAAAATCAACACTAAGTGCACACTAAAATTTAAATCAAACTCAAAGCATCAATCAAGGATAAAATGAACCTCATTTGCAAATATTTTAAAGTTCTTTTAAAAATCTTATGAAAACTAAGAGTCCTAAATGGTTGCCAAAATTGTCCTAAAAGCTTTGTTATTTGTTCCAAACAAATGTCTTGTTGCAAAATCTTGAATGTTTCTTAGGTTTTTCATGCATCAAAACAATCTAGGAATATCATTTTTGGGCTTAAAACATGCAAACTAGAACACAAAATTTTGAATGAAAACCAAAGTCCAAAGAGTCATTTTCACTTTTGAGTCCAAAACAATCTTGAATGATCTAAGGTTAAAACAAAGCACTTCAAAGTTCTTAAAACAACACACAAAATCTCAATCTTGAATGCTCAAAGGAAAAAAAATTGAATGTTTAAACACTTGTCTTTGAATGCATGTTGCTAAAATGAACTTGAATGTTTAAACATTTTTTCTTTGAATGAATGTTGCTCAAACATAATCTTGAATGCCATGGATTAAAATCAATCTTTCTTGGAATGCATGCTTAAAAAAAACAAACGCAATCTTGAATGCAAAAGATCAACTAACCATTGCAATATCTCACATTTCAATTTTTGGGGCATAAAAAGAATCTCCATTCTAAGAACTTCCTAAATTATAAAAACCAAATAAAGACGCATTAAGTGAGTTTGTAGTTGGACTCACCCTCTTTAATCACCCATCAATTTAACCATTGGTTGCAATCTCAGCGCCATCTATGGGGATGGGTCCACCTAAGAGGGTGTTAAGTGCTCCACAAAGATCAAACTTCACTTGCTTGTGTTTTTATTAGTTTTTCTAATTTAAAAAATTCTTTGAATGCACATTAAGCTCACTAACACTTCATTTGGATATTAAAATTGAACAACTCTTGACGTGGAGGGCCTCCGGGCGCGCGCTTGAAACTGAGTTTTACACATCTTTCTTTTTGGGCTTAAAATAAACTCACACTCAATCTTGAATGCCTTAAAGGAAATTAATTGATACTTGACGTGGAGGGCCTCCAGGCACGCGGATTTACTTTCTTGTTGACCCTAACTCTTCTTCTTGTTTGCATTCTTCGATCGATTTTACTTTTGTTAACGCTTCAAGTTGGAATTGAACATTTGCATCCTAAACATGTGTGTTTGCAAGGTCTAGATTAAAAAACTTAAGCGTCAGTTGGAAAAAAACTGTCTTTTAGCCCAAGGTCATCCAAATCTTCTCTCCCCTTGTCATCTTTTGAGGCTATCTTGGGTGCATAAGACTAGGATCCAAAACCTTGTTTCTCTTTTTAGGAGGCCTGCTTGGGGATTTCATCACCCCTTGGACGACCTCAACTCCAGCGTTCCGACAGAGTATAAAGATTGGGAGGTGAATCCAAAGACACCTCTCTTGGAATCAAGATTTTGTCACTCGGGCTAAGCCTCAAGGAACATTATACCCTTGAAAAGTGAAAGAGGAGAAGTGGGTTACCACTCGTCTCGGCTGTGTGACATCTTTTTGTTTTCATCTACGGATTTGGGCCTCACATACCTTGGGTATATTGAGAACTCCTTAGCTAAACCAACTGTCAACCTTGTAGACAACCATCTAAGGTGTTAATGTGTTTGAAGTGACTGATCAAAACATTTGTAAAACATACACACTCTTTGGCGCAAGTATCACATTCTGAGAATCAAAAAATTTCTATCTGGTTGTTGCTATCTATTGCTTGATTTGTTATTTGTTGAATGAATGTTTGCCAAACTTGGTTAATCGTAGCTTAGGGTGTACTTAGCGTAGTCACTGCCTGTTCTAGAAGTTGAACAAGTTGAAGCAAAACAATCGAGATCTCTCAAAGCCAAGCAGATTCAAGAATTCATGTCAAAACAACCCAAACCCAAACAGAAGTTTCACAAAGCCAAACTCAAGCCATCTCAAGCATACCAAGAACTTTCAGCCAAGAGAAAGGAACTAACACCAAGCCCTTGAATTGCCAAACTCCACAAGCAGAGGACAAAGCTACCAACGAAGCCCTTCAAGACGCCTAGTTAGATCGTAGCATCCAACTTAACCAACATCCAGGAGTTAACCCTGGCTATGCCTTACCAACTAGGCATGATTTCTATGATTAGAACCCCTTATTTCTCCACATCTTCTTGCATAAGCTTAACTTTAGAATCATCCTTGTAGGTAAGCCAGCCATCCTTAGTCATTCCCTTAAGCATTTTAGCTCATCCATCTCATTTAGAACCAAACAATCTAGCCAACAATCCAAAATCTTCACATCCACGCCTTCAAAATTGTTGTCACTTTGCCAAAAGTTTGCCATTCCTAACATCTTCCAAACCCACCAATCTCACCAAGGTTATCCCTTTGATAGAGCTTTGTCTAGGGTAATCTAGCTTTGTCACTTGTTATCCCTCATCACCTTGAGCTAAAGGTTGAGATCCACAAGTGGTCAATCTCGTGTTCTTTCTAAAGGATCATTAGTTTATCCTTAAGTTGATACAATCACCACCAAGCTTGCACATAGGAAAGAAGACCTTTCATAATTTGGAAACATATCTTTGAAGTTAGAATCCCCAACCCAATCCTCCTTAAGTTTTTTCATATAGCTTTGCCTCAACTTAGGAAATCATTTGCATAGAAAAGCCTTCCTCTTTTGCATCCATCAGTATTGTTGCATCTCATCCCTAGGAAACATTTTGCATTTTCATGCCACCCGTCACTCGCTTAGGCAAGAAGAAGAAGAAAACAATGGAGCCCTGTCATTTGGATCAAACAACATTGCTCCCCTTGAGCACTCAACCATCCTTCAGCCTAGAGAACACTATACCATCACCTACTGACATCGAAGCTTTCATGAACCAACCAGGAAATGCAGTATTGGTGAACGCCATTATAGACAAAAAAAAAGAAACAATCATGGCTAACTTTCGAAGGGACAACATAAGAGTCTTCGACTTTGGAAGACCTCCTCCCTTATCAGAACCATCTCACCCGTTGTTTTGGCAACTACCACTCCCAATAGGCTCTTATGATTCAAATTATCCTCAATATGAGCCAAAAGAAGAGCCTCAAACCAATCCTTATGATCCAACTGACCCAAACATACCAGCCTCCACTCAAGTTGAAATCTCCCTTCTGCAAGCCAATCCAGCCACCACCACTCCACCATTGGTCCATACCACTCCATCCCAAACCCCCTTTGCCCAAAACACCTCACCATTCACTCCCTTCACTATTGCTGCTGCTGCTCTCTAACCCAGCCTTCCAAATCCACCCATCTCCCAAATCAGTGCTAGCATCTTTGGCCAACCTTAGCAATATACAATAGGGATGCCACCCATGGGGCCAAGTAATCAACTCTTCATCACCCCTAGCTTGTTTACCTCAGCTCAGAACACAATTCTATCATTTCCACTAGGTCCTTGGAGCTCAGTGCCATTAGCCACAAATCCACAAGCTACTACCCTCACTCCACAAAGCTATCAAACCCCACAAGCTACTACCAATGTTCTGCCAATCTCTTAAGTGACCCAAGCTCCTTCCACCACTCTACCAAGCTTTCAAATCCAGCCACCAAGTTATCAAACCCCATCAGTTCCATTCCCAAGCTTTCAATTCCCACCACCTCCACCACCAACTAATCCATTACCTCCTATCACCAACTATTTTTCTATGCCACTTCTAGGAGGAAATCCACCACCACCAACCACCAATTACTTGGCCTCCTTTGCCATGCAGATACCTTCCCAAATGGGGGCACAACCCACATATATTGGTCAAACTCCTCAAATCCAAAGTCAAGTTCCACAAGCTCCCCGATCCTTCCCCCAAGCTTCACAACCATCTTATACCTTACCTCCACAAAGCAATCCATTTATCCCACAACCAGCTTATGTTTTTCAATCCCAACCTCAAATCCAATATCAGCAGTAAGCCTCGCAACACATGCAACAATATGTGCCACCTCCACCTCAGCAACCCACCATCCACCATTCAGTTGCCCAAGCCATATATAATCCCTACCAGCCCATACCTCAAAGCCATCCATATTCCATTGCCCCATCTAGCATATACCTACCTCAGGGCACTCCTACATTGGGGGCACCTTAGCCATCACCCATTAATTCAAAATGGGAAGCCATGAAGACAGCTTTGAAGAACATCCAGGAGGGAAATGATCTAAAAACCTTCAAGTTTGAGAATGTGCATCCTTACCCATTTGACAGAGCCATTACTATGACTTCATTCCCCAAACATTTTGAGACACCCAAGTTTGACAAATTTAGAGGAAAAGGAGACCCTGTCACACATATCAAATAATTTTACATGCACTGCCAAGAAGTAGCATACGATGATGTCTTCCTCTTGCGCCTCTTTCCCAAAAGCTTGGCTGGACCAGCTCTTGAATGGTTTTATAGACTACCATATGGCACAATTAAAAACTTTGCTGAATTGTCTGAGGCATTTGTAGCCTAATATGCCCATCTTTTTGAAATAGAGCTATCAGTAGTGGATCTTGTCCACACTAAGAAAAAAGGTGGAGAAAGCCTTCCCGAATATTTGCAAAGATGGAAAACCCTTACCACCCGCATATCTTGCACCTTGCCAGAGCACCATTTGGTGAAAATGTTTATTGATAATGCCCATCCCAGCTTGGCTCACCACATGACCATGAACTATTTCCAGATCTACAAAGATATCGAAGAGAAAGGAATGATCCTTGAGCAAGGACTCATTAAAGATGGTGTGGTCAAGATTTACAAGGAAGCCAACCAAAATCAAACACATTCCAATGACAAGTCTAGGTATTGGAACAAAAACAAGCACGTTGCAACAGATGGGGTTACTGACACCAGGCATGTGAATATTGTTGGTCCTTTCCAAAGTCAGCCCAACCCACCGTATCAACCAAACAATCAACAAGCTATCAACTACCAACAGAAAAATCACCAAAGCTATCAAAACCACAATCCAAGACCCAACTTTCAAGGGTCTAGCAATCAAGCTAATGCCATCAATGTAGCTGCAGGCAAAAGCCTAGATTCCAACCTGCACCTAGAAATTATACACCCCATTGGTGAGCCTTTGGATGTCATTTTTGAGAAATTAGTCAAGGAAAACCTCATCAAATTTCCTCCTGCCCAGCAAATCGACCCAAGCCAATCCAAAGCTGCATGGTACAAAGATAATGAGTACTGCAAATTTCATAGGGTAAAAGGTCACACTACCGTCAGATGCATGAAACTAAAAGATTATGTACAAGACCTCATTGATCGAAAAGAAATCACCGTTGGTGCCCAAACCTCTCCCAATGTAGGCTTACAGATCTATCAAAATGCTTTTCCTCCTCACAACACCCAAAATCCTGGAAAAGCACCTATCCAAACCAACAACAACAACACCAACAAATACCAGCCAAACCAACAGCATGGGAAGAACAATGAACACAATTCATCCTATATAGATTATGGTAGTCTCATAGGTTGTATATCTGAGAAAGAGCCTTCTGTCAATGTTATCAATATCCAAGGACCAAACAATGAGTGTGCAGTCACCACTCGAAGAGTATGATTTAACATCGTAGGCCCACCCATTTCACCAGCACCATCAGCTCCATCAAAAAGCCAATACAATATCTTGGAACACCTTGGAAACATGCCAGCCCAAATCTCCATTTTAGACCTTCTTCGCACTAGTCCTGTGTACAAGAACATCTTTGACAATGCTCTCATAGAATCCCGTGTCCCTTCAGATATCAACGCTACTAATTTTCGTAATTTTGTTGGATACCTATCCTCCTCATGTGCCCTATCTTTCAAACCCACTAACATACTCGTGGTCGAGCCAGATCACACCCTTCTGCTTCACATAGCCATTATGGTATCCAATTTTGCCATAAAAAGAGTAATGATAGATAATGGATTAGCCTTGAATATTTGCACCCTAAAATTCATAAAACAAGTTGGGTATACTGAGGTAGATATCATCAGTGAGGTTATCACCATCAAAGCTTATGATAACTTGGAAAGAACCACAGAAGGAACTATTTTGCTGCCAATCAAGGTTGGGCCAGTCATCGAAGAAACACTCTGCCATGTTATTGATCTAAACCTACCATTTAACATCCTCCTTGGTCGCCCATGGATTCATGCCATGAAAGCCGTTCCATCCACTTACCATCAGTGTGTCAAATTTCTGCATCAAGGCACTGAGGTAACCATCCATGCTGATCCAGAACCCTTTGCTTACTGTAATGCGGTTGAAGCTTCATATGAAAACCATTGCCCTAGAATTGATATCGGCACAGCCATCACCAGCTCATCCGACACTTATAATGACCCAGAAACCATCCTTGCCTCCACCCTATCTACCGTGAAGATCAATAATAAAGGCTGTGGAGAGTATAGTCTGTCAGATGCATTTGCTGTCGGGGCACTTCCACTTAATCCACAGGCTCATGGGCGACCGACATATCACAAAGCTAAGGAGATTCCACCTCCTCATTACAAATAGTTTGGCCCAACAACCTTTGTATCCTCGAAAATCCCTCTTCATGAGGAGCTCACTCCAGATATCAACAATTGGTTACATAAGGATGCACCTCCAAGAAATCAAGCACGCCTTGATCACTTCAGCCAAAAGTATCCCCAATAACATAAGCTCATCACTGACAAATGGAACTATCAAGGTGGTGGTCTAGGACCAGAAGAAAGAGGCATGCAGTGCCCCATCGAAGCACACCAGTGGGAAATGAAGTCAGGTCTTGGCTTTGGCATACCCACAACTGGGGGCACCAATGAAAACGGTCATGCTTTTTCCAACATTCACCGCGACCTTGTCAAAATCGAAGACATTCTTGAGGAAGTTGAAAAGAGAGCCTACGACGATATCCTAGACCAAATCTCCCTCGGAGACTCTGTTCTCCAAGAACTATCCATCCATTTCATTGACCTAGCACTCGCCCATCCACAACTCATAGATTGGGACCAACCAAGTGTCGTACACATTGATGAGTTCACATCAGAAGAAGCACTTCTGAGATTCATGGGAGCTGAAACTCCTCACAAGTAAACAAAGCCAGATTCTGCCTATATCTATAAGCTAGATCCCAAGGGGTATTTTGGAGAAAATCCCCAACCTAGTTCTGATACACCTAAAACTGGAACTAAGGTGAAACCGAGACTAGTTAAGGCAGCGAAGAGAACCACTCAGCAAGAAAATCCAGAGTCACAAGGAGAACATGAGGATTTAGCATTGCCTCCTCAAGATAATCGAGCAGAGATATCTTCTATTCTAATTGAGGATACTAGAGAAGTCAACATCAGTTCTTCAGAGATCCCCAAACTTGTTCACATTGTTGCATCCCTATCACAAGACCAAGCTGATCTCCTCTTTGAGGTCTTACGAAAGAACATTGGCCGATTTGAATGGTCATATCAAGACATGCCAGGGTTGGATCTAAAGCTTGTAGTTCATCATCTTGCAGTCGATCCAAAGATCAAACCCGTCAGACAAAAGCTTAGAAAATGCACCCTAAGGTGGCATTAATGGTCAAAGCTAAATTAGAAAGAATGTTAGCTGCTAAGGTTATCCGACCTATCGACTACTCAAAGTGAATCTCCAACATGGTCCCCGTCACTAAGCCTTCTGGTGACATCAGAATCTGTATTGATTTTAGAAATCTTAACAAAGCTTGTCCAAAAGATGATTTTCCCTTACCCAACATAGATATGATTGTAGACCTT
Source organism: Cupressus sempervirens (assembly GCA_028749045.1). Lineage (NCBI taxonomy): Eukaryota > Viridiplantae > Streptophyta > Pinopsida > Cupressales > Cupressaceae > Cupressus > Cupressus sempervirens. Next base: position 57,040,188 of record CM053784.1, on the reverse strand, counting down.
ACAACTACACATGAAATTCTGTCCCTCATGGATGGATTTTTTGGGTATAATCAAATCAAGATTGCAGAAGAGGATCAACATAAGACAACATTCAGTACCCCTTGGGGAACCTTTTGCTACAACATGATGCCTTTTGGCCTAAAGAATGCTGGGGCTACCTATCAAAGAGCTATGACAGCCATTTTTCATGATCTCATTCATAGCATTTTGGAGGATTATGTGGATGATATCTTGGTTAAATCTCACACCTTCATGGATCATCTTGCTGACCTGGAGAAAGTCTTTGATAGGTTAGCCAAATATCATCTCATGCTGAATCCCAAGAAATGTGTTTTTGGGGTCACATTTGGCAAGCTTCTAGGCTTTATAGTTTCTAAACGAGGTATAGAGATCGACCCCAAGAAGGTCAAGGCTATCTTAGACATGCCTCCTCCCCAGACACTGCGACAGGAATCCTTTAGAAAATAAAGTATTTTATTTTCTGAAAAAAATTTTGATGACATCATCATTTATTAATTAATTATTTATTTAATTAATTAATTTATTTTTATGCCATTAAATCCCTTTATCTTAATTAAAAATATTTAATTAAAGAATCCCTCCCAAAAATGTTTAAATCTTATTTAAACATTATTTCCTTATTTATTAATTATTTAATTAATAAATTGACCAAAAAATTCAAAATAAATAAATAAATTATTTTTTGCCCAAAACTTGGCCAATTTCCTTAAGTCTTACTAACCCAAGCCAAAGTTAACAAATATCTCCTCCTTCACCCACTCTCATTAAATGCCATCCACTTGCCTATCCCTAAGCTAATCCTAAACCATCTTAATCCATCCTCTAATCATTTGCACAATCTTAAGCAAGCTTAAAACCTTCCTAATCAAGCCCAAGTCGAAATTTCTCTCATCTCCCTCAAAATATCCCAATCATAAAACTTTATGAAGCCCACTAGGCCATAAATGACTCTTCCAAAGCCCTTTCATTGCTCTTACAAGCGATTATGAGGGTCTTTATGAAGATTTTATCCCTTGAGCCTCTTTTGTTGACTCATCATTCCCCTTTCTTCCATCCTCTCACCCTGTGACATGTGTCACTCCTTGATTGGCTGTAAGGAAGCACAATCCATGTGCTCTCCTCTCATGCAATCTGAGCCCTCAATGAACTTTTCCCCATCTTTGCATCTTAGCCCTCAATCCCTCAAGTCTCTTGCCTATAAATTGGATCCTTCCCCTTTGCAAAACAACACAATCCATGAAGTAAAGTCATAATTCCATTTTAAGAAGCTATTTTACATCAAAACCATACACTCACACCCAAATTCCAACTCCATTTGAAGCCCTTTTTGAAGCATAAGCTTGAGCATACATCCTATCTATTTAGACAAAGCCACTCAACAAGAGAGCTTCTCATTGAGAGAGCCCATTAATGGCTCATATTCTCAATTGAGAGCTCATCTTAGTCTATCTTGAAGTTTATGAATTTTGTTTAGTTTGTAGAAGCTTTATTTAAATTTGGTTTCTATTAGCATACTAACATTGCTCATATACAAATACAAATGACAATCCAGTAGATATTTTTACAAAGGTAGTAATAAGAGACAAGCTGAACTCTTCTTCAACTTTGGTTGGTCTTCTAGATTGAACATGAATAAAAAAAAATAGAGTCCATGGTGGTTTGATCCAATGGGAGCCTCATGGAGTAGCGACATAGCTACATGATTAGTCTCCAAGTGGGAGAATGTTGTTTAGTGTAGAGCATGATCAATCCCCAAGTGGGAGATTGTTAGATTGTGGTGACTGATTAGGGAAGTATTGTACATACTCCATAATTCCTTGGTGGGGTTCGGGGTCAGGCCTAGCCTCAAGCAGAGGTTTGGGGGTGGTAGCCCCCAATACAACCGGGGTTGTAATGGCCCCGACTATCCGAGGGTTTGGGGGCAGAGCCCATGAAATTTTTTTGGGCCCTATTTTATCAGGATTTTGGGCTAACATGAAATTATTAATTATAACCCTAAAGTGGTAAAAATACTTTTATAAAAGGGCTTAGGGTTAGGGATTGTTTTAGTGTGGTGATGTAAAAATTAGTTCTTGCGATGATATTGAGCTATAAGGGATTACGAATTGTAATCAGGTTGTAATCACTAGATCGTAATAATATTACACTTGCTATTTGGTGGACATAGCCCAGGGATTGGGTGAACCACGTTAAATCTTAGTGTCTTGTGTTCTTTTCTGATATTGTTTATATTTGCATGTAATTGTTATTTCTGTCCATGGTTTAATCATAATAGGCACAAGAAACGCTAGTCCATAGAGCTATAAAGTGCTTAGGGAGCTTTCAAAAAATGTAAACAGTTTGTCAATTGGAGTATCGGATCAAAAGTTATGCCTCTCAGAAGTTGGACTACAATTTTTGGATTCTTTTAATTTTGCACTGACTTCTGACGTGTCTTCTAGAACCTTCTGCTTTGGTGGTGGATTCCAAATGACATTCTAAAATGTATTCCTAACCCTAAACTTAAATTCGGTTACTTAAGGTCATTTCTTGCATTGTGAAGATAGTTTTTGTGGAGTTTGGGAGAAGGTTCTGTGAGAAGAGTTTTTCTCTAGATTGTAAGCCCATAGGGCATCAGGTTGAGTCCATTTTCATTAACTGAACGTAATAGCATATCATTTTTGATAGTAAACTTCTCCTTTTCCTGTTGTGTTCATTTTGTCTTGGGTTATGCCCTCATCAAGTGGCATTAGAGTGGGAGTTCCTGAGTGTGTAGACAAAGTGCCGACTGTGAGGCAGTTTGCACCAGGATTGTGTGGTTGTGGGTTTTGAGATAGTGAGAAGATGCCTCCATGAAGAGTGTGTGGTGGAAGGGCCAAAGGTGTTCCCCCTAAGGTTAGAGCCCTCTACAAATAAGTTCAAGCATTGAAAGAGGCAATCTATAGAGGTATGAATCTTATCGTAACGGATGAAAGTGAGAAGGAAAATGAAGGAAATGTTGTGTAGGTAGGAGAAGAAGAAGGAGAAGTCCTAAACCAAGCGGAGGAAAATCTTTTTTAGGGATATTGCCAAGTTGGGAAAAGACCTAAATTTGAGGTCAATATGTTTTCGGGAAATCTGAACTTGGGTGAGTTGATCGATTGGATCAATGAGCTAGAGGAATATTTTGAGAATGAGAATATTGAGGATAGTGATAGGGTTATGTTTGTGAAGGCTAGACTGAAGGGCTATGCCAAAATCTAGTGGCAAGAGATTTAGTTAGAGAGGAATAAGAGAGGGAAGGAGAAAATCACAAGATGGGGTCGCATGATGGACAAACTAAAAAAGTAGTTCATTTTTATTGACAACGCACGCGATTTTTGCAAGAAGATGCAAGGATTAAAGCAAGTGAGAAAGTTTGCCTAGGAATATGCAAAGGAATTTTACCAAGTCCTTATTAGGGTGGGGCATGTCAAAGCAAACTAGGAGAAGGTTGCCCATTACCTTAATGGGTTAAGACCTAGCATTTAGGAGGAGCTCAGATTGGTTAGGATGACCAACAACGAAAAAGGCATACCTATTTTCCTTGTGAGTTGAGGAGAAGCTAACCAAAAAGCTTGATGGAAAGTAGAGAGGGAACAGTTAAGGAGGAAGGGGCAGTGGTAGGTCTTTTGGAGGCCGAAATGAGGACTAGAAGAAAAATGAAGATGTGGGTACTAGTTGAAACTAGAGGAATGAGGGTTTCAATCGCTCCTATGATCAAAAATTTGTAGAACATAGAGGAAGAAGTAGAGGATGTGGACAAGGTTCAGGAAGAGGAGGCTTTTGTGGTACATGTTTTCATTGCAATGAAGAAGGCCATCAAGCCTATGAGAGCCCTCAACGACAAGGAAGGACATATAGGAGAGTTGATGGTCAAACAAGGGTTGCCCTCATGGATGATGATGCTAAGTCATCACACTCAACAAATGAAAGAGGAGAGTTTCTGGTTAATAAAAGGGTCTAGCTAAGTGGTGAAATTGAACCTGGACAAAGGAGGAGTCTATTTCATACTAGGCACAAGTGTCAGGATAAATGTTGTGATGTGATTATTGATGGTGGGAGTACTGACAACTTGGTGTTAGAGGAGATGGCCTCAAAGCTAAAGCTTAAGAGGGAGAAACACCCCCATCCATATCAGATTTCTTGGGTGCAGGATGATCATAAGGTCCTAGTTAGTGAAAAATGTTGGGTGAAGTTCAATATTGGGAGTTACCATAATGAAGTTCTCTGTGACACAATACTGATGGATGTATGCCATTTGTTGTTGGGAAGGCCGTAGCAGTATGATAGGCGTGTTATACATGATGACCATGCAAATATCTATTCTCTAATGAATGATGGAGTTCATCACAAGTTGAAGCCCTTGATAAAGGAAGATGAAAATATATACAATAGTGTTAGGGTATGTCTTGTTGATGGAAGAAAATTTATGAATGGCATGAAACATCAACATATGTGTTATGTTATAATTCCTAAGAAGGATAAGGAGGGTAGTAGTGAAGTTCCAATTGAAGTCTTAGGTCTATTAAGTGAGTATGGAGATATCATATATGATAATGTCCCAGAAAGGTTGCTACTAGTAAGGAAAATCAATCATCAAATAGATTTAGTCCCTAGAGCTAGTTTTCCTAACAAAGCTACTCATAGGATGACTCCTACTGAGACCAAGGAATTGAACAGATAAGTTTAAGAGCTGTTGAGGGAAGGTTTAATTAGGAGAGCTTAAGTCTATGTGCAGTAGCTATAGTACTCGCACCAAAGATGGATGGAGAGTGGAGGAAGTGTATAAAGTCTTGGGTTGTAAACAAGATAACCATAAAGTACTAGTTTCCATTGCCAAGGATGAATGATCTTATGGATTGCTTGAGTGGAGCTCAATACTTCACAAAGATAGATTTCAAGAGTGGCTATCACCAGATACAGATAAGAGAGGGAGATGAGTGGAAGACTACATTCAAGAGTAAGGTGGGTCTATATGAGTGGTTAGTCATGCCCTTTATACTGACCACTGTGTCGAGCACTTTCATGCAACTTATGAATGAGGTACTAAAGAAATTTTTGGGAAAATTTTTCATTGTCTATTTGGATGATATTTTGATTTTCAGTGAGTCTTTGGATGAACACTTGTTGTACATTTGTAGCATCTCTGAAAGGTTGAGGGAAGAGAAATTGTTTGTTAATTTGTAGAAGTGTAGCTTTGTCAAAAAAGAAGTTAGTTTATTTGGGGTTTGTTGTATCAGTTGAAGGTCTCAAAATGGACCCAGAAAAGGTGAAAGTCATCTTGGAATGGCTTTACCCCAAGGTATGCCACTAAGGTGAGGTCATTCCATAGTTTCACTAGTTGTTTGTTTCCCAAGTTTTAGTCTATATCTTTTGCCTAAGGTTTAAAGTCAAGTGTCAAAAGTAATGAGTCTAAGTCTAGATTGCCTATAGGATGATCTTGCTTCTCATCATTTCTTTTAGTTAACCAATGCGGGAATCCTATGCGCAATGCATCAATTCAAATCTAGGTGATTAGTGTTTTTGAGGGTTTTTGTTAAGCTTTATCCTGATGAGAAGAAGGTCTGGATATTCTATTTTTTTTCTTGTTCCTAATAATGTTGAAAGCAAGGATCCATGTTAAGAAGTAGTTCTTCATGATAGAATTCCTACAAATTTATGAGAAACCCTAATTCTATGATCAAGTGTTTTATTAAAGACATAACATAGGTAGAATGAAGATATCACAGACATATTTAGAGCAAATGACGACAAATAATATTGAGGACTGAGGCTTAAACACAAAATGCAGATCGTGAGAATGAGATACAAACAAAATCAGTTGAATTCGATGCAAAATGAACGTTCAAAAAATGCATAAATGATGAAAGAACGTGGTCAAAGGTGGTGAAGACCAAAGTTAAAAATCAATTCGACAAATCAAAACATGTCTAATTGTCCACATCACCAAGTTGAAAAGTCAAATGCTTACCTATCATATTGGGTCCTATTCAAGTGAAAAGTTAAATGCATCTTGTTGACCATCAGATCAAAGAGGATCTATGGAGCTCATTATGTCACTATATAAAGATGCTTGATCGTTATTCTATGCAACATAGCGACATGAAGACACGTGTCTAGTGGGCCATCACCTTTCATAAGGTACAGTTAGAACTTAGTCACAAACCAAAACAAGTCCATGTTAGATCCTTCACACAATGAAATGACATCACTTGTTCATCATGGTGTGCCTAGCTGGAAAGAGGGACCCGCATCGCAAAGTAAAAAGACCTAACATCATTTTATTATTACCGTTAGATCAGAAAGAGATCCATGGATGTCGCTCTCTCACTATGGGAAGTTGCTTGATCGTTATCTATGCTACATAGCGACAAGAGGGACCCACTTAGGAAATATAAAGAAAATATTAGAATAATCTTTATGTTTCTTTTTAATGCTCACTATTGTATCTCTGTAAATATTAGAATGTTTCTTATATTTAGGAGTAGTTTAGAATAGAATGTTTCTATTCTATTCAACTCTCCTTTTTGTATATATAGATCATTATGATCTCTGTTTAATCAATCAAGTATTTTTCCATTTACATTTGTAACATGTTATCAGAGCTTGGTATAAGTATTGAACAAATACTTCAAATTTTTGAGATTTTTCACATAAACCTAGCTAGGGTTTCAGTTTTGTTGTGAAGACTTTTGTCTGTTCGAATTTTGGGGGTATTCGAATCTTGGAGATCATCACATTTTTTAACTAGGGTTTTTTTCAAAATTTGAAAATCTTGAACTAGAAAATTGTGCCATTAAAATTGTGATTTACTGGTGCTCTCGCTCTACTCACATTCGCGTGTTTTGTCCTCTGTTTACTCATGCTCACATTCTGGTTGCTAATATTTGTTCTCTTCTCACGTTCACGTTCACGTTCAACTAGGCTATGCTCCTTTTCCACTCTTAACCTACGTGTTGTGTCGTGTTGTTCACACAACTTGTTCAAGGGTTTTGTTCATTTCTTTCTTGTGACATGTTTTTTTACAAGCACAAGTTGTATTCATTCGGCTCTACAAACAATTGGTGTTTGCAGTTAGGCATACGAGTTCTGTGCCTAACATTCATGTCTTGGGCATTCACATTACTGACTGGTATTTCATAGGAGCTGAGTTGAACAATCTGTCCTTTTTTCTGCAACTATCGACCTACATAATTGTCGACTAGGGTTTTCTTTGAAACCTTAGTTTTTGACCTTGAAATTTTTTTTTGATCACATATTCTTGTTGGGTTTTTCGAGACCTCAAATGGATCTTCATCAATTTTTTGTGGGTTCCTTATTTTTTGTGTCTCAATTTTCAAGCCAGTGGATTCGAATTCTGACAGAATATTATTTCTAAGTTTTTCAAGCTCCCTTCTGGGTACTTCTCCATTTTTTCTGGGTCTTTCATTTTCTCACCTAGAAGTTTGCACCATTTGAGATATTCATATATTATAAGCATCAGAAGTCAGACTCAATTAAAAAGCCAGCCGATGTTGCCCAACACTCAGAGCAGAAAGAATATATCTACCATGCCTTTATGGCTAGCATACTTACAGATCATGTGAAATCTTCTGGCTGGTACATAGATTCTAATGCCTCATGACATTTCACTCACAGGCATGATTGGTTTGTCGAATTCACTCCCTATTCTGACTTAGTAATCTTTGGAAGCAGTGAAGAATACAATATTGTCGGCAAGGGTAATGTTCAGATTTAGTCCAGAGGAAGAAGACTCATGTTCCTCAATGTATGTTATGTTCCTAGCATGAAACATAATCTTCTTTCTATTAGTCAGATTATGAAGCACTCCCCTTAGTTGGATGTCATTTTCAGTGAAAATAAGTGTTCGATTATTGATTACACTTCTTGCAATACACTTGTTGTCGGTCTTGAGGATCATGGTATTTATAGGCCTGTAGATTTAGGCGATTCCCTTGAGCATACCTTCATCGCAAAATCATCTGCTCTTAGCAACCTCTGGCATTAGCGATATGATCACTTGAAAATTCAATATCTAGCACAACTTGCTCAGGATAATTTAGTCCATAGTCTACCTGATATCTAGACCTAGAACCATCACATTTGCGGAGCTTGCCAAGCAAGGAAGCACCATAGGACACCATTTAAGGATGGTGAGTCATGGCGAGCATCTAAAGTACTCTAGCTAATCCATGCTAATGTATGTGGTCCTATGAAAACTCCTTCTGTTACTAGGAACATGTACTTCTTACTCTTTGTGGATGACTTCAGTAGCAAAATGTGGGTATATTTTCTTAAACAAAAATCAAATGCTTTTCCTGTATTTCAGCAGTTTAAAGCCCTAGTAGAAAAAGAGTCTGGTTCCCCCATCCGTATTCTTAGGACCGATAATGGAGGGGAATTTTGTTTTTCTGCTTTCTCTGCCTTTTGTACTACTCATGGCATTAGACTTCAGTTTACCACACCTCACACCCCTCAACAAAATGGTGTTGTAGAGTGTCGAAATCGTGCCATCATAGAAACGGCTAGAGTTATGCTAGAACATAGAAATGTTCCCAGAAAATATTGGGTAGAAGTAGTATCCACAACTGTCTACCTTCTTAACCGGTCACCCACCCTTGCAGTTAACCATAAGACTCTTGAGGAAGCCTGGTCTGGTCGCAAACCTAGGATCAACCATTTGAATTTTTTTGGCTCTCTAGCATATGTATGGATTCCTAATGCCAAATGCACTAAGTTGGATTCCAAAAGCCAAAAACTCATGTTTATAGGATACAGTCACACACATAAGGCTTACGGATTGTTTGATGTAAACACTGATAATTTAATCTTCAGTCGTGATGTTGTATTTGATGAGGAACTTAGACCATTTCAGCTCTTTGTGATAGGCCAACATTGGGGCAAATAATAAGGAGAATTAATGATTTTATGATGAAGTTCGGCTGGTCTATACGTGTCAATCCGAGAGCGTAATCTTGTGAAAGATGTCCGAGCAATATGCTATCAAGGGATGGTAGTTGTGAAATGAGGGATTATGAATGCAACTACAACACAAAGCATTGAATCTATGGAAAAACTAAACAAATCCCAACGTCAGAACTATCACTTCCTATGACGGGAACTCAATTGAAACCTACTGAAAACATAAAAAATCAAAACGTCTTTCTACCAGCAATAACAATATAATTGTTTCTATTCACTGAATCAAAACTATGACAAACCATTAGTAATTATAAGAAAATAGTAATCATATTATATTAATGCAAATCAAATTACAAACTACTACAAGAACAACATGCATATCATACTAATATGAATTAGATTACTAACTAATACAGAAACAATAATCAAATCAATTACTAGTTCAAACAAAACTTGATATTAATCAAATACAAACATACCACACTGAAATAAAAACTAGAAAACACACCAGATGTTCCAAGAAGTGGGGCCTCCTCCTCAGTCTGTCAGGTGGTGAAATAGAAAACGTTGAGCACGAGGTTGATCAACACAATATATAGTCTTCTTATTTCTTAGAAGAATAGTACAAAATTAATACATATGATGCCTTTGATTATGACTTACGTTGTTTATATATACACAGCTTACAATATAGAATAGGAATAGCTTATAATAGATAGAATAATAGCCATCGTACAACCTTATTTATAGGCTGTGAGTAGTTGCAAATACAGATTATTTATGCCAAATGGGTTTGTTTTGTTTTGGCCCATGGCTAACAAACTGTAATACAATAGTTCATACAATCTTGGAAAAAAAAGATAGTTATAACAAAAAGCAAAAATAGGAAGAAACTGAGCAATGATTTTCTGCCCACGTGAGACTTGCAAATCATCCTTTATACCAATCATGTAGGTTGTTTCAGAATGCAACCAACATTTGCATCTTCTACCATGAACTCCACATAATATGGTTTGAGCAGAAAGATGTATATTTTGCTATCAACCTATGTATTGGGAGCTTGCAGTTTGAAACTGCATACATTAATAGGCATTTCTATGTTTGGTTGGAGGCTAGCAACTTGTGCAAACAGAAACCACAACTGAGATAGACAGTGGTTTTTTTGTTTTGTATAAAAGGTAGATTTGGACATGAAATGATTTGGGCATTCTTCATTATACAACAAAATCAACTCACCTCCTTTATTTAGATATAAAAGGAGTTATAAAACTGTGTGAAGATTCTAGCTCCCTTAAATGCCATGGGTAAGGCTGTGAACAGATTTCTTAGCCATTAAATTACTTCTTTATCCAAAGTGCAACATGGAGAGCTTGTAAAATAGGCGACTGGAACATATACACTCATCAACATGCTATAATTATAATAGTTAGTAAAAGAAATCAATAATGCATATTCCATATTTTAATCCCAAAACCTCATTAAATACTACTTATATTTTAAACCATATTCAACGTAAAAATGGTAATAATGAGATGGAATGGAGTGGAAATGGAATAGGAAAGTGAGTAGGAAAGTACATGAAACAGATTAAAATATGGAATTAAATAGGCTATAATTGGCTCTCATCATTCCCCCCAACTTAGCTTATTGCACATCCTCGTGCAATCATTATGATCATGAGGTCTTTAGTTTTAACTCGAAGCACTTTAGGTTTATAGATTTGGCTTTGTCTCCACCTCGAACCATGATAACTCATAAACACAAATCCCTTTCTTTGCTTCACATGACAAGCTGTCTTATTTTTCTTCTTCTTTAATAGGGATATCTCATTCAACTTTTCATAAGTTTTTTTTTTTCCACTTTTCTTTTCTTTTCATTTCAATTTGTTTATAGCATCATGGTTCAAAAGGTTGTATATGGGAGAAATTTATCTCAATTTGCACAAGAGGAGTTTAAATGGGTGAAACAGGAGAGATGAGAGACAAGAAAAAGGCTATTGTATGATGGATATAATGGACAATATGATGGAATTATTAAGGGTGATAGATGGAAGATAGTAGGATGACATTCCTCCCCCCAACTAAAAGGTTGACCGTCCACGGGAAACAAGGAGAGGATAGGAAGGGATGTTGCATAATGATCAATATAATAAGCAATATAAATAAAGTTAAGAGATAAAATAATGAAAAGAAAAATTGATCATTTTACCAACATGCATGTTCAGAGAGATGAAGGCTAGAATAGAGAGTAACTCAGCAACTTGCGCCACCAAAAGCGTTGAATAATCAATAAGGAATGAAGAGAGGCATCCAAAAATGCACTACAACACCATAAAATACCACCATCGGACTAAAAACATCGAAGAGAAGACCACTAGAAGCAATCATAAAACATGGGACAAAGAGGGCAATCTGTGGGGCCACCATCAACAAATGAAGCACTGAAGATCATATAGTAGGTAGCAAATTTCACCAAAAATACCTCAAATGATCATGCAACACATACTAGGGGTGATCAAAGATTTGAGGATCACACTGAGCTGCAAAAGTGAGCAGCAGGAGGTGCCAAGAATGAAAAAACTACTGAAGCCAAAGAGTGTTCCAAGAACACTGATTATTGCATTTTTCATTTTTTCAATATTTTTTTAAATTAAAAATAAAATAAAATTTAATTTATCATTTTTTCAATTTTTGATAACGACAAGTGACCATTGGCAAGCCAGTTCTCAATCACTCACCACTTAATGGCGTTGTAAAAATAGTTTTCACCATTAAGAATTTATTTTGCAATTAATATCCATAAGAAACTGGTTTTTAGATATTAACTAGCCAACAATGCCTGAAGGTTTTCGTTGTTGGATCTTTTATTGCTTTTTTTTTTTGTTTTCATTTTTCCATTTTTCATTTTTTCTTTTTCAATAACTGCATAGAATGACCAAAGAACAAGAAATTTTGATATGGATGATGAAAAATGAGACCATCCAAAGCTTGAGTTTTGTCCATGACTTCACAAAAGGTGCTGTTGAAACTTGATTGCATAATGAACTTGGAATTATGACTATGAATAATCTCCACAAACTCGAGAATATTGAAATACTTCACAAATCTACCTTGTTCCATGTATCTCACAACACTAAATCTGAAATCTGCTTGGAGAACTTTGGAATATACTAGCACACTTGGATGAAATAACTACTCACAAGGATGATGGTACATAAATGACATAGTGCTCTGATAATGACAAAATTTGATCACCTGGCAGGAAGTTGTGCTACATTTCCAATGCTTGTAAAGAAGGAGAGATATCCATTTCCTAAAATAAACACACCTTCATTATCAAGGACAAGGTCATGGAGAGAAATACCAATGATAGTCTCCAATGTGTCCATAGAACTGCAAAGAGGAGACACATCTCGAGGAAAGAGTGTGATGATTTGTAATGTCTTCAAAGCTGGTTTGGATTTGTAGGTCAAAATGAATCATGAATCTTATAGACTAGATTGCATATTGTCCTCCATTTGTGGAATCACCAAAGAAAGGAAATCTCATCGCAAGGTGGGGAACACCCTATGCAAAAATCTGCATGTGATTTCCAATAGTAAAGCACAAGTGATATATATGCACCAGATAGCTAGTAAGCCCACACAATGTTAACACAGTCAACAAAGTATGTTTTGCAATACTTGTGTAGAAGAGCATCATCAACTGGTATTAGTTCTAGGAGCAAGTCACCACAACAAGAGACTTGTAACCATATTCTCAAAACCAAGCATATCAAGTATAGTGAAGAAATATCATCCATTCAATAACTCTATCATTAAGTAGGTTATTTTTACAAATGATAGATAGAGTTATTACTATGAATAGATACTTGATAAAATGGATAAATACAAATAAACTCTTGTATTCATATAATAGCAATGCTAATTAACACAAGAACACATACCTTGAACCATTGAGATGTCACATGTGGAGGTTTGTTAAAAGGACCAACAAAACAACCAATGAAGCTTGATTTAAAAATCATCCAAGAACCAAAAGATTGGAGGGATTTCCCCCAACTTAACTTCATGCGACAAGGTCATGAAATCATTAGGATAACCAATGAATTTAGGTAACTCGAAGAGGGTAACATATCTTTAGAATTTTGTAAGCCTTATTGAATGAGAAATAAATCAAATATTTCAATAATTCAATGGATGTATTCCCAAATTAACTGTAGGTTATAAAAGCATAGGGAATTTGAATCATCCAAGGAATCAAGAAATCAACATGTGTAATCAACAAATGATCATCTAGAGATAAGAACGAAGAATAAAAAATATATGGATAGTAATACCTTGGTCCTTGTTAAATAAATGAATCATCCAAAGTGTATTTGGTCATCTTAGGATAGTGGAAAGAATCGATAATGAGGAATAACAATCATCCATTTTCAACATTTTGGCCATTAATGCATGGAATCTCATATGATTGTGCTTAATAAATTATTGGTCCTAAATCAACAAGTATGTGAGGGATGCACATTTTAACCATAGGCCTCCAAATATCAATATGCATAAGTACACAAGTGATAAAATATAGATATTGGAGGATTTGGTAGCATGTTTGTGGAATATGGAATGTATATGGTTTAATAGCACTGAGTGTATGATTAATAATAACACACGTACTTATGAGTCCAATAATTAAAATTGATGCAATTTCAAGTATGGGCTCATTTGTAGGTATTTGAAATTTACTAAGTAGAAAAGAAGAAAAAAGTTGATTATATTTCAATGAATAATATTGTTCTTCTAATTTAATTAAACCAAAATCCCATTCCTTAAGTGCATCGATATATTCCAATGTTGATTTACCAAATTCAAGCACATCAGTAGATGGTAAAGGGATTTGTGAAAGTTCATTAACCACCTTATTATGAAGTGTTGTATGAGACAATATAGTTGCCTTTAATGGATATGGTAGAGTGGGTAGAATATGATGTGAATGAGATAATAAATATGGTAAGAAGTGTGAAGGAGATAAAGTAGATGTGAATAAGTAGAATGGGTGAAACGAAGATGGTAAGGATGGGTATGGTGGAATATAAGAGGGATAGATAGGCTGTTGTGAGCATGCATGATTACATTCATTGGGCGTGCTAGGTGGAGAAGTACATTTTGAAGAAATATGTTGGCTTTGTAATGAATTACAATGACAATATATCTTACCAACATAATGCATACCTTGATCTTCTTGGGTTGGTGCTTGAGATTGTTCATCCGTTATAAGGAATACTTGGTCACTTCCTCCCTTATCTTGGTAGGGATCAAAAAAAATGTGTACCTCATTCACCACTTGCTCTTGATTGTTCTCGCATATGCACTGGTCATCTTTCCTGTAGCAAAGAGAACAAGAAGTGGTTAAATTTTCATCATCAAAATCACATTCATCAATGATATTTGCATGGTTAGAAATAAGGATAGAATTCTTGCATATCTTTGATAATGGAAGATCAAGATCAGTAAAGATGCATTCATTAGGTAGAAAGGGTATTAAAATATCACCTTTGATCGGCACATTTTCCTCACCAAGTTCTTCTTTTGTTTTTAAATTTGAAGGTAGGGGTCTGGGGGCGACAATCACCAGTGGGGTCAAGGGGCAATGCCCCTTGCGGGGTCTTGGGGCAGCACCCAAGGTGCGCTCCCTGTTGCAGTACAGGGCGGGGTCGAGGGGAAACGCTCTCAATGCCAAGCACATTTTGCCTCTTACATTAACTTTAGATTTTGCATTTTTGAAAAAAATTTCAACCAAAATTGGTATACTTGAACAACATTGAAAAGACATCATTTTAAACATTTTTCTTCAAAATTTGCTTGTCAATGACTCACAACAACTTATGATAATGTAAAATTTAATTTGCAACTAATGAATCTAATTTCTAAGGCCTACTTGCAAACTCTAAAACAAAACTCTAAAGCAATGCATCTATATGATTTAACCAACGCAAATTAAGATTAATTACTTAAGCAAGGCTAGCAGTTGCAAAAGCTTTCATCCTAATGCATTGTTCCTAACTCAAATCATCAAACTAACATGCCTTTGACACCTTTCCCTGACAACAACGCCAAAATGATAGGCCAACACTGGTGCAAATAATAAGGAGAATTAATGATTTTATGATGAAGTTCGGCTGGTCTATATGTGTCAATCCGAGAGCGTAATCTTGTGAAAGATGTCCGAGCAATATGCTATCAAGGGATAGTAGTTGTGAAATGAGGGATTATGAATGCAACTACAACACACAGAATTGAATCTATGGAAAAACTAAACAAATCCCAGCGACAAGAACTGTCACTTCCTATGGTAGGAACTCAATTGAAACCTATTGAAAACATCAGAAATAAAAACGTTTTTCTATCAGCAATAACAATATTATTGTTTTGATTCATTGAATCAAAACTATGATAAACCATTACTAATTATAAGAAAATAGTAATCATATTATATTAATGCAAATCAAATTACAAACTACTATAGGAACAACATGCATATCATACTAATACGAATTAGATTACTAACTAATATAGAAACAATAATCAAATCAATTACTAGTTGAGACAAAACTTGATATTAATCAAATGCAAACATACCACACTGAAATAAAAACTAGAAAACACACTAGATGTTCCAAGAAGTGGGCCCCCTCCTCAGTCTGTCAGGAAGTGAAATAGAAAACGTTGAGCACAAGGTTGATCAACACAATATACAATCTTTTTCTTTCTTAGAAGAATAGTACAAAATTAATACATATGACGCCTTTGATTATGACTTACGTTGTTTATATATACACAACTTAGAATACAGAATAAAAATAGCTTATAATAGATAGAATAATAGCTATCGTACAACCTTATTTACAAGCTGTGAGTAGTTGCAAATACAGATTATTTACAACGAATGGGTTTGTTTTGTTTTGGCCCATGTCTAACAAACTATAATACAATAGTTCATACAATCTTGGAAACAAAAGATAGTTATAACAGAAAGAAAAAATAGGAAGAAACTGAGCAATGGTTTTCTACCCACGTGAGACTTGAAAATTATCTTTTATACCAATCACATAGGTTGTTTCAGAATGCAGCCAACATTTGCATCTTCTACCATGAACTCCACATAATATGGTTTGAGTAGAAAGATGTATATTTTGCTGTCAACTTATGTATTGGGAGCTTGCGGTTTGAAACTGCATACATTAATAGGCGTTTCTATGTTTGGCTGGAGGCTAGCAACTTGTGCAAATGGAAACCACAACTGAAATATACAGTGGTTTTTCTGTTTTGTATAAAGGGCAAATTTGGATATGAAATGATTTGGGCATTCTTCATTATACAACGAAATCGATTCACCTCCTTTATTTAGATATAAAAGGAGTTATAAAACTTTGTGAAGATTCCAACTCCCTTAAATGCCATGGGTAAGGCTGTGAACAGATTTCTTAGCCATTAAATTACTTCTTTATCCAAAGTGCAACATGGAGAGCTTGTAAAATAGGCGACTGGAACATATACACTCATCAACATTCTGTAATTATGATAGTTAGTAAAAGAAATCAATAATGCATATTCCATATTTTAGTCCCAAAACCTCATTAAATACTACTTATATTTTAAACCATATGCAACGTAAAAATGGTAATAACAAGATGGAATGGAGTGGAAATGGAATAGGAAAGTGAGTAGGACAGTACATGAAACAGATTAAAATATGGAATTAAATAGGCTATAATTGGCTCTCATCACTTTGCCTCCCCATCGCATTCTGAGATTCAATCTTCAGCAATCTTTGACTTGGGTCCTTCTATTTTATATGAGTCATCTGAAGCCACTAATACACCACCTCAGCCACTTCTAAATAATATAGCTCCTGCTCCTATTCCTCATCCAGCTATTCTGACAACATTTATATTGGCTCCTCTACTCTTTGGCCAATATGGTGGGCTCAAACGATTAGTGATCTTTGTCTTGATGAACTCATTGAGGGTAGAAGCTCCAGAAATAAGAGCATTCATCATAACACAATTAATGTTGCGCTTATGGCCAACATCCATAGTATCCCTAAGCCCTAGACATATGTAGAGGCCAAAGGAATTCCAGAATGGGAGTAGGCAATGGATGTTGAGCTTCAGAGTCTTCAAAAGAATCGCAACTGGGTTCTTTCAGATCTCACTCGTTGGAAGAAACCCGTTAGCTATAGATGGGTCTATAAGGTCAAGTACCATGCAAGTGGTACCTTTGACAAATATAAGGCCAAACTTGTTGCTCGAGGATTCACCCAGCATGAAGGCATTGACTATCAGGAGACCTTTGCCCCGACAACCAAGATTAGCACTATTCGCATTCTTCTTGCCATTACAGCTCAGTATGGTTGGAAAGTTCATTAGATGGATGTGAAGAGTGCTTTTCTCAATGGTGAATTATAGGAAGAAGTCTACATGATGCAAACACCAGGTTTCAAGGTTGCTGGTTCAGAACCAAAAGTATGTAGACTCCAGAAGGTCATCTATGGTCTTAAATAGGCCCCTCGGGCTTGGTACATAAAGATTGATCAGTACTTGGTTGCTCAGGGATTTTAGCGCAACCTGTTAGATAGTAATCTGTATATTAAACACTCTGGTAATGATATTCTTTTTCTTGTTTTCTATGCGGATGATTTGATCATTACTGGGAGTTTAGAACATTTGATTTTAGAAATAAAATAGGATCTATGCAGAACTTTTGATATGACCAATCTCAGATTGCTTCATTATTGTTTAGGTATTGAGGTTTGGCAGACTAACAACAATATTTTTTTGTCTCAGTCCAAGTATGCTAGAAATTTGCTTGACAGGTTTCAAATGCATGATTGCAAACCTACCTCCACTCCTATGGAGACTTGTCTATAATTGTTTGCACAATTTGATTCTCCTCCTGTAGATGGAACACTCTTCAAGCAACTAGTAGGTAATCTCATCTACCTTACTACTACGAGACCTAATCTCAGTTTTGCGGTCAACTACATCTCACGGTTCATGACGAACCCCAAGACTAATCATTTGATTGTAGAAAAACGTGTGTTACGCTATGTACATGGTACTTTAGATTATGGTCTTCTTTGCACAAGGAGTACTACTCCTCAACTCAATGGATTCACCGATTCCGATTGGGCCAGCTCAGTTGATGATAGGAAATCTACTTCTAGCTATGTGTTCAGTATCGGATCTACAATAGTTACCTGGACCAGTAAGAAGCAACAGGCACATGCACTCTCCTCTATAGAAGCAAAATATAGAGGAGTTGTCAAGGCAGCTTGTGAAACAGTTTGGCTCCGTCAGATGCTTGCAGATATGCATATTCCTCAAGTAGGTCCAACTTCTTTTTTTTAGGACAATCATGGAGTACTCAAACTTGCCAAGAACCTAATGTTTCATGAACGAACCAAGCACATAGAGCTTCATTGCAATTATATCCAACAATTAATATAAGATGGATTTATTTAGTTACTCTATGTCCCTACCTCAGAGCAACTAGTAGATATTTTCACAAAACCCCTTGGTCCTGACAAGTTTGTTAAATTCAGGGGATCTATTGGTGTAGTAAATAGATTGAGCATTAAGGGGGGGTATTAGAATAATCTTTATGTTTCTTTTTAATGCTCACTGTTGTATCTCTATAAATATTAGAATGTTTCTAATATTTAGGTGTAGTCTAGAATAGAATGTTTCTATTTTATTCAACTCTCCTTTTGTATATATAGATAATTATGATCTTTGTTTAATCAATCAAGTATTCTGCCATTTACGTTTGTAACATAAAAGACATAAAGAAGTTTCTCATGATATAATCTGGATCATAGGTTTTAAGATCAACAATGGAAGTTTAAACTAGCAGTGACTGTTGGAATATGAATCATGCATATTTGGTGTGAACCGATAGAAGATGAAGAAAACAGTATTATCATAGGGTTTTTTGAAGATTGTAAGAAGTTGAAAAGTCATGGAGTGTTTTCAAAATATCTCTAATTCAGAATCATCGATGGAGAAGATGCCACTTGGTCATATTATTGGATAATGTCATATTTCATCCTCATTTTATTTTCTATTTATGACTGTTGTTCTGCCAGAATTAGAAAGGATAACAACTAGCTATAAATGTAACCTCATTTGATAATACAAAGGTTGATAAATTTGATAGTGAATGAGTCTATAATTCCATTTACTTTCTATTTATTGGTCATGTTTTTTTCCCATTCTTAGACTAGTTCTGCATAAAGAGTTGAAGGATAATCGTATGCGAACTTGTTATAGTCAAGTGGATTCTATTTCATTTTGATGTTTGCAATGAAAGTGATTCCATTTACTTTCCTCATCTATGATTTTGCTTCCTCTCTTGTCCATTTCATATCATGTTAGAGAGTTTCATTGGGAAATGAAAGATAAATGTATATGAATCTATTAGTTATTGGTTGGATTCCATTTCATTCAAGGCTGATAGTGAAAGCAATTCCATTTGCCCTCATGTGCTTATCTTCATTCCTTTTTTGCATTTAGATGGTAAATATGCACTTAGAAGTAGGAATAAATGTTAGAAGAACTTCAAGGTAGCTTGTGATATCCATTCCACTGGGTGTTATAAGTTGCCGAAATCTATTTCTGCCTAGCATGTTTGTAGTTATGAACATCCTAGTTTATCTTTTTTTGCTCTCAAGTTAAGAGCATACCCCATATGCCAATCATCTATCAAAAACACAATTCATTGCATATAAGTGACATGCACCTTACAATTCAGAGGGTAGTGATATAACACAAAAACTAACCCATTTGTTGGTAACATCCTTTTGTTTGCTCACATTTTGGGCATCTAGAGTCAAGGTAAAGCCAAGTTAGTAAGAGGGACAAACTGTTAGCCAACATTTTTATAGGAAGCTCATTAAAAATTTCAGTAGTATATGTGAACCCCTAATTGAAACAATGAGAGGGGATAGAAAAGAGTTGAAGTGGACTACAAGAGCTGCAAGGAGTTTTGAGTTGCTGAAGAAGGTGACAGGACACTCTGTGTTAGCACTACCTAATTTTAACAAGGTTTTCCAAGTGAATTGTGATGCTAGTGGTAGTGTTATTAGAGTTGTGTTGAGCCAAGAAGGTAAGCCTTTGCCTATTTTAGTGAGAAATTGAATGATGCAAAGAAGAAGTATTATGTTTATGATCAAGAGTTCTATGCAATAGTTTAGGTCTTAGAAAATGGAGGCATTATTTGTTGTCAAAAGAAAATGTCTTGTATATTGATCACTAGGAATTGCAGTACCTAAATAGCTAAGGTAAATTTAATCAAAGATGTTTGAAATGGGTACAATTCTTGTAAAGCTATACATTTGTATTGAAACATAGAAGTGGAAGATCTAATAGGGGTGCATATGCATTAAATAGGAGACTATTGTTACTGACAGAAATGCGGTTTGAAGTGGTTGGGTTTAATGAACTTAAGAATCTGTATCTTGAGGATCTTGACTTTGCAGAGGCTTGGAAGGCTTGTAAAGAATCTATTACTCTAGACAAGACTAAGTGGTTGGATTACATGATCCAAGATGGTATGTTGTTCAAGGGTAGTCAACTATGTATTCCAAGGAGTTCCATGAGGGGGAATTTGATCAAGGAGAAAGATATTGGAGGGATGACATGACACTTTGGTCAATATAAGATTATTGCTCTTGTTAGTGAGCATTATTTTTTGCCTCAGTTGTCACAAGATGTGAAGAAGTTTGTGCAGAGTTGTCGAGTATGTTAGACAACTAAAGGAGTTAAACAAAATACTGTACTCTATCAACCATTGTCTGTTCCATCAAAGCCCTGGGAGGACATAAGTATGGATCTTGTTCTTGGGTTGCCAAGGACACAAAGGGGTAACGACTCAATATTTGTGGTGGTTGATAGGTTTTCCAAGATGGCGCATTTCATTTCATGCCACAAGCCTCATGATGCAGTTCATATTGATTATTTGTTTTTCAAAGAGGTGGTAAAGCTACATGATCTACCAAAAAATATTGTTTATGACAGAGATACTAAATTTGTTTGGTATTTCTGAAGGACTTTATGGAAGGAGTTGAAGATAGAGTTGAAGTTCAATTCTGCAAATCATCCACATAGTGATGGCCAAACAAACGTGGTCAATAGAAGTCTAGGCAATTTGTTTTAGTGTTTAGTAAGAGATAAGCCCAAGGGATGGGATCTGATTCTACCACAAGTGAAATTTGCTTATAATAATTCTGTGAATAGTACTGGTAGGTAACCATTCCAAATTTTGTATGGGAGTAGTCCAAGGACTGCACCAATATGAACCTACAATATTAGGCTAGAGTAGATCAAAAGAGGAGACATAGGGAGTTCCAAGTTGGGGATACAATTATGGTGCACTTGAGAAATGAATGATTTCTAGTGGGCACCTACAACAAGCTAAAGATGAAAAAATTTGGTCATTGCAAGATTTTGAAGAAACCTGATTTAAGGAATACATATGAAGTGGAGTTACCAGATGGGATTCATATTTCCCATGTTTTTAATATTGCAAACTTAATAGAATATTATGAAGATGGTGCAGAGGAGGAGTTGATACTGGAGCCATGTCCCATTCCTACTTCTAAGGAGATTGAAGAAATTTTGGACAGTCGTGTGGGTTAGAGCATTAGGAACATGCATTATGAGGAGTACTTGGTGAAGTAGAAGGGAGGACCAGTGGAATATTCAACCTAGTTATCCAAGACAAAGGTTTCCCATTTGTGTTTTCCTCAACCGACTATAAAGTGATAAGGTCACTTTTCAATTTACCCTAGGTGTTAGATGTAGGAGCATACAATGGTGTAAGGGCAATTTTGTATCACCCAAAAATATGCTTAGTGTTAGCTTCTATTTAATATGTTTGTATTTTTGGATACCCATTTGTGCCAAATAAAGATTCCAACTCTCATTGCTCCACTATCATATTTTTGAGCACCTTAGGATACATGCCTGTGCAAAAAATGAGTTATTTTGTAACTGAGCCATAACTATGATGAGTTAGTGTAAAAATGAGTTATTTCGTAACTGAGCCATAATTATGATGAGTTAGTGTAAGTTGGAGAGATTATTGTACTTGTAATTTCAAGCACTCTAGAAAAAGAATCTGATCAAAAAGCTTTACGATTTGAAAGTTATGACAGTTTTAAGTTGCCTAAGAATGCTTCAAAGTAAGGTTTGAGACACTTAACAGCATCGTACGAGCCTTAAAAATGGGGTACGAGTGAAGCTGGTCCACAAGGCTATAGAGCACTTTGTGAGCTTTTCAAAAATGTAAGCAATTCTTTAATCAAAGTCCTGAATCAAAAGTTGTCTCCCAAAAGTTGGACTACCATTTTTGGATTCTAATTATTTTGCACCAACTTTTGACGTGTCTTCTAGAACCTTCTGCTTTGGCAAAAGACGTCAAATGATATATTCTAAAATGTATTCCTAACCCTAAACCTAAATTGGGTTACTTAAAAGTCATTTCTTGCATTGTAAAGGCAATTTTTGTGGAGTTTGGAAGAAGGTATTATGAGAAGAGATTTTCTCCAAAATTTGATAATATTTTAAGCCCATAGGGCATGTAGTTGAGTCTATTTTCATTATATTGAATCTAACAGTATATCATTTCTGATAATAAAATTCTCCTTTTCCTATTGTGTACATTTTGTCTTGGGTCGTGCCCTCATCAAAAGACCAATGACTTGCAAATCTACCCATTAGACCAATTTTCTTCATTATTTAGGGCCACAAACCATCACAAATGAGGCCTTGGCACACGAAATGGGATGAGCTTTCACTCTTAAAGGGTCGGTAGAAGCAAACTTAGTAGCATGAGCATAACTATTGTTACTCGTGGCTATCAGATTTTGGAAGGGGAGACCTTCTATTCACAACATTAGGCCCAAGACCACTAGCACCAGTCTCTAAAGAACTTGCAAAAGGAACAATAAGGTCCCAAAGAGCAAGGGCCAAAGGAGCTTCTGAAAAACTAGGATGATCGGAGCAAGGTCGGGGCAGAGAGGAGCCCACCTTGCCACCAACAACCAATATCAAGGTCGCCACACCAACACACGACCAACAACGACATTGTAGGAACCCTAAACATAGCAGCAACACTAGAACTCAATTTTTAAAGATATTTTAAAAACTATATGTTAGTTATGTTGGCTTGTTTATGACTTGTAGAATCAAATTTATCTTCACTGAAAACTGAAACAATAGATAAGACACTTAATTAAAGCAACCTTGGACCCATGTGCCTACAAATATAGTCTAGATTTTGGCACTGTGAACATAGAATCTCTAAGCATTATGGCTTGTTTAAGACCTGTGGAAACTGAAACAATAGACAAGTGTCATGTCCCTGTATTTTTAAGATTTAATAATAAAATCAAAGTAAATTAATAATATAATAAATAATAATATATTATTATTTTATAAATATAATAAGAGATTAGTAACATAATCAATATAAAAAAGATTTAAAATAATGAAAAATTCTTGGAAAGATAAAATAAAATAATATAAGATCAAATAAATAAAAGAATAATATATTATTAAATAGTAGTAATTATAATTGTAACTATAGTGATTAAATAATAATAATATAATATATTGAGATAAGCAAGTAATAATTAATAAGATTCTATGATAATGATAATAAACTCATTATAATTATAAAATGAACTAAATGATATAATAAACAAATAAAATATGATTATAGATATTAATAATTATAAATATAACTTAAATTATAAATATAATTATAGTTAAACAATTATTAAACTAGTATTAATAATTACTCCCGATCGGTCATGTCTTTTGAGCATAATTTGCACTTGATATATAAAAAGAATAAATTCAAAAGGGAAAATCATCAGAAAATGTAATAGAAAACATGTGCAAACTGTGGAAAATAATCAATACTATTAAGATTTCTAAAACAATGTCCCTATTTTCCAAATTGGAGGAACTAGGGACATTACAACAAGGGACAAATTAAAGGAACCTTAGACACTTGTGCCTACAAATATAGTCTTGATTTTGGCACTGCAAACATAGAATCTCTAAGCATTATCATCAAGGGGTTTGAATATTCTTTTGAAATCCCCAATCATATTTATACACGGGAAGAAGAGATTGAGCAAATGATGCAGTGAATCTTTTTTTTTTTCCAATTTTTTGTTGTCCCATCGAAATTTTAAAATAACAAAATCGATTAATCTATTTGAAGTGAATTTCGATTTAACTCAACATACTTGGAAATTACAGAAATCTACGTTATAATTAAATGAACGCGAACAAATGTTCTCTAGTGTATATTTAATTTCAACCGAAACAAATATCTAAGCAAAAACATATATATTCTTTAGTGTATGTTTATGCTGTGAAATCCGACATGAAGGATAATAGTTTTTTTTCTATAAGGCGCGTCTAAAATGGTGGACAGATATTGCCTATCTGAACACTTTTTTTGACTATTAATTTTTAATTTTTAATTATTATTTTTATGGTGCATCTAGAATGCCGGACAGACGTTGCCGCTCTGAACAAGTAAAAGTTGAATTTCGAACAATTTAAACTAGCCATAAAACAAAGAACAGCCCTAATATCAGTTCAAGAATATCTTCTATGCGTTAAACTTTCAATAAATTAAGAAAAGAAATAGTGTACGCCCTGTACATACATTTACGGTATATGGAGCTGTTTGCCTGAACTAAAACAAATATTGTATGGCTCAATGATATCTCCAAATGGTAACTGACAGGATATTCGGAAAAATGAATATATCTAAATGTTACGTGTGGACATTATTATGCAAACAAATCTCGGTATAGGGACTTCCTTGCATGGGATGGCTGACTTAAGACCAACCAACACATAAAAGAACATATGTACACTTTCTAGGGACTCCTGTCATTCTCTAGGATGCATATTGAGATCGAGATTGCTAAGCTGGTCGTATTGCAACTGCAAATGATTCAAACAGGACACGTTAGTCAAGTGATTCTTCAACGGATGAAAATGAGAAATAAAAGAAAACGACACAATAAGGTAATTTATAATGAAACCCAAAGGAACAAATGCCAACACTAATGAAATGTTTAAAACGGCTAATTTACCTGTGCTTGGTTATGGCATTGTTTCATTCTTCTATATTCAGCTCGGGCCTTATACGATCGATACATAGCTTGCACACGTACAACAGATCTTTCTAATCTTTCTTCGGCATGTTTTCTCCCAATTCTGAAAAAATCTTCTATATTATCACTTTCTGGCTCTGGCTCTGGTTCTGTGCGTTCACTCGACATGTTAGTGTCCACTTGAAGCCCCCGCAAGCCCTTTCGTTTTAAACGCCACCGTAATATGGCCTTTTCGAGAACTCCAACAGACCAAAGAATTTTACGATAGTGCTTCCTAATTTGATGTCCCCGAAAGTATGCCTGGATCACGGAAGCAAATTTTAGTTATAGATCCAACAAAATCTAATACCAAAGTAGATTCAAATGAAGAGGAACCAGAACAGTCAAACAACTGTGAATATAACAAATGTAAGTGACGTAACTTCTATTTGTATTGACGTAGCTATAAAACTAGTCAAAAACCATATCCGTCCCTTGAAAATGGTCAGTCCACCATTAATTTCACTAGATTATTGATTCGGAACAGCCTTTCCGTTTGTGATTTCAAATATGGTATTGTTCTCTCTAGTTATGATTGAAAACATATATCTACATCAATATCATTGGTCGACTTTTCCGTACTCTATTCTGAGGTTTCGTAAAAACAGTAGCATTCTATTACACAGCATTGACATGGCATGATAAAATACTAACTCGAATAGATTTACAATCTGTGTGCTATTATTCTCTTTAATATAGTTCAGTGGAAACTAAAGCATAAGATGGATGTTTCTAATTTCTTAGGTACTTTGAATTCTGAAGACCTGATTGATTGGAGTGGTGAGTTGGAAGACTAATATAAGTTAGAGGATGTTGGAGATCCGCTCAGAGAATGAGGTTGGCACAGACTAAGCTGAAAGGACATGCTGTCCTTTAATGGAAAGAATGGAAATAATTGCAAAGAGATGGAGAAGGTGAAATGAAATGCTGACCCCTTCGGATAGAGCAAGCAATTTCAATTATATATATTAAATGAAATAAGAAATTGGATTACGGATTTCCGAAGTAGCTAATGCTAACAAACAAATGAAAGGTTTAATTGGGGCTTTTGAAATCTTTCCAGGAAGCGTTTCTACATATTTCTACATATAGTTGTGTATGACATATAATTTGTTGGTTTTAAAAAATTATAAAAGACATTATTCAAAAAGTAATAAGAAAAGCTTTAATACGTTCCAAATATTTAAGAATGGTAAAAAAAACTTAAAAAATCCAAGAAAATCTTGACACTTCAAAAAAGAATAGTGTAAATACAACTAAAGGCACATAACATTAGTTGTACCAATTTGTAATAACGATAGCTATGCAATGGGTGCAGGAATACACAGACCTGAATCTTGACTACTTGTCTTCGTAGGTATAGAAATTCTTTACGGGTCCTCCAACCACGGAACACATGTTGTATGCGCCTTGCCGCAACAATCTTTTTCTTTTCTCGGTGCTCCTTATATGCTCTCTGAATCTTAAGGGCGGCGATCATTTGCAATGCTTCCTCTTTGGTCGTGCTATTATCAGCTAGTTCAAATGCTTTCATTTTTAATTTGAATGAGTGCTCTCGAAATGCAGATTGTATCTTAGCTGCTGCCTCTGTAGCTGTACGAACAGCAGCAAGAGAATCTCTCATACAAATTTCATCTTCCGTCAGATACTCGTAAATTTCAAAGTCGGATGAACTAGTCTGTTTCCTTGGATCATTCTTATCATATAGTGTAAGATTCTCCAAATGTGTTGTTAGCGCTTTCTCTGCAAGATATCCGGCTAGTCCATCATACCCTTTATTGGAAGCCACATCAGCAGGAGTCCATCCGCCTGGTGATTCTGGTGTTGGATCAGAAACCATACTTGCATTGGCCCCTGCAGCTAAAAGCGCTGCCACCATCTGCTCCCTGCAACCACTAACCAGAGAACTCTTCACAATCGCCCATAAGTTTGCCTATAATTATGAAGGATAATAAACATTGATTAACATGATTAATTATTGGTTTATTGGTAGTCGAAATTTTCGGTTATACCTTTAAATCTATATATGGAATGGTATGATCCATCAGACATATACAATGAATACAATGTATTGTTTTTTATTTTATACTTTTAATTGAATTGCATATTGTATTATTCCTTTTTTTCCTATATTCCTACAATTGATATTAGAGCACAGGTAAAGATATGGTTGTTTTGCTACTGCATATGGTGGGTTTGCAAAAGAAAATAAAATGAAAGAAGTGGACTGCTGACATGAAAATGGATGTCATAGTATATTGAAGGCTGGAAGGAATAGCAGTGTTGAAAGAGAGTTTGGAATTTAACAAAAAAATTAATTTTTTGCATTTAAGTATTCAATATAAATAGTCATCAATGTATTTGGGATAGAGATCGTTGTCGCTGGTGTTGAGGATATTAAGCGTTGTCAAGGATACTGTTATTTGTAGCTAATGCAGGAGGAGGGCACTGCTAGGGTTTTCTCATTTCATTAAGAATTTTTCTTTCCTAGATGAAGGCTATGTTGAATTTAGTGTCAAAAGAAATCTGGCAATGTTTTCTCACGTATTTTTGCTTCCCGATGGAACTATTTCTAGTTTTATTATTTAAAACAGGTAAGAAGAGGGTTGTTTGTGTTTTGACTGGAAGAACGGAAGAAATTAAATTGAAAGAATTTTGTGTTAAGCACATGAAAGAGTTTCAAATTACAAATTTGCAGTGAGTGTATAGGCAGAATTAAATTTGTTGAAATGGGAAAGATAGAGAAAAAAGTGAAAAAAGAAATGATAGTTTGATTTGTGAAATAGACACTTTAAACCAGGAATTATTGAAGTTAAAAAATGCAACTCACAAATGATAGAAGCTATTAAACAAAGAACAAACGAAAAAAGCAATTTTTTGGATGAAATTATTAATCACAGAAAGGAATTAGAAGGTTAATAAGAAAAATGCAAAGTCGGAAGAAAGGGTGAAATTATTTGATAATATTAAGAAAAATAATGACGATCTTGAAGAAGAGTTACAGAAGGTAAACGAGGAAAATAATTTACAAATAAAAGAAATCTTTAGATTGGAAGCAGAGAATGAACAATTAAGGTTAAAATCAGTTGTTTGTAATGTTGCACGTGGAACAGAAAATTTATGTCTTAGGTCTGGTAAGTGTAATAAGATAAGTGATGATCCTAGATTTGATTATGCAAATGTTGCAAGTTGTTTCACTGATAATCTGGTTTAAAAATGATGAAAAGAATGGGATATAAAGGTTAGGGATTAGGCATTTGTGAACAAGGAATGACAGAACCAATTAAACCAAGAAGGCCACAAATTGTAGGCCGAGGGTATTCCTCAAGTAAGAGGAATTAATGTTTCTCCAAAAACTGAATGTTCTTATCGTAACAAGAAAGGGCAGAGGAAAACTGCTTTTATTTTACATCCATGTACCTTCTGTGGAATGAAAAATCACAGTGAAAGACATGTTGGAATAAAGCACTGAAGAATGAATCTAATTCAGAATGCATTAAAATAAATTGCAAATGGAGTTTTGGGACAAGTTGGTACAGAATATCAGGTATGATCAAACGGCTATTTAAGCACAAGTATTCCTATGTCAGAAAGAAATTGCTTTGCAAGGATGACATTGGAAGAAGCAGGATTTAGAGTTTTGAAAATTGCAGAGTGAAGAGATGACCATATATGGTCCCTGTATGTTGATCATATTTGCAGCACCTATGTTTTGAGAATTTCTTTGATATGCTCATTACGGGGGAGTAAAGAATAGAATAGCAATAATTTTTCCCAAAGTTTATTATGGGGGAGAATGAAGGATAATAAACATTGATTAACATGATTAGTTGTTAGTTTATTGGTAGTTGTGAAGTTTTCGGTTATATCTTGAAATCTATATATGTAAAATTGTATGATCAAACAGACAGATACAATGAATACAATGTATTGCTTTTACTTTCATATTTTAACTGCATTGTATATTGTATTATTCATTTTTTATTTCCATATTACTACAAATTACTTTTTGTCTAGAACATCATTATATATTGAAACTAAAGAGCTATCCTAATCACACATCCATGGAAAAATAGTAGCCTGCAAGGATTGATATCTGCTAATAGTCTAAGATTACTGATGAGGCAAGCAGTGCCAGAAACTGTACAACAGTTTTTATTTGGATGTAATGACCAAATTAACAAATGGCTTCAATTTCTTTGATTAGAGACCAAATCAATAGCTAATTCAAAATAAGAAGCAATACTCAGGAATACCATTTTTCACTTCAAAGAAGAGCCGGTTGCCAATTTTTCTAGAAAAACAGAATTCCAACTATAGTAACGAAAAATAGTAAAAACAGATGTCATTAATTTCAACATAACCTAAACAGATGCATTGCAATCAAAGTTAAACAGGAGACTCAGACCCTGATCCCATCTTGCATACCCAAGTCCCAATCTTGCATACCCATATGGAGATGTCTCCAGCCATTAGGAGAATTGAAATGAAGTTTCTTTGACTCTCCTATATGTCTCCTATAACCATCCCTTGGATTCAAGAACTTCCAATAGAAGTGATGCAAGGCATCGTATTACCAAACCAAATTCTGCAACGTTCAATCTGCACCCTCATAATCCTTCAAGGTAAATATTGGGATCATTCTAAAATCCCCATATTTAATCTCAGTATGAAAAATCCGATAGAGATGGTATCAACATTGATCAAATCATTGACAATAAAGGGAACCCGATATGGATGTTCAAACCAGTATTACACTCTTGGTTCTCACATATGATAACAACATCTCGGGTTCGTATGAAGAGACAACAGACAGATCACAACATGACCAATATCAACAACCTGATACCAAAACAATGAAGAGTTACTACAAACTCGACTCAACCTCAAGACAGACATTAACATTAGAATGTCGTTACACCCGAAACATCAAACACAGACAGATGAGAATGATGTAAGACTCGAAACAATCTCTTCACTATTCAAAACATGATAACCATAACTTGACAACATTAAGTCAATAATCACAATACCCAACATAAATAACACTTCATTGATATGAGCCCAATAAGAATAATGATGGATACTGAAGACCATAATCCCACATGATGCATTTCGAACCCAAATAGGTTTGGACTGTATTTTCCCTTAGATTCACTCTGTCTGACTTTGAACCAAACCCGATGTCATACACTAAATCATGAGAGACCAACAAACATGTAAATCCAAAAGATTGTTACACCAAATATGGATTACTCACGGCATCTATACATGGTCTGAACATTAATTGAATCTGCAGTCTGATAACAAACCATAAACATATATGACTCGATAGCCCCATTGAAATGAATATAAAACCTGATAGCATTGAGACTCTGAATAATCGATGACAACACCAAAATAATACATTAAGCTTTCATTACTTTCAAACTGCATAATTACATCAATGGCTCTCTGGCTGTCGACAGCGAGAGCCCGATTATTTCTTCAAACTTAATACACTATGTCCCCTCTAAACTATATATCTGTGAACTATATTTTCTTGCAATTACATTGGGTCCTTTTATAATTGCTCGGACGGTTACATCCAACAACTCTTCGGCTTCCCATATATTGGTTACCTACATGACTCTTGGGATTCCATGATTGACACATCACATTTATTTTCCCAATCCTGCCATGTTTTGGTTACATTTTCAATAAGACAAACTGGGAAAAACTGGGAAAAAGTACATTGAACATATTAATATTAAAATAATATTGAGCTGTGTAGATGCTCCTGCATCAAGAAGTTTCTCAAATATATGACATAAATTCACTGGACTTTCTTAATAAGCTAATGTGTGCCTGACAAAATCTGAAGTACTAAACAAATGCACTAATAGACTTGTAATTTTGCATTTTTTCATACAAGTGAACAATTTTTTAGTGGTAGAAAATTTCCTTACTAAATACCAAGGAGATAAGAATATAAAGTAAAGATAGCAGGTTTCCACAATCTATGATCATGCTATAATGCTTGTGGGCTCGATCGTGTATCGTTTTTACCAGAACCATTATAGCAATATAAATTAAAACTAAGTCATGTACATGCATTAGATTTTTAACAGCTGATTGAATATTACAGTCATTTCCAAGATCCCCCATCACATGTTTTTCAAATAAATGGCATTCCCCACCTGGGTAGTTCATCATCTCTAAATGATACAATGGTTTTAAATATTGTGTATCATGATTCGTGATGATTATAAAATATCAATATAATTAACCTATTTCAATGCTTGAAAATGTTGATTTTATTTGTAAACATCTTAATAGTTAACATTCTTTAAAGAGGTATATTGTCTAATAATACTAGCTTTCAAAAGTTGTTTTATTTTAGATTTTTAAGCATTTTAGTATTTAAAATTTTCTAAGATATCCATTGCCATCTCCAAGTACCTGTCCTCAACCCATCCTCATCTCCTGGCAACTTTGATTGCAATTAAAAGGAAAACACGGTATAACCTATCAAGGTGCATAAGGTTCCAATTATTTATTCATAAACACTGAAGCAGAAAACATGACACCTCAAAAAGAGTACTATTTGTAATGTACACAGAAAAGCACAGGATTGTGAAGAAAAACAATTCAATTGTGAAAAGGCCAAAAAACAAAAATCACAGGGAAACAGCAATCTTTAATCTTCCATTATAACATATAAATTTTGATCTAGAACCATGACACTTGGAAAAGAATATGTCATCATTATGGCGGCCTGCATCCATAACCACAATAAAGATTATCTGGACCTTTCATTACATTACAATTTCAACACCAAAAATTCAAGTTAATGAAGCAGTAGTGATCAGGAAACTAACTATTATAAGTTTTTCTTAACCTACATGGTGATCAATCATTGCTCATTTGTAAATGTTTCTCCAAGTTTCTGAAAGGACATGGATGTGAGCTTTCTGGCTGACAAATTTCTCCCCGGATTTGGTGAAGGCAAGGAGAAGACAAATTATATGTGTGTGTGTGTGTTTGTATAGATCTTGTAACATCCATAACACTAAAAATAGACAAAAAATCTTAATACAAAAAAACATTTTCCAAATTGCAGATGAGAAATCTGAACCTACCTGTTAAATTACAATAAGCCTTTATCACAAGTACAATTGTATCTACAAGAGTCTTGTTATTCATACGAATGACAACAATGAAAGTTCACAAATTAACTCATCAGATGATATTACAAGGAGTCCAAACTCCAAAGTTCCAAACAGCTCCACATCACTGCTGGTGTAATGTCCCCCACTTAGCCAGTTTAGAGGTATGTTGTCGTTAGCCCATTCTTGTATGGTCCCGAGGGCTAACCAGGACATCAAAAGGGATCCTGAGGTTATTTGGCCTAGTCAACTCTAATTACAAGCCAAACAGAGTTCGTTTGTTGGGTTGTCAGGAAGACTTACTATTTTTAGTAAGCCAATAGGAGGATGCAGTGCCTTCAATTTTCAGCGACAGGATGAGATGCGTTTTGTTGGGCTCTTTCTAATGAGCTATTATATGTGGGATTTCGAGTTTATTTGGTATATTATTTTAATGTTTGAAGTTACAACGGTAAAGTGACTATTTAAATTAAATATTATAATGTTTCATAAAGTTACTTTATAAAAATCAAGAGTCCCCCTTTTGAGTACATACATGGACTTTGTAAAAAAAAAAGAAGTAATATTAAAAGTCATGTATTATCCCACATTGGCAAGACGGAAGCATGGAGCAAGTGAGGAAGGGATTAAAAGAAAGAGAATAGCTCTCATTTATTCATGGTTGGAAATATCAAAGAAATTGAAAAATTTTCTGAAAATTATATCTCAATAGTTTGGAAGACGAAATCCCTTCAAGCTGGAAATCTTGACGCCATTGAAAGATATGTTCTTGAGATTCAACATAGTAGCAGTCCGAAAAAGCGGAACCGAAAAAGCAAGCTGAAAAAGCGGGTACGAAAAAAGCTGTCCGAAAAAAGCAGAACCGAAAAAGTAGGCTGAAAAAGCGGGTACGAAAAAACAGGCCGAAAAAGCAGTTCGAAAAAAGCAAAGCAGAATGGGCAGCATAGAAGGAAATTATTTCAGCCATCTACAACCAGGTTCTTTTGTTAGTATTGTTTTTTAGGGTGTTATAAACTTTCAGTTGTAAGTGTGCATTATACCAGCATTATCATTTTGTAATCCATGTAAATGCCGAAGTCTTGGCCATATTTCATGAGCATTGTAATTTTCATTGCAATTAAGAAGATAATAGTTGCTGGTGTCATTTAAGCAATTTAATATCATTATTTATCAGCTAGTTAGTTTGCATACCAACTGTTTGTAAAAATGCTAGTTGGCTGTAGGTGTTCATTTCTCATGCTTAGATTATATATATGCACTGAATATTGTCAAAATTAGTAGCACACTCATGTTAGGTCATTGTGTAGTCCATTGTAGTCTTCTAGCACAAGATTTTCATTGATGCAAATTGTAAAAAAGTCATTTGAAGCTAGCTGAAATACTATATCAGTCATACGTCCCTTGCATGCGAATTGTTTGATGAAATTCCTTGAGCTTTCATCAGCATTTTTTGAGGGCAGATTTGAGGAGGGTTATTACAGTGGTATCAGAGCTATAAGTCCTGCCATTCAGTGGAGGTCTTATAGGGAATTTGGAACAGCCAGATAGAGGGGAAAGTGTTTGACGAAATGTCAAAACACTAAAATCAGAGCATTTATGTTTGAGCATGCGACAGGGGCCTTATAATTTCCGCAATACTAGAGCAAGACAAAATAGGATTTCAGACCTGCAGAGCAAACAGTCTAGTTCATCCGTGCAGGTGGACATAGAATCCAGTCATATAGACACAAAGGAGATATTCTTTGATCAAGGCGGCAATATGGGAGACAGGAATGCTCGGGATCCTGGAGAGTAAAGATTCTTACAGTTATTAGAGACCTTGGCACAGGGACAGCGATTAGCAGAACAGAGGGCACAGGAACAAAATCAGAGAATGGAGCTTATGATGCAAATGATGGCTCGTCAAATGGGGTTGAATGCTAACATGGGTGGAGGAAATAATCAGAATGGTAATAATCAAAATGGTAACAATCAGAATGGGAACAATCAGGATGGGACACATAATGGAGGTGAATAAGTTGGGAACAATTTCGGTCATGCACCCCAGCAAGCTAGGACTGTGAGTTCAAGGCCCATGATTCCCACATTTCCTCCTAGAGCCCCAAAGCAGCCCGTACCAGAGCTTCAGATCACTAATATACAGGACCAGTTGAGAAGAGATTGGGAAGCCGGAGGTCCAGATTTTACTGCTGCAATTACCTTTAGGGAGTATATGGATGTGCAGATGAAACATATGCCACGTGGACATGACAGGAACCAAAGCTATGAGCTACAGAAAAAAGTAGGGAAACTTCAGTTACCATATTATGATGGCTCGAGGAAGTCTACAACAAGAGCTTGGGTTCAAAAGCTTGATACATACTTTCAATTGAACCCTATCCCTGAGGAAGAAGCTATTAAGTATGCAGCAATTCATCTAGATGGGTTAGCACACGAGTGGTGGCATCATGGTATGGTCACTATGGGTCATGCACACATTACCTCATATGTGGAGTTTACGGAAAGATTGATTGAACGTTTTGATAGGAAGGATCCAGAACTACATTTCAAGGAGTTAGCTCAGCTTAAACAATGGGGATCATTGGAAACATACATTTCAGAATTTCAAAAACTTGCAGTGTTAGTAACAGATGTATCTGAACGGAGGATACTAGTTCTATTTATGGATGGGTTAGCTGATCCGTTGAGAGGGTGGATTAAAGCTCTCAACCCTCCCACTTTGTGGGAAGCCATTAAGAAAGCTCGTGACATGGATTCCTCTTCAGCTTCTAAAAATAAATTTCAGGCAAAGAGTTTCCCTTCGAGGAAAGATAAGGACAGTAAACCTTTTCGTAGAGAGGGTCAGCTACCTAAGGAGGAAAGTAAGAGGTTGGACAATGAGACACTTAATGATCTCAAGAAGAAGAAGCTTTGTTTTCATTGCAGGGAGCCTTGGGATTTGTCACATAAGTGTCCACTGAAAGCAAAAGCCAAACAGATGGAGTACTTTTCAGCCGAAGAGTCAGTGGATGGAGATTCAGAGCAGTCATCAAAATCAGATGGAGATGATAATTCTTCACATGAGGAAGCACACAGTGATAGCACGATAGCTCAGTTGTCCAGTATACAGGAGGCCGTCACTTTCAGAGTTGGGGGAACTTTGGATGGACAAAGATTTGTGGCACTCATTGATATAGGGGCAACACATAACTTCATTGATGAAAAGTTTGTGACACGTAGAGGGCTACATATAGAAGAGCATAGGGGATTTAAGGTGATGGTTGCCGACGGCTTCAAAATCGACTGTACCAAGAAAATCTCCAACTTGCAGCTTCGTTTGGGAGATTATGACATGGTGGGAGATTTCTTTGTTGTCAACATTGGTGATCAGGATATGGTGCTCGGGATGAATTGGATGAAAT
Source organism: Cupressus sempervirens (assembly GCA_028749045.1). Classification (NCBI taxonomy): domain Eukaryota; kingdom Viridiplantae; phylum Streptophyta; class Pinopsida; order Cupressales; family Cupressaceae; genus Cupressus; species Cupressus sempervirens. The sequence goes on along the minus strand of CM053784.1, from coordinate 57,004,458 downwards.
CTCTGGAAGAGTTTACATTTAACCTCCAGAAAATGGAAATGAGGTTTGAGGCAAATGGTAAGAAGATAGTACTCAGAGGTTTGTCAGATGGGAGACTACAAGTGGTGTCACTCAAGCGGATGCAAAGTTTCTTCAGACACGACCAGGTGCAGTGGACAGCAGAGTTCAGAGTAATGCCTGAGGTGACAGAGCAACATAAATAGGAGTATCCCACTGATGTACAAAAAATAATAACCAAACATACTAAGGTGTTTGGTGAGATACCTCCAGGGAGACCCCCGAATAGGGGAATTGAGCATGTTATTGAGTTAGAGGAAGGGGCTAAGCCAGTCATTATCACACCCTACCGCCATCCAAAGAGATATAAAGATGAAATAGAAAAGGCAATCAAGGAGTTGATTTGACATGGGGCACATACGACCAAGCAAGAGTCCTTTCGCTTCTTCAATAGTATTGGTGAAGAAGAACGCTGGTACAATGAGGATGTGCATTGATTATAAGGAACTAAACAAGAAAACAATCAAGAACCGATACCCTATTCCGCGCATTGATGAGCTTATTGATGAATTGCACGGTGCCTGCTACTTCTCTAAGATTGATTTGAGATCCGGCTACCACCAAATACAGGTTAGAGAGGTGGATGTGGAGAAGACAGCTTTTAGATGCCACTATGGACATTTTGAGTTCTTAGTCATGCCCTTTGGGTTGACTAATGCCCTCGCCACTTTCCAGTCCTGTATGAATAGAGTATTCAGAGATCAGTTGAGGAAGTTTGTGTTGATTTTTTTTGATGATATACTGATATACAGCCGTACTTGGGAGGAACATTTGAAGCATATTGATGCAGTGCTCAACATTCTAGAGAGGGAGTCATTATATGCCAAGATGAGTAAATGCGAGTTCGAGATGACAGAGTTGCTCTATCTAGGGCATATTATTAGTGCAGGAAGTGTTCGGGTTGACCCAGACAAGATCAGGGCCATTCTGGATTGGCCACCGCCAAGGAACACTTTGAACTCAAGGGATTTCTTGGGCTTTGCGGGTTCTACCGCAGATTTGTGAAGGGATTTTCACAGATAGCAGCACCACTTACAGATTTGACACGGAGAGATAGTTTCAAGTGGTCAGAGAAGGCTCAGGATTGTTTTGATAGGTTCAAGGAGCTGATGAGTACATGCCCTGTTTTAGCCATTCCAGATTTCACCAGGTCTTTTGAGCTGCAGTGTGATGCCTCAGGAGAGGGCGTAGGAGCTGTCCTCATGCAGGACAAACATCCCATCGCATATGAGAGCAGGAAATTACGAGGTGTTGAGAGAACTTACAGCATCTATGACAAAGAAATGCTAGCAATCATGTACGCGCTAGCTAAGTTCAAGCAATACTTAGCAAGGAGCCGATTCATAGTAAAAACAGATCATAACAGCTTGAAACATTTCCTTGGACAGAAGGATCTCAATGACAGGCAACAGAAATGGGTGAGTAAGTTACAGCCTTATGATTTTGACATAGTCTATGTCAAAGGGAAGAAAAATATCGTCACAGATGCTTTATCCAGAAGGCCTCATTTGCTTGCTGTTGGGATAATCATGGACGATTGGAGAGAGTTGATCTTGGCAGAGTATGCCAAGGATAGTTGGGCATCTAGTGTTATTGAAGGAACTATTCAAGATAGTCGATACACTGTTGTAAATGATTTGATCATCTACAAGGAAAGGATTTATTTAGTACCCGGGATTTTGAGGGCATTTCATGATTCACCATTGGCAGGACATCCCGGATTCTTTAAGACATATCGGCAGGTGAGAGAGCGCTTCACTTGGAAAGGACTCAAAACAAAGGTGCTTCAGTTTGTTAGGGAGTGCCCAGTATGTCAGCAGAACAAACAGGAACATTCCTTTCCAGGTGGTTTACTACAACCCCTACCCATACCAGAGAAGAAGTGGGATAACATTTCAATGGATTTCATTACAGGCCTCCCCAAGGTACAGGGTCGGGATTGTATTTTTGTTGTGGTAGATAGATTGACGAAATTTGCACATTTCTTTGCGATTTCGTCCACATATTCAGCAGTACAGACAACAGAGCTATTCTTTCGAGAGGTATTTAGATTACATGGGATGCCACGAAACATAGTCAGCGACAAGGATAGTAGGTTTATGAGCCACTTTTGGCAGGAGTTGTTCAGGTTGTGTGAAACAGAGCTAACTCCGAGTACCAGTTACCACCCCCAAACTGATGGGCAGACAGAGATAGTGAATAAATGGGTTCAGGGGTATCTTCGAAACTACATTGCAGGAGAGCAGAAGGCTTGGGTGAAGTGGCTGCATCTAGGGGAGTACTGCTATAATACCTCTTTCCATATGTCTATTCAAATGTCCCCTTTCATGGCACTGTACGGGTATGATGCTCCTAATTTTCTGGATTTGTTATTTGGGGACAGTAGGGTGCCTAAGGCCAAGGATATATTGCAGGAGTGTCAAGACATTATGCGATCCTTGAAGGAAAATTTGCAAAGGGCACAAAATCAGCAAAAGCAATATGTTGATCAGCACAAGGTTGAGAGATCTTTCGAGGTAGGAGACATGGTGTACCTCATGTTACAGCCGTATAGACAGTCCTCTCTCAAGAGGAGTGGAGCAGAGAAATTGAAACCACGCTACTATGGACCATTCAAAGTAATCACGAGAGTGAGTGAGGTAGCTTATGAGTTGGAGCTGCCTGCAGACAGTAAAGTACATAACGTGTTCCATGTGTCACGCCTTAAGAAGGCATTGGGGCATAATGTGGTGCCTTCAGTAGTATTGCTACCTCTCGATGATGAGGGAAAACTTATCTTGATTCCTGAGGCTATACTTGACTCCAGGGAGAGGGTGCTTCGCAGGCGGACTATCAGGGAGTACCTAGTAAAGTGGAGGAACCTACCAGTTGAGGATGCGACATGAGAGGCAGAGGAGATTATTCGGCATCCTGAGTTGAGATTGCTTGGGGTCAAGCAATTTCAAGAGGGGCGGACTGTAATGTCCCCCACTTAGCCAGTTTGGAGGTATGTTGTCGTTAGCCCATTCTTGTATGGTCTCGAGGGCTAACCAGGATGTCAAAAGGGATCCTGAGGTTATTTGGCCTAGTCAAATTTAATTATAGGCCAAACGGAGTTCGTTTGTTGGGTTGTCAGGAAGACTTACTATTTTTAGTAATCCAATAAGGGGATGCAGTGCATTCAATTTTCAGCATGGTTACTAGGAGACTCGTCTCCCCCCCAAAAGTCTCGTCTCGGAGACTTCTCGCGTCTCCGGAGACCTCAAAAAAGGTTGGAGACTTCACGACGAAGTCTCCTGAAGTCTCCCCGTCTCCTAATCTAAAAAGTGAAGTCTCCCCGAAGTCTCCTGGTAAAATATAAATGTAAAATATAATATTAAATAATTTTATATATTTTAGCCCTCATTTTAATGTTTTTAATACAAAAATTAAGACCACCAACAATTTAAATCAAATGATTAAATCATTTAAAATATTTTATTTAATAAATTAATAACTTTAAAAACATTAGAAACACTTTCAAAAAATTATTTTTATTCAACAATTTAAATGATTAAATCATTTAAAATATTTTTGGGAGTGATGATTTTTTGGAGAGCATGATAGCTGAAGACCTTGAGATGGATGATCACAACCTTGTGGAGTAGATAATAGTACCATCGACATACTAATACTAGATATATTTCTGTTTTTTGTTTATTGTACAAAGTGTTCATTTTTGTTTGCATATCGACAATTCAACTTCAAACTATACTTTTTTGAATTTAAAATTTGAATATGTAATGATAATCTCAGCGATTATCAATCTGATATGATGGTGATCATATGCAATATTCAAAAAACAAATATATCTATGAGATACAATATTGTGATCATGTGAGTTTTGAAATCTTTGACCCTATGAGTCTATTTTAATTTTTAATGTGACATTACCATTATTATTTACTTTAGTCTTACAGTATTACTATTTTCAAATTTTGTATTTATTTTTAGTATTAGACTCTTTAAACTATTAAAAAAATTTATAAAAAAAAAAGTTTGCCGTCTCCAAGTACCCTCGTCTCCTATTTGAAAAATTGTCGTACCAGTACCGAAGACCTTGAAATCTCCCCGTCTCTCGGTGACCTTGATTTTCAGTGACAGGATAAGATGCGTTTTGTTGGGCTCTTTCTAATGAGCTATTATATGTGGGATTTCGAGTTTATTTGGTATATTATTTTAATGTTTGAAGTTACAACGGTAAAGTGACTATTTAAATTAAATATTATAATGTTTCATAAAGTCACTTTATAAAAATCAAGAGTCCCCCTTTTGAGTACATACATGGACTTATGTAAAAAAAAAAAAAGAAGTAATATTAAAAGTCATGTATTATCCCACATTGGCAAGATGGAAGCGTGGAGCAAGTGAGGAAGGGATTAAAAGAAAGAGAATAGCTCTCATTTATTCATGGTTGGAAATATCAAAGAAATTGGAAAATTTTCTGGATATTATATCTCAATAGTTTGGAGGACGAAATCCCTTCAAGCTGGAAATCTTGACGCCATTGAAAGATATGGTCTTGAGATTCAACATAGTAGCAGTCCGAAAAAGCGGAACCGAAAAAGCAGGCTGAAAAAGAAAGTATGAAAAAAGCTGTTCGAAAAAAGCGGAACTGAAAAAGCAGGCTGAAAAAGCGGGTACGAAAAAGCAGGCCGAAAAAGCAGTTCGAAAAAAGCGAAGCAGAAGGGGCAGCATAGAAGGAAATTATTTCAGCCATCTACAACCAGGTTCTTTTGTTAGTATTGTTTTTTAGGGTGTTATAAACTTTCAGCTGTAAGTGTGCATTATACCAGCATTATCATTTTGTAATCTATGTAAATGCCGAAGTCTTGGCCATATTTCATGAGCATTGTAATTTTCATTGCAATTAAGAAGATAATAGTTGCTGGTGTCATTTAAGCAATTTAATATCATTATTTATCAGCTAGTTAGTTTGCATACCAACTGTTTGTAAAAATGCCAGTTGGTTGTAGGTGTTCATTTCTCACGCTTAGATTATATATATGCACTAAATATTGTCAAAATTACTAGCACACTCATGTTAGGTCATTGTGTAGTCCATTGTAGTCTTCTAGCACAAGATTTTCATTGATGCAAATTGTAAAAAAGTCATTTGAAGCTAGCTGAAATACTATATCAGTCATATGTCCCTTGCATGCGAATTGTTTGATGAAATTCCTTGAGCTTTCATCAGCATTTTTTGAGGGCAGATTTGAGGAGGGTTATTACAGCTGGGCCTTGAATCATCCGGCTTCTCCGATACACCCGTAACCAATCTTGGGTGGACATCCTGATCCAAATCAACCTACGTTGGCCTCATAAACCTTCAAAAACCATAAAGCTTCTGGACTCTCCTCGTATTCAAGCATCATGCAATATTTGAGGTGCAAAGCACTATGTAAATCAAATATGCTGTTCACTCTTTTTACCTCTTATCAAAGTGGATAAAGTTATAAGTAAACCAATTTCTTTTAAACTATGTCACAAGGTTCGAGTTTGTGTTCATGTTTGGCAACAACAAAATTCAGATGCAATTCGATGAGGTAAAAACTCAAAAAATAATTGTGATTAAATTTGTTTATATAAATACTATATATATTATTTTTAAATAAATTCATATATTTTATCATTAAAATAACAAAATCTATAGAAAAAAAAATAAAAAATATATATATATATATATATATATATATATATGGGAAGGTTCACTGGTCAACTATCCAAAAACTTGCCTATCAGAACCAACAACGAAGCGGAGCTACTACATATTGGAAATCAAATATTAGTAGAATAAAGATAGATGGGAACTTTGCAATTAGAAAATGTTGATCTAGAGTTTGAAGTTGAAAGTGTTGTTGGAAAGGATATCTGAGTTTCTATTCATGTTGGAAAATTACAAGATTAATCACATCTATTGAGAGACCAAGCAAGTGGTGGATGGACTCGTCTACATGTCAGGTTTCGGGACAATATGTGAAGAACAATCAAGTGTTATTTCATCATGAGTTTCAACTCCTTTATCAGAGTAATAATACAAGCATCAAGGAAATCATCTCCAAACCACCAAAAGTAACTGCTGTAGCAGACCAGGAATGAATTTTATGGAAGATACTCTCTCATTAATTACCATGTGAGTAAGCTGCCTCAGCTTGCAATATCATTTGGTGGCAATTCTAACAATTGTTAATTTCACCAGCGGTCCCCATTTCATTTCTGGCACATGTACGGCCCCAAAATCACAAGGGATGCGTCCCCATGGAACACTGCTAATTAGTTATTGCATCTGATTTGATAACAAAGCTAGAATGAAAAGTCAATCACCCATATCATATTACATAGTGTTACACTTGTAATGATTATAACCAACACTACCTATTGATATGGTCCAGCCATTTATCTTCACTAATAAGCACCTAGTTTTTCTTTAGTTAGATCAGATTTATTTATTAGATGTTGATGGAATTTGTTGAAAATTGACCATCATGATCAATTTTGTGAAGCATTCAAATCAAATAATATTTTCTATATAAAATGTTAGATATGATTATAGAAGAATAATGCAGCAAGACTATCTTTAAACCAATACTGTAGAGGAACAATGTTGAGGTGGCTGTAATGTCCCCTCTTTAGTTCGACATGGCATTGATCATGGATTTGCCTATTCCAGACTCTCGTAGGCAAATGGTGTGGAAAGAGAGTCAATTCTGCGGATCAGATGGTCATATCTTGCTCTTGAAGAAGTGTTAAGAGGTTATATTTTATCATTATGTGATATTGGGGCCTACATGTTATAATTTTAAGTTGAGTTGCACTTTTTATTTTATAAAATTACTTTATTATAAAAAGTGCATTATAATGAGAATTTATAAAGGATGTTTCTAGAAGTTCTAGCAACTTCTTAGAAAAGTGAATAAATAGAGGGCTGGGCCTCTCATTTGGACATGCTTGGATTTGAGATTTCTTCTACTTCTTCCATTGTGGAGCAAATTTGTAGTCTCTTGGGTCTGCAAATTATTATTTGATCTTTGAGAACGAATCACTCCCTTGGATTGGCGACTTTGAGGGTGTGAAATATCACCTGAATTGTTGCATTTGAGGAGTTGGTAATTCAGCCATCTCATTTGGACTTCATTGAGATTTAGTTATAAAGGTTTACTTTGGTTGGAATAAGGGTTTCAGTTGTGCCCTAGCATTTGTGGATTGATTAACAGGGTTTGAAGACACAGTTGTGCATTATTTTCAGATTGTCAGTCGAGGGTTTGGACCCACGTTTTTGCTCATAACTCCTAATTAGCTTGACGGATGAATTTCATATTTTAGGGGGTTATTCAACAACCCTAGGCGCCCAGATTTATTGCTTTTCGAGTGACAAAAAACGATGCAATATTTTTATCTAGCAGCCATACCAGGCCGTACCTGTACGGCCCTGTCAGTTGGGCAGCAGCAGCAATTTTGTGAGTCGGTTTGGGGCAGATTGTGAGGTCTTCGTGTGGCATTAATTCAGCATTCATATCCGGCAAAATTGGAGCTATTTCAGGTGCACAAACTGAAGTTTTGATTGCCAAAATATTGCATGTCATGGATTAGAACAGTCAGCACTGTCATTGCATAAATAATTTCTAGTCATTAATAACTGTTGTAAAAGTTTCGTCATTTGCATTCCAAATCTGAACTGGGTTATTGTTCATGTCATAACATTGCATTGTTAAGAGCTTGATGTATTAGAAGTGCATAGTTGTGACAGTCTCTCATTGTAATCAGTTCTATTTGCTGTCATAAAATTAGAATTGCATTGAACTTCATATTTGAGTTTCATATTGTCATCTATCTCTTAGATTGGTAGTGTTATAATTTGGAATTGTTGTTCATACATTATTGGCATCATATATTGAGGTTTCGTTCTACAACAATTAGTAATATTGCAGCCTTGTTCGGTTACATGCCAAGTGTTTGACAAAATTCCTAAGTTTAGTTTGAGAATTTCAGTGGCCTTTATAAGAAGGGTCATTACAGTGGCAATAAAGGGCCGACTTAAGAGATGTTGTACTTGAAACATTAATTTTTAAAAGATATATGACAAATTGAAATCTTAGAATTACAAACAAAAATTATAAAAACTGGCAGAGGATACTAATTACTATGTAAACCAATAAAGTAGTAAAGTTGTAAATACATTGGAATAATCGTATTAAACATTTGAATTTTATAGTTAACATAAAAATGAAAATGTCGAATTCAAAATTTATAATGTATTGAAAATTTCATTATCATGAAACTGCTCATAACTAGAATTGTTGGATTCCACATGCTCAAGATCCTCCAAATCAATATTGACGTCATCATCAACCTGTGAATCAATGAAAGCTTTTAGTGATGTCCATGAGACCAAACAGTCCACGGGACTGAAAGACCATAGCACTAAGAAATTTCCATATCCCTTTCCATTTCTGACCTGCTCCTAAGGATCTTAACCAAAAACACAGTTGTATGGTTGATCTTATCTTCTTCAAATAAATTACGCATGTTGTCCGTGATGGAACTCTAAATTTTGGCAAAATTTACAGTCCCAAGCACCATGGAAAAGATGAAATGTTTAGACCTTACCCACTACTTATATTCAAACAATATACTAAAAGGTCATGATCAGAAGAAATGATAATCAGAGAATTTGATCCAGTCATAAAATAACAAAGTGCTCTGACCCTTTGTAAACAAATGTTAATAGAAAGAAATAAGAAGCAACCAATTTTCTGAAATGGAAATGAAGTAAGCATCTGATCGTTTCAGTGGTCGGATAGAGATGTCTATTATCACACATGAAACCTTGTGTTTGATACTAGACGGAATGGAGGATACTGGACCAAAGGCAGTGAGATGTACAAATACTTTTAAGGCATTCATTTGATCAGTTCGATTACAAATTTTGAGAAGACTTATATGGATAATGTGAGCAGCCTTACACAGCAAATTTGAGCACAAAATGATGATATGATGAACAGATTCATCAGGGATTTCAAGGCAGTGTTATGAAGATTGTTTGAGCAGATAAGAGAGCCTGTGATCATATCTGATGATGGAAAAGAAGTATCCTGGGGGAGACCACGTATCATTAACACAGATCGAATTCATCAAACTTATATCTTATAACACTATTTGCTTGCAGGTCTGGAGATATACACGGGAGGGTGGAGATGACAAAAGGTTACCATGAGTGTCCCTGTTTGTGATTCGAGGATGAGACATGTATAAATTCAGGAGATAATTATTGTGACTAGGCTCATGTTCTCTCCGTGCCCAGTGATCGCACTTTGGTTTCTGTAGCAGAACACCATTCCACGATGCGGCAAACACCATAATGACTGCTACAGGCCATTCCCAATCGTGTGTTCCAAACAGGAAATATTGCTTCCTTCCAATAGTGCCAAACATAATGGAGTATTGTTTAATCTGCTTTCAAAGAGGACAACAGTGATTCGCAGGATATCCATCAGCGATTATGCGCACAAAAGGGAAAACGTCTGTTCAAAATGGAAACACATGATGGAGCCCACAAATCAAAATAATGAAAGCCTAAGCATGAGTTTATGCTCTGTTTGTAACTGCACTTTCACGGGTAATGGATTATTGATTGTAAGACTCCAAGTATGTTTCCAGCAGAATTGCCAATATCGTTTGCAATACTACTACGTATCTTTGATTTATTCAATTTTCAATAATTATCAGCACTAAAGGACAAACATTGAGTGTAACAATTCAACTTCAGATTTCACACAAGTAATTGAAAATGGGAAAACAGAATTCAAACTTATCAAGAAACAATTTTCAATGATCAACTATAATAGTGAACCTGGTTTTCTTCATGGCACCCCTCACGCATTTGCCACATGAAAGGAAAAAAGCTGGAATGAAAATCAGAATCAAACACTCCCACACAGCGTCTTGCTAATATCCTCCTTGCATTGCCTAGAACGCTGTTGAACAGCCTGGAGTTATCTCAGAAAGCCTTCAATGCAGATTGCAGCCTATCACTGAATGATGCCCAGCTAATGGCCAATGCAAAATGTAAGTAGGAAGTGTGTCAATGCAGATTTGCCCAAAGGCGTTATTCTTCCCTGTCACTTCACAAATTCAACAGCAGATCAAACCTAAACTTGATGTCCAGCTGGGTTAATTTCAGACACCAATTCCCAGTATTGACATGCAGTCACCAATTTCTCAGAATGGATATTGAAATCGATTGCCAGAAATGCAGACAATACAATCAACTCCCTCCAAAGGATTAGTCTCCGTAGCCAAAGTGATTACAGTCGGAGAGCTGTTATAATTGTTTACTTCAGCACAATTACTAGTGATGATCCTTAGAAATTCTTCAGAAACCCTTAGGCAAACAAGAGCAATAAAAGATATATTATTCAAGATGATCTTTCTCTTTGAATGAAGTCATTTTTATAAGACTTTGTGCAACCTAGCTTCACCTTGACACTTCTCACTTAAACATCTCTTTATAATATGAAGTCTAATTACTTTATAATATAAAGCACCATAATTAATCACCAATGCATTAAATAATCATTAAGTCTCAGTTTAACTGCAATAAATTTGACTTCACTAGATCAATTCGCCCAAAGCCCAAAAACAAAATGATAAGTAACCAACAATGTCAGAACTGCCTTGACCCAAAATAGGAACTGGCCAAAAGTGACTTACTAAAAATAGTAAGTCCAAAAATAGCAAATCGATATCAAAGAACCCCAAAACCAAACGTCAACTCACGGGGGTCGCACTGATGAGCTGACAAATCTAAACTCCAGGAACCTGCTAAATCGGGGATATTACATTGATCTTCAGACATCGACCATATGGCCATACTCCATGTCATGGGAAGAACATACATGGAAAATGAAATGTGATAAAATGAGCAAGACTTCCCATATACAATTATGATAGTCTTAATAGATGATTAGTTTGAACCAAAGCAGCAATCCTCTAGACGTCAACTATGACCATCTCGCCTTTCTATTAGCATCAATTTGTGCGGAAATTGCAGAGTCCACATATATGAAGAAAACATTCGAAGATAAATCATTCCTAAAGCTATTTGAAATCATGCTCACGTCTATGCTCGGTTTCAATTCCTTCAAGTAACAAGTAGTTATATTACAAATTAAATTGTGTTGTTTTGATGAGACTCAAATCTCTTCGTTTATTATAACTATAGATGTAAAATCAAACAACACATTCATATTCATATATAATAAACAAAAAATTTACATATCCTATGCACTTTGATATATTTATTCTTTCATTGGTAAAGAAATGAATTTTTGAACTAAGCTGGTGGATGTTGGATCATCGAGTATAAATTTTTATATGCAATCTTGGAATCGAAATGCATTGGATGGAGCATTCGTAAGGAGTGTCTCTAGTGCAATTTTTATTTCCGGCATAATCTAAAAGTGTATCTATTTTATTATTTGCATTAGAGTCTAAAATATTATTAAGTTGTGTTCTTTATAGATATTTTTATTAATTTCTATTAAATTTTTAGAATTTGGATAAGTGGACTAGGTCATTATTGCATTTTAAACTTGATAAAACATATATATTGTGAAATATTTAATTGTTTCCATATTTATGTTTAGTTTGTCTCCATATCATAGGAGTTAAAATGCATTCTAGACTAGTTTAAAATCACATTTATATAATTGATCCGTCACGTCTAAATTATTAATTTGTTTATAGTTTAAGTACATTGAACTTTATAAAGTTGTACGTTTCAACTTATAATATTGAATCTATTTGCCCATTTAATTAAGCACTGGTCTTTATATTACTCTTGATTCATAATCCATATGCTGGCAATTGTTTCATCTCTTTCTTTTGAAAAATTAATATATTCATTTGTTGCATTAATCTTTACTTATTCTTATTTTAAAAACATTCATATAATCATTTATTATTCTCAGATCATAATTCGTGAGTTTAAAAGTTTTCTATAATTCTTGCCATTTGAGAAATTTTCATTGCATTCACATTCTAATCAATCTGCTATAAGTATCTTGGACTTTAGTGATTTGTTCAAGATCAGGTGCACCCGCCTTGGCCTTGCAGAGCTAGAAGCGTAGGGAACATGGATTACATTGTTCAATTTTGTCAATTTGGCCTTATCCGGTTGGATATCCCAGCATCGAGTTCGCAAGATTCTTAAGATTCCAATCTACGGTTTTGGGAACCAACAATCCACTTTCAAGATGACATCATAATGAGTTTGAATATTATTATACACTGCACATTCCGTTCAATTGTGCCCATCCTACAAAACATGCAAGTTCTCTCCTCCCAAGCCTCTTTAGGCCTCTTCCATCTACCCATCTCACATCTAAGATAATGTGATCGAATCCTCAATTGTGCCACTAACAACCTTGTCTTTCCTTTAGTAGCCCCTAGATGCGCTTTCTCCCCATGTTTCCTGATTGGGTTAAATTCTTGAATGTAGTAAGCCTTTTCTCTACCAATGTTATTAGTCCACACGGTACTCTAAAACTTCTCTAAAACAAACTTTTTATATGTCCACATTTGTGTTAAGACACTCATGTAGCTTAATGTTCCATTAATCCATTCAATTTTTATTTTGCTCCATCCAAGTTTAATTTCTATAGTAAAGAACTTCTCCTTTGACATTTTCCAGCCAGCACTGGTCATGTAGGTTTCCAACCTTCTTTAAGTAACTAAGTAATCGAATTATCGTTGACGCCTCTACAGGAAAAGCCTTAGCCTCCGATAAAATAATTTTGTAAGGCGCTGAGGTTTAAACTTTGAGATTGCATGTGAATAGGTGTTTATGAATTCTCTCTAGCTGTCTCCACCAACAAATTGACATGCTGCGACCCCAAACCTCACAGCCATAAAGAGGCACCGATGTGACTAGAAAGTCAAAAAGAGTTTTCTTGGTTTTCCAATCCCAAAGTTCCATTGTCTTACATATATTCTGGAGTAAAACGGAAGCTTTCCAACCCCTTGTATCCTTTTTCACTCTACATGTCTCCCAACTGAGCCTATAATGGAAGTCAATCCCAAGATACTTGTATTCTTCACAATTTCTAGTGGGCTGCCTTCAAAAAGGAACATAGTATTAATTTTTTTTCCTCAAACATAAACTCATGATTTTTATTTTGGTAATATCACCTACAACCCAACTTATTGGAAAAATTGCTCTAAGGCCCCTAAATGATCTCTTAACCCTTGAGTCAATTTTTATATCAAAATAAGATCATCAACGTACAAAAGAAGCTTCACAACATACCTTGCCAAATGAACACCTTCCCCCTATGTTTCACTGAACCAAGTTTCTAGTTTATTGATCTTTAACCCAAACAAGGTTGGAGATTAAGAACATCCATGTTTAACATCAATGTCACTACCAAAACATTCGAACATGCCTTTACTATTTCTAACTTTGGCTCCAACTCTGTCATATAATCTATGCATTGTCGCTCTATACTCATTCAGTGTTAGTTTTAGGTAGCTTGGACAGCTATTCATCCATATGTGATTAATTGGCAAATAATTGTTAGAGTTACGACAAATATTTGTTAATTAAGTGACTCCTAGAAGCCACTAGTAACCTATTGGTTAGGTTGTTTTAATTGAGAAGCGACTAGAAACTTCTTCGTTAGGTTGTCTTAATCAAGAAGCAACTAGAAACCTCTTGGTTAAGTAGTATAAAAGGGGGTCAAGGGAGGCATTTTGTGAATAGAATAGAACAAAGGAACAAGAAGTTGTAGAAGCATTTGTTGTGTTAGCAAATGAGTTCGTAGTGATAGCAAACAGTCTTGTAGTGTTAGCAAGGGCGTAGTGATAACAGTAGGGAATATCAGCAAGAGAAATTAGGAGGTTGTCTAAATTCTGCCAGTGAGAGGCAAGGAATTTTGTATCTCTTGATTTGCTGAAGTTAATATATTTTCCATCTGTAGAACTGGTTTTTCCTTAGGGGTTTTTCCAGGGACAATTTGTCCGAAAATATTGTGTTCTTTGTGTTCTGAATTTCTTTCCTTATTTTATTGGTGAAGTTGCAGTTGTGTTATTTTTCAATATTAGTTGTGAATTTGCTTTCAGCAGTTTAATAATTGTTTAAGATAGGAGATTAATAATCAGTGTCTGCAATAGTGTTAAGGGTAGAAGAGTTTTGACCTAGGAAAGAAATTGTGATCTCTTCAAAATTATTATTGCTTTAATCCCTTGAGATGGCTTTAGTTGGTTTGAGAAATTAGGATAGATTGGATGGTGCCTCGAATTTTGGTGTCTGGAAGGCCAGGATTTCTTTATTGTTGGAAGAGAATGGTATCAAGGATTATTTTACCAATGTTGTAGCTATACCAACAAATGCGACACAGCTTGCAGCATATAAGAAGGACGATATCAAGGTGAGGAGGATTATGCTTGATGGTGTCAAGGATCATATTGTTCCACATATCTCAAAGCTAGACACGACAAATAAGATATGTGATGCCATTTTGACTCTATACCATATGCTACCACTAAAAGGAAGATTATTCTCAAAGAGAAGCTAAAGAATACCGGGATGAACTAGGGAGAAGATGTTACAAGTTACCTCACCAGGCTTAGATTTGTCAAGGATGAGTTAGCAACTATTGGAGATAGTCCTAGTGATGACAAGCTAGTGAGAATAGCTCTAAATGGGCTTTCTAAATAGTGGCATGTCTTTGTTCAAGTTGTCAGTCGACGAGATATCTTACCGAGTTGGGATCAACTATGGACTGATTTCACTCGGGAGGAGTTTAGATTAAGTCTTGTCAATGGGACCAACAAGAGTCAGAAAAGTGAGGTGGAATAGGAGAACATTGCCCTAGTGGGCAAAGGGAAAGCAAAGAAGGGATCTAGCAAAGGATCGAACTCACAAAGTGAGAAGAAGAAAAAGGACCTTTTTAAGGTCAAGTGCTTTGGATGTCACGAGTATGGTCACTATGTCATTGATTGCCCAAAAAGGAAGAAGGCAAAGAAGCAGGTGGCAACTTCAGCAAGTGCAGAAGAACTCTCCAATAGACTTGAAGATGAGTTTGCACTTATAGCTTGTATGGTGAGCTCAACCTCACAGACTATCCGGTATACAGATAGTGGGGCATCATTTCATATGACAGGAGTTAGAAAGTGCATCTCCAATTATAAGAAGGAGAACACCAATATCCAAATTTCTATGAGAAACTTGTCCAAACTCAACCCAGTTGGGAAAGGGACTATTTAGTTTTAGAGGAAGAATGGAAATATAATTCCAGTTCATGATGTATTGCATGTGCCAGGCTTAGGTATCATTTTGATTTTTGTATCTGTTCTTTAGGAAAGGGGGTATAATGTACTCCTTAGAGAGACACGTGTTGATTAAGCACAAGAATTGGAAGTCACCCATAACTATTGGAGTTAGGAGTGGTCGCCTTTATAGGTTGTAGTTTGATACTCCTAAGACACTCATGAATAGCTGTAATCCTAGAGATCTTGGGGAGCTATGGCATAGGAGGATGACCCATATTCATCATGGAGCACTCAAATTGCTTCGTGAGACGGTGACAGGTGTTCCAGAAGTGAGCACAGAGCATGATGATGTATGTAAAGGATGCGTGTTGGGGAAGTTTGCGAAAGCATCTTTTCCAAGGAGTGACACTAGATCTGAAGGTGTTCTTGATCTAGTACATTCAGATGTATGTGGACCGATGTTGACAAAGTCTATCAAAGGATATGAGTACCATGCTACTTTTATCGATGATTTCTCTAAGAAGACCTGGATATACTTCTTGAAAACCAAGGATGAGGTTTTTAGTCAATTCCAAGAGTTCAAGGCTCTAGTGGAGAACTCGACAAGAAAGAATATAAAGGTTCTTCGGTCAGACAATGGAGGTGAGTAGAAAAGAAATAACTTCCAGGAGTTCTGTACTAGGGAAGGAATCAAGAGAGAGTGAACTATTCCTTAGAATCCATAGCAAAATGGAGTTGTTGAGAGGAAGAACCGTTCTATATCGGAGGCGGCAAGAGCTATGCTACATGACCAGGATATGGCCCGCTACTTATGGGCAGAACCGTGTAGTACAACAGTCTACATTTAGAACAGGGTTCCACATAAGGTGCTAGGGAGGATGACACCAGAGGAAGCTTTCACATGAAAGAAGCCTGATGTTAGCCATTTCAAAATATTTGGGAGTTTGGCATATTGTCATATTTCAAGTGATACACATACCAAGTTAGATCAAACTACAGAAAGGGGATACTTTGTTGAGTACAGTGGAACCTCAAAGGCATATAGAATTTTTATCCCCGAGACTAGAAGAATTATTGTCAGACGTGATGTTAAGTTCATGGAGGACAAGGCATTTAGAAGGTCCAGAGAATTGCCAGCAAATGATCGGAGTGAGCAGGCAACAGAAGCTCCAAGGCCTAGTCAAGGGCAGCAAAGCACACGTATAGTTACCAGCACAAGTGTAGGCTTAGGTGGTGAAGATTCACAGAGCATGGAGCAACAGGTGCAACAAGAAATGCATCTAGAAGACTTAGAGGTTGATATCTCATCCTCTACAATTGGCAGCAAGAACCACGAGGTTCAAGAGACACTAAGGGATACTCAGGAGTTTGTGGGAGCTCCTAGGAAGAGTACTAGACAACGGAGACAACCAACCAAGTTCAATGATTATGTGGTATTAGTTAGTCAGTTGGTAGATAGTGAGCCTTCCAGCGACCAGGAGGCTGTAGAGCATCAGGTATGGCAGGATGCTATGGTTGAGGAGTATTCCTCAATAATGCAGAATGATGTGTGGGAGGTAGTGCCTAGACCAAAAGATAGGGCAGTTGTTGGACCACGCTAGATCTATAAGATAAAGCACGGTGCAGATGGTAGCATTGAGAAATACAAGGCAAGGTTCATGGCCAACGGATTTTCTCAGGAGGGAATAGACTACAAGGAGACATTTGCTCTAGTGGCTAGGTATACTTCTATACGAGTTGTGATCTCATTTGCAGCACAGATGGGATGGCAGATCCATCAAATAAATGTCAAGACAACATTCCTTAATGGTGAGTTAAAGGAGGAGGTATACATAGAGCAACTAGAAGGCTTTGTAGCACACAACAAAGAGACCCACGTGTGTAGATTGAAGAGAGCATTGTATGGATTCAAGCAGGCTCCCAGAGCGTGGTATAAGCGCATTGACACATACTTGCAAGAAATGGGCTTTGTGAAGAGTGAAGCGGATGCTAACCTCTACTACTACTTAGAACAAGAATACGAATCTAACACCCAACCACCAAGTAGTTGTGGAGGACTTGCTTCTTACAAGTTCACTAGGGCTCATAGAGGATTGCAAGAGGGACCTTGCTAAAGAGTTTGAGATGGAGGACTTAGGACTTATGCACTACTTTTTAGGCATGGAGGTGTGGCAGACAAATGGAGAGATTTTCCTTGGTCAAGGGAAATATTGCATTGAAATCTTGAAAAGATTCGGGATGGAGGATTGCAAAGCCAGGTCTACACCCATGATCACGAATTGGAGGAAGGCAGATACATCTAAGGAGAAGGATGTAGATCCCACCTTATATAGACAATTGATTGGTTCGCTTATGTATTTGGTCAACACTAGGCCAGATATAGCATTTGCAGTAAACTCTCTTAATCACTTTATCGTTGAACCAAAGAGAATACATTAAAGAACGACCAAGCATGTATTGTGTTACATGCGTGGTACAGTTGAGTATGGGATTAGATATGTTCGAGGTGAAGGTATCAAGTTGATGGGCTATACTGATGCAGATTGGGTAGGAAGTACAACGGACAAAAGGAGCACTTCAGGGTGTTGTTTAAGTTTGGGATCAGGAGTTGTATCTTGGTTCAGTAGGAAGTAGAAATCTGTGGCTTTGAGTTCAACAAAAGCAGAATACATAGCAGCTAGCATAGCGAGATGTGAAGTTATATGGCTTCAGAAGTTGTTAGTGGCCTTGTTTGGTCAGAAGGTTGAGACTACTTTGATACACTGCGATAATCAAAGTTGCATCAAGTTGTATGAGAATCCAGCATTTCATGATAGATCTAAACATATAGACATTAGATATCAATTCATCAGAGATTGTGTGGAATGAGGGGTTGTTTTGCTACAATACATACCTATAGAGGAGCAAGTAGCAGACATTCTCACAAAGGCATTGGGGAAGGTGAAATTCATCTTCTTCAGAGATAAGTTGGGTGTCATGCAGAACAGCTTCCTCGCTATGAGGGAGTGTTAGTTTTAGGTAGCTTGGACAATTGTTCATCCATATGTGATTAATTGGCAAATAATTGTTAAAGTTACAACAAATATTTGTTAATTAATTGACTCCTTCTAGAAGCCACTAGTAACCTATTGGTTAGGTTGTTTTAATCGAGAAGCAACTAGAAACTTCTTGGTCAGGTTGCCTTAATCAAGAAGCAACTAGAAACCTCTTGGTTAAGTAGCATAAAAAGGGGGTCAAGGGAGGCATTTTGTGAATAGAATAGAATAGAGGAACACGAAGTTGTGGAAGCATTTGCAATGTTAGCAAATGAGTTTGCAATGATAGCAAACAGTCTTGCAGTGTTAGCAAGGGCACAGTGATAGCATTGGGTGTAGTAGTGGAAAATATCAGCAAAGAAATTAGGAGATTGTTTGAATTTTGCTAGTGAGGCAAGAAATTTTGTATCTCTTGATTTGCTGAAGTTGATATATTTTCCATCTGTAGAACTGGTTTGCCCTTGGGGGTTTTTCTAGGGACGATTTGTCCGAAAATATTGTGCTCTTTGTGTTCTGAATTTCTTTCCTTATTTTTGTAATGTCCCCTTTTTCTAAGACATTATAATTTTGTGTTGCTAGCTCATTTTGCCTAGGTTTCGAGGGCGAAAAAGTTCTTTACGAGGTTTGGCCAAGACATTTCCAGTTTCAAATCCATTAGAGTAGTTTTGGTAGGTTGTCCGAATACTATTTTAAGTAAACAGAGCACAATATTTTCGATACCTCAGTGTTGGTTTGGAAGCGTTTCGTTGAGAGCTTTCCAACGAGCTATTGCACGTGATTCTCTAAGTTCATTTGGTCAGCTATTTTAATGCCTGATGATTATATGGTTTATTGACTAAGTGGCTATTAAAGCTCATTTAACTTGTCATTTTATTTTAAAAAGTACTATGTTCACTTAAGTGACTAAAGGACAAAAAGGGTGCTTTATCTCACATTGCTTAAAAGAGCGTGCAACACATTGAAAAAAGTGATAAAGGTACAACAGACTCCACATGGGATGTTATGAAAGATTATAAAATTTAAAACAAATATTACTTTGGGAGCTGGAAACAGTTACTGGTTATCCCTTCGAGGACGTAAACTCTTGAAGAAGCTTTGGAGGTTGGACGCAAACCTAGCCTTCTTACAAGTTTTATCTATATTTGCCAATCTGACTGTTTTTACTGTTTGTAAGATTGGATCATTTGGATATTTGTATGTTATTGTATTGCTATTGTATAATACAGTAATGCATTTGGTGGTTATCTGAGTTAACTCCTAGTTAATATATGTAC
Organism: Cupressus sempervirens; assembly: GCA_028749045.1. Taxonomy (NCBI): domain Eukaryota; kingdom Viridiplantae; phylum Streptophyta; class Pinopsida; order Cupressales; family Cupressaceae; genus Cupressus; species Cupressus sempervirens. The sequence continues at coordinate 56,984,804 of CM053784.1, read as the reverse complement.
CTTCTAAATATTGGAGGAACAAACAAGCTTTTACGAGTTTTATTGTATGTAAATCTGCTGATTAGAAATCGATTTAAATTCTAAAATTTATATTGAATATTGGTTTACTGTTTGGATTTAAATCTGCAAGTTTATATCACGGGTTTTTAGTAGAATATCCAGAAAGGGATATTACAATGGTATCAAAGCCATGCATCCTGCTAGCCTATGACGACATTGAAAATTGTTCATTTAGAAATATTTATTAGAGTTTATTGAGTCAAACTTTTCAGAAGTTATTAAAAGAAAATGTAAGTGAACTTTGAATAACAGTGGTATTAAAGAAGCGTTCATATGCTACAAGTTGTCGAATAATCTTGAGAAGTTCAGTTGTTCAAAGAGTGTGGATATTCAATTGAGAAAAAGTATTCCCATTTTGGTCAGCAACATAATGGTTTATTTATGCAACAAGATGCAGAGGAATGCTAGACACAGCTTATTTATACATTGTCACAGTCTCTAAAATCCCTAGATTCGAGAGATAATGATGAAGCTTTGAAGAAGTTATTTGGGATATAGATTAGTATTTTACTTCTACGTGGAGAAGCAGTGTTTTGATCGACTAAACCAGGCAGTTCCAGATTTGAGTTTTCAAAGAAAATATCATACGCAAATCATTCCAGCAGTTTAGAAGTATCTCTTGCCCGTAGAGTATTGGACATCGCTCTCAGTCTGAATCGATAGCACTATCTTATACTTCCGGGTTGAGTCGAGTCATCCCTTCAGTCAAGACGGCATTAGTGGTGTAGTATACAACATTTAGGGACCCTAATCGTGGGAAGGCAATATTGAAGAGTTGACAGGCACATTGGAGAAGCCACGGGTCGACTGCAGTTGCATTAAGAAGTTTGACAGGATCGTGTAACTTCTTAGCACCTCTCGAGTTTCACAGGATGAAAGAGGTCATTGCTTACAGTTGTGACTGCATTTTTCTCCAAAACAAGGAGTTACGGGACCATCTGCAGGTGACAGCATTGTAAGTTTCCACAGCAAGAATTTGGAGTTTAGTTTGAGCGGAATAGAATATCTACGCTTTGAAGTTGGTCGCGGGTTACGGTAGGGTCCACTAGCAATGGTCAAGCACCATTTTTGAAAAGCTGCGGAAGTCTTAGAAAACTCAAATTCCACCTCCAGCAGCAACATGATCCCAAACACACTCAAGAAAAGGTTCAACTAGTTGTCTAGTACCAAGAAGTGTGGTTGGGCTGAATGCGAGGAGCATTCATAAATTTCCCCAACAGTATTCTCCTTATTTACAAGTTGCAATTGACAGTCTGGTTGAAGGGAAGGTGAAGCACCATACCTCTTCCTACGCCGTGTTAGACTTGTTCTTCCAGTACATAGCACGGGAGCCAAGAAAGGTGGAGGCCGGAATTGCAAGAGGTTCACGGGACTGGAAGTTAGTGGTGATATTGCAGTTTAACTTCCAAATAAATGGGGATTAAATGTTTTCCTGTCATCAATTTGGGTATTAATAACCAATGTTAGTTCAGTTTGATTTCTTTTCGGGTGGATTTTTTATATTTTGTCTTTGGTTAACTATAACCATTCCTAGTGTTTAAATTCCAAACAGTGACTCAGTTACTTACAAAATAGTAATACATTGAAGAGATTAAGTTTGCATAACAAGTGATTAATGGGTTAACCAGCAGAACAGTCGGGTAGTCTTAGTTGAAGTACAGGCAATTTATGACTAGAAAAAGAACTTGGAAGTTGTTATGGAATTGCACGAGTCACACATTTGAAACGGATTACAGCTAAGAGGGACTGTATGTTAACTCAAAACTCATCCTTAAATCATTCACTATTACAATACATATCAGTAAGCAACTTAATTAAGGATTGGGTTTCCTGTCAATTGTTTAACGAAATTACTATAAGTCCAAAACCAATATTTCTATTATATTTCAGCAGAGAATTATTATAGCTCATTCCAGACTTTGGACAATTGTTCACAATTGTTCTTGAAGGTCCACCAGCAATACAGGTCTGTTCTCGTGTTCTATTATTGTTTTCATTCTGGCAAAGAATATTGCAATATCAATCAAAAACATCGCACATTCCAGAAAGGACAATATACACAGTAGGGATGTAAACCAAGTGTTTGACCAAATTCCTACGACAAACATTTAAGCTTCTTGTTCAGGTTAGATTGAACTGGGAAGTTTATTACAATGAACTAGACATTGAATCAGTTAGTTAATCATGTTTACTTCAAGTAACCAGAAGCAGTGGGACAAGAATATGGAGAAGCTTAAACAAAGTTTGAAAAGGTTGGATGAAAATCAGGAAAGGATGAATGAATTAATTTTAAACCTTGCAAAACTAGACAAAGTGGCACAATGTATGGTTTCCATTGTTAAGAGGACTACATCACAGAGCAAGGAGAAAGAGGAACAAGAGGTCTCTATAGTATCTAGAAGCCTCGATGATGAATTCCCAGCAATTAGTGACCATTGTACAGCTGACCTTATGGAGAGCAAAAATTAGACCTTAGAAAACGAATCAAAAAATTCATTTGATGACAATGAATCCCAAGATCATGATGTGGATGGACACACAATCACCTTGGAAGTAGAAGTGAGTGAAGATACGGTTATATCAGCAGCTTCTACCTCGCCAGTTGAGCCATCCTATGAGGTGCATAGCAACAAAACCCTAGATACTGAGGAGTGCCTAGATGATAGCATACACGATGCTACTTATCATATGGTGAGTGACATTGATTCAGCCTCATATCACAGTGTGGATGACAAATCAAAAGATTTGTGTGGAAATGTTTCGTCACAAGGGGATCATCATTTAGCAAGCCAATTGAAGGTTAATGACAGTATGGTTGCCACAACCATCAAGCATTTTGATGTTGCTCGTCAAATGTTGGCCACCTGTGGTTGGAATACTCCTTTGATAGATGAGCATGTAGATAGTGTTTTTTCCCTTGCAGAGATACATGCAATCCGAGAAGCGATTGCAATGATGAAACAAAATTACCTACAACTACTTGCAGATAGAGATTTTCTTCTCGAGTGGGATCGCATTTGTTATGTTGCATTGTAGGGAAATGAGGAGAAGGTTGATAAGCTCACTCATGAGCTTGAGGTGACTATGGACTCTTTGCAGAGTACCCTGTTGGCCCTTCAAGAGTCACAATTACGGATTGAGAAGCTTACAGAGGAGTTGAGTTTGGCATAGTCTCCACCAACTGTAGATATGGTACAGTTACATATAGAGGAAGTTGATAAGGATTTTATATCCATGGGTTGTAGTAGGGATGTGGTTACATCTATCACAGATATAGTTACAAAGGTTTTAGCTAGGATGAGTACCTTGGTGGAGAATAGTAGAGAACCACTAGTTGTATCGAGTTCTCTTGAGGTTAGTGCCGTGACAGTTGATACAGGACAATTTACTGGTAGCTCTTGTGTCACAATGGTGGATTCTCCTGAGAGTTGTGTGGTAGTACACGACGCTACTTCGTCATCCATACAGGGCATTTGGAGAGTGTGTCATCTGGTTGGCAGTATAGCTCTCATGTTGATTTGTTCCCATCTCCTGGAAGCAAATTTGTCACTTCATTCCATGCAGCCGATTTTGGATGTCGCCTTGTTGATTTTCAGAGTCAGAGGGATCAGCTGCTTGATTCAAGTGTTTTTAGTGATGGGCCATCGACAGAGGTTGGAGCATTTTATCGCGAATACATAGTGAGGAGTGCTCATCATTTTTCTTTTGACCCACGCACGAAGGACTTGATGATGCATCAGTGTGGATTGGTTCTAGAATTATACCATCATTTGTGGGATGGGTGTTCACCATCTTCGGAAAATGGGATTAGTGGCTGCAAGCATCCAACTCAATCATTTGGGGGGATTACTTGCAGGGAAAGCTGTCAGCTATACATCATGTTGATATGCATCCAACATGGTTTGCTACTTCTATGTCACAAAGTTTTCTTATGGGGACATGGTTATAGGATCACTATGGTGTCAGTTGGCATGATGGTTTGGTTAGTTATCACATCCATGGGAGTTTAGCAGAAGCTATAGAGAGATGTGTTATAGACGCTAAAAGGTATTTTTATCTCTATATGGCGAATGGATGTGGGGTTCGATTGTTTAGGGATCTAGATGGTGACAGGTTTGACACAATGTATTGGGTGATTGGGGATCCAGGTGTTAATAGTATCTTACATCTAGTGGATTATGTTGTGTTGCTACACAATCACAGGACTATGATCTATGTGTTTCAGCCTTCTGACACATAAGAGTTCTAGAGATTAGGATTACTCCATTTCCACCAAGGTGATATAGTGGTGGAGTCAGATTGGCCGGATCTGTCATTGTCATTTGTACAGATATTGCAAGAGTGGTACAATGGTGCAGTTATTACAGGAGCTGGTCAGTGGTATCTCAGACAGCGCATGAGTTCTCACTCGGGATCCAGAGGGAGCATCCTTATGTATTGTCTTTTATCGGGGAGCTAGGAGGAGAGTTTGGGTGTTATCATCTTGTGGTGGATATTGGTATATTGCCGAACTCCCATCTTCACTTGACAGTAGAGACTCGTAGGGTCACTCATGGAGTGAGACATTCATTCTTACTGAGGGTATTGGTACACAGAGAAGCAACATATGGCAGTTGGTGTCCCTTCATGGTGAGCCTTGGGATCCTAGCATTCAATTATTTGGCACATCGATTCCGCTCGTACTGTTTCACCATTCTAGATTTGGAATGATGCATGCCGGGTTACATCGGCTGAGGAGTAGAATCTCATTCTCAAGGCGAGTATGGGATCCTGGCATTTGATTTCTGCAGGTATGAGCAGATTGCTTGAGGGCAAGCAATCTTTGAAAAGGGAGGCTTTGTAATGTCCACTTTCTCTGGGACATTATAATTCTGTGTTGCCAGCTCACTTCACCTAGGTTTCAAGGGCGAAAAGGTTCTTTACAGGGTTTAGTTCGAGGTTTCGCCTAGACATTTCTAGTTTCAAATCCATCAGAGCAATTTTGGCAGGTTGTCCGGATACTTAATATTTTTAGTAAATAGAGCACAGTATTTTCGGTACCTTAGTGTTGGTTTGGAAGCGTCTCGCCAAGAGCTTTCCAACGAGCTATTGCACGTGATTATCTGAGTTCATTTGGTCAACTATTTTAATGCCTGATGATTGTATGGTTTACTGATTAAGTGACTATTAAAGCTCATTTAACTTGTCACTTTATTTAAAAAGTTACTATGTTCACTTAAGTGACTAAAGGACAAAAAAGGTGCTTTATCCCACATTGCTTAAAAGAGCGTGCATCACATTGGGAAAAGTGATAAAGGGACAACAAACTCCACATGGGATGTTATGAAAGATTATAATATTTAAAACAAATATTACTCTGGGAGCTGGAAACAGTTACTAGTTATCTCTTCGAGGACGCAAACCCTTAAAGAAGCTTTGGAGGTTGGACGCAAACCTAGCCTTCTTATAGGTTTTATCTTGACTGTTTTTACTGTTTGTAAGATTGGATTGTTAGAAGTTGTAATCTTTCCTTGGTGTGTTTATAAACCAAGGTTAGACTTCCTTTCTTTATTGTTATAATATATTAGGATATAAGCCAAGGTATCCTAATATATTTATTTTTTGTCCTTTTTCCACTACATCTTATTTTGTCCTCTAGTGGAATATGTGAGGACAAATATATATTATTATTTGTAATTTAGATTATTCCTCCTTAAGAGGAATCTCACACTTGGCCTCACACACTTATGAATGGTGGCATTCATAGACATGGGAGTTACATTCTAACTCCTCTCTCTCATCTCTATTTAAGAGATGACCCTCTTCTCTCATTTCACAATGAGGTTTTCTTCCTCTTCTCAATTATTGTATGAGCATTGCTCTCTATCTCTTTCTCTCTCTCTTCTTAGGCTTTTCATGCCTCATTCATAATGTCACAAGGGGTTTTCTTTGCTTTCCTCTTTCCAAATATCTTGTCTCATGGTGTTGGAGCTTGAAGCTTTCTCTCTCCTATTTTATGGTAATATCTTTTCATGCATTAACTCACTTAGATTATTTCCTGGTTTTTGCTTATTTCCATATTTCTTTTTCCATTTCTAACATGGATCATTTGGATATTTGCATGTTATTGCATTGTTGTTGTATAATACAGTAACACATTTGGTGATTATCTGAGTTAAGTCCTAGTTTATATATGTACCTTTTGAATATTGGAGGAATAAACAAACTTTTATGAGTTTTATTGTATGTAAATCTGTTGATTAGAGATCGATTTAAATTCTAGAACTTATATTGAATATTGGCTTACTGTTTGGATTTACATTTGCAAGTTTATATCACAGGTTTTTAGTAAAATATCCAGAAAGGGATATTACAATTTTATTGGTCAAGTTGTAGTTGTGTTATTTTTTTATATTACCTGTGAATTTGTTTTCAGCAGTTTAATAATCGTTTACAATAAGAGCTTAATAATCAATGACTACAATAGTGTTAATTTTCACATTCAGAATTCTCAATTCTTTCACTCTATTCCATAGCTTGTCTCTAGGCACAATGTCAAATGTTTTCTTGAAGTCTGCAAAACAACAAGAAGCTTCTTCTCGCCAATTCTCCCATATTTTCTCTATTTAGTGCCAAAGAGTGATGCAATGATCAATGGTAGAGTGTCTAGGTCTGAAACATGTTTGTCCTCTTGCCATTTCTGCCCTCACTTTCTACCCAGTTGTTGATTTTAAGTTTTATTATCCTCCCAAAATATTTGCCAATAAGTGGGTTAACCATAATAGTGCAATAGCTAGATGGTTAATTGATAACCCCGCTCTTTAAGCGGGGAATAACCACACTAGTCCAATTCATTGGGAAACCCTCACAAGTAATACAATTAAAGATTCCTTTTATGTGAGGTGCAAAGATTTTTGCTTCCCATTTTAAAAATTCAATTTGCGGCCCATCAATATCTCTAGCTTTACCACTTGCACATTTATTCTTCCTTAGTGATATCATCAACCATGAAGAGTTCCCTCAATGTATTCACTATAGGAGGTGTGTTCTCCTCTTGTGGACGTTTATAGAGAAACTTTGCATATTCAAGCCATTGTGCATCTGTAATATTTTTGTTTATTTGTTTTCTCACCTAGTACAGTTCTTTCTAAACCTTCTTGGGATCATGTTTTCCAAGGGGTATCAACTTTTTCATTCTTGCGTCAACATACTCTTATGTTTTTGTATGAATCAATTTTGTATACTACTTGAGTTCTTTGTTTGCATCTTTCCGTTTTGTAGATCTCTTTGTTGCTTTACATTCCTCATCGTACCAAATAGATTTGTCAGGAAATTATTAGTAGCCCTCTTTCTACTACATTATCTTTTACATGAATGTAAAGCCTTGTGAATTATAGAAATCAGCAAGCTATTAAGCACCTATTCACATTCCTCATTGTTACATCCCAAATTTTTCCCTAAAATTTTAAACTAATTATAGCCATTGAATCAATTATTTCTTCATGATCGTATGAAAATGAGTTAGTTAATATAGCTGTTGTTTATTTCTTCATAACAATGTGAAATTGAGTTAGTTAATTATAGCCGTTGTTTATATCTTCATGATCATGTGAAATTGAGTTAGTTAATTTTAGCCGTTGTATTGATTTAATTATCATATGAAAGTAAGTCAGTTAATTATAGCCATTGTATCAATCTATTCAGGATCATGTGAAATTGAGTTAGTTAATTATAGCCGTTATATGATGAGCATGTAAAGTTAGTTATTTTGACATTGATGAAATCCCTAACGATCACTTGATCATTTTGAATTAGCAATTTATAAATCTTGAATTGATGTCTTGGCGAGAATGTTATTTTGAATGATTACAGGATGAAGACTAAAGAGAGAGGGGAAGCATTGCGAAACAGTGTCATCGGAAGAGGATGGTCGAATAGTTCAGTCATCAAAATCAACATGTTTGACCTAAAACCATCTTGGCAAGGTTACTAGGACTTGGCAACATATTTCATGGTGGAACCGCATAAGCTATAAGTGGAACATTATAATAAATAATATAAAATAAACATAAATTCTTACCTTTAAAGAATTATCAAATATAAATACTATTTAATTATAATTTTACTTTCTCAAATATGATAATATGTAAATAACAATAAGATGACGCCATTACATTATGAATTAATAATCCAATGATGCCACCCTATCATTATGTACATGTAAGCATAATTGAGGAAATAAAACAATAACAAAATAATATTAACTTTTAAAACCTTTCATCTTCTTTCTCACTTTTCCCTCCTTTCTTTCTTTTTCTTTTAAGCCAATTTGAAAAGCTTTTGAATATAATCTTGTAACTGAAGGAAGCCGTAAAGTCTAGCTCATTCAATATTATGGATTACTTGATCGATTATCGGCATTCTTTCCTCCTTCATCCTTAATGCTCTTTGAGCAATCGAACTCCCTACTAGTTATCCTTATTTGTATGCAGAGTCAACCTGAAACAAACTGTGCTATCTAACTGAATATTCATTTTATTGCGGGTCTCATAATAGGTTGGCGGATACATCCCAAAATGCAAGGCTCTTTGCAAATATTCGGGTAGAGTCACGTAAGGCAACCTGTGAATTCCTTTTCATTCTCTTTCCTATCAAGTTTGTTTATCAAATTATTCCTTAAACTAACGTCTCTGATCATCAATTTCCCTTATAATAATGTATGATGTTATGATATTGACTTAGCATAAAGCTTGTTGTATCTTTCTCTTACGTCTGTCATTTTCCATTGAAATAATAAGACACTGTTTAAAGCATAAAGATGTCGTTTTCCCTTTTCCAACTCCGACATTTTCGTTGTGATAATATGATACAGTTTTCCGTATTTCTTGTGACAATATGATATTGTTTTATGTATAAAAGTCTGCCAATTTTCTTATCCATTTATAATCAAATATCTGAGATAACTCAATAGAAATTCTCTGAATTCGTTGCAGAAATGTTATCATTCCAAATGGAATCAATCTTGGTATATATATATATATTAGAACACCAAGGATTTCACTAGGCTAAGATGCCAGTATGTGGTGAAGAAGGTATAACGCATCTTTGTGATTTTTAATCTGAAAGCACCAAGGAATCACCGGCTTGATGGCCTAAATATGGTGAGGTGTAGAGATATCTGCAAAACAAGAATGATATCAAAATTAAATAAATAATAAAATAAATAATGTATTAGCTCATGCATGTCCCACACAGAAAGTAATTTGTCAAGTTGAGTGGTGGAGATCGGGTTTGTCAAGCCATATTTTGAAATCCTTGTCCAGGGTAGAATTAGGCAGATTTGTCGGAACAAATGATTTTTGTTGACTGTCCAGACACTTCAGTTATTTTGTCGAATAACTGTTGGGACTTCAACCCACCTGGATACTTTGATGGCTGGATTAATGAACATCCCAAGCCCAACCTCGGGGTAGGGAGGGCCGTTCTATTAAATTAGAATAAGTGGGGATAAGTAATGGTCCACGGTTGGAAGGTTAAGCCTATGTCAATGCTTCTCCTCTCACCAAAATCAGGGCTTGAACAACCAATAAAAAAAGCTTCACAAAATAATCTGTATGTTCTTTTAACCTATGTATGTTTAGTTATTTCATTTCAAGATGAAAGTCATTTACTTTATAAATAGCTTTTACGTTAAAGTAGTTAAATGAATACATCTGATATTTACTATCAGCTGATTAAGTTAGTTAATTTTTAACATCTCATTTTGTATTCTTAGTAATTCAGCATTGTAAATAGATTTTATTTTCAGTTTAAACAGTTATTGGAAATCTTAGTCATGTGAAATAGGAAATCAGCTTAATTCAAGACTAAAACTTGATTAGGAAATCCGTATGTTAAACTCATTAACCTTGTCAACCACCAAGAGTTTTTTTTCATGAAATTGTTGCTCAAGCACTGCATTGAAGATGTCCTTGTTCTCTTGATTTAAAAGAATCTTGCCTTTGTTGGCTTCTTCCTTTTGCATGTGAGGATCTTATTTATTGTGTGGGCTATTTGAAGCAAAGTCCAGCTTAATAGAAAGAGGCATGTGATCGAAATTCATCTCTATAGGGCATACAAAAATGTCGAATTCAAACACTCTAGCTGTAAGATATTGTCAACAAGTTACATACTCAACCACACTCTGTTCATTCTATATTTTGCATGTGATACCCCTTGACTTTAGCCAACCTCTCAACACATTGCACATAACCATAGAAAAACACTATACAACCCCTGGAATTTAGTTCCCAAATGTGGAACATCTCCAATGCCATCTTTGAGGCTCCTTACCAAGATCGATTGCTGCCCTCTTCAAACAAACAGGATTGTTTTCCCCTTTCTCCACTATCAATAAGTTGCAAAAATATATTATTTGTTTTCCTAGCATTGAAGGCCCCCGCTAACATAATGTCATTGATGGAGCTAAACAATTAAATATCTTTTTTCAATTATGCATATGAATTTTCATTATCTAGGTTCCTCCTCTTATAGAACATAAAGAGTTTTGTAGAGCACAATAACATGCAACCAACTTGAAAGTTATCTCATTCACTATAATTTGCAGACAAATATATTATTTATTTGGATCCTCCTCGAATTTTACAATGCCATACCACCGCTTATGAATAAGCGTTGTAACCCCACAATGCCATTTACTTGTCTCATTCACCTTATTCCAAACTGAACGTTTCTTGTAACCTTCAAAATCTATTACCTTGCAAACAACATGTTCATTTGTTTCTACACGGATAATAATATCCCTCCCATCCACCATGGGCCCCAACCCTAGACCTCTTCACCACAGATATCCTCTGTAGTTCCAACTTAGAACACTTACGCAGTCATGTACAGCCCCTAATTCTTATTTCTCCTTCGACAAACATTCACTAATTTGGGCATTCACATTCTTCAACCAAGACTATTTCCTTTGATTTCTTGTTGTTTTCACCTTTTCACACTCCTTCCTTTGTTCTTCTCGCTGTGTAATGTCCCCATTTTGACTTGCTGCAGATTTGATGGATTCAGTTAATTTTTGGGTCCTTGTAGGCTGATACTACTGTTTAGAAGACCTTGTTGTGGAGTTATTAGGCTCTATAGTGGCCTATGCTGAGTTTTGGCTCAATTTTGAGGGAATTACTATTTATAGTAAGCCAACAATTGGTTCTAATGGCTCTAATGAGTTAGAGGAGTTGAGTGATGCTCTTAGTTTTCATTTTTGGCTTCTAGTTTGGGCTCCAAGAATCTTGCAGGGAGTGTCTATTTTTGGTAAGTCAGCTCGTCAAGTTCATTCCTCATATTTCTTTATCAAGATCACTCTTGTGTTGTCAAATTTTGATTTTGATATTTCTTCAATCATTTTCACCAGCCGAGTGAATTATAATTATTATTCAACTAAATATGTTGAGGTTGCTATTTTTGCTAATATTGTAATACAGGCCATCTTAGTGTCATAAGCTCATTGGAAATGGGTTGAAAAGTTTTAAATCTTGGGTACAAGAAACAATGCCTTGTGTGTCAAAATATCATAATATGGTTTAAAAGGTCATTTTTGGCGCCAAAAGGGAATAATAATTGTTTTATTCAATTATGTGCTTAAGTATAAACCAAAAGGGCTTTTAAGCGAAAGGTGTCCTGAAAAAGACATCTTTATTTATTATAAAAGCAATGCTTTGTGAGAAGGGAATTGGTTCTTGTATATTGCTTTGAAATATATCTTGGTGAGCGTTTGAGTTTATGTATTTCTTGAGGACTGATTCCTCTTGAATTGTGCATCAATTGTTATTGTTGTAAAGCAATTGAATCAGTGTTCTAAATCTGATCTGAGCATTTAATTTGCTGCTATGTATAGTGTTAAGTTTGTAGTTGCAGTCAGATTGATTCGATCATGAGATACATAGTTGGTGGTGAATCATCATTAGATAGATATTCTTATATTTATATTATATTATATTATATATATAATAATATATATATTATACATATGGTTATTTATATAATTAATATATTAACTAATGATGATTAACTATAGAGACATGTCTCCTCTCATATTTATGAGTCTTCAAATCTGCATTCGGAAGACATCAATTGCAATGGTCATGTTATTACATTTGCAGAAAAATGATCCATGTTACTTGTAATGGGCACCTACTGGTTATAACTTCGTGAAACACTTTGCAAGCAAGCTCTGATACCACAATAATGGGCACCCACCGTTTATAACTTTATGAAAGACTTTGCAAGGAAGCTCTGATACCACTGTAATGGACACCCAGGAATGCCCAAAAGCTAAATCAACTGCTGAAATTATATTAATGCTGAAAATGCTGCAATCAATTACAAAGAGATGTATTCCAAAGGCCAAACCCTAAGGGAATGACGTCTAGAATGTTACAACAGAGAATGCACATCCTCTATTGCCAAAAGAAGGGAGTGTGATTCACACATCCAAGCTCTTATCAAATGCAAGTCATCATCATCCGATGATTAGCAATGAGACTTTCAGCGCTATTTATCCTTTTCTTCATCCTTCTGGAAGGAACTAAACATTAATTAAATTGTAAGAGCTAGAAGCTTCTCCTTCCAATAATTAATACATACCCTAGAAATTCCTCCCTGGAAATAATTAATTAAATCACGAAAGGCTTCCGTCCTTCCAATAATTAATACATACCCTAGAAGTTATTAATACAAAGTCACCTTTTAATTTTTCTTATCCTCCACTTAGACTTTGGAGAACGTGAGAGCTAAAAGATGGGATCATTACATTACTTCATCATGGTATCAGAGCAAGACTGTAAGTGTAAGAAGCTAGCAATTTCATATCAGCAGCAAACAAAGAACAAATAGTTATCAACTGTGTCAAAATACTAAATCAAAGTCAATACAAATAAATTTATAGATACTAGTTTGCTCAAGTCAACATTGAGGAGCCATGTAGAAGGAATTCCAAGCGACTAGGAATGGATAAAATAGGTATGAACTATCTGGAGAGTCAGCGCTGAAGTTCAAGATAATACACTATTTAAAAAATTGACGAAATGATAGTATCCAAAATCAACAACATATGTAATTCTGGCAGCAGAGATATTTATTAAATATAGAAGGCCACAGCCATAAGTATACAAGGAACATGATGTCATGGTGCATCAAGTAGGGCTCTATCAAAATGATGCAATAACGTATGCATAGAACCCGCAAATGATTAGAGAATTCAAATGCCAAACAAGTTACCATACAGGCAGAGATAGCATATCCAGATATAAGGCAAATCCAAAATGGAAGGGATTCAACATATACAAGTCATCTCAAGTTTGTAAGACAGGGATAAAAGAAAAACATAGGCCAGCGTGGCAATTTTCCATAAAAATCAATACTTTTAAAAGGATGATAGCAAGACTTGATACACAAACAACAGCAATGTCCGCAATTCAAAGATAGTAATAGATTTGATACCACATGTGAAGAAAGTCTCATAGTGACGTTAAAGGAAGAAGATCAGTCTAAGCACCTAAAGATGATTCAATACATAATCATGTGAGCAATATGATTATCGAGAGAGGATGTTGCAGTCTGCGGATAAATTACTTGATGAAGATTATTGAAAATATTCCTTGTCACTTGGGTAATTGTTGAAGCATATAAAGTTTCAAATTTATCACTATCCCAATGATCAAATCTCACATTGACAGGTTGAAGCAAATATCTGACACAGATTCCACTTGACGCAAAAGAAGAGTTATCAAATGTACTGAAGTTTATATCAACCCGAGTGCATACAAAGAAAATGGACCCGTAGATGGAAAGTCAAGATGCTAAACAACTCCTCAAGACATCATCGCACATGAACTATGCTCTAAGGAATCCATGTCTGTTGTCAGCTGACAAGAATATGCAGGTGGAGCGTTTCTTCAAATTGGTTGTGAACAAATTAATATTTTGTAGTGATAAGGAAAATGAAAAGTTAGTGGAAGGCATAAAAGTTTTTTTTCCTTATTACACCTAGACATGCCCAATGAGTCTGCTAGGGTCAAAAATTATAAAGATGAAAGGGTGCAATTAAAATGCTCAAGCATTATAAAATTAATCAAGTTATTAATAAATAAGTGATTAAAAGAACTGAATGAAGAGGTGCCTTGTAAATGATATAAGGAATTGAATTTGGATTAAAAGTCATGACCTTTAGTTTGAAAAGTCACATCCATAGATTGGAGATATATATATATATATATATATATATATAAATATATATTATTAACAAGTAAAGATTGTGTTTGGTCTACCTTTCTAGTGCACGATGAGAAGACTCCTCTACATGAATTTTTTTTTCACATATACTTGTTAATGCGAGTTTTGTATCACCTCCATAACATATTAGTAATTGAATATTTGATATGGAATATCAAACATACAATTCCTCTCTTGAAGAGTTATTGCTCATGGGATATGAGAATAACTCCAATGTTCCTTACTCTTGTGGATACTCGCTCAGTTTTATCGATGTGATTCGCTGGTAATCATGTAGGCGGCCTTACGCAAATTGTTGAGGATGACTTGGACTCTGGTGGGATGAAGGCGATGGTGGCTCGGTTTGTAAAATTTGCGGAGGTAGATAATGTTGATGGTGGTGATGATAGAGGATGAGTCTTCCGATGATGATGTTGATGGGAAAGCGATGGTGGTGGAGGGTGAATGGGTGTGTCTTGATATTTGACTAACTTCCCTAACTTCCTTCTCTAAACTTCGATCACCCAACTACTCACTATTCTACTCCTACTCCTATAATGGAAGGTTGGCAAATGGACGAGGACCAAACCTAATGAGAGCTGACCAACGGCCTCACTTCCACAGGTGCAATGATTCGAAGGAATAATAAACTAGTTTACCACACAAAGCTTCCCAACCAGCCGATAGGATGCTAGTGGTCTAGTATTGATCCTTATCAAACATTTACCAAAGCTACCATACAACCATCCATCTACTTTAACCTCACTTAAAATACTTCAAATAAAATTTGCTTCAACAACTTGAAAGGAAATCTAACTAAGTGGAAGTAAAAAACATGCAATAATACCCAATGTTCTTAATCAACATGCAAATCACAACAATGAAGAAGCGAGCAATTTTGGTATTATCTTCGCAACAATTTCTCCAACCATTTTACAAATGAGAGCAAATGGCCTTATATAGGAGGCAAAAGTACAATAGACGGTGGAGATCAAAACAAAATAATCGATCCAGATTGGATCCTAAAAACTCTAATTAGGGTTGCTACCCCATCAGTCAATGACAAGTTGCCACCTCATCAATAGACCAATGAAAAAAGTGCAAAAAGTGGCAACCAATGAGAAGGCACCAAAATAGTAGCCAATCAGAAATAGACACTTATCCTATTTTAGAAGAAAAAGAAATTGCCACTTGGGCTTACATCAAATGATCTTCTAATATAAATCTTCCCTTTTCTTTCATTTTCTTAGCTAAGGCAATGAACTTAGCTAGCCTTTCATTAACTTCTTCCATAGGAGGACAAGGTGTGTGCTTCGCCCTGAGTTCTGCTGACTTCGCCATGCTACTTGCTACTTGTAGTATCTTTTCGTGATCCTTCTCATATTCTTTCGCAAATCCAATAAAAGCATTGAGAGAGGAAAGGGTGCCCAAATGCTTCTTCTTGATAGCAACCTTTCATAACTCATCCAACCTCGATCCAAAATTTGTTTCATTGAGATCCTCTTTTCTGAGATCCTCAAAATCAAGTCCCACCTCAACATCGCTCATCATGGTTGAAATGGAAGTGTCGACACTTGGGTTGTGATGTGCAACTGCCTTTTGTATATCCTTTTATGGTACTGCCATTGGCATTGGTTATTCGCCTCATTTTCGAGAAGGAGGGTGTTTTGGGCATCATATCCTCTTTGTCTTTCTTAGTGTTTGTCCCCTTAGGATTTTTGCTTGTACTAACATCCTCCATCTCGTTGCCCTATTACGAGATGGTAAAATGGTGGACAATTAGACTAGCAGAACCAAGGGAGGCAATCCTGAGACTAGAACAAAAGAGAGAAATCCGCATAAGGACCCCTTTCAACTCTAAATGATTTGAAATTACCTTTACCAATAGCCAAGTGGGATTGTCCTTCCTTTAGTCAGTCCCTCATCTGTATCATGTCCACTGCACTGATATTGGCATCGGTTATTCTCTTCATTTTCGAGAAGAAGGGTGTTTTGGGCATCATATCCTCTTTGTCTTTCTTAGTGTTTGCTCACTTGGGATTCTTAGTTGCACTAACATCCTCCATACTCATCGCCCTATTACGGGATGGTAGAGTGGTGGACCAGAAGGCAAGTAGAACCAAGGGAAGCAATCCTTAGAGTAGAACGAAAGAAGGATGTTAGCTTAAGGACCCCTTGCAACTCTAGATGATGAAAATTCACCTTAACCAATAATCTTACAGCGACTTTTTGGAATTAGGACTAGACTTCAAGAACTTCAAACCCACTTGCAAATCAGAAATTTATCATACAATTCACCTCCAAATAAAATTACCCAACTTAGGGCAAAAATCGCAGCCTCTAGAAAAAATCAGAATTTTATCTTCCACAAATTTCACCTCCCACAAATTTCGCCAAGCAAGAAGAGTGCAAATCTGCTCTTGCAAAATCGCCAACGCCTTGAGAAGGAGAAGTGAGAAGTGAGAAGGAAATGGGAGAGAGGCCTCCTCTTATACCCAACTTTCTTACTCCCTCCAAGCTGGCCGACTTGGATCTTGGGAGCAAGAAAAACAATAATTAATGCAAAATTATGGCCCATAATTAAATACTTAGCTAAATATTAATTTTGCCAAAATGAAAATTGCTTTTTAGTTCTAAATTGCAAAAGGAAATTAAATGGTGCCTTGGAGATGTTAAATATTTCTATTTAATGAGGATTTAGTAATCAATACGTCATTAAAATTGGATTTTGGCTAACCAAAAGCCATTTTTCAATATTAAATTACCAATTTCATTAAAGGTAAAAAGTTTTCAAGGCAATTTTAATCTATTAAAGCCAATTTTTGCAATTTTTCTCCAAATCGATTTTGCTATGCCAATTAGAAATTTTTTGACAAAAATAAAATAAAATTGCTTCTAGAGCCAAAAATCGATTTTTGCAATTTAGCCTCATTTCAACAAAATTAAAATTTTCACCAAAGAAAAATTTGAGATTTTCCAAAACTTAAGTCTAACAAAAAATTTTCTTTTGAAAGATTATTCAAATTTACACAATTATATCCGGATTTTCAAAAGAAAACGTCTAAGTACAAATTTACAATTTTATCCTGCCAAATATTGCTCTTTAAAATTTTGTCCGGCTTAAGGATGAAATTGGTGGCTCTGGAAAATCAAGCGAAGCCGAGTGAAAATAGGCTGTCTCCCCACATTTGGCCTGAAGGTGCCAAGGCGTGAAATTTTCAAAACTCAAAAAAAATTTGGACAACCCAAAAATTTGCCAAGGCAATAAAAAAACGGGGGGGGGGGGGGGGGGGGGGGCCCAAAGAATTTGGGGCGATGGTGTGAGAACCTCACAACAATACTGTTGTGCAGAAATTTGCAGATCCCTTCTTCATCACAAGTGGAAATAGAGGTTATTTTTCATGATCAATTAGTGGACACCAAGAACATTGATGTAGGTACACCCTTGGATATTGCTTTTAAGAGAGGGACTGATGTGATCATGGCAATGTTGCTACTGTCACTGTCCTGACAACTACAATATTATTTTGAGAGGTTGAAGCACCCATTAGTATGGTAGTATGGTATATGCAAGCATCGTCTTGAATGGGCTTGAAGGATCTTGTTCAAAATTGATGAATGAAGGAATGCAACCTATTGATCTAGATGATGAACAAAAGACATCACTTCATTATGTCATAGAGGGCTCCCCCAGTGAGAGGGAGTGGATTTATAGGAAAAGCAATGGAGTATTTTTACCATTTGAATGAAGGGATAATAAGAATTGCAATTTGAGAATTGCTAAACTACAGATCTCTATCAAACTAACAAAATTGAGAAAAGAGAAGAATACATTCAAATACAAGGAAAGGTTGTGCAAGTAGATCACATGGTTTAAGGATAATGAACAGAGATAACCATTAGAACTATACACAACTTAGGCAAAGATATAATTTGTCTATGTAGCTAAACAATTAGGACCAACAACTGGATCCATGTATAAGAGATGAAGCATAAATATAAACATATTTCATATGATGCAGAGTGACATATCAAGCATTGTGAATTGGGTGTGAAACAAGATTAATATACATAGAAGGAATAAAGAACTCATACCGTACTCCTCTCCTTATTAAAAGTGAACAATAGTAGAGCTAATGTAACAAATTTATAGCTCTTGCAGACAAAGACGTAGTAGCAGGAGTAGTAACAGTAAGCACACAGCCAAACAATATAATATCCAACACATGGCCAAAAATAAGACCATGCACAACAGAAATGAGAAGGGATTTTTACAAAGTTCTAACATGCATCATGGATACAATATTAAGAATACGTTCCTCATTATAGCGAAGAAGAATGTGAAGAATTAAATATGAGCAACATCACAAAGTCGTAAATTATAACAAATTAGTAATAAAGAAGGTGCTTTAAGGAACTTCATTTTATGTCGAGTTTCAACTATGACATAATTCCCACAACAAATGTATTTAAAGGCTAAGGTTCTGAGATCTATTAAGCATAAAAGTAAAATAAAATAAAAGGTTGATGTCAAATTGTTCAACGATATAAGAGATGCCAAATTGTTCAACGATATAAGAGTGAGAATTCTACATTATGGGTGGAATAATAATGTCAATGTTCCATTCTCACTCGAACCATCTTTAAAGGGAACATTTTAGAGAAGGGACACTATTAGAGTTCCAAATTGAACCACCACTTGATTTGATACATATGGACCTTCATTAGAGAATCTTGTATCAAGGATGTTGATGTGCAGATAAGTATTTATTGAGTATTGCATTTATATGCTTATTTTAGTCTCTCACTTGTATGTATGAACAATAAAAGCGAATTATCTTAATATACTTTTGTTCTTTTCCCTTGTCTCTGAGCACATTCTTGCAAGAAAATTGGTACATTAGGCATGATACCAAATATTGTGGAGGACTCAATCTCGTAATAGTTGCTCTTATGATCCAGAATTCATTAGTCATCTGATAATCAGGCTAGATAAAGTGAGGCTCTTGAAGAAAATATCCTTGATGATTGAGATAATGAGTATTCTTCCATGGAGTCAAACATTTCTTCAAAGGCAAGATAGAAGCTCAGAAGATTGATACTAGATTCAAAGGGAGTTTGACAGTGTAGCATTGGCATCCTTGGACAAAGAGCAAAGAAGCCATAACTTGAGCTTCTGAGGAAGTAACTAGAGGACCTGACTTACCAAGATCAATGGATGTTAAGAGGGAGAATTTTGAGGTGTAATCCTTTGTGAATGATATCTTCTCTATGAGGAGAAGTTCTAAGTGAAATTCCATGTAATGCATTCTTCTCTATGAGAGAGAATTGAGGTGAAAGCCTTTGTACCACCCTATAACTTCGTTCATGGTAGTTACTAGTCCAAATATGATATGTAAAGAAAGGTGACGATCTTTCATTGACATATATAAACATAAGGTAACCATTATAAGGTGACAATCTTATAAATGGTAGACATGTTATCATGAAAGACTTCATTAAATTGTTGTCCCAAAGTACTGATGTTAGCATGAATGATGATGGTATTCCTTTGGGGGAGTATCTTAAGCATTGGAGAGTATTGACATGTTGCATTCATGACTATGTTTGTCATTGATGTCAACATAGCAATAAGCCTGTGAAGTTTGGCAGAGTAGCAAACATAGATCATAGTGTTACAGAGAAGGTTTTGATTGTCTAGTGATGCGCAGCCAAGGACATGTTGTACCTTGTGTCTTGATGACAAGGTTAAATGCGCAGAGTCTAAGTCAAAGATGTACGGAAGTTATAAGTGATTTGCAGAGAGCAGTGCAGAGATAGAGTGCATGGAAAGCAGTTTCAAATGATCCTATTATATCTTCTAGCAGAGATATAATCTGGTGATGCACAGTTAGATAGTGATCGAGGACAGTCTAATGGTGATGTCAGAAAGTGTGCAAGCCCTAGTATCGCACGTGTGAAGTTTTGTATATATTGTGAGCCGACAGTGCTATTGTAATTTCGAATTAATTAATTATCTTATAATTAATTGGGAAAGCCTCAAGGCTCATTCAAGGAATTATTTTTGAAGATAGGGTATAAAGAAAAGACATTTTCTTTGTAAGTGTGTGTGTATCAAGTATTGAATGTGAAATGTGAAAAGAAGCAGTGTTTGATGAAAGTGACTAAGCAATCCAAGGGGTTATTGGATGCAGAGTTCATGATCTAGTATCAAGATCAGAACAAGCAGAAGTTCGGTTGAAAAGACAAAGAAAGAGGAAGTACAGTTCAAATCTATTATTCTGCAAGGAATAATACAAAGATCAGTTGGACAATGGGTTCATTGGTCTTGCCCAACTGTTTCTTCTACAACTCTTAACAGGGTTAGCACAACTCCTAATAGGGTTGGAATCTGCTAACAGAGATTCAAAGTCTCCTAACAAGGATTGATATGTATTGAATGTTGTTATAGACTCCTAACAAGGTCCATCCTCTAACGAGGAATATTTATAATAGTACATCATCTTGTGGGTACCATCCCCACCAGAGTTTTCCCTCTGATCAAGGGTTTCCCTAGTTAACATATCAGGTGTTATTGTGCATGAGTATCGTGTTGTGGTTTCTAATTATATTGTTCACATGGTTAAGTTTGATTAAGGTTGATAATTGTGATAATAGTTGGATAACTGATTCACCCACCCCACCCCCCCAGTTATATTGGTGGACTATATATTCTAACAATTGGTATCAGAGTGTCAAGTCCTTGAAGAGAAAGTTTAATAGCTTTGGAAGATAAATGGTGAGTCATTCCAGTAAAGAAAGTCCTGAGTCAGATAGAGGAAATTTTGACACCCAGAAGATGGAGACTCTTGGTGAGTTATCAGATGTATAAAGATCTGAATATTGAGTTTCTTGATCCAAAATCCTTTTGTTGCATACAAAAGAATAGAAGCACAAGTAAATACAGATCTAGATCTGAAGAAGACATGAAGATCAAAGGTGTTGATCTTCTTATGAGAAGAGAGATAAAAGGTACGAAACTTTTTGTTTGCAGGACATGTAAAGAGTTTGGTCATTTTTTGTCAAGATGTCCTAAGAGAGTAAGAAAAGCTAGAAAAAGTTCACTTTTTGATGAAGATGAAGAATTTAAAGCAAGTATAGAAATATTGTTCAATGACTGTGATGATGAGCTTGAATTGTTTAAGAAAGATGAAGTAATAGAAGAGACAGCTTTGGTAACTATTGTTGATCCAAAGGCTAACCATAAGAATGTAGAAGTTTCCTTTGAGATTAATAATGATCTGTAGAATGATGTGCAAATTGTTGAACAAAGAGGAGAAATATCTTAACCAAGAGAAGAAGTAAGAGTTGAGTTAGAAACTCCTATCTCTAACAGGAACTTGACAAACAATCACCCTCCGGAGTAGATAATTGGAAGCATAGACAAAGGAGTGATGACAAGAAACAGAGTTAATAAAGAGATATATTTGATTTTTGAAGTTGAACCTAAGAGTGTAGATGAAGCCTGTAAGGATGATCATTGGATTCAAGCAATGAAAGAAGAATTAGATCAAATTGTGAAGAATGAAACATGGGAATTAGTTCCAAGACCTAAATACAAGAATGTTATTGGAACCAAATGGGTATTCAGAAACAAGATGAATGAACAAAGTGAAGTTGTAAGAAAAAAGGCTAGACTTGTGTGCAAAGGATATTCATAGCAAGAAGGAATAGACTATGAAGAGACATATGCCCCTATAGCTAGAATGGAAGCAGTAAGAATGTTCTTGGCTTATGCAGTGAACAAGAAGTTCAAAGTGTATTAGATGGAAGTAAAATCAGCCTTCCTGAATGAAGAACTTGAAGAAGAGGTATACATTGAGCAGCCTGAAGGATTCCCTCTGACAAAAGAAAAAGACATGGTATTCAAGCTAAAGAAAGCTCTATATGGTTTTAAGTAAACACCTAGAACTTGGTATGCAAGGTTGGACAGCTATTTGGAAAAGCTTTGAGTGGCTAAAGGTACGGCAGATAGTAACCTGTACTAAAAAGAAATAGAGAATGGTTTGTTGATAATAGTAATATTTGTTGATGACATAATATTTGGAGTTAATATAGTAATATTTGTTGACGACATAATATTTGGAGGTAATAATGAAGCAAGCGATAAGTTTGCTGAAGAAATGAAGAATAGTTTGAGATGAGTATGATAGGAGAAATGAAGATTTTCCTAGGTTTGCAAATTGTGCAAAACAGTGATGGCATTTTTATTTCACAAGATAAGTATTTGAAAGACTTTTTGAAAAGATTTGGCTTGGAAAGTTGTAAGGTTGTTGGTACACCAATGATAACTGGTCACCAGTTATCTAGCAAAGATGAGACACCTACAGTTGAACAGAAGAAGTACAGATCCATGATTGAAGGTTGCAATATCTGACTCACACTAGACCAGATATAACAAATGCATTTGGGCTTGTAGCTAGATTTTGAGCTGATCCTAAGGAATATCACTATGCAACAATAAAAAAGGATATTTAGATATTTGAAGGGGACATCTAATTATGAAATATGTTATGATAGATTGAGTGATTTCACTCTATATGCATTTACTAATGCGGATTGGGTAGGCAATATGGATGGCAGAAAGAGCACCAGTGGTGGAGCATTCTTTCTTTGAGAAAGATTGGTTTTTCAGCTAAGCAAGAAACAAGATTGTATCTTGTAAAGTACAGCTGAGGCAAAGTATGTAGTTGCAGCAAATAATTGTAATCAAGTGATGTAGATGAAGCCGATGCTGAAAGACATTAGGATAGAATTTTTAGAACCTGTTATCATATACTGTGATAACACAAGTACAATGAGTATGTCTAAGAATCATGTATTGCATTCTAAGACTAAGCATATATCTATTAAGTATCATGTTTGAGAGAGAAAGCAGCAGAAAAAGAGATTAAATTGGAGTATGTGCGTACTAAAGATCAGATTGCAAATATTTTTACAAACCCCTTACCTAAAGATACATTTGGGTACTTGAGAGGTACGCTTGGGGTTATGCCCCTGCCTACTTCAGAGTAGATGATGCAGGGATCGCAACAGTCCAGTGGTATAGATCACTTTTGTTAGACTCAATTGAACGCCGATGCTTCCTATATGGGGGAGTATCTATGATGAGCAAAGTCATTAAGGACTCTTGGTATTTGGTATTGAACAGTGTCTTTGGACACTTGAGCTGGTTAAAGTCTTTGAGAAGCAATTAACGTAATGAGGTCTTTGTCATTGATGTCAATGAGGGAGAAGAGTGCATGAAAAACATCTCCTCAATGTGTATTAGGGAGAAGAGTGCATAAAAATCCCTACTTTATCAAGGATATTTAAAAAGATTCATGAATATCTCTATGGGGGAGATATACAACATGAAGATATAGAACAAAGAAGTATTCTAAAGGATTTTCAGATTTGATTGATGAAGAGGATTTGAAAAGATGAGAACAGCAATAGCAATGGCAATAGAGTATTATTTTTCATCTATGTTTGTATCAATGCCAAAGTGGGAGATTGTTAGCATGAATGCTGATGGTATTCATTTGGGGGAGTATCCTAAACATTGGAGAGTATTGACATGTTGCATTCATAACTGTGTTTGTCATTGATGTCAACATAGCACCAAGTTTGTGAAGATTGGTAGAGTAGCAGATAGAGATCATAGTTGTACATACAAGGTTTTGATTGTTCGGTGAGGTGCAGTCAAGGACATGTTCTAACTTGTGTTTTGATGACAAGGTTAAATGCACAAAGAGTCTAAGTTACAGAAGTTATAAGCGATTTGCAGAGAGCAGTGCAGAGATAGAGTGCATGGAAAGCAGTTTCTGATGATCCTATTATATCTTCTAGCAGAGATGATTTGGTGATGCACAATTAGACAGTGATCGAGGACAGTCTAATTGTGACGTCAGAAAGTGCGCAAGCCCTAGTATTGCACGTGTGAAGTTTTGTATATACTGTGGGCAGACAGTGATATTGTAATTGCGAATTAATTAATTATCTTATTATAATTAATTGGGAAACCCTCAAGGCCGACTCAAGGAATTATTTTGAAGACAGGGTATAAAGGAAAGATGTTTTCCTTGTTTGTAAGTGTGTGTATCAAGTATTGAATGCAAAATGCATAAAGGAGCAGAGTCTTTGGTGAA
Organism: Cupressus sempervirens; assembly: GCA_028749045.1. Classification (NCBI taxonomy): domain Eukaryota; kingdom Viridiplantae; phylum Streptophyta; class Pinopsida; order Cupressales; family Cupressaceae; genus Cupressus; species Cupressus sempervirens. Next base: position 56,960,331 of record CM053784.1, on the reverse strand, counting down.
TGCGACTAAGCGATCCAAGGCGTTATTGGATGCAAAGTTTGTGATCTAGTATCAAGATCAGAAGGAGCAGAAGTCTGGTTGATAGAACAAAGAAAGAGGAAGGAAGTACAATTCAAATCTATTATTCTACAAGGAATAATACAAAGATCATTTGGATAGTGGGTTCATTGGTATTGCACTTGAAGTTGTTTGGAAAGTGGGTCCATCTACCTTCTACAATTCCTAACAGGGTTGGAATCTCCTAACAGAGATTCAAGGTCTCCTAACAGGGACTGATATGTACTGAATGTTGTTATAGACTCCTAACAAGGTTCATCCTCTAACAAGGAATATTTATTTTGTACATCATCTTGTGTGCACCATCCCCACCGAAGTTTTCCCTTTGATCAAGGGTTTCCCTAGTTAACATATCTGGTGTTATTATGCATGAGTAACTTGTTGTGGTTTCTAATTATATTGTTCACATGGTTAAGTTTGATTAAGGTTGATAATTGTGGTAATAGTTGGATAACTGATTCACACCCCCCGCCACCCCCTCACAGTTATATTGGTGGACTATATATTCTAACAGCTGGAAGTTATGATAACGAACATATCATGATCAGACAAAAGGTCACCATTGTAAGGTGATGATCTAATAAATGGTAGACCTGCTATCATGACAGACTTCATTAAGTTATTGTCCCAAAGTGCCGGAAGTCATGTTAACGAACATATCATGATCAAACAGAAGGTAACCATTGTAAGGTGGTGATCTTATAAATGGTAGACTTGTTATCATGATGGACTTCATTAAGTTGTTGTCCCAGAGTGGCGAAGATCATGATACTTGTCATGATAGACTATATTAAATTGTTATCCCGAAATACTAGAAATTAGATAATCATATCCTTCTAGGATACAACATATTCTTTTGGTAGGCATCAAGGATTTGATGCATGTGCACATATCAAAAGAATATACGCATAATGAATAACTTATGATTGATATTTCTTGTTGAATCACACTTTCGATTATATTGAAATATAACATCTAAGTTATGGATTTATGTTGATATCCTTAAATATGCCATTCCAGGAATATCATACTCAAATGATATCCCTTCATATACTCGAAAGCATAATATGTTCTATATCAATCCTCCCTAACTAAGAGGGAGTGTTTAAGTTTGTAGTTGCAGTCCGTTTGATTCGATCATGAGATACTTTGTTGATGGTAAATCATCATTAGATAAATATTCTTATATTTAAATTATATTATATTATATTATATATATTACATATCTTACATTATATAAATAATAATATATATATATATATATATTATACATATGGTTATTTATATAATTAATATATTAACTAATGATGATTAACTATAGAGACATGTCTCTTCATGAGACATGTCTCCTCTCATATTTATGAGTCTCAAGTTTGCATTTGGAAGACATCAATCACAATGGTCATGTTATTACATTTGCAGAAAAACGATCCATGTTACCTCATCATATAGCAAATTTGATTGATATTTTGGACTAAATTAGTCATCTACATTTCCAGCCTTCTAGTTAGTGCTCTATGTGTTTTGGAAGGCAAATTTGTGTTGCAAGTAGGGTGTCAAACTTTGCAAATTGGTGCTTAATAGTTTTGTAGATTAGCATGGGATTTATCTTTCAGCAATTAGCGTTGGAGGCTAGGTAGTGGTCATTCAAGGTGGCTGCAATTGCATACAGGAGAAATTACCCATTGTTTGTGACCATCATCATTTGTTTGTTGCAATTTGATTTCTTAAAATCAACATACAACAGTCCCACTGGGAGCCAACAAGATTCATTACAGTGGTATCTGAGCAATTTCCTGCCATCTTGTGGGGTAGGAAATTCATTATTATTTCAGATCTGCTGTTATAATTGGAGTGACCAGCACTCTCACATTTTTCAGCTATGGACAAACACATGAGAACTAGTAGTTCTGTGAGCTGATGGAGTAGTGGGGAAAATAGCAAGAAAATAAGTGCTTTGAGGGAGAGTATGGAAAGACTTAAGCTACATCAGAAAAGTTTGGAGACCAAATTGTTAGATCTAGTGATAATGGATAGGGCAGCTTGGTACATGGTTTCCATTTTTAGTAGGTCGGCACCAAGAATACAGGGATGAAGGCTTCAGTTCTTCCCAATAGGCATTCATGATGTGGATGAGTCTGTTTTTAGTACAACGCTCAACAGTCCTATATATAGTCATGATGAGGGAGTTCCTACACAAGGACAAGTGGATGTGTTAGTGCCAGTGGAGGACAGAAGCACTGAGCTTCAAAAGGTTGAGGATCCTAGAGTTGATGCTGAGGATAGTGCAGAGGCAATTGAGGTAGTTGTTGCCACTGATCGCTTAGTCTCTCTCGAGGAGGGGATAGTTATTGGAGACTCTGCAGAGAGTGTCCTGGAGGGGCATTACAATGTTGGTAGAGGTACCTGGTAGCAGTATCTTGGTTGTGGATGTATGCCAGGATGGTAGCAGACATAAGGTGAGTGATCTTGTGGTGAGTACTTCTGATACAGTTTCCTATCACAATGCATTTAGCAAGACAGGGAGCTTACATAGGAGTCAAGGGTTACAAAGACATCACGTGACCAATCAGTTGAAGGTGAGTGTTACTTGTATCAAGTTGGGGTGCTCCTATATCAAATGGGCATGGTGGTAGTTGACTTTCTCTAGCAAGGATTCACTCACATCAACGAGCTGTTAGGATCTTAAAGCATAATTATTTACAGCTAGTAGCTAGCAGGGATTACCTTCTTGATTGGAGTAGCACTTGTTATGAGACATTGTTAGGGAAAGAGGAGGTGGTTGAGCTCACCCATGAGCTTGAGGCGACTATGGACTCTTTGGAGTGATCACGATCATGTTTTGATGAGCTTAACATGGAGTTGGAGTGTGTTCAATCCACACCAGCCCTAGATCTAGTTCAATTACATATAGTGGTGGTTGGTGGAGAGTTGACTTCCACGGCTAGAGATGATGAATGTGATGAGGATGCAGTTACATCCATCCTTGATATGAGTGCAGTAGTGATAGATGAGATGAGTGCATCAATGGAGGATTGCACAAAGCTTCTTGTTGTACTGGATCCCCCAAAAGTTAGCATGGTAATAGTGGATTCTTTAGAGGATTGTGCGCCAATCCCTGATATTACTCTCTCTTCTTCACAGGACTTGGGTAGGGTATCACTTGATTTGAAGAAGAGTTCTCATGGGAGTTTGTTTTCTTCTGTCAAAAGCAAATATATTGCTTCACCTCATACAACTATTAGCATTGGACGGTTTGCAATGCCACAATTTCAGAGGGATCAACTCTGGATTGCTAAGGAGCAAGTTGATGCTTCCTCGTATTATTTCTACTGCACATAGTTATTTATGGAGTATCTGCTTGAGGGTTTGGAGTTGTGGGAGGAACCATACAAAGCTTCTGAGGGTACTCTCACAATATTCGATGATTGGTGGGAGAGACTATAGAGACCTTGGCTACAATGCTTCCTCACCCACAATCCCACCCAACCAGTTATTCAGAGTCAAAGATTGCAGTTGTCTCTTGATCCCCAGTTTGATATTGATGAGCCCTTGAGAGATTTTGGAGCTTTTTACTACCATTACACAGTAAGGAGTCCTCATCATTTATCTTTTGACCCACAAGTGGCGGGTTTGGTTTCACGCAGGTGTGGGTTGGCACTAGTTTCATACCATCCTTTATGGGATGGGTTAGCACCATATTTTGTAGATGGTATCAGAAACTGCAAGTTAGATCACTTGTGGTATTGACACACCTAGGACAACTTAGCAGAGCATGGAGATGGTGTATGTTTCACAGACGCCTATGGTTGTTACTATCTCCGCAGTGTTGTTGGATGTGAGTGTCAATTATATTGGGATTTGCGTGCTGACAGAGTTGATGCTTCAATTATGTTGAGTTCCGATGAGTTGTCTACTCCATCAGTGCCTATAGTTACTTTCCAAATGATTTTGTTATTGATGTTAGTTATTTGAGTGTTGATGCTACAAGAGTCAATTGTGGCACAAGTAGAGGGTTTAGTTTCATGCAGGTGTGGGTTGGCACTGTTGAAGATGGTAGTTGCGATAGAGATCTTTATTTCTGGAAATATGAATGTTATTATCATTATTGTCATTTTAAATGTAAATGACACGTCATTTACATGCATTAAGGCCTGAATATTCAAAGAGTTATAATTAATTATAGGAGTTATGGGAATCTCAAGAGACCTTCAGTTATAATGTGAAGAGTGTCTCCTATTGTTATATATTTGCATCAAGCAAAGGATATTGTACATTCAAACATTTCATTATCAATAAAGATATATTTTTGTTGTGTGGCTGGGTTTTTCCCTTCATTCTCAAAGGGTTTTCCCAGGATATTTGTGGTGTTTATTGGTTCAATTTTTGCTCCTTCTTGTTGTTTATCACCATTGGTTTTTGGGCTAAAACTTAACATGGTATCATAGCCTAGTTGAATAATAGCAATTAAAGATGGTTTTTCTGATTATTAGTGGATGTCATATCTCTAAGGGAAATATTTTTTAGTTGGGATATGAGATGTGTCTTCATCATTCTCTGTGACCCTCGATGCAGTTCAGTGCAGGAGATTGCAGAGATAAATCAAGAGTTTTTGTATATTTCTTCATGTCTATTCATTTAAGTGATTGTGCAATGTTTTCTTCTTTCGTTAGGCATAGTTTTTAATCATGAGCCTTGGGTTTTAATCCCCTGGTCATAGATATGTAGTGCCTCAAAGATGATAAGATCAAATATCTTCCTTATCTGATCATACGATTTCCTTCATCGGTTCTCAGTCTGGATTTTATTTGGTATTGATGCCTGTGTTATATTTAGTGTTGACTATCTTTTGGTTCATATTATTGACCCATTTGATGATCTTACTCTTTATAATGTTTCTTCTTTGATTTGTCTCTATCCTTGTCCGTATGTCTCCTGCATTTGAGATTTCGTTTACCTGTTTTTAAGTTAAGTATTTTTCGTGAGATCTTGTTGCATGTAGAGAAATTGGTTCGACTATGGTTTTAAATTTTGGCAAAGTCTTGGCTGGGTGAATCCCATCTTAAGTATTGGAACCTTACGCTCAGGATAGGATAGAAGGTTTAATATGAAGAATTTATGGCAGAAGGCTCGGTTGAAAGGACAAGATTTTGCGATATGCACGCATATGTGGTAATGCAATTTGTGTGGTGAAGTTTCAGATCTCCCTATTTTTGACCATTTTTTTAAATTTCTGTCAAGTGACTTTGCATAAATGTTCAAGATAAATACGTTTGATGTGCGCGTGGATTCCGTAGATGCTGTCGAGTTTTCTTCACCAGTTATGAATATTGTCATTCTTGGCTCTTGCCAGTTCATCTTCAGTTTTAATTTTGTCTAGCTGGCAATAGTTTTCTGCCATCTTTCTCTCCTATCTATTTTCACGTCAATTCCCTTGAGATATTGTTTTTAATAAAGCGAAGTTTATAGATGGGCATCTTCGGGAGATTCCATGATAGTTCACGTTGAGAGATTCCGTAATGGGAATTGGATGTCATGTTCAGAGATTCTATGACAGTTCACGTTCAGAGAGTCCGTGATTGAAGGCTTAGCTGTGAGTCCTACAGATCTTTTCATGTTGAATGATTCCATGAATATGAGTATTTATTACAGGTTTCATGTTGAGTGACTCCATAAATAGTATTTATTACAGGTTTTCATGTTGAGTGATTCCATGAATATGAGTATTTATTACAGGTTTTCATGTTGAGTGATTCCATTAATATGAGTATTTATTACAGTTTTTCATGTTGTGCAATTCCATAAATATGAGTAATTGTCATAGGTTTTTCATGAATCTTATAGGATATATGGGATGAGATCTTATCATTGACATTTTTGTTGCAATCTTGTACGATTGATCAGCTAAAGATCTCTCTTTGGCTAAGAGGGAGTGTTGAAGATGGTAGCCATGATAGAGATCTTTATTTTTGGAAATATAAACGTTATTATCGTTATTGTCATCTTCAACTGAAAAGGACACTTAAGTTTAATTTATAATATTAAATGTAAATGACATGTGTCATTCACATGCATTGAGGCATGACTATTCAAAGAGTTATAATTAATTATAGGAGTTATGGGAATCTCAAGAGAGCTTCAGTTATAATGTGAAGAGTCTCTCCTAGTGTTATATAATTGCATCAAGCATAGGATATTGTACATTCGAACATTTCATTATCAATAAAGATATATTTCTGTTGTGTGGTTGGGTTTTTCCCTTCACTCTCGAAGGGTTTTCCCAGGATATTTCTGGTGTTTATTGGTTCAATTTTTGCTCCTTATTGTTGTTTATCACCATTGATTTATGGGCTAAAACTTAATAGGCACTAGTTTCATACCGTCTTTTATGGGATGGGTTAGCACCATATTTTGTAGATGGGATCAACAATTGCAATTTAGATCACTTGCAGTATCGACACACCCAGAACAACTTAGCAGAGCATGGAGATGGTGTATGTTTCACAAATGCCTATGGTTGTTACTATCTCCACAATGTTGCTAGATGTGAGTGTCAATTATATTGGGACTTGCATGCTGACAAAGTTGGTGCTTCAGTTAGGTTGACTTCCGATGAGTTGTCTACTCCATTAGTGCCTACAATTACTTTCCAGATGATTTTGTTATTGATGTTAGTTATTTGGGTGTTGATGCTACAAGAGTTAGTTGTGCACAAAAGGAATATTACACAGTTTTACCCTTTAGATCTGGGTGGACTATGATATTTGTTTCTCCTCCAAGATTGGTTGGGCACACACAATCATAGGGAGGGCAAACTATAATGTCCTCATTTTTGAGTTGTAGATTTGATGAATTCAGTCTATTATAGGACCTTGTAGGCTTATACTAGTGTTTAGAGAACCTTGTTGTGGAGTTATTAGGCTCAACAGTGGCCTATGGTGAGTTTTGGTTCCATTTTGAGGGCCTTTCTATTTATAGTAATTCAATAGTTCGTTTCAATGAGTTTTGATGAGTTAGAGGACATGAGTGACGCTCAGTTTTTATTTCTAACATCGGGTTTGGGCTTCAAGAATCTTGGAGGGAGCATCTATTTTTAGTGAGTCACCCCATCAGGTTCATTCATCGTCTCTGTTCATCAAGTTACTGATGCAGAGATAAATTCAACGGAAGCAATATAAAAAAGGAACCAGCACCAGCAAGAGATAGACAATAAAATTCTTCTATTTAATTTATCAAATGAACAATACATACACTGGCTCTCCTGTAGATTTCTTCTCCCTGTAATTTTCTATCCAGAAACTTCGTTCTCAAACTTGACCTAAACCTAAACCTAAAATTCTATTTAAACATGCTAAGACGGTCTATGGAACATTCTAGATTATTACAGAAGAAAAACTAAACCAGAGAAATCTAAATCCTTATCTCTTGCCAAAACAACTTATAGATTGTTCCAAAACAATATAGAATAGGGTAAACTGACCCCACAAGGACCTATACAAATCCCAAGATAAAATCTTCCAGTCGGCATTTTTTATTTGGGTGCTTCTGCACTATACTCCCAAGGACAATAAATCCAAGTCCCTTGGATTGGCCTTCCTCTTTCACGCCTTCCAATTCTTTGGTATTTTCTATTTGTACTCTTGACTAGTATCCAAATCAGCTATCATATGTGCGTAAACTTTTGCCATATTCAGATAGAACTCCTGCAAACCTACAATGAATGGATTAGATGTAACCTCATTAAATATGACTTCACCAATTTGGATTACTGTAGGAACTATTGCATCCTTTGCTATGATGTCTTTATGCTACAATATCTCCATGCTTGGAGACAAATTCATCACTATTGGAGCCTCCTCTATCCTCTTAGCGTCATCACAAGTCTTCTTCCTTGCTACTAGTATCCTTTTGATAGGCCAAACTACCTTCTTCCTTAACTTCAAATGCCATTTCTTTGTTGCATTAAGGACCATCACATCCAACTCTTTATGAACCATTTCATCACAATGCTCATCAACCATTTCAACCTCTTTTCTATCTTCAAGAACTTCTATATCATAAGTTTCATCAAAAACATGTTGTTGCTCACCTTGTATATCTGCTTCACTATGTTCATTTGGTATGTCAGCATCGATTTGTTTATCTAGTATATCAGCATCAATGTGATTAGGTTGTTCTTTCAACGAACAACTCCTCTTCCAATGTCTCAATACAGGCTTTTGTAATCTGAATTGGTTGATGCTCCAGATCTGTATTTTCTTTTTCCATATTTTTCTGCAAATCCTCTTTTAGTTGCACTAAATTTTCTTCGTGCTTTCTCAGTTCCTGCATTAGGAATTCCATTTGTTCTTTTATCTCTTGATCTATTCTGGCTTCCTCTTCTCTTTTCTTCCTTTTATCTTCCGCTCCTTTCCTTGCTTCTTCCTTCTTCTTGTTCTGAAAATCCCAATATGAAACCCATGCATCGAATAGTATCTTCTGATCACGAGATAAATCTCCTCTTGTGACCATTGTCTCCTATCTAGGTTCTCTCCACTCAACCTAGTCTTTTGGCCACACTTATAGGTTCTTTCCTCAACCTGTCACAAAATCCAATTCACCTTAGAAGCTAAAAGCTTTCCCCAAGCTTTTCCCAAGCTTTTTCCAAGCACCTTAGGATCTTTCCCCAAGCTCTGATACCAAAAATGATGCAAAGATAAATTCAACGGAAGCAAACACAACAGGAACCAGCACCAGCAAGAGATAGACAATAAAATTCTTCTATTTAATTTATCAAATGAACAATACATACACTGGCTCTCCTGCAGATTTCTTCTCCCTGTAATTTTGTATCCAAAAACTTCGTTCTCAAACTTGACCTAAACCTAAACCTAAAATTCTATTTAAACTTGCTAAGACGGTCTATGGAACATTCTAGATTATTACAAAAGAAAAACTAAACCAAAAAAATATAAATCCTTATCTCTTGCCAAAACAACTTATAGATTGTTCCAAAACAATATAGAATAAGGTAAACTGGCCCCACAAGGACCTATACAAATCCCAAGATAAAATCTTCCAGTAGGCATTTTTTATTTGGGTGCTTCTGCACCATTCACTCTTGTGTTGTCAAATTTTGATTTTGATGCTTCTTCAATCATTTTTGCAAGACTGGTGAATTATAATTATTATTCAACTAAATATGGTGAGGTTATTTTTGTTGGTATTGTATTGTGGCCACCTTAATGTCATAGCCCATTGGAACCAAGTGAAAGTCTTATATTTTGGGCACAAGAAACAATGACCTTGTGTGTCAGAATACCATAATATAGTTTAAAAGGTCATTTTTGGAGCCAAAGGGAACTAATAAATTATTTTATTCAATTATATGTCCAAGAATAAAGCAAAGGGGCTTTTAAGTGAAAGGTGTCTTGAAAAAGCCAACTTCATTTATTATAAGAGCAATGTTTTGTGAGAAGGGAATTCATTCTTGTCTATTGCTTTGATATATTTCTTGATGAGGTTTGAGTTTGTGAATTTTTTGAGTGATTCCTCTTGAATTGTGCATCAATTGTTGTTGTTGTATAGCAATTGAATCAATGTTCTAAATCTGATTTGTGCATTCAATTAGTTGTTATTGTATAGCAAATTGGATTGCAAGTATGGCATCTACCTCTGCCAATTGGTGCTTATTATTTTTGCAGATTGGCGTGGCATTTTTCTTTCAGCAGTTAGTGTTGAAGGCTAGTGGGAAATAATAGGTGTGGCTCTTGTTTTAGACGACATACTTAAAAGATAAGTATTTTGGGAGTTATTATTATTTTAGTGGCCAAATTATTATTAAATCATTAAATGGCATATTATAAAGTTATAATTTCACTTAAGTTGAGGGTTGAGTCTGTTGGTTGACAGTTTGTCCAACTCTCTTTCTCAACGGAAAATGACTTTCTCTCACGCCCAAAGGGTGAGAAAACAAAGAGTCACCAACAGATTGGGAAGCTTTTTTGGTTTTTCTCCTCCTTTAACTTCCCTCTGAACTTTAGAGGTACAACTCACTCCTAGTGATTGTGCAATGAATTTTGTTTGGTTCCTAATTCTAATGGTGGGGTATGCTCTTAACCAAAGAGCAAGAGAGGCTATTTCCATTATTCTGCAAGCACAGAAAACCCAGGCAAGATTAAAGATTAATAGTCCTGCTACTCCCACGACCGTGAAAATAACAGAACCACCTTCGGCACATCAACCAAATCTACTTCTATTCCTATATGCATCTACCAACTACTGAATGAGATGCAAATTTCTTCTAGATCCAAACACAAAGGGACAAAGATGCAATTAAACCTGAGTGGCTCTCGGACCAGACGATACCATAAGCCCAATGACCATTCAACTCCATCATTCCCCAGTTTTTTCACATCTAAATTCCTAACACAAAATGCAATGCAACATGACGGGAGAAGATCAACAATTCCCATTTTTGAGAAAAAATCAAATTCTCTATGTCAATGCAAACTCTTGATTCTCACTCAGTAATTATAGTTACAGGGGGACAAGTTGCACCAAAATTTGTCGATCCTTTATTGATTATCAAAATTTTACATATATGCCCCTAGTCTTTGGTAGTTACAAAATATTACATCCGAGAATGTAGAAGAGAGAGCTAAGAATAGGAATGACACATGTCATTCGTTACAGAGCAATCATTTTGAAGGGGAGCAGGAGAATTTGAGACTTCACCGTCTTTTGGCTTGGCAGCTTCTTGCTTTAGCTTGTGACTCTTCATTGCCCCAATGATGACTACCAGATCATTTGGATTTGGCATTGACATATTATCTAACCTGACCAGCAAGTAATCATGGTCTACAGCTAAGGCTTCCATGGTGTCAATTCTCTTCTGCAACTTTTCTAACACCTTGGCTAACATCCCATCCATAGCAGTTGGCGTGTGCAACTTTGAAGGTTGGAACTTGCTTGCAAGAACCAGCTGATCAATGAAGCCCTGGTAAGCATTCTTCATATGATTGGCATCCACAACCTCACCACACTTGTTGACGTGGGACTTTGTATGGAGCTCTTGAAGATACGCATAAATAGTATCTTCTACCTTCTTCACTACTTCATATACCTTCTTTTTCTATTTCTTGGCCTCCAACATACTCTCTCTTAAATTGAAGATACATCATCTAGTGAGAAAGTGGCTCATTTCCATCTTTTAGAATACCTGCACTGATAAAATTCTCCTTCATGCTGATGATTTCATATAACAACACGAAAGAGTCTTTGTACTTCTTAATATTTGCCCTCACAAACGCCATATTAGTGTCCATGGTCCCTTTAGTCCATTAATTCTAATACATAGGGCACCCAATTTATCTATTAAGGGCAATCCCCTTGTCTTCATATCTTCGATCCACTCTTTGCCAATTTGCCCTTGATGCCTTTCTTCCTATAGCTTGGCTAGCAAAGTCTTGCTCTCCTCTACAGATGGATCAAATATCTTTGAGTCTGATGACTCTCCGACCTTGCTTGTCAATTGTGTGAACATCTATCAAATATAATTTGATAGTTCTCTGTTAGCACCTTTGAGTTGAGCCCTAGAGATCTTAAACTTGTCCAACTCTTCATCAATTTCCTCATTCAGAAACCTACACATAAGGTGCTTAGAGTCGTGCTGCAGTGTTCCCATGTCACATTGTTGGATACTAAAATCTAATGCCCCAAGATCTGCCAAATTTCCCTCCTTCTAGGCCTAGGCGATTCTTATAACATAATTCTCGGTGTTACCATCCTTACCCAAAGCTGCCAACATTGAAATCTTCTTCATCTTGTTTAGGGTTGGAGCTTGTTGGACTGTCTAGGAAATCAAATCCTTTGGGGGTGCACTGTCCTTTGTTCTTTTCCTTTTCCACTCCAATGTGTTCTCCAACCAGGACTCAAAGTTCAGAACATTCAGTGAGGATAGAAGCGTTGTGGCATCGAACAACTTCCTTGCTACTAGAGGGGTACTTGTCTTCCTAGCGAAAAATGGAAACACAACAATCATAATATTACCTTGCATAGCCAACACCTAAGGTGGGGCTCCCTAGTCTTTCCCATCACCACCATCTCCTTGATCTGCTCCATCAGACCCATCCAAATTGATCACTCAAACATAGGAATCTTGGTCTTTCGAACCTTCGGATTCTACCTCCTTCACGCTCGTGTTTCCTTCTTTTCTCGAATCTCCAGTAGAGCTAATTACTAGGGCTGGCCCACCTCCACAAGTTGAAGTGATTGGAACATTCTTCCTCGGAGGTTGATCTCCTCCATCTCCACCATTGCCTCCGACCATCTGCGATGGTCCCACTGAGGTAGTTGTTGTTGTGGCAACTCTGCTTGACGAGGTCGCGGCAGCACACTACGCTAGCTGAGAACCTAACTGCGAACCACTAGTCCTCTTTCTCCAATCTCGGGTCCACTCAACCCACTTATCTGTTCTTTTAATGACTTTGATAGTTAACACCTCCAGATTACTAACTGTGGGGCCAAGAGAAGTTGAGTCTATAGGTGTGTTCTTGACTTCATTTAGATAGGTGGATGACTGCATATGTTGTCTGTCATCTTCAATTCCCACTACATCTATGTTCACACCAAATAGCTTAACTTGGTCTATAGTCGTCCTTGAAAAATATCTTTCCGAACTCTCAAATTCATCGATGCAATTCGCCCAATAGTCCTCCATGGTAGGAACATGCTTGTACGATAGTCGCAACTACAAATTGTCTATGATATAGTTCAACTTAAGCATAATGTCTTTGTAGGACATTGGCTTGTACCTTTCTTCAAAGTTCTTTACCACGTTCTTTGCATTTGATCTAGAGGCACAAGAATAAGCCCTTGTTGCAATGGGAAATGTCATTCCCGTCTTCTTCACTGCCGAACAGAGCTCGTTCACCTCCAGGATATGTTTGCACATTTCCACGAGCACAATCCGGTCATCTGGATATCTAGGGAGCTTCCATGGGAAGCCATCAAAACCTGCAATTCTTATGTAAGAGAAAGTCGGGAACTGAATGAAAAAGCTTCCAAATTGAAGCACCGCAACCATAGCCTTTGGAGCAAATTGGCACTTCGAGCACCCCTGCAACATTCTACAAATCCTCATTATGAATGCATCATTAATGTTCACAAAATCTGGCATAACTCCTAGGCAATTGTAGGCACTGGAAGAAATCATAGACTAGGATGCTCTCGTCGAACTCTTGTACGTGCGGCAATCCTGGCCACAACTGGGTGGTTGCCAAAGCATAGATTAAGAAGGAAGACATTAAAAACTATTTTTGAGCCTTGGTGCTTTGGAGCCAGCTAGAGAGATTATCACACATAATCTAGGCCCAATCCACATACTCGCCCTCTGCACGCATGGCTTGCACCAGATAGAAGTAATGCTCCACAAAATTGAGTGAGTCTTCACTGCCTTTCAAACGGTATAGAAGGACCATAATGTCAATAATCTCCCTCTTTAGATTTGTGCCTTACAAAGTCTTTGGGATTTTGCTTTTCTTGCTCCGAGGGGTTTGGAACCAGCTTGTCATCATATCTCCGTAGCGAAGTTTCTTCTTCTTGTTGAACATGGAGGCAGAGTTCCAGAAATCCATTTCGCTATACACCTCCCTCTCTGGCAGTCGAAAACTGGTTCGTAATATGTTTCGATCAAGTGTGACTACCCTATCTCATCTTTGAGCATTTTTATCTGCTTGGCGTTGGGATCATAGTGCGATATGCACTCCATGATAAGCTTCGACACCTGCACTGCTACTGGAAATCCTGCCGCCTCAACTACGTCACTTTCCTTCAGTCTTTGAGTGATTGGATGAAATGGGTCCGCGTGCAAGCTTTGGTATAAATCGCCCAAATCATAAAATTTCAATGAGGTATCGCTCAAGTTCTTCAGAGCACAATCAATACCATTTAAGTTATCATAACCAATAAACCTTGCAGCAAAGATGTTTTATAGCAGTTGAAGAATTAACTAAATGCAAATTTCAAAAAAAGCCATTAGAATCAGATAATGAATCATGTTGGGAGAAATCCTTCTTTATAGATCCTTCCGTTTTTTTCGTTGGTCGGAGATCTTCGCAATCTGATTTACATTTAATTTTGGCACGCTTAAGGGCTCAGTGATCCGATTTCCCATTAATGTCGTGTTTAATAGGCAAAAAAATGATATCATTGGCGCTCTCTGTACAACCCTTTCTTCATAACATCTGATCTAATGAAAGTCTGTCAACTTTAAGTGTTGAAGCAAAATTATACTTTATTGACATTAAAAATTGACCAAGGCATTAAGCTTTCGTCAAGCTCTAGACTTTCAGCTTTTGAGGGAAACCACGTCGCTTTTGGCACTAAAGAAATGCTTTGGCTTCTTTGTCGAACACTTCTGTTACTTAGATTTTCTTCCCTTTGAGAACCTTTGAAAAGAGGTTCTCCTCGAACACTTCAACAAAGTTTTCCCTTGATGCTTCTTCGAGCTTTGGATTTTTACTTCATCGCGGATCAAATATCTCTTTGTTCGAAAACTCCTTGAAAGTGCTTCGCCTCCGAGTGGGGGAGTAGCGGAGTAGGAGAAACTCCGCACTCTAATTTCCTTTAAGAATGTTGTGGACTTGGACAAACTTCTTCTCATCAAGGGGGAGGGGAAGCCTAGACTGTAAGGGGAAAACATTATTAAAACGAAGCATCCTGCGAGTGCACCTTAGTGATTTTCTGCACAAAGCGTGCAGATGAAACACATGCACGCTACAGTTCCCAAAACCCTGACTAAAGGGAAAAAGGGACTCTCGAGGAGAAGCAACTCCTAACCAACCCCGATTATGGACTTAGTTGATTTTTGGAGCATGGGTTTGGCAACAAAGGGGAAAGCTTGAAAAATAGGGTGACCAAAAATGGGGCAGCAGAATCATCATTGTAAGGGGCCATTTATTTAATTAATTATAAACCTAAGCCAAGTATTAAATATAAAAGTCCAAGGAGTTGTTATAATTAAAAGTTGAAGCCTCTAAAAGAGAAAAGCATCTTCATGAAGCCATGTGCTAGAAATGTTAATTATTAAAAGAATCTAATGGAAGCTTCTAATTAATGGTATGTGTTGGTGAAGCCAAGTGGATTATAAAAGGTGGCTTCATGAAGCAAATGAATCATCCAATTGTCTAATTTGCTTTTGTTGCTTTCTGTGGGGGTTCTTGAGTTTTCTGATTTCCAATTCCCTTGCTAAGATATAAGGGTTTTTGAAGCTGAGAAGTGCATTGTGATCCACAGCTGAGGTATTGTGGGTGAAATTCCAGAGTTGTTTACCAACCTACTGCTGAGGTATAGTGGATTTGGAATTAGAGATCTTTCAATTAATTTGGAGTCTTCCATTGGCTATGGTTACTGTGGTTGAAGGGCATAGATTGGTTGCAGAAGTTGAAGGTATTTGCATTGGCAATTGTGTGTTTCGTATTTCGTTATTATTGAAAAGTTGGAGCAATTCATTTTCCAGCATTGGGAAGTGATTCATTGACTGAGATAAGTACCAAAAATTCCTACTGTTAGGCGACTTGTAATTCTGCAAATGAATAATTATATTCAGCGTTGGTGGTTAGGTCAGAGCTTACAGCCTAGGCATTGCAATTTTATGCTCCTATTTGGCGTGGGTTTCCACTAGTAAATTGGGTGATTTAAATCTCTGTTATCTGGGTGTTTCCTTACCCCATATCTGTTAGATTTAGGATCTCTACAAATGTAATAACATTGTTGTAATTCTATGCGTTTCAATTGCAGATTTCCAAAATATATAAATATATCTTCAAGAGGCATGTCTTGTGAAGAGACATGTCTCTATGGTTATATATATTAATTAATCATTAATTATATAGCATACAATATATATATATATTAGAGTATGTCTAATTAATGATTGCCAATAACCACAGAAGGATTAACTCTAGGACAGTTCAATCCGACAGAAGCTACAACTTAACACTCCCTCTTAGCTCAGGAGGATTGTCATAGAATACATTATCACAATAATCTTAGAATGTCATATTAAAGACATCAATATATATTTATCACACTATACGTTATCCTTTGATAATACAAAAAATCTTAATCATATCATAGTTGTGATCTTCCTATTTATAGTAGACATCGCTTCATGAAATGTATCAGTATAAAAATGCCAACAATATCTGATTCTAATAATGATATGTATATCAATTGTTTTCTACCACAGCTATGACTAAGATACAATCGAGGTTATCTCAACACTCCCTGTTAAGAGATGATTTAAGTAATACCTTTTGAATCTAAGTCTTCCATGACTTTCAACAAATTCGGGACAACAAATTAATGTAGTCTTGTCATGATAATAAACTTAGATATTATGATATCTGACTTAGTTTGAGACAACAATTAATGAATTAATTATGATATAATTCTATCATATTTATATATCATACAAAGGGTTAGTAAGAGTAAGAATCATGACTCTTCATGAATATGGCCAGATAGATCATGTCTATTCTTTACCCACTAACTAATAGATTAGTTTATTTAACATCTCCTTAATTATATCATCTTTTAACAAGATCGATCCATACAAATACACGAGGCTATAAAAGGTTAAACAAGAACAATTTTAAGGAGAGCGATCTGCATTAATATTACAATCAAGATAATAATCAGACTGTAATACTAATGCAGAGCATTATATCCAAACTTAAGCATTATATACTTCATTAGACATTAAAACTTATTGAAACTACATTCAACACTCCTTCTTTAGCAATGAGGGTTTGAAACATCTTTATACTACTAGGTATGAGTACCACTCAAATGTAGCCGATAGAATATCCACCAATAGTTTCAATATACAGAATTGCTAACATCCTTAATACTCCCTCTTAACTAGGGAAGATTGATATATAACATGTTATTCTCTTGAGTATATGAAGAGATATGATCTTAGAATGATATTCCTAAAATGACATATTAAGAATATCAATATAAATCCATCAACACACACATGTATATATCAACATATTTAACATATGGAATTCAATTCATTATGAGGCTAAATTCCACAACGATCCCTCTTTAGCAAAGAGGGAATTTAAAGAAGTATAACACAAGGTTATACACCACTTAAAATGTGGTCAAATTATGGTGTCCGGCAAAATCCGGCCCAAAGAACCATAATAGATTTTTCATGGTGTCTGGCAAAATTTGGCCTAAAGAACCATGATGGTTATCAATGTGTCCAGCAAAATCCGGCCCGAAGAACAATGACACCAATTTACCTTCAACACATTTGAAGGAGGGTTATCTAATTTGAATAACCAATTTACCTTCAACACATTTGAAGGAGGGTCATCTATTGATAAGATCGTCACCTTCCATGACATATTTGCACCAACTAAATGATGCAAGTGCACCTCCATATCAACTAAATGATATAACTCATCCTTGTGATAAGTGCACCAATATCATTCTTAAGATACATAACACAAGGTCACATGACATTAAGTTATGCAGAATTTTCTACAAGAGTAGATTTATCACTATACGCATATAATCATCAGCCATATGATGTTAGTCAATAAGTGCATAAGAAACAACAAACATTAATCATATCAAGTTTACCTCTGAAGTGATATGGTTTACTCCCTCTGAATCAAAAATTAGCCAATACTTTCTCATGATATACATAGAGGTAGGCCCATTAAAATCATGAAGTCACACCCATGTATTTCTAGACTCCCTCTGATTATAATTCTTCCGAGCTCCAACGTTGCCTTTGAAGAAGTGTCAAACTCCCTCTTAATAAGGAAGGATACTCAAAACTCGATCATCATTGATATCTGCTTCAAAGATCCTCACTTTATCCAACTTGATCATCATAGGACTAATGAATTATAAATCACAACTTCTTTGGAGCTACTTCATAAGATTGAGTCTGCACAATATGTCTAATGTACCATTCTTCTTTTCTTGGAAGATCATCTTTAGATACAAAGGAAAAGATCAAGAGAAATAGCTCATATAGTACATTTAAAATTTAAAATTAAGAGAAAGACTACTAGGAATTAAACTAATATAAGAATACTTATCTACACATGAAGATCCAAAATTTTCTTCTTAGATTATTTAGAATGGAACATCTCCCCTTTAAACAAGGTTCAAGGGAGAATGGAACATTGATCATTATTCCCCCCTCAATGTAAGAATTTCCACTCATTCTTATATTGTTGAACAATTTTATATCAAATATGACAATTCCTTTTTAAGTTCCAACTTGCTCTTTTTGATCATTGAAGGCCTAAGCATTCATTTAGCTTAATAGTAGAATCGAACATGTCCTTCCATTTTCTCAAATTTGTCCACAATATACCAATATATTGATTTAGTATGGTTTTGCCACATGAGTGAAATTACAACTCATACGTTGAGTTTCACTCATCAAGGAGAGACTCGTAGATGGTTCAAATGAATTGTAAAAACTTCATTAACATCTCACAACAACTATTTTTCTTTGTTCATGCAAAGGTATTTGTTTGATCTTTGATCTGGCCTATATTACACACGTCTTACAATTTGTGTATTCCTATCATTGGTGAATCCAACATAACGTGGTTTACTCCCTCTCTTTCAAGATTGTTTCAAATGAGATGCCAAGCTCCCTTTGAATTTCAGTCTCCCTCTTCCTACAATAACATTCTCGGAGGAAAAGATCAAGGCAAAAGCTCGTAAAGAAGTAAGGTAGACAATACAATGATTATATAAATAAAAAATATTCAAGAATAATAAATACTCATTTGTACATAAATATCGTCTCATTCCATTTAATGTTACTTTGAGAATAATCCTCATTATATATATAAATATATAAAATACTTTCACCCTAAGTTTATTGTAATAAATAGGTGGGAATCAGTTAATGAACATGCGTACTAGACATATACCTTTTTGTAGTTATCCTTTATACGCAGGTCCCATGTGTAATGCCTAGTCACCTTGGTCAACGTACCTTCTACTACATGCATTTATAAGAGCGGTGCATATGCTTCCTTTTTATTCGTTATTATCCCCTAGCAGTTCCCATCTTATTACTTTTATTTTCCCTAATGACGGGTCCCATCCTATGTAAGTGGTGTACTCTGAATGAGAAGGTATTTGTTTCACACCACTTCTTATAATTTTATCTTTTTCACATCTTAGCTAGGGGTATCTTCTAACATCCATGCATTGTTTGCAATTAATGCCACATGTAATGGATTTCACGATTAAGGGACAAACTTGTCTTTTGTGTTGCAATGTCACTATGATATTTTCCAGACCTCATCCCTTGGTTTTTTACTTGATCAATAAACTACAAGTGTAGTAATCTAGGCAGTAATTTTGATCCACATTTGCATCACCATATTTATTGTCCATGTTCGATGTGGATGATACATTTCTATGTTATTTCACTTCCGTTTGTTTATGGAATGTTATTATCTGGATATCGTCTGATTCCTTTCTCCAAACATTTGAGATTCTTCATTTGCATAAATTTCTGAGCTATCGAATTTATAACTTTATAACTATTACAAAATTGAAAAAGATAAAGATTTTAGAACAAAATCTCATACCCTACGTATTCTTATCTATTTATTTGCCTCTCCAAATTGCCCCATTACAAAAACCTATTGTAGATAGTGAGATTTCTGGCAAAGTGTTATTTTGGAAGATAAAGGCATTATGCACAGAGAATATAGTCATTGAGGAAAGCAAGAATTTGATGGTGTTAAGGATAATTTTGCAGACATTCCATGCTATGCACAAAAACACGCCCTGCAATCAATCGAGAGCCCTGTTCTGGTTATGCCAAGGATTTTATCTAGGGCAAGTAAATTCCCTCGTCTCAAAATTGCGCTCCAAGCTCTCGGGAGAGCATGGTTCTAAGGACATCATGGATTTTTCCGTTTGACCACTCCTTCACATACGTTGAACCTTGCTTTGCAATTTATGGACTCCCGTAGATGAGTAATACAAATTGTGACTCGAGATACACGATGGAATTCACATTCGGCATTTTTCCAAATTGAATGCGCAATATGGAACATGGAGGAGGCTCCACAGTGGCTTGCTCTATTTACATCGTCTATTCCGCTACAAATAAATAGGGAGGGAAAAACGCATGTCACCTTATAATCATCATAGAATCCCATTTGATCTGGCTCAAGGATTTGCTCTTTGCCATGGTTATATATGGGGAAAAAAAAAAGAAGCATGTCACCTCATTGTGTTGGGTGTATTTATGATTTGGATGTGCACTACTTAGTAGGGATCTCTTAGCCCATGTTCGCATCTCTACTCTTGGATGAATGCATGGTCCCAACCAATCTTGTGTGGCAATGACACAAATCTCTCTCCTTCAAATGTAATCCAATGACTTTGGTGTCGTAGCTTTACAAAAAAAATTCTACACATAAGCATAGAGATTGTTCATTTAATTGCTAATATAAGTCTGTTGTGCGATGCTTTTATCCATTTGTTGAGAAAGAATATATATATATTATTACATTTATAGTTGGCTCTGATACCATGTTAGATTTAGGATCTCTGCAAATGTAGTAACATTGTTGTAATTCTATGTGTTTCAATTGTAGATTTCCAAGATGTATAAATATATCTTCAAGAGGCATGTCTTGTGAAGAGACATGTCTCTATGGCTATATATATTAATTAATCATTAATTATATAGCATACAATATATATATATTAGAGTATGTCTAATTAATGATTGCCAATAACCACAGAAGGATTAACTCTAGCACAGTTCAATATAATATATATAGCATACAATATATATATATATATATATTAGAGTATGTCTAATTAATGATTGCCAATAACCACAGAAGGATTAACTCTAGGACAGTTCAATCCGACAGAAGCTACAACTTAACAATATCTGGGCAGCATTAATCACTGCATGAAGCACTCCATTGAGAGCGCTGGAGACTTCATTATCGGGCTCATTAGTGGGATAATTGGGAGCACCGATCCTGCTGCAATTATAGATCAGGTTGGGCTGGCACATTGTGTTTGCTGGTGATCAGTTTGAGGTTGCATTTCAAATTGTATGTTGGAGGGTCAAGACAAAGATACAGGTTCTAAATTACAAATTGTAAATTGCCATTGTTTAATGCAAAGAAACTTTGTAATTTGCTAAGGAATGTTATTTCCTGAATACATTGTTGATCTAATCTGGTATTTTTGCATATCTATAATAACTGTGTATATGGTTAAATATGCTGAGCTTGTATAGCTCGTATTTAATGGCTTTGAATAGCCTGGGTATTATGCAGGCTTGCATAGCCAGTAATATGCTGTGGATACATTTCTTCTGCTGTGGTCTTGCACAAACTAGTCATAATGCACTTTGGTGACCCTCCATGATCTACTAGTTGGTGATGTCTTTTGTCATAATGAACCTCAAAATCTGTAACTCCTTTTCTGTTGATAAGCTATACTCATTAAAAGGAATGCATTGTTGCTGATTCTGTTCAATAGTTCAACTTAAAATATCGGTAAGTTTGCTCAATTAAATATATAATTGCTGAATATCACTGGTTCAATCAAACCTTCAACCAATTTTCTCCATGGAAAATGAGTACAGGGATTTGGAAAGATATATAAAAATAGTGACTCATCTTGCTCTGATAGAACTGAATGTAAAATTATAAAGATTCATATCATTTGAAAAGTGGATTAAAATCAGTTCGACCACAAAGCATTTGCTCATATGCCACATATACCAAAACATAGTCTCTACAGAGAATATCAAAATTTGAATTATAGTTTAATCCACATGCCACTGACTGGTCCTTTCCATGAGGTGTAGTCACCTTAAAACTTTCTACACTAAAATGCATCACAACACATTTAATCAATGAAGTCATTTAGTATGTTAAACAGAAGGAGAAATTTTGAAAACCTTCATCCAGTTTTTTTTCTTTCTTCAAAGATAAAATGCCTACATTCCCTCCTTATTCAACTAATTTTGGTGTCTATTATCTTCAATAATTACTTGTGGAAACTGAAGGAAAGAACAAGAAGTATTTACTCAGTACATGGAAAAACAATAATCAATTAGATAAGTTTTTAGCTAAGCATGAAAATAGAAAGGAAAACTCTAAACGAGAAAGCCCCAAATAGATACAAGAAACTACAATGGAAAAAGTGGACCAAATAACCCCATGCATACCTCCCATAAAAAGCTGCCCAGTGCAGTGGTGTCCACCCACGTCTATCTCGAAAATTCATAGACATGCCCACACATGATATTGGAATTACAGCCCAATCATACCCCAGAGCTGCTATCAAATGTATAACTCCTTGCCCATGACTATCATGGGCATTTGCACCACCTTTGTCAACCACTTTTTCCAAAACCCACTCCTGTAATTTCTTTTCCAAAATTAACTTGAGCAGATGACTCTTAGCTTCTGCCACAGATTTTCTTTTATCTGTAACCAATCTTGGAAGTGAAAGCCAATCTCCCCCACTGTTTGTAAATAGAAAAGAAATAGCTCTCTCCATATTGATCACTCGTTCAGTCTTTTTATTACCATGGGATGCAATGCCCTTATAGCTGGAGAAAAGTAAATGAAACAACCTTATCTGAAGTGCAAATTCCTCAAGTGACTCCTCAGTTTGAACAGAAGAGTTCTTATCTAGGCCAATAAATGCATTGAGACGATATTCAAAGCTCAAAATTTGACTATGTGGGATTTGCTCATTGCAAGTCAAGTATAGATTGACAATCCCTGGAGCATGCTTTGGAGCCTTACATCTAAAAACTCCAATTTGTACAACCTCCGCTGGAACAATCAGTTCACCAAAGACACAAGACCACTTAGCTTCCACAACATCCTTATGAGTTCCAACAAAGTAGCCTGTAATGATTACCTGCCATTACAAGATGTTTAATTTCAGTGAAATTTAATTTGAGGTTTTAAAAAGATTTTAAAAGAAAAGAAAAAAGAATCTCCATATCCATATATGTAATCTTAACAACTTTTCAAAAGCTCCAGCCTCCAACAAGAAAAAAAAAGATGACAAATATAAGATTCTAAACCTTATCCAATTTAATCTCTTTGGGATGTATGTCTTTTCTGTATTCACAAAGGTTAAAGTCTCAAAAACTACCCATAAAATATTTACAGATGGCAACTACATAACCCACAACCTGCATAAAATGTAACTCCTACCAAAGGCATAGCCCAAGAACTACCTAAAATATAGAAATTATACCCATGGTCTGACAATTCCTATAGAATTCACAAGAGCCAATAGTTTATTTGCACATGGTTAGCAACCAAAACCAATAAAGCTTCAACATAATCTTGAAACTCATATATTGCCAGAGTATTCTTCCAACTAATGAATTGACAATGCAACCTAGAGATAGCCAAATAAGATGTTTGACAATGTGGCATTGGTAATGTCCTGTCCCTTTTCTAGAACTAGCCACTTTCTAAGTAGTAAGATAGTTGTCCCAGAATGGCAAATCACGACTAACTGAGAAACTGGAAATTAAAAATTCACAAAATATTTTCTTACCTAGACATGAAATACCCACACTAAACCCATCTTCCATCCTATGGAAGAAATTGCAAGAGATTTGGTCGCAATGAGAAGCACATAACATAATCTAGATGAAGATTAAGAAATTCGATTTCAGTCAGAGATTACGTGGATATAATGAATACCTTGCTATGAACAACGGGTTATAAGAGAGATTGAGAAATGAGGGGGAAAGAACTTAAGAATAAGTTGAATAAGCCTTTAGCTCCTACCAATGATGGAACAAATAAGATTTTGGCAAAACTTAGTTACAAAAGCCACAAACCTTTTCACTCTCAACCCCATGAAGGCGGAGGATGCAGTTTAGTATACAACTTTGAACCGTGAAGGTGCTACTAATGACTTGTGGTGCAACACTATGAGTACTCAAGACCACAATCAAGTCAATACTTTAAATGAGTTTAGTCAAAGGTTGATTGATAGATTTGAACTAAATTATGCAGAAGAATACTTCGAGTAGTCAAAATTGAAGCAAAGCAAATCCATCAATGAGTCTAGAAGATTTTCAAAATATTGTTGTTATGGTACTTGATGTGTCTAAAAAGATCATATATCTTTCCTGGATGGCCTTGAATAACCTATTAGGGGTTTCACTAAGATCAGTTCACCCTCCATCTTGCAAGAAGCAAACAAAAGAAGCTTGCAGCTTGAAATTTCTATGCCAAAGAAGCCAATGACTGACCAAGCAAAACCCTCTAATCTTTGGCAACATAAGGGGAACTTTTAGAAAAAGATATCCCCAGCTCCTCTATCGAAGAATGTGCCAAATGAAGTAAATAAGGAGATGGATGATGACACACGAAGTGAGATTCGAAGGAATAAGCTTTATTTCACTTGCAGAGAAGCAATGATACTGAATACTATCATGATACTCACAAGAGGAAGAATAAAACACAATCAATAAGAGACACAATTTATAACCTTTACCGGAAGCTCCGAGCCATCATCCTTTCAAAGATCAAAATTTTAGCTGAACAAAGAATAACTGACCTAATTGACGGTGGAGCTATCAAAAACTTTATAAATGAAGAATTTGTTGTGAAAATAAAACTAAAAGCCGTGGAGTTTGAAGGCTTCAATGTTACCATTGAAGATAGATTTGCAACGCCTTGCACCCTTGTAATTCAGGAGCTCCAAAGGACATTGGGTAATTCTGACTTATGTGGTGACTTCCATGTTGTTGGTATTGGAGAAACAAACATTGAATTGGATGTTAAGTGGTTGCACTCTATTGGAGGCTATTATCAAAATCATCGATCTGATGAAAAAGAAGTTATATAAGAAGCTTATCAAATGGAGCAGACCCTTCAAAGAAGACAAGTACCTTGGGCAGCAGAATTCATAACCCATCTAGCAAGCTCTCCCAAGAAGCAAGGTTTAAAATTCAGAAAATTCTTGAATACAAAAGTTTAGTTTTCAATTATATGCCTCCAGGATAACCTCCAGATAGAGGATTTGATCATGTAGTTGAGTTAGAACAAGCTGTGAAATCTGTTATAACCACTCCATAACAACAACCAAAGAGTTAAGCGTTAGAAATAGAAAAGACAATTTAGGAACTTCTTGGTATGGGATCTAAACTTGTGAAGAAGGATGGCACAACGAGGATGACTATAAATTACAAAGATTAAAACAAGATAATTATCAAGAACAGATAGCGCATACCAAGAAAACATGAACTCATTGATGAGTTAGCTGAAGCAGTATTCCTCTAAAATGGATTTCAGATAGGGATACCATAAGATTTGCATGAGAAAGATGTGGAGAAGAGTGTTTTCATTGGCATCTTGAATTTCTTGTCACGCAATTTGCTCTCACCAGTGCTCCAACAACATTCCAATCTTGCATGAATAAGGTATTCAGTAAATAACTCAGAAAATTTGTTATGATGTTCTTTGATTATATTTTGATCGACAGTAAAACATGGAAAGAGCACCTAGAACAACTAGATATTGTTTAGTGCATCTTGGAGTGGCAATTGCTTTGTGCTAAGTTATCCAAATCAAAATGTGAGTTGGATTTGACTAAAATTCGATACTTGAGACATGTCATAAATTTCAAAGGAGTCCAAGTTGACTAGCAAAAGATTCAGGAAATATTAGATTGATTGTCACTGACCAATCTTGCTCAATTAAAAGGGTTCTTTGGTTTGTGTAGTTGTAACAGAAGATTTGTCAAAAGACTTTTCATAGATTGCTATGCCTTTGACTGATTTAACTATGAAAAGAGCATTTTTTTGGACATAAGAAGCACCCAAAACATTTGATAAGTTCAAGGAGGTAATGAAATCATACCCAGTTCTACCAATTCTAGATTTATTTTTTCTACCTTCTGTTGTTAAATGTGATGCAGCTGGAGAAGGTATAGAGGCTGTCCTAACACAAAAAAGGTCATCCAATAGCCACCTTTCAAAGCAGAAAAATAAATAAATTAGAGAAGCAGTCCTCTATTAATGATAATGAAATGCTGACAATTATGCATGCACTTGAAACAATATTCGGTATGTGGAAAAGTTGTGGGAAAGACCGATCATAATAGTCTCAATTTTTTCTTCAACCATAGGGATTTGAATGACCACCAAAACAAGTGGCTAAGTAAATTGCAAGAATGTGATCTTGAGATTGAATACATTTTTCTAGAAAACCACTCTATGTTGTCTATCTTCTATTTCTGATGATTGGAAGATTTCAATAATTTCATGATTTGGCAAGGATTCATTTGCCTCTAATATTTTGGATGAATTAGAGGAGCATGACCGATATTATGTTATAGTACTGATGTCCAAAGTTAAGGAGAGGATATTGACACCCTTTCACAATACACAGATGGCTGTTCATCAAGGGTATTTCAAAACTTATAAGCAAAGCCAAAAGATATTTTGTTGGAAAGGCGTGAAAGAGGACGTCCTCCGACACATCAGAGAATGTATTTCTTGTCAACAGAACAAGGGTTAGCAGAATTTTTTATTCTTGAATGAAAGTGATAAAGCACCTTCATTGACTTCATCAAAGGATTGCCTAAGGTTCAAGGTAAAGATTGTATGTATGTTGCTTAGGTAGATTGACCATGCACATTGCTTTTTCTATCACATCTGGTTTCAAGAAATCTCAAGTAGTGGAGTAATTCTTTAGGAAGATTTTTAGATTACATGGCTTATACAAGAGTATTGTTAGTGATAGGGCTAATCGGTTCCTTAGTTCTTTTTAGAAGGGACTATTTCAATTGACAGGTACAGAGCTCATACCTAGCACATGCTATCATCTTCAAACAAATGGGAAACAGAAAAAACTCAATAAATGGATAGGATACTTGAGAAATTATGTATAAAATCAGCAGGATGCTTGGGTAAAATGGTTGCATCTAAGAGAGTATTATTATAACACCTCCCAGTATATGTCCATTGACATGCCTCCTTTCCAAGAATTATATGGTTCTGATGCACTTTCTTTTGTTAATTTATTATTGTCAGATGGTAGATTTCTTGCAGCTAGTGATTTCATCAAACAAAATGAAGAGATTATAAAAATCCTCAAAGACAACTTGCATCATGCACAAAACTAATAGAAGATGTATGCAGACAAGATGAGAACAGAGAGAGTTTTCTACGTTAGGGACTTGGTTTTTGTTAGATTGCAACCATATAAGCAAAGTTAATTTACAAAATATGGATGAAGAATCTTAAGCCAAGGTTCTGTGAACCCTACAAAATCACTAGGAAGGTAGAGGAGGTAGCTCATGAGTTGGAACTTCCACACGATTGCAGAATTAATAATCATTCCACGTCTCATGTCTCAAGAAGGTGATTCAGCAGAAAATAGTGACTTAACCTGACTTACCACCATTGGATGACAGAGGTTGATTCTGATTCTTGGTGAGGCTTTAGAAACAAGGTAAAAGAGGCTAAGAAATAGAAGTATTACAGAGTATTTGCCAAATGGAAAGATTTATTGATTGAAGATCCAAGTTAGGAAGAGGCAGACCTTTTTAGCCATCCTAATATCCTAGTCTTGATGATAAGCTATCTTTCAAAAAACAGTCACTATCTAAAAATATTAAATTGGCTGTCCTGAAATTGCAAATCCCGATTGACTGACAAATTGAAAAATAACATTAATTTTGGTGTTATGGTTTGGGAAGAGATATTATTGTACCAAAAAATACAAATAAATTAAATAATTTTACCACATTCTGATGTGCGAAAAGGAGAAGCATCTTTTGGTATGTTTTGTTTCCTCCTGGGAGTTTATAACAGGTTTTGATAATTGACACTTTACATGTGACATTGTAAAGTTTGATAAATACTTGGCAAAAGGCAGAGTATTTCTTGGTGTGGTGTTTTTGGCTCGAAAATTGCACTTGAATGTGTTTTGAATTGAAGTATCATTTTGGAACTCGTGTCATGCATTCGCTTGTTTTTGCTGACAAGCTTTGTCTATTCTTCAGTGGCTGAGGAACAGGTCGAGGAGACTAGAGAACAGCATGTTTGAAGATTTCCAGGTAGACCAAGGACGGGAGTCAAAGATTCATCATGCTGTAGTCTGACACACAGATTATCATTGTGCAGATCAGAATTGTAGGATAGCTTTAATTTTTGTAGCATTTGGATTTCTTGTAATCTGAGCTTCTAAAAGTCCATTGGCAGTGTTAAGGCCGGGGGTATGCTATATTTGACATGTAGTTACATGCATTTTGTCAATAAGATAATTCAGTGAGAAGTTTTGAGAGTTTTCTGGAAGTAGTACTTGTTTTTTTTTGTGTTTTGGGTTTCAATTTTAGGTTCTATGTATATAAGTTTCAGCATATTTATATTGCTGTTAGCAGCAGTATTTGACAGTAAAAATGTTATAAATCATGTTGAAATCTGGTATAATTTTTTTATCTCAGTTGCACAAAGTTACAGCTTAAGTTTGGTATGATTCAGCAACCATATTTGTGTACCCGATTTGCTTGGCTTCTTCTCTTGCAAATATTGAAAAAGAAGTCCCTCAACGGTTTCAGATCTTGATTATTTAAAGTACAACAGACATTACAAATAAGTTACTGTTACAGGAATATGATTCTTGACAGCTATAAAGTAAAATGATATAAAGAAGTGTAATGTCCCTAAAAATTTGAACAAGATTAACCAACAACCTCGATACATCCCATATAGAATATTATAGAAAACAACAGAAATTAATAATGGTGCCAATTAAGACAAACCACATAAGCCATATTAAGGACAACAGACACTACAACACAAAATAATTAAAAGGATTGGGCAATTGAGGGAAGGGGTTGGGAGAAGATCGCAGGAATAAAGAAAGTACTCATTTAATATTCAGTAAACACTAATGAAATGCATTGAGGAATCAAGAGGATTGCTAATGAAATATGCAGATCAGAATTTTAGATTATTTTATAAGGGTCAACTGTGGATTCATCCTTGAATCATAAATTCTGAAATATTACCATCAATAAATATGCAAATATAATTCTAGCAAGTTGCTCAAGAATTGTTCAATTAACATTTTATTAGTAATGATATAGCAAATTCCTTAAGTAATAAGTTTTGAGTCTATGTAAGTGTCTTGCAAATAGAAGGGCAGCCAGCCTTCCGCGTTTACAAAAGTTGAATGACAATAAATCCTTCATGCATCTTATCAAGCACACTGCCTTGAGATGGCTTGACCAAAACTCCTACCATGCTCATGGGCCACAAGGTTGAGTAGACAAAAAATCCACTTTGTTCTCGTGGGATTGGTCAAGGATGGCCAGCCTCTAACTTGGACCGAGGGATGGAATGGACCAGAAATCATTCCATGCTCTTGCAATACAAGGTCAACCATCCTAAGATTGTTGTTTGAAAGCATTTCCAATGAATTCATAATATGGTTGACTATAAGGAATATGCCTTAAACCAAAATATTGATGATTTTAGGGTGTATTGATTAACATATGAATGATATTCATACAGATTTAGATGTTATCATTAATTCTTGATCCTTAATGCTAATAACGTTAGGTTCTAGTGATTAATATTGTTTGCCGGCCCCTAAACCAAAATCCTATAAAGATCAATACAATTGGTAATTTTCTTATTTAGTTATATTGTAATAGGGGACATCATAAGAAACCCTAATGATGAAATTTGTTTTTCTTGCAAAAAAATTTCATTGATGTTGATTTGCCATAGAAAAATGCAGAAAGCCTTCAAAATTACGAAGTTTTTCTTGCTATCTTTTGCACGCGACTACCATTTCAAACTCTACTCGCATGATCCTTGCATGAGCTGAGTGTCTGGTGTGTTTGCTTCTCGCGTCTATATGGGAGTGTCGTATTGCTCATTCATGTTATGTCGCTCCTTTGTGCTTCGCCCTTTCATACTTTTAGTATGGTTGTGGGCGTACGGTGTAGTCATTCGCAATATTCTTTGCTACTACTCGTTCGTTTATTCCTTCGTTCTTGTCATTGTGTGTTGTGTTTGTCGTAGCTCTTAGGTTGCTTGACAATTGCTCATGCTGTACTTGTCGCGAGTTTGCAATGATTTCCTAGTTTGTATTTGTGTTTCGTCCTCTCATGCTTTGTTGTGAATCTGAGCTTGGTTGTGGTTATTTTCTGCTATGTGGTGTAGTGTCTCCGGTCGTGCCCGTGGTTGCTTGCTACTTCCCTTTCTTCTATACAGACCTTCCTTGCAATGGTGGTCTTTTTTCTATTGTTCCTATTTGTCTCTAATGTTTTACTGGTTGGGCGTTCGTTGTTGTTGCTTATGCTTGTTGTCAGGGCGGCGTGTTCATGCTTCCGACAACTTGGGCATTCATTGTTCCTTCTTGATGTCAAGTTAGTGTGTCCGTGCTTGCAATGTTTCTTGCCTGTGTCTTTTAGCATCACTTTGCCTTACTGTTTTCTGCACTACCTTATCCTCGCAAAGCTTCCCTACTTCCCTGCATCTTGTCTTCACGGGGGCCTTGTTGACTGTTCAATCTTTCTTAGTTCCATGGAAACTCCATCCTAATCTCAACCTCGGATTGTTGTGTTGGAAGCTGAGAATCAATGTCTACAGGATATTGTACAGTCTCTTTCAAAGACATTGATCGATTTGAAACAACACAATGAATCTAGTACTCTACAAATTAATGATTTTTCTATGATTCCAACCACCCTTAAAACAAACAATAAGAGCAAACTCCAACAATGAACAGTTTTAGGACATCTGTATTATTAAGGACAAACAAGCTGAACTACATAACAAACAGACTGTTTTGATGATGGAAACGAAATAGAAAATCAAATCTAGGGTTGGGCATTCATTTGTAACAATGCCAATTTTGCACCCTTCTCTAGTGTTGAAAAGATAGTTCAGGATAGGTTGGTCGATAAGCACATTAGCAAGCTCGTGAGATCAATTTGAGAATTTGTGGACTTCCTCTCTCCTCCACTTACCCTTAAGCAATCCACACCTGCACATTGAAACCAAATGCATTAACCTCATATCAAACTTTGGAACACTATTCTACCACTTTGTTGAACTACTCTGATGTGAACATCACCATGCTCAAAATGGTGAGACAACTTATCATAGTAAATAAAAAACAATGCACCAATAGTGTGGATTGTAGGATCCCAAATCACACCATGTGCATAATCAGTCTAGTCAACCTATTATGTGATACTATCATGAATGAAAAACATCCTCAATCCAGTTGAGCACCTCACTCTAGCTAAAACCACAAATACCTCTAATGTCAAATATTGGTGGGAGCTCAACATTATGCTAGCCTCTATTAGGGAAAGGATGATAAAAGCTCCTCCAGCTAGCTGCCGCAAGTAAATTCCTCTCAACAAGAGGAACAATGATCATGCATACCTCATACATTGAAAGTAGAATAGTTTTGTATGCATTTTAAGGAAGAAGTGTATCAAAAACTGATCCACAAGTGTCTTAACGCACAAACAAATCTGAATTAGCAATGCCACGATTCATGTATGCTCTATCATAAGCTGTCTAAAAGATTTAGGTTACACCAAGTGAGCTTCTAGAAGAGATCACTAGTACAACTCATCATGTATGACCAAAGGCTCAACTAATTCTTCATGCATGCTCTAAGTCCTATTAATATCTTCCATGGTATGGTATACAAACTCAAAACTTTTGTGGCTTGAATCCACAAGGCATACCTTGTTTTTAATACCCTCAAACTGATTGCCAACATTGGAAGATTCAAAACCATCATTGCTTTCATGTGACATGGGCGTTACCTTATGATTAGATTTGTTGTTACAAAAATCAAAATAGATGTCAAATCTTTGTGTCATATTCTCAACAATTCCAAGCACCTTTGTTGTATCTATATCCACGAGGTGTATGCTCAATTGGCTCTCCCTCGAAGGTGACTCGTGATTTGTAATATGCCACTGGATAATTTTCCCAACTTTTTCACCAACAAATTTTTAAAAATAAAATATATCTTTTTCGAACTAAAACCAACAATATAAACCAGCAAAATGCTCATATAAAGATCCTCAAAAAATGTTATTGCATCATAAAATAGCAATACACTAACCTTTAAACACCAAAAACCAATCTTGAATAAGGAAAGGAAGTCAAAGTGCGGAAATGCTTCCAAATGCTAAATCTAATAGGAGAGATGATGCTGAAATTTCTTACAACCCTTAAGCTATTATAAACTAGATTAACACATCCTGAAAATATATTTAAACAGATAAACACATAACACCAAATATGATTGGGAAAACACTTTTGGTAAAAAACCCCACTCCAAAGCCAAACCCAATTGCATTATCAAAAACAAAACAATTTCAAGAGCCAACGCTCTCCAAGAGTAATCAGTTGTGATATCTAAATCCAAAATAATTCTCGTAGCATAACAATGCTCTTCAAAATACTTCTCTCATAATTCTCTTCAACAACACATTGTATCTATAGAG
Organism: Cupressus sempervirens; assembly: GCA_028749045.1. NCBI lineage: Eukaryota > Viridiplantae > Streptophyta > Pinopsida > Cupressales > Cupressaceae > Cupressus > Cupressus sempervirens. The sequence continues at coordinate 56,927,715 of CM053784.1, read as the reverse complement.
TTTTCGAGCAAAAGGAAACAATTTCCAAAGCGTCTACATTCAATGTATTTACAAATTATTTTAGAAACTTCTTTTGTGCACAATTCTTGCACTAAAATAAATCCAAAAGAATATGCCAAAAAGATAGACTTTATGTTGTTTGCCCCAAGTGTATCCTTGTAGAAGATTTGGTCTCATTTTGCATCTTTGCAATAAATGCATAAATAATTAACCAATAAAATATTCTACGATTGAGTCACCTTGTCCTGACAATCTCCGAATTGACGAAGACATTACAAGAATCATTGTATTACAACTTGGGCCACAAGGCCCATAAAACCAACACACCATCTGAACTTCTCAGTGCTCACTAGCTTTCTCAATGCATCAACAACATTCTCCAAAATAGCAACCTTTTCTAATTTCACCTTTTCATTTTCCACCTCAGCACAAGCAAAATGATATTGTGCATCAATATGCTTTGTTTTGGCATGGAAAGTAGCATTCTTTGCGAAACAAATAACACACTGGCTCTCACAATAGATAGTCATTTGTCTTGCATCAAAACCAATATCAAAACATAATCACTTAAGCCAAATGGGCTCTTAGCAGCATGAGTAGCCACCATATACTCTGCTACCATAGTGGACAAAGCAGCTACAACCTGCTGCTTGCTCATTCAACTAATTGCACCACCAAACATAATGAAACCATATCCACTAGTGGATCTTCTGTCAACATCACTTGCCCAATCTAAATCCATATATCCACATATACAAACAGGATGTCGAGATCTAGTAGGATTACCGTGTAAACATAAGCAATCCTCAAACATGACCCCAAATACCTGAACACTCTCTTAACTACATCCAAATGTACCCTTCCAGGTGTTAAAATTCTAACCACGATAACCCTACAGGTCTAACAGTACAGACCCTACCTTCTCTTATAGATAATATATCCAATGATTGGTAATTAATACATATTTATGCCTCTCCTATAGGTGCCAGCGATACCTTTGTTTTGTGTTTGACTAAACTAATACTTAGTTTGTTAAATACTAATTTGAGTCCCTTGAAATCATCAACTTAGGAAGAATTATGATTAATGCCAAGTTAGGGTTTTGTCCCTTGAGGGACATACCCTCTAGATAGGATATATATTCGGTTATGAATGTAGTTTATGGGACATACAATACACAACAGTCTGCTCCTATAAGCATCCTACTTCCAGCGAACAATAAGTCTGAGATATTCTATATTATTAGATTGATAATAGAGCATTGGATCTACATTCAAGATAATTATAACTTCATCAAACGATCTGAATATTTTAATAAGTCGAAAGACCATTCTCAGCCATTCAAACTGAACTAAAAGTATGATCCAAAGAGCAAAGAATTAGCAGACTCTTTACACGGTATCAGAGCCAAGTTATTAAATCCAGGGCTTTGCAAATTTAGTCATCAGACTTTATATGTTCTTAGTAATTTTCTCCTATCTTCAATGGCATATACAATCAGACCCGAGGGCAGGTTTGATGGGAAAGAACACTTTGAAGCTTGGAAATTCAAAATTTTAATGATTCTTGAAGAGAACAATGTAAAACAGTTCATTGATGGAGCATCCAAAGTCCAAACAACCCCCAGTTGAACCTCACAAATCCATATTGAGCAATGGCAATAGAAAAGCTATTCAAATCATCTTGGATGGAGTTAAAAATGATATCATACCTATGCTTACGAAACATCAAACTGCCTTTGATATGATGAATGCATATGAAGTAAACAATGCAACCAGGGTTCTTGCATTAAAAAGGCAACTAAATCACATTCAGATAAAGAAAGCAGAATCGATAAACTCTTATTTCCTAAGAGTTTCTGGCATTAGAGATGAACTATCAAGCATAGGAACCATCATTAATGACACAAAATTAACGCTTATGGCTATAGATGGATTGTCGGATTCATGGGAAACATTCGCACAAGGAATAAGTGCCAGAGATCAGCTTCCGAACTTTAACAGACTTGAGAATGATTGTCTTCAAGAGGAATCTAGAAAACTAAAGAAACGGGGGAAACCAAAAGTAGAAGATGAAAAGGTTCACGTTCTTAATGCAAACTCCTATAAGGGCAAGAAGAAACATTTAAAGAAGAAAAAGGGAAATCAAAAGAATGGAAAGCCCAAATAAGATCTATCTAAAATAAAGTGTTTCAAATGTGAAAAATTTGGACAATATAGATCTAATTGTCTTGAAAATTCCAAACAACAGCCAAATTGTACAAATTTCATTAGAGAAGAAGATACTTATGATCCTAAGAACGATGTTTTGTAGTCCTCTCTATCAAATGAAATTTCAAACAAAGCATGGGTGATTGATAGTGGATCTTCGAGACATATTACAGGATACAAAGAAACTCTAGATTCTTTATCAGAGAAAGTTAATGGTGAAGTTACCATTGGTGATAACTCCGCACAATCAATTGAAGGAATTGGAAATTGTACCTTGAAACTAAAATCAGGAAATACTCTTCTTCTTAAAGGTGTACTCTATGTATCAGGGATTAAAAGAAACCTAATCTCAATTACAACACTTGAAGATGATGGACATAATGTTGCATTCGTGGATGGCAAAGTATTAACTTGTGCTAAGAACTCCTCCATCAAGAAAGCAAAGTTAATTAGTCAATGAAAGGGATATTTGTATGAATTGAATACAAAATCTATTCGATCCATTCAAGCCCTACTTCATGAAGTTGAAGATTCAAACGAAATATGGCGTAGAAGATTAGGGCATCTAAATTTTAAAACTTTATCAACTATGGAAAAGATGGTTACTGGATTACCCAAATTAAATAAAGATCATCCTAGTATTTGCAAGGGGTGTGCTCTGGGTAAAAGCACCATAAGTCCCTTTCATAATAGTACTAGGAAAACAAATAATTTACTAGAATTAATTAATTCATATTTATGTGGACCTATGTCTATTCCTTCTCTTGGAGGATTCTAGTATTATATCTTGTTCATAGATGATTTCTCTAGGAAAACATGGATTTATTTCTTAAAGTACAAGGAATCAGAAGAAATCCTACAAAGATTTAAAGAATTCAAAGCATTAACTAAAAAAATTTCAGGAGATAAAATTAAAACCTATGATCCTAACGCATTTGTTTGCAGGCTCAAGAAAGCTCTCTATGGGCTTAAATAGGCTCCCAGGGCCTGGAATGAAAGCATTAATAAATATCTCACCGGCTTAGGATTCTCCAAGAATGAAGTTGATCCAAACTTATATTATAAAAGAGATAAAGATGATATGGTAATTCTAATATTGTATGTTGATGATTTATTAACCACAAGTGATGATCATCTTATAGATCAGTGCAAGAAAGATCTAACTAGAGAATTCGAGATGAAAGACTTGGGGTTTCTCCATTACTTCTTAGGATTGGAAGTACAACTGAATTCTGACAGTATCATACTTAATCAAGGAAAGTACACATTAGATATCTTGAAGAGATTTGGAATGTGGAATTGCAACTCTATGTCTTCTCCAATGGAGACTAATTTACATAAACTTAAAGAAGCAGTTGCAGAATCACCTTCCATAGATTCTACTCTCTACAGACAAATGATTGGGTCCCTTATGTACTTAGTAAATACAAGACCTGATATTTGCATTGCAATTAATGCCTTAAGTTAGTTTATGTGTGAACCGAAGGAGATTCACCTAGTTGCTGTTAAACACATTATGAGATACTTACAAGGCACTCTTAATTATGGACTCAAATATGAGAAAGTTGCTCTAGACTTGCATGGATTCACTGAGTCAAATTGGGGTGGAAGTGTTAAAGACAGAAAAAGCACATTTGGATGTTGTTTCAGTTTAAGATCAGCTACGATATCTTGGATATGAAAAAAACAGTCTTCAGTGGCTCAGAGCTCCACAAAAGCCAAATATATTGCAGCAGCGATGGTCTCTCGTGGAGCAGTCTAGCTAAAAAAATTACTTGTAGGATTATTTGGGCAAGCCATGAATCCTACAATTATTCATTGTGATAATCAGAGTCCCATCAAGCTCTCAGTGAATCCAATATTCCATGACAGGTCTAAGCATATAGAAATTCCTTAACATTATGTAAGAGATATGGTAGACAGGAATTCTATAAAATTGGAATACATTTGCACTGCAGATCAGACACCAGACATACTCACCAAACCTCTATCTAGAGTGAAGATAGAACACTTCAGGAGGAGACTTGGTACGGTTGAGTTGTAATCCATTTGTACTTTGTTGATTATTAATAAAATAATTTTATTTTGTCAGGCTATTGACTGTTATGGGCTCCACCATTTGTATTCATTATTTTAAGAGGTGATGATCTCTAAAAATAATGAACACTCACATAAAACATTATGAGAGGTGACAATCTCTTAGATAATGTGCTAAATAGTAGAGATCTACTGTAATATATAGATGAGTTCAAAATCATATTGTGATGTTGACATTGCTATGTTCATGGATCACAAATTGGATAAAGGAAGAATCTTGGTATTCTCCAAGTTTATCCTGTATTCTGGTAGATCTTAAAACTTAGGATCATGTTATGATATGGAAATACCAGTTTCTATGAAATCATAAGTTGGATAAATGAAGAGATTACTCTTCAAATTTATACTGTATAATATCACTAGTGTCAGTGATTTGTCATATCACAGGTTTAAGTAATATGACTTTGTATCATGTGTTCTATGATACCACATAAGAGACAGGCAGATATAGAGTATTAATTCTTGCTTACTCATATCTATTGATGATTGCTAGATATAATATCTCTCTGTAGGATTATCAGGTTAAGAGGGAGTATTAAAATTCTAACCATGATAACCCTACAGGTCTGACAATACAAACCATACCTTCTCTTATAGATAATATATCCAATGATTGGCAATTAATACATATTTATTTCTCTCCTATAGGTGTTGGTGATTTCCAAGAAATGCCTTTGTTTTGTGTTTGACTAAACTAATACTTAGTTTGTTAAATACTAATCTGAGTCCCTTGAAATCACCGACTTAGGAAGAATTATGATTAATGCCAAGTTAAGGGTTATGTCCCTTGAGGGACATACCCTCTAGATAGAATATATATTCGATTGTCAATGCAATTTATGGGACACACAATACACAACAATCTGCTCCTATAAGCATCCTACTTCCAGCGAACAATAAGTTTGAGATATTCTATATTATCAGATTGATAATAGAGCATTGGATCTGCATTCAAGATAATTATAACTTCATCAAACAATCTAAATATTTTAATAAGTAGAAGACCATTCTCAGCCATTCAAACTGAACTAAAAGCCTGATCCAAAGAGCGAAGAATTAGCAGAATCTTTACACCAAGATAAGCCATATAGTAGCCCGCTCGGCGGGTTACGTTTGAAGATGACCTTTTATGCAGAGCACTTTTTGGAGATCTGTGATGGGATTATTGTTCGTCCTAGTTACTTATCTTGGCAATGGTCTCATGCCCTACGTATCTCCCTACAATCCTTCAGGGTTGGTTCTCACCATCTCCGGGCTCAGACCGACCATCATATTGACAATGGAGAGCGGATTTGTAAGTTGTGTACTTTACAGGAGGTCAAAACTGAGATTCACTTTATTTTCCATTGCCCTATCTATTATGAGATCAGAGGGAGAATTTACTGCTTGTTTCGAGACTGATCTTCTCTTTCAAATTTATTTAGCTACTGTAATTATGATGTCTTGAACTTTATCTTCAGGAGGCTACCTTGCTTCTAGATAGTACTTTACAGTCACTACTTCCTCGCCGGCACTCATCTACTCAGCTCATTACTACCTTTTTCACACCCTTATCTCCTTTACGTGGTGTGAAGAGGTTGTCTAGTTCTACTAGATCCTATGATCACTCCAGATCTATCAAACCCCAGACATAGTCTTCCATGAGATCGTTGAAGCAGACTAGAGGTTCTATACATTCACAATCTTCTCCTTCGGTGGCTGACTTCTTTTTACCTAGAAAGGACTCCTAGTCCTTTTTGTTGCCACTCTTTGTATCTTTCTTCTTCTTCTTGTTTTTGTTGCATGCTTTTTCTCAGACACCGTTTGGTGGTCCTGTTGTCAGATATCTTGCTGTAATCTTTCAGTCCCATAGACCTTTTGGGGGTCTTTTGTTGGACATTAATATATTTATCTTATCTTATACCGACTAAGGACTCTCACTACTTGGGCAATTTTTGGCCTCCTATAGACCATAGCATACATCAAGCTGCCAACAACACTCAGAGAAGGTAGTCTAGACATGTCCATCTCAGTAGGAGATTTTGGACAATCCTACTTAAAAAGCTTTGTCCCCTGTAATGTTGGAACAACTTACTACCTACAAGTTGTCATGTTGAACTTCTCTAGCACAAAGTTAAGATACTTCCTCTAGCTTATCCAAAGCTTTCTGGTAGCTCTATCTTTTAATGATCTCAGTCCCAGGAATATATCTAGCTGCACGTAGATCTTTCATTTCAAAATCTGTTGCAAACTAAGACATCAAATTTGAGATCATTCTTTAACCTTTCCGAATAAATAACATATTATGATAAGGATGCGATCATTTTCATATTTATAATATACACAATGCTCAGATTTAGATCTCAAAAATCCCAAGGACAACACATAGGTGTCAAGCTTTTGATACTACATTCTAGGAGACTACTTCAAACTATATAGAGATTTCTTCGACTTAAAAGCAAGGTTTTCTTTATCTTTCTTGACAAAATACTCTAATTGTGACATACAAATTTTCTCCTTCAAATCACCATTAAGGAATGTTGTCTTCACATCCATTTTCCCAATGTCAAAATCATAAGCTATTGTAAGTGATAACAAGAATTGAATGGATGTCATCTTTGCTATAGGAGAGAATATTTCACCATAAACAATGAAGAGCACATGATTATACTGAGAGGGGGAGCTGAATCAGTATAATAACAACTTTGCCAATTTATAATTTTCTATCCAAACAATTGCTTTAATAACATTAAACGCTGAAATCAATAATGCAAATGAACACAATAACACAAGATTTATGTGGAAACCCAATGCGGGAGAAAACCACAACAATAATTGCTTTTTATATAAACTCGTTCTGCTACAAATTGGTTTGTAGGCTCCAACCTACTAGAGGCTACGACCTCTATGTTTATGAGCACCAACTCACTGGAAGCTCTGAGTCCCACACTTTGCAGGCCCCAACCTACAGGAAGCACCAACCCCCACTGCTTGTCTTCGTAAACACCAACCCACTACACACAAACTTCTTTTCCACCTTGATACTGTAGCTTACTCAACTCACGATGGATATCCTTCACACACAATTCTTTTTCTTTTCTTTGTATGTGTCTTTTAACTTTAGTACACATTCAATCCCTTCTTTAATTTTCTTCTAAACCATCTTCTAAATATGAATATTTTCTTTTACCCAACCAACATATTCTGACGTGTATATAAATCAGATTTATAATCTGAATATGTATTTTTCTTATATTTCTCTTGCATTACTTTTCTTTTATATGAATATATCAAATTTTAAAATCTGAATATATATATTTCTTTATTCTTACTCTCTTCATTTCATTTTTCTTTCATATGCACATTTGTACTTAAAAGATATTATTCTCTCCTCTCTTCTCTTTATCTTTACATATAATACATTAATAAATCTATATATATATATATATATTCCAACTACTCTAATCTGCCACATATATTTCCTTTTTTATACACCAGACATTCCTTCCTTGCTATTTATTCATTTTCATCTTCACAGTCTGCTCTTATTCGCCTTTTTTTAATTTATCACTCCAACTTCTTACTTCACTTTAAAATGATCATTTGGACTTCTCTCTTATATCTACATAGCTCTTCATAAATGATTGTGACTTTTCAACGGAATAAATGAGTCCTTTAGCTAACAATACGTAATACTCAATCACTCTCTTTTCTCTTTAATTCATTCCTTTTTGTTACTGTATGAATCTTAATCACATATCTTCAAACATTAGTTTCAAATAGATTTTTAATCGTTAATGATATAAGAAGCAGCTGCTACTAAGGCTTGCGCCTTAATCCCCTCAACAAGGTGTTTCACTAGGCTCGTCACTCCCAGAATATGTGCAGTTAGAGATTCAAATAGATTTTTAATCATTTCTAATGTGAGAAGATGATAATGTCTTTCCACACACAAACTCTCGATGGGTGTGTGGAAAAACTATTGCTTATCATTAAGCTTTTCCTGAGCTGATATCTGTGACCTTGTATCTTCCTTTGTAAGTGATCTGGCTCCTCTCAATTCATTTATACGCTGATGTGTTATCGTTTTGGCAAGTCTATTTTTTACCAAACCCGATGGCATCTATTTTTCATTATTTACGACCATATTGTATTATTACATCACTGACAATCTGTGTTTGACTTGTGGTACTAACAAACCTCCCATCACTTCTTACTACTTCATGTCATTACCTTATAATAAATACGCTGAATCATTCCACCACTGCCTTGAATACTGGTCAATGTATATATGTTCTTGAATTACATTATAATTGACCAATCATCTTAGACGACGAACTTGGTACATTTTCATAGAACCAGCAGTAGCTTTTGCTATGATTTGTTTGGTGCCACAATACCCAACTACTGTGAATGATATACAAGATTTCATTTATTTTCTTTTTGAGTATTTTATCGCAGATGCTTTTGGTTTCATCATACTTCCATTCTTCTTTTCTATTCAACTTTCAAACACTGTTGTGGACTGATACAGATGAATATTTTATTAGAACTCCTGACATTGGTTCATAAAAGTTGACTTCATACCGCAATACTGATCGCTGATACTCAAGCCGTATATTTCTTTTTCATATGCATTCAAATTTGCCATTCAATGTTTGGCAGATTGATTGGATACCCACGTTGACTGTTCAATCTGTAGGCTTCATTTACACCGTTTCATTATCCTTCCATCTTATCACTGCCGCACACACATTCAAGATAACTCCCTCTTCATTATATTTTATATTAAACCTTTGAATGCCAGAGGATTGAAAGCGCAATGCCTTTACTTGACCTTAAGTTAATTTATCATCTTCTTTCATTATATATGTATTGCTGCTGTTACTGTGCAGCTCCACGATAATATATATTTGATGTGTCTTCTAGAGGATCGCTATTTTACAGTCTTCGTCATATTGATGCTCAATTCATTTGGATGCTTTCATATTATTGCTGCAAACTGAAGAGTATAATATATGTGTTTATTTTTAATGTCACTCATAACTTAAATTCTTATCTTTTCACTTATGGGTTACATCTTTTTCAAATACCAACATCACTTTGTGATATCATTGTTTACTACCTTTTATATGGTAACTCTTTAGTCAATAACCTTTGACTTGTATATTTGTTGTGCATGTTCAATAACTATACCATCAATCCTCAAACATCAAACTCCACAACACTGTAAATACTCCTCTATGCCCATTGCATATATTGTATATGATTTGTGTAAATGTAATGCACAATTTTAGATCCCTCTATATTCAACTCTTCAAGGGACCTATAAACTTGACTTCTGTTTTGGTCGTTTTGGATCTTGGGAAGTTCCTTTGAATCAATAAATAATATTCTTTATATGCTATTGGCTGCCTTAAAACTTATCACACATCATAACTTAGATTTCTTGTGATTTCATGTTCATACCTTTGACATTGATAATGACTTCCATTAATCTTGTGCATACCTTTGACATCAATGAATATACTTCCATCAAATAATTCCCTCCACCTCTGAATACCCATTCGCGACGAACCGTGCCTTATACTTATCAACACTGCCATTTGGACATGATTTCTTCTTGAACACCCATTTACATCCAACAACTGGAATACAACAAACAATATCCAAACCTTTTAGGTAAATAACCATATTTATCAGGTTGTTGCCTATCACGAGTAGACCTCAAAGTTTGAGGTTGAGGTTCTTTCTCTTCTTCTCGCTTGGACGTCATCAAAGTTTGAGGTTAAGGTTCTTGCTCTTTTTCAGAACTTTAAGAGTTGCTTGAGCTCTCCTCATTATTAGGTCTATCAAGATCACATAGTTCTTCCTTAGGGATACAAGGAATATGAACCACTTCCTTTTTCTCTTTCTCTTCCTTCGCTGGTTGCAAATCAATTGTGGAAGGTATCAGTTCATGAAATTTCACACTTCTACTTTAGAGCACTTTTTCTGCAATTAGATCCAAAAGTTTGTAACCTTTCACCCTGACACCATAATCGATGAAGATACACTTCACTGCCTTGTTCTCCAATTTTGATCTTTTCTCACTCAACACATGAACGTATGCCTCACAACCAAAGACTCTAAGATGTCTCAATGAGGCCTTCTTGCCAAACCTCGCCTCCATGGTTGTCTTCTCAACAAGTGTTGAAGTAGGAGATCTGTTAATTAAATAACATGCAATGGCTATAGCTTCACCCCTGAAGTTTTGTTCAAGCCCAAAACTAGTCAACATACTCCTAACCCTCTCCAACATTCTATTCATCCTCTATGCAACTCAATTTTGTTGTGGGGTGTATGAAGTTGTCTTATGTCTCTTAATTCCATAACCCTTACAGGAACCTGTCAAATTGTGTTGAACAAAACTCATAACCATTGTCAATCCTCAAACACTTAATTTTTCTAACAGTCTTATTTTCAACCAAGGAATTCAATTCCTTCAACTAACTTTAGATTTGCTTATGAGGAATACACAAATATCCTACTATAATCATCTACAAATAAGACAAAGTACACAAATTTGGATATCAATGGGACATTAACTAGCACAAACACATATGAATGAATATAATCGAAAACCCCATAAGACTTATGAGAATCGGAATAAAAGGAAACACGGTGTTTACCATAAACATAACTTTCATAGAAGTTGAGCTCCATTTTACAATCATTAAGGCCTTGAACAAGGCTCTTATATTTCAAGGCTCTATTACCAATGTGACCAAGTCTTGGTGGCATAACTTTGTCTTCCCCGTTGGCAGCTTCATCTCCAAAGTGTTTGCATCCTTAGGTACTCGAAAAGCACGACTATCAGATGTAGAAACAATAGTCTTCTTTTCATGATCTAATGGTGAGGATGAAGAATTTAGGTACCCGAAAAGCACGACTATCAGATGTAGAAACAATAGTCTTCTTTTCATGATCTAATGGTAAGGATCAAGAATCCAAAGCCCTTTTCTTAGACTTCACATAAGCACTATTACACTGAATCGTGCAGACATCTTGCCCATACAAGGTGCCAATCCTAACACCCTTAGCAAGCACCATAGAGCCTCTTGTCATCTTGCATCACCCACTTGAAAAAACAACCTACACACCCACATCACCAAGCTTGTTGACTAAAACTAGGTTCTGTGTCAAACCAAGGATATGCAGCAAATGATCAATCCCCTTCACTCTACCATCTAGGAATCTAATTTTTGACTCTACCATGACCAACAACATTCAGGTCAGAGCTATCACCCAAATACACCTTCCTACCACCAAACTCTTCATACTTTGAAAACTAGTCTATGTGAGATGTCATAGGGAAAGAAGCACTTGACTCTCTTAATCACACATATTCTAATGCATGTGTTGCCAAGGTTGCAAAAAATGCATCTACATCATCTTGAGAGGATTTCACTGCAGTACCAACATTTTTGCTTGGACTTTTTACCAAGAGATTTAGATCTCCCTTGAGACTTGGACTTACCCTTCGTGTCCTTCTTGCCTTTCTCCATTGTTCTACCATGAGCAACCAAGGCCTCCTTAGCCATCTCAGGAAATTTTCTTCACATCGCTTCAAATAACAATGAACCCACCACGTCGTCCAATTTGAAAGTGGTTCTCATGCTTCTAATGCCTATAACAAGGTGATCCCATGTAATGATCATTGTTGGATTGGACCAAAAATATTGAACTAGGACTGATGAGAATTTTGTCAAACAGTTGTAATGTAATGAGTTCTTTGAGAAAAATTATTACTGTCTCAACACTTTACTATTTCATGGAGCTAACACTAAGAAATGGACATGCCAACCAATGATACCAGTACTTCAAACAAATCGGAATTAGAAATTGATTTCAGAACTTAATACTAATATCTTATATTCAAGACAAAGAATCAATAACCTTTAAGCTATAGTCTGAGAATGTGGTTACAGTCTTTACAATATCATCGGATATGCAATAAACAGTGTTGAGTGAGTAAAGATGAACAGACCCGAACATGGTGAATACCGTTAAGAAGCTTGAGCATGCAGCAACCACCCAAACCATCAATGCTTCTAGATACTTAACCCGTCTGCCACGTGCTACTGGACTCTATGGTGTTGAGGGAACCCGACTCATACTGTGGGTGAAGATAATGTCGCTGCGGTTACTAAATGCCAAAGCCGTGTATTACTGAGTGAGCCCACCATGGTCAATTCTCCACAATCTACCATATTCTCCAGTTGCCAACTGTAATACAAAGTCTATGCTATGGTTACCTCCAATACCGTTGTTGTCATGCTACTATGCCTATCATTAAATCCTACAGGACAGTGCTCACGTGCAGAATAATAACGTGGGAGTGACTCAATGCGAGTGGGTACATGTCCAACTACTTCATAATCTCCTCTGAATAGAAAGCACGCTACCACTATGTAAAATTGAGATGGAGGAAATCACACTTATATAAAACCTTACCAAAACCTTTGACTTGGAGGTGTTTGCTTCCTTGAATGCCGACCAACTTCAAACTAGTGTTTTGTAGAAGCTAACACCATCGACCAATCCTTTTCTTGTTTAATCAATTGTTCCAACTTCTTGCCTAACCTCCAAATTGAATTCCAAATCTGATAGTAAACTGTGTTGCACTAGGTTTCCGTCTAGTTTCACACTTTTCCTCAAGGGGTTGGTATCAGAGCCATTATATGGAATTTTTCAAAAACCCTTATAATTTCGTGACTAAATTTTTCAAAATTCTTTGGGTCTATTTTCTTTCAAAAAAAATTGAAAATATGGGCATAGTCTTTTCTGAGTGCAGTTTATGGTGTCTTTCTTGCACAAACAGTGCCATTTTTTACTTCACAATCCAAAAACGACTTCATTGGTGGAAGCCAAGACCGTTTTGTTTAACAAATCCGCCATTGTTATCAAGCTTTTTTCAGCCATGGCCTTTTTTTTTAAACCCTAATTTATGGGCTCGGAAATTTTTTCTGATTACAAATTCTCGATGGATTTTTCGAGATCTCAAACGGGTTATCGTTAGATTTTTTTGGTTGCCTTGATTTTCGAGCCAGCATATTCGGATTTCAATAGCATATTATTTCTAGGTTTTTCAAGCTCTCTTCTATGTACTTCTCTTATTTTTCTGGGTCTTTCATTTTCTCACCTTGAAGTTTGTGCAATTTGGGATACTCACATATTATGAGCATCTGTATCAGCATCATCAGAAGTCAGACTCAATTAGAAAGCAAGCCAATGCTGCCCAACACTCAGAGTAGAAAGAATCTATCTACCATGCCTTTATGGCCAGCATACCTGCAAATCATGTAAAATCTTCTACCTGGTACATAGATTCCAGTGCCTCCCGACATTTCACTCACAGGCGTGATTGGCTTGTTGAATTCAATCCCTATTTTGACTCAGTAATCTTTGGAGGCGTCGAGGCATACAATATTATCGGCAAGGGCGATGTTCAAATTCAGTCTGGAGGAAGAAGACTCATGTTCCTCAATGTATGTTATGTTCCTGGCATGAAACATAATCTTTTGTCTGTTAGATTATGAAGCACTCCCCTCAATTGGATGTCATTTTTAGTGAAAATAAGTGTTCGATTATTGATCGTGCTTCTTGCACTACACTTGCTGTCGGTCTTAAGGATCACAATATTTATAGGCTTGTAGATTCAGGTGATTCCCTTGAGCGTGCCTTCATCGCAAAATCATCCGCTCTCAACAGCCTTTGGCATCAACGATATGGTCACCTGAACATTCAATATCTAGTACAACTTGCTCGGGATGATTTAGTCCATGGCTCACTTGATATCCAAACCCATAACCATCACGTTTGCGAAGCTTGCCAAGCAAGGAAGCAACATAGGACACCATTTAAGGATGGTGAATCATGGAGAGCATCTAAAGTACTCTAGCTGGTCCACACTGATGTATGTGGTCCTATGAATACTCCTTCTATTACTAGGAACAGGTACTTTTTACTCTTTGTGGATGATTTCAGTCGCCAAATATGGGTATATTTTCTTAAGCGAAAATCAAATGCTTTTCTTGTATTTCAGCAGTTTAAAGCCCTAGTAGAAAAAGAGTCTAGTTCCCCCATCCGTACTCTTAGGACCAATAATGGGGGGGAATTTTGTTCTTTTTCTTTCTATGCCTTCTGTACTACTGAAGGCATTAGACGTCAATTCACCACACCTCATACCACTCAACGAAACGATGTTGTAGAGCGTCAAAATGTACCATCATAGAAATGGCTAGGGCTATGTCAGAACATAGAAATGTTCCCAGAAAATATTGGGCAGAAGCAATATCCACAGCTGTCTACCTTCTTAACTGGTCACCCACCCTTCCACCCTTGCAATTAAACATAAGACTCCTGAGGAAGCCTGGTTTGGTCGCAAACTTAGGATCAACCATTTGAAAGCTTTTGGCTCTCTAGCATATGTATGGATTCCTGATGCCAAACGCAATAAGTTGGATTCCAAAACCCAGAGACTCATGTTTACAGGATACAGTCACACACATAAGGTCTACAAACTGATTGATGTAAATACTGATCGTTTAATCTTCAGTCATGATGTTGTGTTTGATGATGAACTCGGACCATTTCAGCTCTCTGCCTCCCTGCCGCATTCTGAGATTCAGACTTCAACAATCTCTGACTTGGGTCCTTCTATTTAATATGTGTCCTCTGATACTACTGATACACCACCTCAGCCACCTCCAGATAATACAACTCTAGCTATTCCTACAGAATCTGATATTGGCTCCTCTACTCTTCGGCCAAAATGGTGGGCTCAAACAATTAGTGATCTTCGTTCAGATGAACTCATTGAGGGTAGAACCTCCAACAATAAGAGCATTCAGCACAACACAGTTAATGTTTCTCTTATGGCCAACATCCGCAATATCCCTGAGCCCCAGACATATGCAGTGGCCAAAGGAATTCCAAAATGGGAATAGGCCATGGATGCTGAGCTTCAGAATCTTCAAAAGAACTAAACTTGGGTTCTTTCAAATCTCCCTCCTGGGAAGAAACCCATTAGCTATAAATGGGTCTATATGGTCAAGTATCATGCAAATGGTACCTTGGACAAATACAAAGCCAAACTTGTTGCTTGAGGATTCACCCAGCGCGAAGGCACTGACTATGAGGAGACCTTTGCCCCGACAGCCTAGATGAGCACTATTCACCTTCTTGCCATTACAGCTCAGTATGGTTGGAAAGTTCATCAGATGGATGTGAAGAGTGTTTTTCTCAATGGTGAATTACAAGAAGTCTACATGACGCAGCCCCCAAGTTTCAAGGTTGTCGGTTCAAAACCAAAAGTATGTAGACTCCAGAAGGCCCTCTACGGTCTTAAATAGGCCCCTCGGGCTTGGTACATAAAGATTGATCATTACTTGGTTGCTCAGGGATTTCAGCATAGCCCGTCAGATAGTAATCTATATATTAAACACTCTGGTAATGATATTATTTTCCTTGTTGTCTATGTGGATGATTTGATCATTACTTGGAGTTCAAAACATATGATTTCAAAAATCAAACAGGATTTGTGCAGAACTTTTGATATGACAGATCTCGGATTGCTTCATTATTGTTTAGGTATTGAGGTTTGGCATACTGACAACAGTATTTTTTTGTCTTAGTCCAAGTATGCCAGAAATTTGCTTGACAGGGTTTGAATGCAAGATTGCAAACCTGCTTCCACTCCTATGGAGACTGGTCTGAAATTGTCCACACAATCTGATTCTCCTCCTGTAGATGAAACACTTTTCAGGCAACTAGTAGTTAGTCTCATCTACCTTACTACTACTAGACCTAATCTTAGTTTTGCAGTCAGCTACATCTCACGGTTCATGATGAACCCCAAGACTGATCATTGGATTGCAGGGAAACATGTGCTGCACAATGTATATGGTACTTCAGATTATGGTCTTCTTTACACAAGGAGTACTCCTCCTCAGCTCAGTGGATCCACCAATTCCGATTGGGCCGGCTCAGTTGATGACAGGAAATCTACTTCTAGCTATGTGTTCAATATCGGATCTACAGCAGTTACCTGGGCCAGTAAGAAGCAACAGGCACGGGCACTCTCCTCTACAAAAGCAGAATATAGAGGATCTATCAAGGCAGCTTGTGAAGCAGTTTGGCTCTGTCAGATGCTTGCAAATATGTATATTCCTCAAGTAGGTCCGACTTCTTTGTTTTCAAACAATCAGGGAGTACTCATACTTGCCAAGAACCCAGTGTTTCATGAATGAACCAAGCACATAAAGCTTCATTGCCATTACATCCGACAATTAGTAGAAGATGGATCTATTCAGTTAATCTATGTCCCTACCTCAGAGCAACCAGCAGATATTTTCACAAAACCCCTAGGTCCTGACAAGTTTGTTAAATTCAGGGGATCTATTGGTGTAGTAAATAGATTGAGCATTAAGGGGGGAGTATTAGAATAATATTTATGTTTCTTTTTAATGCTCACTATTGTATCTTATTGTATCTCTATAAATACTAGAATGTTTCTAATATATAGGTATAGTCTAGAATAGAATGCTTTCGACTCTCCTCTTTGTATATATAGATCATTTGATCTCTGATTAATAACTCAAGTATTCTACCATTTACGTTTGTAACAGGGGTTTTGTCCTTAGGAAAATCTAGCCACATCTAAGCAACCTTGGGATTTATAAAATAACATATATTCATTGTGACAATCCCAATGCAAAAGCTTTCTTTTATAACCTCAAAGTGTGGAGAGAAACAAACATCTTAGCAATGTGGGATAAAAAACTATTTCGTCTTTTAGTCACTGAAGTCATTTTGTCATAAAGTGATTTTAAACAATAAAGTACTTTATATTTCAACTCAATAAAATAAAGTGGCTTTAAGCTTAGGATTTCCCTTTTAAAATCTCCTCAACTAAAGCCAAAACTCCTGTGACTAGCTGCAATTCTAAATCACGTCATTAGCCTATCTGGATGGAAAGATAGAACAACTAGGTGCCATCAATGCTAGCGCAGAGAAGGGGACATTAAAGTCCTCCCTTCCCGAGATTGCTTGCCCTTAAGCAATCTCAAAGACGGATGCTGTAGGATTGACTTGCTTTCCCAAGTGGCATCCTCATAAGGTGAATCCTTCCAACAAATCAAATATTCCTTGATGGAACTGTTACGCAGCTTCCTCTCTCTTAACTCTATCACCTCTGTTGGAACTAACACAAGCTTCCCTTCCTCATCAAGTGGAGGCAATTCTATGAAGGGTATTGTATGCAAGCCAATCACTTTCTTGAGACATGAAACATGGAACATGTTATGAATTATGCCCTCATCGGGTAAATCTGCTCATAGGCAACCTCACCAACTCTCCTAGTAATGCGATATGGACCAAAAAGTTGTAATGTTCCCCATCTTTTAGACCCTCAATGGAGTTATTAGCATTTCATTCTCTAAACGCTAAGTGGAAAAATAAGGAGAAATAAATTAAATTACAGTCAATAAATAAATAAATCTAAAGGTGACTTCATATTTAAGTAATTTAATTTTCTAGAGGCACAACTAATTATTGTATTGGAAAGGGGGAAGCTTCTAGAGAGTGCAATTAAATAATATTTTATTTTCTTCTAGAAGGGTGAAGGAAAAGAATAAATAGAGGTGAGAGCTTCATTGTTAGGCATCTGATTATTGTCAACTGCATTTGATATAAGCTTGGGAAAAGAAACTAAGGGTTTCTGATTTCAGTTAGCCATTGGAGAGTGTCAATTCTTCAATGTTGCAACAATTTAAGGTGGTGAAATATCCACTGAATTTGGCATTCAGGAGAGCTTCATTCTAAGGTTCTATTTGTGCTTAAATTGGAAAATACATTTATTGCTGGCCAATTTGCTGCCATGGCAAAGAAGTGAACGAATTTCATTAATCTATCCACCACAACAAAAATAGAAACCCTGCCCTGTACCCTAGGCAACCCTGTAATAAAATCCATAGAAATACTCTCCCATTTCTGCGCCAAAATGGGGAGACGCTGTAATAACCTGGGTGGAAACTCATGCTCTGACTTGTTCTACTGACAAGTCTGACACTCCCTGATATACTAGAGGACATCGTCCTTGAGGCCTTTCCATGAAAATCTTTCCCTAACCTATCTATAAGTTTTCAAAAATCCTAGGTGTCCTGCTAATGGTGCATCATGTAGAGTTTCCATAATCTTACCTTTGAGTTTAGATCCTGGAACGAGGCAAATACGATCCTTATAGAAAATCACATCATCTATTACCTTGTACCTGTTGTCTTGAAGTTGCCCATCCATAATCTGACATGCTTGAACATTCTTAGAATACTCAACCAGCAACTGAGAATTCCAATATGTTGAAATCTCAAAAATAGCACAACATTTCGCTATTGAGGGTCTCTTGGAAAGTGCATCAGCAACTACATTGTTCTTACCTTTCACGTACTCAATGTCAAAATCATAGGCCTGAATCTTGATGACCCACTTTTGTTGTCTCTCAGTAAGATCCTTTTATTCTAGGAAGTAGTGAAAACTATTGTAATCCATCCTAACTATGAATTTTCCCCCCACTAGGCACTGTCTGAACTTGGCTAAAGCATGCATAATAGCCAACATCTCCTTATCATAAGTGGAGTACAGTCTCTAGCCATCCTTGAGCTTCCTACTCTCATAAGCAATCGAATGCCTATTCTGCATGAGAACCGAGCCAATACCACTCCCTCAAGCATCACACTCAAGAACAAATGGTTGAGAGAAATCGAGCAGTGCCAAGACCGGGCATGTGCTCATTACTTGTTTGAGCCTATCAAAGGTCTCCTCTGCCTCAACTATCCATCTGAAAGCCCCTTTCTGTGTGAGGTTGGTGAGGGCAGCCGCTATCTCAAAGAAACCTCTAGCGAACCTCATGTAGTAAGAGCAAAGACCCATGAATCCTCTCAAGTCTAATACATTTCTCAGAGGTGGCCAATCTAAAATTGCCTGAATCTTTTTTTAATGTACCTTCACCCCATCTACACCAATCACGTGACCAACGTAAAGAATCTCGATCAACCCGAACTCACACTTGGACTCCTTTGCAAATGAGGAGTCCTCCATGATACTGAGTACCTCATCTAGATGTTGCAAGTGTCCATATCTATTAACAGGATAACACAATAACTTCAAACCAATTTAATGCAAGATCAGATCAGTATGACTTGTAATCAAATCAGCATGATTGAAAATTACGGAATTAACACCCCCTTTAACTTGATAATCATACTAAGAGATCATATCTAGCATTGATACTCTATCTAAATCTTCTTAGCATGTGGTATCACTGAACACAAGATACAATATCATATTACTAAACCTGTGATATGGCATATCATTGATACTAGTTATAACAGTATTGCAAAGAATACAATATACAGGATAAAACTGGAGAATAATTAAATTCTTCATTTATCCAAGTTGTGACTCATAGGTATTGGTATTCCTATATCACAACATGATCCTTAGTTAAGATCTAACCAGAACATAGGATAAACTCCAGGGAATAATAAAATTCTTCCGTTATCCAAATTGTGACTTATAGACATAGCAATGTGTACATCATAATGTGATCTTGAACTCATCTAGATCTTACAATAGAACTCTACTATTTAGCACATTATCTATGAGATCGTCATCTCCCATAATGTCATTCATACAAGTGTTCATTATCTCAGAGATCATCACCTCTAAAATAATGAATACAAATGGTGGAGCCCATAACAGTCAATAGCCTGACAATAAAATTATTTTAATAATAATTTAAAGAATACAAATGAATTACAATTCAACCATACCAAGTCTTTTCTTGAAGTGATCTATTTTCACTTGAGAGAGGTTTTATGAGAATATCTACTGTCTGATCTGCAGTGCAAATATATTATAATTTTACAGTATTCCTGCCTACCATATGTCTTACATAATGGTAATGAATTTCAATATATCATGGAAAACTGGATTCACAGAAAGCTTGATGGAACTCTAATTATCAAAATGAATAATCGTACGATTTGTGGCTTGACCAAATAATCCCACAAGTAACTTTCTAAGCCAAACTGCTTCCCAAGAGGCCATTGTTGCTGCAATGTATTCAACTTCTGTGGAACTTTGTGCTACTGAAGACTATTTTCTGCATATCCATGATATCATTGCTGATCCTAAACAGAAATAGCATCTTGAAGTACTTTTTCTATCCTTAACACTTCCACCCAAATCTGAGTTTGTGAATCCATGTAAATCCAAGTCAACTTTCTAATATTTGAGCCCAAGGTTAAGAGTACCTTGTAAGTATCTCATAATGTGTTTGACTACAACTAGGTGAATCTCCATTGGCTCACACATAAACTGACTTAAGGCATTAATAGCATAGCAAATATCAGTTCTTGTATTTACCAAGTACATAAGGCACCCAATCATCTGTTCGTAGAGGTAGAATCTATGGAAGGTGATTCTGCTACTGCTTCTTTAAGTTTATGTAGATTAGTTTCCATTGGAGAAGACATAAACTTGCAGTTCCACATTCCAAATCTCTTCAAGATATCTAATGTATACTTCCCTTGATTAAGTATAATGCTGTCAGAATTTTGTCGTACTTCAAGTCCTAGGAAGTAATGAAGGAGTCTGTAACAACTGGTTTTTCTACTAACTAATTTCAACCTTAAACTAACTAATTTACAATTCATATTCACTTGACATAGAATTCAAAAACAATTTAAAAACTAAAACTAAGTCTACATTGCTTTTCTATTGAAACAAGTTTTTCATTAACTAATAATTGATATATTCAGCTGAAATAAATCTGAACTAATTATAGATTACTAAAATGAAAAATGCAGTTTCATATGTTCGTGAACAACTATCTAAATTTTCAGATAACATGTAGACTTTCAATAAAGAAACTTATAGCTTGAAAAGAAAATTACTAAACTTACAGGTTAGGTAGATCATACTGTTTTTAGATGAGCGACTTTTCAATTGGTTGTCCAAGCTCTAACTTTGGTGAGAGGAGAAGTATTATCATAGGCTTAACCTCCCAACCACAGACCTTTTTACTTATCCCCACAAGTTCTAAATTATTAGAACGGCCCTCCCTACCCCGAGGTCAGGCATGGAACGTTCATTGATCCAGCCATCGGAGTATTCAGGCGGGTTGAGGTCCCAACAGCTATTTGGAAGAATCACTGAAGCATTAGGACAACAACAGGATCAATTTGTTGTGGCAAGTATGCCTTTTACCACCCTGGCAAAGGATTTCAAGATGTGGGTTTATAACTCAATCTCCACCACTCAGTTTGACAACTAATTTCGAAAGTGGAATTTGCATGAGCTAATTTCATTAGATTTTATTTATGTAATAATGAATACTGATCTCATTCATGTATTTCTTTTTACAGGTTCATCTACACCTCCTCACCACTATCAGGCCATCAGGCCGGTAACTCTTTGGTGCCTAAACATTTGTCTTTATTTGTATATCTTGCACTTTCATCACCTCAATCTGGCATTACCCGGGTGATATCCTTGATGCTTTCGTTATTGTTTATCAGATATTATAACATATTTTCATAGATAAAATTTAAATGAAAATCTTCAAAGATTATTCATAAGATTGGCAATCATGGGTATATTTTGTCCTAAGACATTAGACTGATTTGAAATATCACTAAGATAACAATTACATCCAACTGAAGTTATACTTTAAAATGCAGTATTATGTGAATGTAATCACAAACTTAAGAATGATTTACGTATATACCAGAACATGAGGAAGACGACTTGTTTTATTACTGACTGGAAAAACACGAAACAAAACTCAAAAAGCCAACTCAGCCTAATAGGTTTTAAGAATAAAATAAGGAAAGAAATACAAGATGCATCCTTACGTGACTCACTGCTATGCAGCCGGATTGGCTATAACTTGGACTCAGACGCCTCCTTCAGATCTCCACAGAAAGCAATTGATTATAGCATGCAAATACGTATAAATTCAGGTGCTAAGGATGCTGTAATAGAGCAGGGAAAATCAAGAGAAACTGTAAAATGAAGAAGAAGCCGGATATCTCTGTGTGTCCGAATACGACAAGACCAACTTATATGTAACTTTGGAAAAGACTTTACGGCTTCCTGCCGTTACAAGATTCATAATTGATTCATATTCAATTAGTTTGAAAAAGAAGAATAAGAGAAGAGGGAAAAATTGAAAGGAAAAAGGAAAGATGAAAAGTTTATTTATTAATATTATTTAATATTATATTATCATCTTGGTTAAGTTTATAAATATGTATTTGCAAGGTGGCATTATTGGATTAGTAATTCTAATGTAATGGTGCCACTTTGTATTTATTTATTTATGATCTTAATCGACAGAGTTAAATAATATTAAGTGATATTATTATTTAATAAATTTAATAAAGGTAAGAACATTGTTTAATTTTATAATTATATTGTTTTTAATTTTAAATTTTAGCTCATGCTATTTTCCACTAAGAAGTTTATTGTCAAGTCCTAATAACCTTGCCAAGGCGACTTTTAGGTCAAACTTGTCATTCTTGATGACTAAATCTTATAACCATTCCATTTCGATGATCTCATTTTGTAATGCTTCCCCTCTCTCTCCGGTCTTCATCCTGTAAACATTTTTAAACAACATTCTTGCCAAAACATCAATTCAAGATTCATAATTTGTTAAACAAAATCATCAAGTGATCGTTAGGAAATTTCATTGTACAATGGCTAAAATTAACTAATTCTATTTCACATGAACACAACGACTAGATTTAACTGACTAGTTTCATTTGATAATCAAATCGATGCAACGGCTATAATTAACTAATTCAATTTCACATGAACATGAAGAAATAAATAGCGACTATAATTAACATGATACCTCAATGGCTATAATGAACTAACTCGATTTCACATGAACATAAAAAATTAATTTGGTTCAACGGCTATAAACAGCTTAAAAATTTTAGGGCAAAAATTGGGATGTAACAGAGTCCCAATCTTTCATCTTGAATTTTCTAATTAGATCTTGCTTACATTGATCCATGGGATGATCATCACCTGTTATTAGTAAATCAACATGCAGTATTAAAATTACCATATCATCTTTATCCCTTTTATAATATAGATTTGGATCAGCTTCATTTTTGGAGAATCCTAAGCCAATGAGATTCTTATTAATTCTTTCATACCAAGCCCTTTAAGCTTGTTTAACCCCATAGAGAGCTTTTTTGAGCCTGCAAACAAAAACTTTAGGATCATGAGTTTCAAATCCTTTAGGTTGCTCCAAATATACCTCTTCTATAATCTTTCCATTCAGAAATGTTCTTTTTACATCCATCTGATGTACTTTCCATCCCTTTGATGCTGCAATTGCGAGGACTGCTCTTACAGAGGTGTATCTAGCAACAAGAGCAAAAGTTTCTTCATAATCAATCCCTTCTTTCTAAGAGAATCCCCTGGCTACAAATCTGGTTTTATATTTTTCAATGCTACCATTAGCAGCATGCTTTATTTTAAATATCCACTTGGAAGAAACAACAAATTTTTCTTTAGGTCTAGGAACAATTTCCCAAACATTCTTCATAATTGATTGGTATTCTTCCATCATAGCACCCTTCCAAGCTGTATGTTTAATAACATATGAAACATTAGTTGGTTCTAATTTAGACAAATCATTCATGTTTGTTATATAACTAGAAAATCTTTTGGGTCTTTTGCTTTCTCTGATTGTTTCGGATGGCGCAGCGAAGTCTTGTGCTTACTCTAGTGTCTTAATGGCCCATAGTAGTCGTTTCTTAGAATTTTGAGTTTCTCCAAGATTGAGATTTTGAATTTCAACTTCAATTCCTTCAATGTTCTCCCTCTGAGACTCAGATTCAGTATTTCTTCCAGAACTAGGTAAGGGAAAGGGATCTTCAGAACCTAGGGCTCTTTTGAATGTTAAATCTTCTTCAAAAATTACATCCCTACTAAATTCAATATTTTTCTATCCAAGTATGACAATCCTATATGCTTTAGATGTTTCACTATACCCTACAAAAGTACCTCTCCTCTCAAAGGGTTCTAACTTAGTTCTCTTTTCTTTTGGAACATGTATATATACTGGGCACCCCCAGAAATCCTAAGATGACTTCTATTGGGTTTAACTTTAGTAAAGACTTTTTTAAGAGTTTTATCTCTATGGTAGGAGTGAGGAATTTTGTTTTGAATATAGACAGCAGCACAAGAGGCTTCTGGCCAAAGATAATATTCTAGATTTTGATCAAATATCATAGCTCTTGCAGCTTCTATAATTGTTCTATTTTTCCTTTCTACTACCCCATTTTGTTGCGGGTTATAAGAATGGTATACTCCCTCTTAATTCTTGTTTCTTTACAAAACTCTTTAAACAAATCTAAGGTATTTTCCCCTCCATTATCAGTCCTAAGAGTTCTAATTTTATGTCCTAATAAGTTTTTAGTTAAGGTTTTAAATTCTTTAAGTCTCTTAAAGATTTCTTCTGATTCTTTGCATTTTAAGGAGAAAATCCAAGTTTTCCTAGAGAAGTCATCCATAAAAAGTATATAGTACTAGAATCCTCCAAAAGAAGGAACAAACATAGGTCCACATAAATCTGAGTGGATTAATTCCAAAAAATTGTTAGTTTTTCTTGTGCTATCATGAAATGAAATTTTGTTGTTCTTACCCAAAGCGCATCCTTTGCATATGCTTGAGTGATCTTTATTCACTTTAGGTAAACCAGTAACCATCTTCTCCATAGTTGATAAGGTTTTGAAATTTAGATGTCCTAACCTTCTGCGCCATATTTTGTTTATATCAGCAGCTTCATGAATTAAGACTTCAATAGGTCGACTATGTTCTGCATTTAATTCATACAAATACCCTTTTCTTTGACCAATCAATTTTGTTTTTTCAAATGAGTTCTTAACCCAGGTTATGACTTTACTATCCATCAATGCAACATAATGTCCATCATCTTCAAGTGTTGTAATCGAGATTATATTCCTTTTTATTCCTGGTACATAGAGTATTCTTTGAGAAGAAGAGAACTACTCGATTTTAGTTTCAAGGTGCAATTTCCAATTCTTTTCACGGAATGTGTTGAATTATCACCGATGGTAACTTTCCCATTAACCTTTTTTGATATAGATTCTAGCGCTTCTTTGTATCCTGTAATATGTCAAGATGATCCACTATCAATCACCCATGCCTTACTTGAGACTTCATTTAATAGTGTCAAATACAATACACGATTCTCAGGATCATTGTTATCTTCTTCCCTAGTAATGTTTGTAAAGTTCACTTGCTATTTAGAATTCTCAAGGCAATTAGATTTGTAGTGTCCAAACTTTTTGCATCTAAAGCATTTTATTCTAGATAGATCTTTCTTAGGTTTGCAATTCTTTTGATTACCCTTTTTCTTCTTGAAGTGCATCTTATTGCCTTTATAGGAATTTGTATTAAGAACATGAAGTACTTCATCTTCAGTTTTCAACTTTCCCTCTTTCGTAGGTTTTATGGATTCTTCCTGAAGACAATCTCCCTTAAGTCAATTGAAATCAGGAAGATTATCTCTGGCACTTACTCCTTGTGCGAATATTTCCCATGAATCCGGTAATCCATCTATAGTCATCAATGTTAGTTCTGTGTCATTAGTGATGGTTCCTATACTTGCAAGTTCATCTCTTAAACTAGCAACCCTTAGGAAGTAAGAATTCATCGATTCTCCCTTTTTTATTTGAATATAATTTAGTTGTCTTTTTAGTGCGAGAACTCTAGTTGCATTGCTAACCTCATATGCATTTAGTAATGCATTCATCATATCAAATGATGTGTCATGTTTCATTAGCATGGGTACTATATCATTCTTTAGTCCATCTAATATAATCTATATGGCTTTCATGTTTCCTTTACTCCAAATAGTTCTATGAGGTTCAACGGTAGGTTGTATAGATGCTTAATCAACAAATTGTTTTACATCATTTTCTTCAAGAATCATCTTGATTCTAAATTTCCAAGCATAAAAGTGTTCTTTCCCATCAAACTTGTCCTCAGGTTTGATTGTGTATGTCATTGAAGATAGGAAAATGATGCTAGATATATATATCAAGTCTGATTATTTAATTTGCAAAGCCTAGGTTCGACAAATAGACTTTGATACCATGTAAAGTTTCTGCAAAATTCTGTTATGAATCAAACTTAGATTGTACCTTCTTTATGCTTGTTGTAGATAATCTTCAATATATAGTCTTGAATGAATGGAGAAATATAACTCTGGAAATGCTTTTAACTTCTGCAAGTCGTCTTAGGGCACCATTGATTAAGGAGCAGACTTGTTGTTTCTTGTATGTCCTTAAACTTCAACCACACCCTTATTAAATATAGAGATCAAGGGGCATATCCTTACAAAGGACATGTCCCTTCCAAAGTCTTCTTTGACTCATCTCTCAAAATCGGCGAGTTTCCATGCAATATTTAGTTTAGTACCTACACTAACCAAGGTGATTAGTTAGTCCTTAAACTAGTATTTCAAGATAGGCATCAATATCTATTAAGAGGATAAGGCAATGACTTCAGACCAATTTAATGCAAGATCAGATAAGTACGATCTGTAATCAGATCAGCATGATTGAAAGTTACAGAATTAACATCAACAACAGAACCTCCTTCGCTTGGATCTAGCAAATCGGAGCACCATCTTTTGGCAAATACTAATTGAAGGTTATTTGTGTTTCAATCTCCATTAATGTTTGGTTCTATTTGATGAATTGTGGTCTTAAAGTTATAGTGGCATTACTAGATACTTCCCCTCCATCCATACACTACCCATCAACTTGGTCTCCATTTCGTAGTGCATTGTATCCCTATTCCACCACTGTACACATTGTCTCCTTCTGATACCCTATGGTCAATCTGGTGCACGACCATTGTACCTATTCCATCATCGTACGGCATAAACTCTCCCTTCTACCGTACGTATAGCCATCAATCATTGACCGTATGGCCTTCCCTAACTTGCATCATATGGCCATAATACCCTACGGCCTCAACAACACCTTTGCCCCACCATACGGCCAACATTCTACTCCTGTACGGGCTCATCCTAGACATCGTACGTCTAGCTCAGTTGTATCGTATGACCAATACCATTGCTATGTACGGCCATATCAGATACCATATCCTCTTTGTACCACACCATCCAACTACTTGACAGGAATGGAATTAGGATATAGTGGAAGTTTTATCTTCTCCAGGGTTGAAACTTTATAGCGGTATCAGAGCTTTGACCCTACCAACCTATGGACAGTGAATGAGAGTTTATGGCCGGAAGAGAAGACGAACCCATTCCATTGATAGAATGGATGTCGAACTGAAACCCACAGTTGCCGAACTCGTAGCACTACTAAGAGAACTTGCTAGGAATCAGGCATGGATCAATGATACTCAACAACTCATGGAAGAGACTCTGAAGAAGTTGGCAGACAATAAAATATCCAGAGAGCAAAATGGTCACAACGCGGACTCAGTGTCGACTAAAACAAACCCTCATCCAGCATGCTCTCGATCTTCCATGCTGTTCTTACCCCCATGGACAGAGGCACCTCTCAGAGGGAAGCAACCGACCTTGAAGAAATGCAAGAACAACTGAGAGAAGATTGGAAGAATGCCAATTTTGAGGAAGATATATCCTACAAAGATTATGCAGATCTAAGAATGAGATATTTGAGAGGCGTAAACAAAGGACATTTTAATGATGATCTCAAGAGGAAGTTGAGTAAAGTAAATCGATCACCATTTGACAAATCTAGATCCATATCTGTGCAAGCGTGGGTAATGAAGGCTGATACTTCCCGCTCAATCCCATGCTAGAAGAAGCAATTAAATTTGCGGCCTTACACTTGGAGGGAGTTGCGCATGAATGGTGACATCACGATACCATCACACTAGGGCATGATCAAATAAACACCTATGTAGAACTTACTCAAAGATTGGTAGATCAATTTGACGATAAAGATCCGAAACTCAATTTCAAAAATTTTGCACAATTGAGGCAAACTGGATCAATTGACCAATACATTGCAGAATTTCAAAAACTCTTTGTTTTGGTCACGGACATTTATGTAAGAAGACGAATAGTACTCTTCATGGACAGACTGAGAGAACCTCTGAAAGGTTGGGTAAAGGGGTTCAATCCTGCCACCCTGTCGGAGGCTCTATTAAGAAGGCATGGAGTATGGCATTATCAATAGCATCATCCTCACAAAGTTACTCACATTCCAAACAGCTAGCATTTCCAAGGGACAAAGATAACAAACCTCCATAGAGGAAGTCATATGTAGATGAAGCTACCAAACAAGAGCTTCTGAATGAAGAAACTATGTTTCAACTGCAAAAGACCATGGGAACCTGCGCACAGATGCCTTGGAAAAGGAAAGATCCACTATATTGAGGTCGTGTCCAATGATGAGGACGAACAAGAAGAAATACCCTCCAAAGACAACCAACACCATGACGACACCAACATGCGTAGTTTGAAACGTACGGAAAGAATTGCAGCATTGGTAGGGCACGAAGGAACTATCTCCCTAGTTGGTAGCCCGAGGTGCACAGTTTTTCGTGTGAGGGGAACCCTTCAAGGACAAAGGGTTATGGTAATGCTCGATAGCGGAGCCACTCTAAACTTCATAAACTCTTCTCTGGTAAAACGAAGAGGTCTACCTACAGAGACGCATGCAAGATTTCAGGTCAAGATTGCCAAAGGGACTCTCCTACCCTGCATACACCTTGTTCCTCAGCTAAGTATCACAATAGTGAATCACACGGTGACCGAGGAGTTCTTCATAGTGCACCTTGATGATATAGAGGTTATTCTAAGCATACAGTGGATGGAGACACTTGATGAATACATTCAGAGCTTCAAACGGATGGACTTCACTTTTGTTGTCGATGGGAAGAAGGTTGTTCTCCACAGAATGGTTGATGAAGGTCCGAAGGAAGTTTCTACACATCGGATGTAGGCAATTTTTCAGCGTGATGACATTTGGGCTGCACATTGTTTTGTCTCGATGGAACCTATAAAAGGGTAACGCACACCTCCTGATGATCTCCAGAATGTTTTGAATAAACATAAATAAAAAATTCATTGACATCCCTCCTGGCATATCGCCTCATCAAGGGTTTGAACATTCTATCGATTTGGAAGCTGGAGCCAAGCCAGTCATAACCACACCTTACCGCCATCCTAAGAAATTCAAAGATGAGATCGAAAAGACGATTCAAGAAATGCTAGAAAAAAGATGAACCCATCCCAGTTCCAGCCCCTTCGCGTCATCAATAGTTTTGGTCAAAAAGGACAGGACGATGCGCATGTGTGTGGACTATCGTGCGTTGAACAAAAAAAAATAAAGAATAGACATCCCATTCCAAGGATAGATGAGTTGTTGGAAGAATTACATGGTGCAGTCTATTTTTCGAAAATAGATCTTCATTCTGGATACCATTAGATCCGCATGAGGGAGGAAGACATGGAAAAGACGGCCTTTCGTTGTCACTACAGGCACTACGAATTTCTAGTCGTGTCGTTCGGATTGACAAATGCACTTGCTACATTCCAATCGTGCATGAATCGCATCTTCCACAAACAATTGCATAAGTACTTATTGGTACTTTTTGATGATCTTATTTAAAGTAGGACATGAGAGGAGCCCCTGAAGCACATTTGGTTGAAGTCTTAAGGATCATGAAGGAGTAGTCTTTGTCTGCCAAGCAATCCAAGTGTGAATTCGGTATGACAGAAATATTGTACCCGAGGCATGTCAGTAAATATGGAGTTCAAATTCATCAGGAGAAGATTCGGGCTATCCTTGATTGGCCTCCCCCAAAATCACTCACAGATTTGCGAGGGTTTTTCGGACTGTGTAGTTATTACTGGAGGTTCATTAAAGGATTCTCTCAACTCAATGCACCCTTAATGGATCTGACAAGGAAGGGGTCTTTCTAGTGGACCGAAAAAGAACAACTCACTTTTGATAACCTAATTTCACTTGATCGTTCATTCTAGAGTACGATGCATCCGGAGAAGGCATTGGCGAGGTATTGATGCAAGATAGACACCCCATAGCGTATGAGAGCAGGAAGCTTACACAAACAGAACACTTATATTCCACCTACGACAAAGAAATGTTGGCCATCATACATGCACTAACCAGGTTTCGGCAATATTTAGTGGGTGCCAAGTTTGTCATCCCTATGGATCACAATAGTTTGAGATATTTTCTAGAGCAACGTGACTAGAACAAGAGCCAACAAAAATGGGTAAGCAAGCTTCAGGATTTTGATTTTGACATTGAATATGTTGAAGGAAAGAACAATGTAGTTGCAGATGCCTTGTCCAGGAAACTTGCCATCTACTCACTAAACGAGATCTCAGTTGATTGGAAGGCACATTTGTTGGTAGAATATTCCAAAAACACATTTGCCAATGAGCTAATGGATGGCAACACCGAGGATGATCGGTACAAAGTGGTGAATGACATCATCTACTATAAGAATCGTATATTTTTAGGGTCGAAATCCAAATTGAAGCAGAAAATCTTGAAGGAGGTACATGACTCACCCTTGGCAGAACACCAAGGCTTCCTCAAAACGTACAGACGTCTCAGGGAGAGGTTTTCATGTAAAGGACTTAAAGGAGACGTGTTGCAATATGTAAGAGAGTGTGCGGTCTACTAGTAGAACAAACCTGAACATACTCTACCTACCAGGTTATTGCAACCTTTGCCAATTCCAGAACAAAAGTGGGAAAGTATCTCAATGGATTCCATAATTGGACTTCCCAAGGTGAACGAAAAAGATTGTATCTTCGTGGCGGTTGACAAATTGACAAAGTACACACATTTCTTCGCCATCCCCTCAAATTTTTAGGCTGCACAAGTTGTCGATCTGTTTTTAGATAAGTCTTTCGTCTACACGAGCTACCCCTAAACATTGTCACTGATCAGGATGGGCGATTCATCAATATTTTTTGGATAGAACTATTTCGGATGGCAAGAACAGAATTGTCACCAAGTACTTGTTACCACCCTTAGACAGACAAACAAACAAACATTGTGAACAAGTGGCTTGAAGGTTACCTTCGAAACTACATTTCGGCACAACAACGGGTGTGGGTCAGATGGATACACCTAGGGGAATATTGTTACAATACCACATACCACATGTCCATCAAAATGGCACCATTCAAAGTTCTATATGGGTACAAACCCCTTTCTTTCATTGACACAGTTCTAGGTGACAGTCGCGTATCGAGGGCGAGGGACTGGCTTCAAGAGGGACAGGACATCCTCAGATGCCTGAAGGAAAACTTACAATGGCCACAAAATCAACAGAAGATGTACACCGACATACACCAAGTGGAGAGGACTTTCGAAATAGGGGACTTGGTCTATCTCAAGCTCCAGCCATATCGACAATCCTCATTGAAGGAAGAGGGAAAAGAAAAATTGAAGCTGCAATTTTATGGCCATTATTGTGTAGTTTGTCACGATGGTGAAGTCGCCTACGAGTTGGAACTTCTGGAGGGAAGCCGTATTCATAACGTTTTTCATGTTTCGTGTCTGAAGAAGGCCGTGTGGTAGAACATCAAGGTAGCCACAAACCTTCCGCCACTCAATGAAGAGGGAAAGCTCATATTATAACCAACCGAAATCATTGAAGTACATGAGAAGACCCTGCGGAACCGCACGATGAAGGAATATTTGGTGCACTGGAAACACTTACCGTTGGATAACGCGACATGGGAGGGCGAGCACATTCTTCAGCACCCGACATTACATTTTCTTGAGGACAAGCAAAATTTGCGACAGGAGGACTATAATGTTCCCGTTATAAAATAAATCATTAATCAAACTACTGTTAATGGACTGATTGATTTAATATATCTCGGAGCCATTTTTGTTTTATTTCCATAGTTTGTGTCACCGTCGGCTATCTTTGTATACCCTTGGAAAGTTTTTCCCAACGGGTATTTAAGCACGGCTGGTAGGTAGTCATTAAGTATGCATTTTGGGCTTATTTCTTTGTACTGCGAATTCCCGTTGGAGTTCTCTATCGTTGGCCATTTTGGAAGTGAAAGAATTTCCCTATTTTGTTTTCTTCGATTTTGGTGGGATTCAAACATCACCCTATTCTATCGCCTATAACACTTCGCTCGGATCTAGCAAATCGGAGCACCATCTTTTGGAAAATACTAATTGACGGTTATTTGTGTTTCAATCTCCATTAACGTTTGGTTCTATTTGATGAATTATGGTATTGAAGTTATAGTAGCATTACTCGATGCTTCCCCTCCATCCATACACTACCCATCAACTTGGTCTCCACTCCGTGCTGCATTGTATCCTTGTTCCACCACCATACACATTGTCTCCCTCTACTACTGTACAGTCAATCTAGTGCACAACCATTGTACCTATTTCCTCATCGTACGGCATAAACTCTCCCTGGTACTATATGACTACCACTATTGATAGTTTGGCCACTTTCATCACCGTACAACTTCCTAGCACTACGTACGACCATCAATCATTGGCCGTATGGCCTCCCTAACTTCCACCGTACAGCCATAATACCGTATAGCCTCAGCAACACCTCTGCCCCATTGTACACCCAAATACCGTATGGCAAGCATTCTACTCCTGTATGGCCTCATCCTAGACACCGTATGGCTAGCTCAGCTGCATCGTACAACCAATATCATTGTTGTGTACGGCCATATCAAATATCATACCCTCTCCGTACCACACCCTCCAGCTACTTGACAGGAATGGAATTAGGATATAGTGGAAGTTTTGTCTTCTCTGAGATTGAAAAATTACACAAATGCTCATATAAAGATCCTTGAAAAAATTATTGCATCATAAAATAGCAATACAATAACCTTTAAACACCAATACTAATCTTAAATACAGCATTACAGTCATATTGGACATAATAAGAAAGAACTTGCAACTCCACTGTAAAGTCCGTCACAAAATCACCTCCACTGTTGAACCGGGTTTGCATCCGATTTGCCAAGTAGACCATGTAGGTTTCCGTCCTCAAGTTTTGAATATGAAGCTGAACACTTCACAGATTTCTACCAAAGAAACTCAATACCCCAAAAATTAATATCCAAGCATGGTGAAAATGGACAAGCCTTCCTTCTTTTAATGGTCAAAGATATGATCCTTCAACTTCCTTCTCCTGTCATTCGTCTTATTCCTCCTTTGTCACTTTTTAACCCACTTTATATTATTAAATTGACCTTTTATAAATTTACATTATGCTCACATAAACCAATTTTTATATTACATGACTATGTCCTTAGATTTCCTAATGTCCCAAAAATGGGGACATTACATGATCTCCATGATGCAAATTGCATGTGTACTCAGTAATTTTTGAATCATACCTACCCTCAAGCCCATGTAAATCTAAAATCTCCCCATGCTTTACCATTATATGGGGTTCCCCCTCAAACCATGTGTGCCACTCTCATCCTCAAGTGTTATGGCACCCATAGAAGACTGGATTTCAGTTGTGAATGGCGATGTTTGAGCCAAGCTCAATCCTTCACAAAGCTCACAAATTTGAATATTTGATTCTTCAAGGGCCATCCAAATGCTGTTTAAAGAATCTTATGTAACCCTAAGCTCATCAGTAAGCTTATCTACTTCCTCTTCTTTCTCTTTCAGAACAACAAAATATATCTGACCAAGCATAAGAAGGTGATTTCTATTGGAAAGTAGCTGTAAGAAATTTGTCTTCATCACCACTAAGGCTTCTCTAAAGGCATATGAATCTAAAAGGAAAAAATCGCCACCAAGGTCCATATGCATCTATGAAGGCCTCCAACGACATTTTCCATCAGCTTATGGGTGTAATTAAAATGTTTAATAGCTGCAATAATCTCGTCTTCATTTACCTTTGACTATCCTGCCAAATGATAGGACACCTGAGACCTATCAACCCCATACAAAATTTATGATTTGTGATCAACACTAAATTGTATTTTTTTTTGAGGTTCATATCAACATCATCAATCTCATCTTTCATGCCCAACTGTGTAGATAAAGTGGGAATAATAGTAATATCAAAAGTAGATCCACCCAAGTAGACTTGTCCGATATGTATGGATCATTTCTCTTGGACCAATATAAGCATCATCACTCACATAAGATGTGGAGATATTACCATTGGCTGATTGGAAAACACTCATATGGGCTACTAATGTGCCCATCATATGCACTAGTGCGATCTGTTGGAAAAAAATGTCATTGATGTCAAAATATGAAATAGATGCACCTATCCTTATCCTGAAGGGACACCTGAAACAGTAGTTCGTTATGACATTAACGGGACAGTTTAAAGATAGGAATGAAAGTATTTGCACAGCAGCGTTTCCAGCTTTGCAAGTTGAAACTTATAAAGCACAAAAGAATTACCCAATTTGTTCTCGCACAATCATCTATGCGCTGCCAGTCCCTCAGTGGAAGTAACATAAAATGAATTCATGGTTGTTTTCCGAAACGATAATCTTGATGCCTAGAAATGTATTCAATTGGTTATGATACAGAAAATATATTTCTTTATTGAACTGGCACTTAGTGGAACAAAATTTCAATTTCTTGTTCAAACAAAGATGCGATGACATGGCTGAAGACTTGTCTTTTATCAGCACTCTATATATTAAATCGGGTTTTCTTTTCCAAGCCATCCTTCAGCTTGTCAAACCTCCACATGACTTCCCGCTTCCTACATTACATCTGGAAACTCCATTCAAGTCTGCAACAATGTTTCTTCCTGTCATGAGTGCTGGCAGATTTTTTTTTGATGAACACGGCAGAGTCCAATAAGTAGAGGCTGTGCAATACAACAGAAGCCTCACACGACAATCTGTTGGGATGGAACAGAAGTTAGTTGATGCAAGCAATATATAGTGCTGTTAATGTTTACAGTAGTCTTTTCTAATTTTAGAACAGAATAAATGTTTGTAGCATGTTCAGGGCTGCTTGAAACAAATGGACTCCCTTGAAATTTTTAATTAATAAAATGTTGGGTAATCAGTGGTTGTAATACACAACATTTAAACTTTTGTCTTTATCGGGCATTAGTTGTGATTGTGTTTAGAGGAAAACATCGGAAAGCTTACCAGTTTATCACCAATTGTCACACCGTGAAGACAGTGGCAGTTGTAAGTTGTGTGGTTAAACAGACATACACATTCTATTTATATGCTTTGAATTCTTTCGAAAGAAGCAGTCTGTAAATGATGAATATTTTGCCAACAATGGACGGAGCCGCTGCTATAGAGGAAAGTAATATATGAATTTCTGAGAAATTGAGAGATTAGTCTTTGTCATTCTGTGAAAGAAAAATTGAACGATGATGACCAATTATGAAATGGAAGGCAAGAAATTTGCAGAAAAATAAGTTCTAACATCTGGTACTCAAGTTTTTACCTTCTTACTGTTATTGATATATCACTGAAATATTTTGATAACAGTGACTAATGATTTGTCTATAATAGAAGTTTATCAGTGACAGTAACTTGTTTTTCTTGTGATATTATTGTTAACAAAGTTTGATACTTCTACAACCAGGAGGAAACATCATACAGATTTCGAATTGTTTTCAGACTTATCAACAGTATATATGTATTCAGTATTCTGTTTCACAGTAAAGCACATTTATGTCCGTTATTGTTCTGAGAGTGGTATTGACAAGTTGAATCTAACCTACAGAGATTGACTGATTGATGTTAGTTCAAAGCAGGTTTCATCTTGCAGAAGTGTGGTTGTACTTGAAACATTTTCTCACACATCTTGATTATATTCAGTGTGCAGAGGTTTTGATGTGAAAGTCTACTAGTGTTAGATCATGATTGTTATAACCAATTTGTAAGTCAAATGTTTTAAAGTTGGTGCTTGAAAGTATTGGGCTGGTGCTCGTATAAAGTTTTCGAAGTTGCTTTGAGTTGGTGCTCTTATAAGGTTGTTGAGTTAGTGTTCAGATTGTATAAATTGGTGTTGTGGGAGAGTTGATGCACTAAAGAAGAGAGGGGTTCGATGACTCCTTAGAGTTGGAGCCCTCAAAGATCTTGTATCCTATTTGCATTAATATATACCTGGATCGGCTTGTTTGGTTTGTTTACTCATTTACTGACTTATTAGCTGCATCTCCTTATTGAATTAGGCAAAAAAATGCATTTCCAATTGCATTTAAGCAATTTTTTATGTTCCCGATTTTTTCCCAAGAAGTTCCTGACTTATCTCCGATATTTGCTGATTTTTCTTTTTTTTGCCCTCACCAACAAGTTGCCGATAACGATATATTGAACTATGGTTTTACTTACCTCCTTTCATGACTGTGATTTAAACAAACCATGAAGAACAAGGGATTTGAATTTGTCATTGTAGTTTACCCCATAGTATTGGTGTTTGGTTACTCATAAATTGAATAAGCTTCAAGTCAAGTTAGTAAAAGTATGTAAGTAGAGGTTGTAAATCAGTTGGTAAGTCCGTCCACACAACTGCCTATCATGTATGAAAAGATGTTGAAGCAACTCATAAATATACCAGAGGGTGGTGGAATGAGGGGCCACCCCAAATTTAAGGCCTATTTTTTGGAATCTCTTGATGTTGATTTATTTTTTATGTGTTCTTATCTTTAAAGAATAGGTTTCTAGCAGATTGGATGCAATATTGTTTAGAGGAAGTGTGTGATTACATCATTCCCGCATACATGCAATCCATTAAAAACCCAAATATATTGTGATGGGTATTTCTGGTCATTATCCAAAGTCGAAAGCATTACATCAGCATGAAGGTGAAAGCTTACATGCTTTTCATTTTAACAAGAAGGATGAGGTGCAACAGACACAAGATTTGCGAAGGGACAATATTAGTTATTTTTGACAGGTGTGTGTGGCATATATATGGAGAATGACCAAGACTTAATTTTCAAGTGCCTCTATAACATTTTGCATTAGGATTTGGTCGTATCAAAGAAAAGCTTTGCAGAAAGTCTCAAAGGTTGAAGCAATTCATTGCCGCTATAAGTCATGAAAATTTTTGGCCTTAACATATGGGATCTGTCAAAATGGAGTGACATATTACATAAGAGTTCAAGACCAAACAAGGTAGGCTGATATAACTCCAAAATACAGAAATTTGCAATAGCTATAGTACAGAAATTCAATGGAAGGAACTACAATAACTAAAATGTGCAATATGTAAAAACAGAACAGGAAAGCAATCATAAAATCCTACAATGAAAATTAATTCGTAATGCATGTCCTCAAGTCATTGTAATGGTATCTTTGTGTGCTCCAAAATCAGAGTGATCTACAATTGAAACATCTGTTACAAAGCCCTTTACAAGTCAAGCCTAATACTCAAAATATCAAACCCATTAAAAACTATAAGAATTTAACCAATTATCATAAGGTGCTCACAAGGCACAAAGATACAAACATGAAATATGAAGAAAATGATCATATAAAAACTAAACTATGAATAAAAAAGCATATAAAAGCAGCCATTTTATATCTCCCCCTCTCTAATATATGCACCACATAGAAGATGACCTTTGTTTCTTCTGTTGAGAATGCACACATAGGTGAAACTTCTGTAATGCAGAAAACTTGTCCATGAACAACTGATTGATCCCCTGTAACATCTGAATCCAACTCTTCCTCTTGTCTGTAAGTGTTGTTTGACGCTTCATCTGTCGATTTGGGTGAATCCTCAAGAACAGAACTCAACCATCTTCCAAAGCTATCTTGTTTTTTAAAAGAATTTCCATTCATTGTTTTGATAGGTTCAGAAACCATTGGAGGATCAAACATTTCTTTTGCCATATACCCAGGAAGCTCAGCCGTCTCGATCATGGGACTTTGTAGAGTTTGAGCTTCCACACATTGATTAGGAATCATTTTGTCTTGTTCCGGAAGAGCCCATTGATTATGTTCTTTATATTCAGATCTATTTACTTCAGACTGTCCAAATTCTACCACATGCGTACTTCCAGTTATCATTTCGTTGTGAAAAGGCTTTTCCAAATAAAGTGATGCATCCATAAACTTCTGGCCTCCATCCTGAATCACACCAGAAACACAAACTTTGGTAAGATGAATGTCAAACTACAGATTTAAGATAAATCTAGCATAAAATGTATCTTTCTACTATTCTGTTTATGTCCCCATCTTTCTTGAACACAGTGGAAGCCAAATTAGATAATAAATTACATCTCCCTTTGTCCACAATGTCCCTTTCAATTAACAGAGGACTATAACAGGCCAAAACCACAACAATAAAATCCTGGCAATTACATAAATAAACAGAAAATGTCTAGAACTGGTATAATGACTAAGCCACAAAAACAAACAAACTATTCAAGCCATGAATCTCAAACTACAGATTAACGATAAATCTAGTATATAATATATCTTTCTACTATTCTCTTTCCATACACATCTTTCTTGGACAAAATGGAGGCAAAATCAGACAATACATTATATTTCCCTTTGTCCACAATGTCCTTTTTGATAAACAAAGGAAAATATCAAGCTAAATTTGGGAACAATATTTCCTGGCACTTGTATAAAGGAATAAATAAAAAAAGTAATGTTTATTGTTACAAGATTCAAGAAGAGTTGGCAGATTAACGAATTTCTGGATGATTGATTGATTAACAGAGGAACAAATGTGTTCCTTATAAAGAATTACAAGGACGTTGTTTCTTTTTAGAAACAACATAGACTAAAGACGAAATTAGAAACAAAACTAGAGATAGGATAGGAAACATTCCTATTTGGACTGAAGACAAAAGAGGTAGGATAGGAAACATTCCTATCTAGACTGAAAGACGGACTACAGACAAGTAGTTGACCATTATAGAAAGTATAAGATATTATCTTAATACCCTCACTTAATGGTCAACGTACGGATGTCGGAACATTCTGTGATAACTGAGACCCTCCTTGGATTTACAGAATGCTGAAACCAAGAAGCTTTGCTAGAAGAGTGCTATGACTCAAAATAGGTTGCAATTACAAAACTTCGTTTTTGTGGAAAAAACGGTAAAACCCAGAATCTCATGCAACCTTGCGTATTACAGACAACTTGAAATGATTTTTGAGGAGAAAATCAACAAACCCAGAAAAACGGAAACAAATTCAGAAGGCGAAAAATGCAGCTTCGCCTTGATCAGGAAGCTCGTAAGATGCTGGTAGACTTTTCAGAGTGATGACTACCATATCCTCTTCCTCCATTTTCCGACCAATAGCTTCAAGCTGATCGCGGATGTCCTTAATATTTGTCAAATGCTCTTGTAAGGACATACGTTCATCCATCATAATGGAGAACAATTGATTCTTTAGAAAGAATGCCTGACTTTTGTCAGATGTTTCATGCAGCTCCTTCAGATATTTCTAGATTTCTGCAGCTAACTTGCCGGAAGGAATTTGCGGTAGCTAATCATCGATAACAGAGAGCTTAAGAAGCATAATAGCCTCTCGATTGCGATCATCAAACTTGTCTTGTTCTGCTTGGTCGGAGATCGGACGAGTCTTTGTGCCCAAAACAAGCTCATCCAAACGACGATATTCGAAGATTGTCAACATGCGCTGCTTCCAGTGATTATAATTGTGGCCATTGAATCATAGACTGCCCTCCAACATCAGATTAGTAAAAGATGTCATTGTTCTGTTGAAAGGATTTTGCAGAAAATGCCTGCTCTGATACCATGTTACAAGATTCAAGAAGAGTTGGCAAATTAACGGATTTTCGAATGATTGATTGATTAACAGAGAAACAAATGTGTGCCTTATAAAGAATTACAAGGACGTTGTTTCTAAAAGAAACAACGTGGACTAAAGACGGAACTAGAAACAAAACTAGAGACAGGATAGGAAACATTCCTATCTGGACTGAAGACAAAAGAGGCAAGATAGGAAACATTCCTATCTAGACTGAAAGACGGACTACAGACAAGTAGTTGACCATTATAGAAAGTATAAGATATTATCTTAATACCCTCCCTTAATGGTCAACGTATGGATGTCGAAACATTTTGTGATAACTGAGACCCTCCCTAGATCTACAGAATGCTGAAACCAAGAAGCTTTGCCAGAAGAGTGCTATGACTCAAAATAGGTTGCAATTACAAAACTTTGTTTTTGTGGAAATACCGGTAAAACCCAAAATCTCACGCAACCTTGCATATTACAGACAACTTGAAATGATTTTTGAGGAGAAAATCAACAAACCTAGAAAAACGGAAACAAATTCAGAAGGCAAAAAATGCAGCTTCGCCTTGATCAGGAAGCTCGTAAGATGCTGGTAGACTTTTCAGAGTGATGACTACCATATCCTCTTCCTCCATTTTTCGACCAATAGCTTCGAGCTGATCGGGGATGTCCTTAATATTTGTCAGATGCTCTTTTAAGGACATACGTTCATCCATCATAATGGAGAACAACTGATTCTTTAGAAATAATGCCCGACTTTTGTCAAATGTTTCATGCAGCTCCTTCAAATATTTCCAAATTTCTGCAGCTAACTTGCCGGAAGGAATTTGCGGTAGCTAATCATCAATAATAGAGAGCTTAAGAAGCATAACAGCCTCTCAATTGCGATCATCAAACTTGTCTTGTTCTGCTTGGTCGGAGATCGGACGAGTCTTTGTGCCCAGAACAAGCTCATCCAAACGACGATATTCGAAGATTGTCAACATGCGCTGCTTCCAGTGATTATAATTGTGGCCATTGAATCATAGACTGCCCTCCAACAACAGATTAGTAAAAGATGCCATTGTTCTGTTGAAAGGATTTTGCAGCAAATGCCAGCTTTGATACCATGTTACAAGATTCAAGAAGAGTTGGTAGATTAACAGATTTCCGGATGATTGATTGATTAACAGAGGAACAAATGTGTTCCTTATAAAGAATTACAAGGACGTTGTTTCTAAAAGAAAACAACGTAGACTAAAGACGGCATTAGAAACAAAACTAGAGACAGGATAGGAAACATTCCTATTTGGACTGAAGATAAAAGAGGCAGGATAGGAAACATTCATTCTATACTGAAAGACGGACTACAGACAAGTAGTTGACTATTATAGAAAATATAAGATATTATCTTAATATTTATAATTGGTACATTGACTAAGCCTCTTTATTGTATTATTACCTTTTGAAGCTACTAATCAATTTGAACTTTTACTATGAAAAGTAACTCAAATACAAAAGAAACATAAGATTTCTAAAACTGGTATAATGAGTAAGCCACAAAAACAAAGCTTGGTTAAGCCATGGATGTCAAATTACAGACTTGACAATAAATCTAGTATAAAATACATCTCTCTACTATTCTCTTTCCATCCTGTTGTGAGGTTTTATCACAATCGGCCCATTGCAAATACGGACCCCCTTTTTGGCCCGTAGTTGTTAGGTTTTGGCAGTTGAGATGGCAATTTAGAGCTCAGATGTTTAGGAGTAGTTAAATTGTAAAGTTGCAAGTGCAGATAGGAGTGTCAACATTATGGTTTTACTAGGACAAGTTGCGAGGTTTAAGTTAAAATTCCTAACTGCATTAAAATTTTGGCTGGAAAAATAGTCCAAAATACATTATAGTACATACTTTATACGTAGGGGCTTTAGAGTCCTAATAAAAATTGATTTCCATGCTTAAAATATGAAAAACCTTAATAAAAGCAGTTTTTCCTTATAAAAATGCACTTAGTCCCAATTAATAGAATTTTCACTCCACAAATGCATTCTATACTGATGGAAAT
This sequence comes from Cupressus sempervirens, assembly GCA_028749045.1. NCBI lineage: Eukaryota > Viridiplantae > Streptophyta > Pinopsida > Cupressales > Cupressaceae > Cupressus > Cupressus sempervirens. The sequence continues at coordinate 56,885,512 of CM053784.1, read as the reverse complement.
AAAATTTCCACTCTAAAATGTAAGTTGCGTCGATGGAAATAGAATTTCCACTCTAAAAATGCACTTTGTCCTGATATAAATAGAATTTCCACTCTATAATTGTGCTTTGTCCCAATGGAAATAGAATTTCCCCTCCACAAATGCACTTTGTCTAGATGGAAATAGAATTTCCTATCCAAAATTGCTCAAGATCCTAATGGAAATAAATTTTCCACTTGAAAAATTATGGTAGTCCCTATAGGGGTCGTTTTTCCACTCATGAGGAGATATTTGCAATAAAAAATTAAGTGTTGAGCCACTTTTCCCCTATGAGGATTGTTTTTCGCCTCTAGGACATAAATAATAACGACAAGAGTAAGAGTCCCTATGAACATCAATTTTCCACTAAATGCTATATTTCAAAAAAAAATAAGGTGCGAAGTCAAGAGTCTTATGGATGAAAAAATCCACTTGTCCTTATGCATATGAAATTTCCCCTAATCTAGATGGTCAGTTTTTCTTTGAGGGCCATTTTATTTAAGGAAAAATGGTAAGTATTGGTATTATATTAGTCCATGTGAGGGTTGATTCTCCCCTCTATGGACAAGGAAGATCATTTAAATGAAAACAAGGGAAATTTGAAGGACTCTGGAGTCCCTAAGCTGGTTGATTTTCCCCTTTGGTAAAATTAAATGAAATTAAATAAAATTGTAAAGGGGAATTAAATAAATTAACGCTACACGGGTCTCAAGGTAATATTGTTTTATCCCACATTCACTGTGTGGTGAGATTTCAACCAAAACTCCAACCTCCAATAGCAATAAAGAAGTACAAAGTAGATGATGAATTGACTTTAAAAGTTGACGGTGATCAAAGCAAAACAAAGTGTTGTCGGTAAAATCTATATTGTAGCCGACGGGTAGAATTGTATCCGAACGGGCGCATGACAATTGAGTCACCCCTTTAGGAAAGTATATGTACACCATCCGGAAGGGACTTTGAAAACATCAAGAGAATCGTTGTAATCATTGTATTCGGATTGTAAGCATTGAGTGCATATTGCATATATGAATAAAGTATATGTTGTGTGTTGTATTGTGCTATGCTACATGCGTTAAAGTATCTTTACCCTGTACTATAAACATTTGGTATCGTTGCCAAACGAATCTAGAACAAGGAAAGGAAATGTTATGAAGATTTATGCCAAATTTGCTTAACAAGGATAGGAACAAGGTAAAAGACAAGGATGAAATACGTACAGCATAAGAAGTTTTAATTTTAGCACAGCAAGCGGAGCACAAACAAAAGCTTCAGCAGATTACTGACGGACACCGAGTGGGTGAAGGGGCACAGATAGAAGAAGTGCATTCACCTAGTAGGCCGAGGAGTACCAAGGAATCGCTGGAAGAGACTCGACAGCAATTGAATTGGTGGAAGAAACAAAGGAGTTCCTTAACCTGTATATGTTGAGGGTAGAGCATCTACACAGAAAGGAAGCAACTCGCACAGCTCGAAGTGCCGAGGGAGCACGAGCGTAGAGTGAACTCTTCATTCCTGATACACCCGACGAAAGGATATAGGGAGAGAATCGAACAACTTCGCTTGAGGAAGATCTTTTCTCGCCAAGTAACGCGATTGTTGGAAGTAGCATGGTTGTCTGAAGCAGCGCGGTTGTACAAAACAGCGCGGGTGTGTAGAACAACACGGGTGTGCAAAATAGCACGGGTGTGCAGAATAGTGCGGGTGTGTAGAACAGCACGGGTACATAGCAAGTACCTCAGAATCAGAAGAAAGTAGCAATGGCAGGACCCAAGGACAAATTGCCTAAGTTTAATGGCGACGAAACGACAGATCCGATCAGACACTGTAAGACGTGTGAAACGATATGGACAACGAACGGTGTAACAGATGAAGGTGATTGGGTTCGACAGTTCCCAGCAACCCTACCGGGTGTGGCAATTGATTGGTTTGCGGACGCCGACCCTCAGAAATTGACTACATGGGCGAATGTCAAAAAGGAGTTCATAGCAAAGTTCCAACTGCTACAGGACGATAATGAAATTGTGGAAAAGATATACAACACCAAGCAAGGAAAGAATGAAACAATCTGTGCCTACGCAAGATGGCTTGAAGGAGCTAGTTGGGAAGATGGAGAGTCAACCAATTGATGGATTGAAGAAAAGATGGTTTGTTGAGGGGCTACAGTTGGCTCTAGAAAAAAGATGAAAATTGTACCACCAGCATCATACACCGATGCGTATAACCGTGCAATGGATCTGGAAAGCAAACAAAAGACAAGTAAAAAGAAGAAGCATAAATCGTCGGATTCAGACAATTCATCATCCAAAAGTAGTAGTAGTGACGAAGAATCAAACAAGATAGTCCAAGCATTACAACAAGATATGCTAAGAATGATGAAAGAATTTAAGAATTTGAAAAAGAATCCAAATTCAATGAAGGAAAAACTATGGTGTACGGACTGTAAAGAGGATGGCCACACAAAGGGCTCATGCTCGAAGAAACAATTCTGTGATATTTGCTAGGGAGTACGACATTCCATAAAGGAGTGCCCGTTTAACATTAAGTCAAAAGGCCATTAGCAAGTACTACTGATGCAGGAAGCATTCGCGAGAACAAACGCAACCAACAATGCAACTTCGGAAGGATATCGAAACAATAACAAACGTGGAAAGGGTGGCAATAATAACAATAATAACAATGGAGGCCAAAGCCGAATACAATACAACGCAAGTGGATGGCCGATGATATAGTGTCGTGCGTGCAATCTCTGGGGGCACTTCGCCAAAGATTGTACCACAAAGGAAACGTTGCAGCTACTATGCAGATGGTGTGGTCCAGGGGACTACGAAGATTCAAAATGCCCAAAGCAAGGGGTAAATCTATTAAGCATTAAGACATGTGATGAGAAGGTACTGGCGGTTACACGTGAGCAGGCGAAGAAAGCGAAATACCTTGATGCAGAAGAAGAGGAGAGGTTACAAAAAACAAGAATAGAGTTGGAAAGGTAGATGAAAACAGAAAAATCACCAGTAAAAGACACTGTCGAGACTTCAAAAAGGAACTTAGCGGAACAAAACATGATAAGGTAGATAATGCAAACAGAAATTCCTATTAAATTAAATGACCACCTTCTCACAATGCCACAGTTACGGACAACTATTATGAATATGACACCACTCCTGAAAGTGATGGAGGAAACAAGAAAGGATAGTAGTGGAATGATGGCAGCAGACCAGATGCTACTGGCAACTACGATAGGAAGGCATCCAGCAGTAGTGGAAATGGGCATTCTGGGCACTGTATTGACAAACACAATTGCCGATGAAGGGTCAGGTGGGAATGTGTTACCAGAAAACATATGGAAGAAGTTAGGACAACCTACACTATAGCCGCCTACATTCCAGTTACGGCAAATCAGCACGGGATCAAACCATTGGGAACTTTGATGGCATAGCCGATAACGATTGGGACGCAACCATTTTTACTAGATTTTGTGGTCATTCCACTAAAAAGAAGAGAGTATGACGCTATCCTTGGACGGGGTTGGTTGGTGCAAGAAAAAGTAAAACATGACTAGAAACAAAACACCCTATCCATGGAATGCGGAGGCAGAAGATTCATAATTGACCTGCACACACAGATGGTGGGGGAGGAGGCAGCATTGTCAGACTCAGAGGGCGAGAGTGATGATGAAGGAAAAAAGAGAATGGAACCAGATGAAGAAGGGGTATTGAGATTAGGAGGGTTGAATGATGACGATCTAGACTCGGTGAACGGCCCATTCCACTGGCAGATAGAGGATTAGGAGCTCTTTCTGAGGAATACAAAGAAGCGGAAGAAGGAAAGGTGGTTACGACTGAAGCTGAAGGGAAGAACATAACGTACGAACCCAACAAAAAGGACAGATTCCACTGTACAGTACATGGTGAATGGACCGCGCGGAAAGAAAAGGTTGCACCACACCACAAATTTAGTAGAAAGGTGCAGGTAGCAAGGAAAACACATCGTACGGTCTACACAGTAAACAAAGAGGAAGGGCTTAATAAAAACTGCAGTTGTACGAAGTGAAGGTTCTAGAATAAAAAATACAATTATTGACGGTAAGGAGTGGCAGCTGACGAAATTCCTGGTACCAAGTTCGAGGATTGCGATCGAAAACAAGCTTGAAGATATGGAAAGTCTGAGGGAGGGATGGTATAATTTAAATAAACTTATGAGCAACGATTGCAAATACAATGGGTCACAAAGGTTATACAGAACAGGCATAAGGCATGGCACGACAAGCACTTAAAGTTGAACAAATTTCAATCAGAACAACTAGTGCTGAAGTATAATGGGCGCAACGAAATCAGACCAAGCAAATTCAAAATAAAATGGGTCGTGTCATATAAAATCTGCGAAGTGGGAAATAATAGAGCAATAAAATTATGGACGCTCAACAAGAAGGAAGTAACCGATGTAGTGAATGGGTCGAAGCTGGAAGTCTATCATGAAAGAAATAATGCACATTTGTGAATGAGCAACTGAGAGACAATCCAAAAATAATAAATATTGGTGTATATATGTAAAATAAAGTGTAAAATAAAATATTAAATTTTTTAGAAGCAAGCTGAAGAAAAGAGATAAATATTAATATGCATAATTAGAAAATATGGACTCAGAGCGTACGGTCTTGAGAACTTTTAAAGCACAGAAGGCATATAAGCTCACTGTATGAATAAGTAAGATTGTGAAGAGGTATTGTAGGACCAACTGAGAACGTGGACAAGAGAATAGCACTGTACCACACTTGGAGCATAGTGGACAACGAGAGAAGACACACTGAAGTACATTGCAAAAGATACCTTGATACCGTATGGCCTTCTATACGGCAAGAAGACAAGAAAAACGAGAGGCTTAGCCGTACAGCCGTGTGTAGGAAAGAGGCTTAGTCGTACGGCTGTACAGCAAAAGGAAGTACAATTATCATCAATAAATTGCTAAACGTGTACAGAAGCAATCATTGCTAGCAAAGGCAAAAGGAGCATATGGCCTTGGAGATCCTAAAATGCAACCATCGTACGGCCATGTGTGGAGGAGAATAAAAGGGGGTACAATCACTAAAAAGCGAAGCCGTACGGCCTAGCAGGAGGCAAATTACTGAAATAATCATTGTATGGTACATGAGAGTAATATTTGGAGGAAAGTCAATTCCATATGATGAGCAAGAAGAAAAGGAACAAAACACCGTACCAGCCAATGAATCGGGTTGTACGGCCTTGCAATCGATGCTCAATAGAGAGTAATTTGAACAATAAACACTTGAAAGACACCGTATGGCTGTATGGGTATACCTGGAGGGGGAAAGTACGGAGAACACAAAAAGTCTTGCCATACGGTCAAGAAATCACCATACGGTAGCAGGGAAGGAAGTACCGTACGACAAGTTGAAAGCAAAGACAATTGCTGTATGGCTATAGGTGACGTAGTAATTGGTCACTGTAAGGCATTCATAAAGAAGGAATTGGTCACCGTACGGACAATAGTAGAACATCATGGGCAATTTCGTACGATCATACGGAGATAGATATTAGAAGCATGCAAGCCAAGTCCATCGTATGGCTCATACAGGAGTTATAGGTGGTTGTACGGCCACCGCTATAGGTGAGGCAGAACACTTAGCAAGTTAGACAATACCATACGGCCTTCGAAATGAGAAGAGGGTACAGAAAAGGTACGGAGAAATTATAAAACATCATTGCGTGGTTGTACGACATAAGTTGATACAAGGGTTGACATAGAAGGTTGATAGGAGGTTCTTAAAATAAAATAAAAAGACGACGATGACAGATCAAAAAAGTTGAGAATGGAAAACGTATAGTACCAGAGGGATAGACATAAATAGGTAATGATGAAAACATAAGCGATTGGCGGAAAGACTGTGGGATCAGAAGAAAATCACAAAAATGGTGTGTTCCATGGACTTTTGTGTGGGTTTGAGAGTGCTAATTTTGTCTTGGCCCCTTGACCCCATTAGGGGCGATGCCCCCTAGACCCCTAGCCAGTTCAGTTATCAGTCGTGGGAAATGTGACCAATTGATGAGACCTAGAGCTGCTGCAAGCGTAGAGGTGGAAAGAGCACTAGAGCAAGCCAATCGAAAGGCATGATACGCTTTGAGGCACTCGGACTAGGTGTTGGATGTGAGGCTGTCATGGTGGATGCATAGAGAGCTCGGGAGGAGCTGATCATCTAGTTGGAGGCAGTAGAGCGACACTTGGCTCAGTGCACCCAGGAGTTGGCTATCAAGGTCAGCTTGGCTAAAGAGATAGTATTGTGTTAACAGAGGCTACAGATGCAACGTGTTTTGGAAACTATTTAGTGCAGGCACGGGAGAAATGTGAATGTGATGTGACGAAAAAAGATCTATCCTGTTATAGTTAGTCACAGTTAGTGCATTCTATTTTGTTAATTTGTCTCGAATATTTTGTAATTGTCTTCCATAGACGACTTTACTTTTTGGGGGGGATGATGTTGTCGATAAAATCTATATTGTACCCAACGGGTAGAATTGTATCCAAATGGGCGTGTGACGATTGAGTCACCCCTATGGGAAAGTATATGTACACCGTTCGGAAGGGACTTTGAAAACATCAAGAGAATCGTTGTAATCATTGTATTCGGATTGTACGCATTGAGTGCATATTGCATATATGAATAAAGTATCTATTTTGTGTTGTATCGTGCTATACTACATGCGTTAAAGAATCTTTACCCTGTACGGTAAACACAAAGGAGCTTATAAGAAAATTGTCCAAGGAAAGTAGAGCTGAAAGCAAACCATGCCATGAAGAAAGACACCAGCCATGACCAAGAAACTAATATAGCAAGGATTCTGAAGTAAAAATCAGAATTTTCTTTGACTCCCAAAGGGAAATCCAAAACGTGAGTGGACAAAAAACACATGTATGATCTGAACTTTTATCTGTAGGGTTTGATTTTTGCAAAAATTATGATCTGAACTTTTATCTGTAGAGTTTGATTTTTGCAAACATTGTTAAAATTTCTCCATTCCACCAAAACATATCAAGGTTGGTTCCACATTCATGGGAAGACAAAATTCTGAGTTTCAAGACCAAGTTTGGGCAGCCAACGGGCTGAGAATGCATAAGCCTTCAGACTACATCTTCAATATTACCCAGTAAGTTCGATTTTCAAAAAAGAAAATCATAGAAAATTCACAGGATGCCTAATCACACTAGGCTTTATTGCTGAGTGTTGATAAACCATTCTCGCACAAAAAACATTAGTTTTGAGGACAAAATTATCCAAGAAAGGTATGTTTCAGACCTCTTCAGAAAAATCAGAATTTCTTATCATGGAAAAAGGGGTTTGTTCCTCATGTCTGACTCATAGGATGTCTTCATACTCATTGGAATTCATATTCATCGATGGAATTGCATTTATTATAGAGATAGGACTGATTTCAGGGACATTTTCAGACTTGTTATAGGGTAGTCCTCAGAAAAAACAGAATTGATGCTTTGATGATAAAGCCTTTCGTAAACTGCAGTTCAAAAAAAACAAGACTTCCATCCAATAGGGCACGTTCCTAGGGGGAAACTAATGGAAACAAGTCAAACTACACTGAAAACAATGTTCATCATTCAAACAAAAGTATCTTAAGCACCAACTGGCACATTCCTTATGCATCACCACATTATATCCATCAAAAACAACTTAACTTCCAAAAAACTGATGAAGAAGCAACTTGAAAGATATTTTAAATAATTTCTATGGATGAATGATCTAGTAAAAAGCCAACAGAGCCTTAATAGTATTTCTTTAATACGGTACTAAATGTTCCACAGTTGTAAATGGATCTCTACATTATTTATAAAGTGTTCTAAGGAATAAATGTCTTTTATGTGATTAATAGTCAATAATCTCTGAAGGTAATTTTATCCATGTAATTAATAGTCAATAATCTCTGAAGGTCGTTTTATCCATGTAATTCTATGTTCTTCATGTGTGGATATTTTAAATTCTTAAGATCCTACCCTTATTCTTCTTAGTTATTTTCCTACACTGAAAAAGAGACTAGTTTTTCTTATCAATATATTATATAACTTGTGACTTTACATAAATAAATAAAAGAAAATATATGTTTAATGAACTCTAGTAGTATAATAGACCATCTAGAGCCCAATATGAGTATTTTTTCTGACCTTGTGATGGAATTCACATTTGTGATTTGAGCAACAGAAAATAAAATTGTAGTGGAAGAGTACTTCCCTATAACCCAATAGAAAGAATATGTGTTTATGACATTTTGATATTGCTATCAAGATTCATCTGTGTAGTTTTTGAGTCAAAGTCATTGAGAATAAATGGAACACTCATTGCATCTAGGGGATGCCCACAGAGGTGAAGCATCAGGAGTGAAGCATCAGGACTTCCTAGGAGGTCACCTATCCCAGTACTACAACTCAAGAGTACGGAAGATTTAGCTTAACCTTAGAGAAAACTCCATGGTTAAATACGCTTGAGCAGGACATTTCAGACATCCCTGATCACCTCGGGGATGGCAAGACATCCAATAACTATTTCCTGCTGTCCCCTAGAGTGTGGATGTGCTACCAAGACATTTCCAAAATTTCTTTGTTGGGGGGAATGGCTAGTGGACATTCCTGCTGTCCCACCATCCCCAAATTGCCAAGGGGATGGGGAGGGGGGTTTCAGGGGTGGGGACACATCCCCACGTAACACAAATAAATACCAGTCTGTAAATAGACTTCCCCAAATATGATTATCTCCTTAAAAACAATGATAGAAGAAAAAGAAATAGTATAAATAACCATTGTAAGCATAAGATAATATGATACTTGTCTACTAGCAATGATTCTAATACAGTTCATTTGTAAGGAACATGCATCTGTTAGAATGTGAAGTTGATATAGTTTAATTAAAAAATATTTGAATCTTTATACCGCAAACCCTTAGCTAATAAAATGTGGCTTAGCTATTTATCTATTTAAAAAACGTGTGCTATTTCCTCTCAATCCTTCTTAGAACCAAACAGCTAGTCACTAATTTTGCTCGACCAAATGCATCATTTGTGTATTTAGACTAGTACTTTTTCCCCTTCTATATATGAGAATCTAATTTGCTAGTGACAACAACATGCATATATCCAAAGCAAAAACATAAGCACCAATTCATTCTTATTTATGCAAAGCCCTCCTTAGAAAATATTGTGAAGTGTTTGTATCTAGGAATCTTGTTTATAGTTTTTAGTCTAGGGTATATTTAGCTTAGCTTTAGGTTTAGTGTAAATCTTGAGGACCTTTCCATCCAAATATGAGGAAAGTCTTCACCAGGCATAGTGATACATTTATTGTCTAAGAAGAGACAAATTAAAACACAACACACTCCATGCCTTGCACTCGACAATCAATCTCAACTAATAACTTGCGAAGCAAGAGTTGAATCCTTCATATAAATGTTTGATAAAATCTTATTAATCCCATTAGAATTAGCTAATTTTAGTACCCAAGAAAGATAATAGTAAATACCATAGTACAAGAATCGCCATGATATCACTTGAATCGCCAGTTTGGCGATTCGATTCATGGTTCCTGATTTTTTTGGAACCGATGAATCAATTCAGTGATTTCATGGCATGAATCGCTGATTCATGTGATTCGTGCAAAAAAATCGCATGAATCACCTCTGTGAATTGCAAAAAATTGGACGCGCAAGTTAGGAAAAAGTCAAGTCAAATTTTACTAAAAACACATCTTTTTGTAATTTTTTTTTTCCTTTCCTCTTTGTTTTAACCCTAAAGGACCTTTTAATTGTTTAGCATGAGTAGAAGAGAAAAGAAAAACCACAGGTTTGCAACCAGCAAGAAGGAAGAGCACCAAAAAGGGATACGTTTACAAATACTAATAGACATACAATTACAGATACAAATAGACATACGTATCATGGATCTTGATTCTTCATCTTACATACATTTATGATTTGATGTCTTATGGATCTTCATCTCATGTACATTCTATGATTTGACTCATTATGATCCTATGATTTCTATTTACTTCAGCTACAATTTACATTTTACGTGTAACCTAGTTACGTATGTGAGGGATTTATTATTTATGTTCCATGTTTATGTATGTTCGCTTCTATTTGATTATGTTATAGTGTGTTTAAGTTATATTCAACAAAGGGTGCATCATATAAATTTTAATTGTTAAAATCTCTAAATTTCAAGGGTTTTTTAAATTTGCTGATTCATGGCCGATTCGCGATTTGATTCGATCTTTGCCAATTCCGATCCGATTTCAATTCTCGTTACTTTGGTAAATACATCAAGAATGTGTATTTAGTACAGTTTCTCCCACTATAATTACCGTCCAAAATAGTTAGACTTATTTCAAATCAATGATAAACTCTTTATCTACATTTTCTTCACTAAAGCTCTCAAGAAACTAAGACAATCCAATATTGTAAAATAACAAACCCAAAGGTTACATAAGAAGAAAGTAGTAGAAAGTTTCTCTTTAGTATATTTATTGTCCTCTAGAAAGTTTTGCATACTAGTTCCTATTTCTTGGGATTCTTGTATAGAATGACTATAATAGCATTTGCTCATATATAATCTTCAAAGTCATTTATGGACTTATTTCAACTCTCAACTGTCTTCCCGAAGGTCTCACATTTGAATTCTTGGAACGCACATTTGTGTTCAATCACCAATTCATAACTGTCCTGACATTTGGGATTTACTAAATTCTAACATGGATCAAAACGTTGGGAAAATATGTCATGGACACAAAATTTATTCATCTTCTCATGACAGGACCATAGCATTAGGTATATTGTACAGATCGACATGGAGGAAAGCATTTTAAATCTCCTTGCTTTGTTCTCCCAACCTAATCTTTGACAAAAATCCTGCAAAGCAATGATCAATTGTTGACCAAATGAAGGAAGTAGCTGATTTCAATAATAATCATCTTTTCTCATGTATTTCAAGATCTATTAGCCTGTTTTCCTCATTATCAATCATTAAATTAACATTCTGCAAAGAAATGATAAATCTTCCACCAAACCATACAAATAACTAGTGGTTTAGTCAATCTTCTAATCATTATTTTCTATTTGTAGACCCAACATCTTTTGAGCATTCACATTTATGTTTTTTATTATTTTTCAGATGCATACATCATTCATCTCAATTTAATCAATTCTTCATTATAAATGGAAAAGGATTGCATATGATTCTCAATTTATCTCAAACATTCGTTGTATTTTGGTATTGATTCATAAATCATTCATTAAATTGCGGTATTGATTCATCAATCATTCATAGTATTTCGGTATTGATTCATCAAAAATTCATTATATTTTGGTATTGATTCATTAATCGTACTTCAATTTCTTATTCCTACATACAAAAACCCATGTTCATCATGAAGACAAAAAAAAGCATTGAAAACACAAACTAAATGCAAAAAGAACAAGCAAGAATTATTTCTAACAGGACCTTTTCAGTAGCAAATGAAGAACTTCAAATCTAGAATGTAAAATGCTACATAAGATACTACTCTCAAGTACTTTAATGAATGCATTTTTTACCCAGCAATTCTGATTTTTCTTTGACACTTACATATAATTGTTGCATAACTTCAGAGGTCAAATGATCAGCTGAGAAACTCCCACTGTTGTTCAAAGTCTCAGTTGTTTCAAACTGACCATTTGGATGTGTCTTTCTATGACTCTGTGTGTTGTTTTCAGTGGAAATCACTTCCGTAGAATCGTGTGGTTCTAACAACTGCTCCCAATCTAAAGTATTTATCTGATGAATTGTCAAATCCTCGGGACTCTCTGTTCTTGCATTGTTATAATGTACATTACCTGTAACTTCCCACTTACTCAAGTGCTGCCCTTGGTCACCTGTCATTGAACATTTTACTTGAAGGTTAACTCTTTACATTTAATATGTCTAAATTTGCAAATCATTAATACATGATACTTGCTGCCTGTAAATTACTTCACAATTCTTTACTACACATATTCAAAATGCATACTTAGTGCTTCAAGAAAAAATTCAATGTGATCAAATACTCTTAAGAATTAATAATTTAATACTAAATACAGAAAACCTAAATGCATTGTAAAACGGAAAAATGGAAGAATGCCATGATTTTGACTAGCACTTCTTCCACACAGCAGAAAAAATAAAATAAAAATTGTATATATCCCACAATAAAGAATATATGAAGCCTCGTGTATTTTGGAGAATATAAACCTTAACCATAGATATGTTTGAAGAGACTTTTATTCTTATTCCTTTTTAAGTTTTTTGTATTCCTCTGTAATAGTGGTAGTCTATGTAAATCTTATATATTTTCAATTCTTGCACATGTGTAGTGGATTTTCAGGTAGCATTTCGATTTGTTTATATATCAAGTCATTGCATTTATGGTGGTTGTCATTTCATTTTGCAACTGCCTTACTGAACCCATCAAATGTCATTATCATCAACCATCTCCCACAACAGATTTCATTTTATCTTTAGAAGTTTCCCCACCATCATCTCTTCTTGTAGATGAAGAGCATTATTTCTTCTGAAATCTCCTATCACATTCAGTTTTAGAAGACTCGAACTCGATAAGCTGGTTTCGGGCTCGGGCTCGTACTCGAACTCAGCGTCCGGACTCAGCAAGGACTCGGCAAATTGAAAACCCAAGAAATTCAAATATTTTAAGGATTTAAAACTTTTTTCATGCATCATTTAGTAAATTAACATCAAAGATACAATAACTGAGATAAATAGAAACTACTTTGCACACACGCACAAGTTTACATTGATCACATAGGTCTCAATGCGAATTTCTAAAAGAAATAGGTTATACTAAAATTATAGAAGGTATAGATTTTTTTTATCATCATATTAAGCATTGTATTCATGTTGAAGATTGTTGATGGCATCTCCCTTGAAGTGGACTACGAGGCTGCTCCTTCGAAGTGGGATATTGTTATCAAGTGCTTACAAAACATTTCATAATATATTCTTCTACCACGCAAGTTATGTCATAACTGCTTCACTTAAGCTTTTTGTCCTCAATGGATTAAAAAGATAATTATGGAATTTTGGAATGATATCAACTACATAATTGCTTAAATGTCTTCATCTTTTAACTTAGTCATAATAATAGAGATTTGCTTTTTCGATCTTTCACAAACCTTTAAACTGTTCTTTTATTGTTATGGAGATGTCCATTTCTTTAAAAGGAAAACATCTTATTTGATGCAATGCTCTCAAATTTGGCAGTGTTGTTTTAAAGTTTTAATACCTGGTTCCAAGACATTATGACACTTATTTTTTGGCAAAAAATTTAGTGAAATCCTATTTGTGATCTGCTTTATAGATGTATCGTTATCTTTTATACCTGCTACATGCAAGAAATATTTTACAAATTTTTCGAACTCATATTGCAATACGATCATAAAAGCCAAAATAATCATTAAAAATTTAATAAAATGTTTATTTTTTACTCTATGGCTTAGCTGGCCTTGGAAGAGTCCTAGCCACGTGACTCTCCAAGTCAAGAGAGCCCATGGACCCTGCAAGTCCTACAGGATTCTACCAAGACTCGGTCGAGTTAGAGTCCAGAGGCCAAAACACTCTAGAGCCTTGACTCAGCTCGGAACTCACAGAGTCCTGTCAAACTAATCACATTATTGTATTACGATTGACTCCAGAAGTAACCATTTTTGTGCATTAGAAATCTTATTTATCTCATTATTTATAGAGGTACAGCCTGTTTTCAAATAAAGTTCAACCTCTATTCTAATTATGCTTACTCCTTTCTAATCCTCTAATTGTCAATATCAAATCTTCTTCCATCTCCAAATTTCCATTTGCCTTATAGAGAAAAATTTCATAATGATAAATTATATAATAATTTTCAATCATTTTAAGTTTGCATAAACCTTTCTACTAAATTGAACTTACCACCCCTCCTATGTGCCAAGTCAAACTCGTCATTAAAGATATTGCACCTTCTTTTCCAAGGAACTTTGAAACATTGAGTACAAAAGACATTTTTTCCGCTGGCGGGAAATGATCTACATTCTTACATTAAACTAGTGGCAAGATAAGATTATATTAAATAATTTTATTAATGTCCAATAAGAGACAACAAAGAGGGTCTAAGGGACAGCCAGAACAAAACAAGAGAAGCTAGCCAACAGTGAGAACACCAAACAGTGCCTATGGAAAAGCATAACAAACTACAAACGAGAACTGGAGGCAGCCGCCAGCCACAAGCTAGGCATGCCCTATCGTAGAGAAGACATCCAGGACCACAAGATATAGCCCAGAGCAAGAGGAAGCCCTGTGTCGCCACTGAGAGCCACTAGAAATGGAGAGTTGTCGTGCATAACTCCTGCAAGGCCTCACAGAAATAGTGTGCTCAAGGGTAGGGAGACCAAGCGACTACTTGGTACCCCAAGCCATAGAGACCACGAGGAGGTGAAAAGTTGATCCATGGTCTGTCAAAAAGGAGAATTGTACAGTGTGGTCCCGGAGCCTCATGGTCTCCTGAAGGTCAAGGGCCAGGGACCATTGATTGATATACTTGAAGGAGGAGAGAGACCGACATCCCCTAAAAAGACACTAGAACCTTTCTTTGATCTCATAGTAAATGGGGCAGCAGAAGATAAAGTACGTCTCCGTTCTAGGCTCTCCCATGTCACAAAGCCGGTAGATCCAATCCTCCCTATCAATCTAGTGATCTGTCTGAATATGAAATCAGTGAGAGCCCGCCCTGAAAGACTCTAAGGAGATTTGCAAACATTCCTAAGAATAATATCATGGATTTCAAATCTGGCCAAGTTATGAAAGTAGTACTACTAGTAGAGAACTGTCAAAACTTATTAAAGCATCATTGAAACTTAGATAACATACAAGTTCCATGTAATAAATTTATTAGTCCAACTAACCAAACTTGCAATATTCAACCAAATACATATTAGATAAACTTACAGTAACTTCTCATATAACAACATTATTAATATATAGTTTCTTATATCAAGATCCAGGCAACTTATATCTTCACATAATTTTCACCTACCATTCCTATTAGCTTCTGCTAGTTGGTAACTGTGTTGTGATGTTTTACCTTACCCATTTTTTAAATAAGGACTCAGCTATGTCTCTTGAATCCTCATGGTATGGTAAATAACCTATCAATCAGAGGGTCCTAAGTTCAAATTCTGTCTTTTACCTGATCTCGTACAGCTAACGGTACAGTCATTGTAGATAAATGGCAATGATGATAACCATATAGGTTTTATCTCTTATACATAATTCTGAATGATTTCAATAATTTCAAACAACTATAGCACAAAACCATGTGGACCAAATGCTAACTTTGAAATTACATTTAGTTCTTGCCTTTCTCTCTAGAGCCGAGGAAGAATTCAGGTCCACTTACTTTAAAGGAAATTACAAGAAGCAAATAGTTAAATTAATCAAAACAATTCATTCACATTCCATTCTATGTTCAAAAAGGTATTGCTAAGCAAGCTACACAAAATTTAAAGGTTATGGTGCTAAACAACATACCAATAGCATTAAAACCTGAAACTTGAGCTTGATGTGTATATCCAGAAGCATTCTCTGCTGAATCAAGCTCATCGGATGATATCCATGATGCAGGTTTTGCTGAGTATGCTGAACTTGAACTTGAATTGCTTGGTGTAACTGGTGATACAACTGGTGTATAGATCCGCTTTGATAAGTGTGACCTACCTGTCAGACCTCCTTGGGATGAAACAATGCTTTTATTACTGACCTGAAAATATCAAGTACCCAATTTATTCTTTCAAACAAGTTACCATTCAAAAAAAATTGAATACATTTAAGGATGCTTGGCAAATGTTAAAAAGCTTAATTCCAATAAGAATAGAAAACTAATTGTGCAACCATCATAATGCATAAGGTCTGTAAAAAGACTCTTCACTTTTTGTGAATAATGAAGAAGCCATATTCATTGCAAAATTTAATATAATCGGAGAAATCAAAGTTTAACATGCCACAGAGTTTGACCAGAATCACAACCAAATATTGCAATCAATCAATCAATCAATGCACTAATATCTAATTATGATGAGCCCTGCTGGCTCAACTTCTAACCAATCCTATAATTGTCGGAGACTTATTATTTTTGCAGTGTACTGATTACTTTTGTCTTTTTGAGAATAAATGACAGACAATACATGAAATGAAATCTGAATACTAGCAAATGTCTGGCAGAGATTCTTTTATTTATTGAATAGATAATAACATTGCATTCAGTTGTAATAATTGATATTTAAAAAATGAAATTGCAGCTCACACCAAACTAGAAACCCAACACAGAGTATAACACTTTGTCAGAATCCTTACAAAATCATCATAGATTGCATATCAACTGCTAGCCGCCCAACTTTGAGATGAAATGGACCCCAAACACTGATCAGTCTGCCCTTGGATTCAAACACCTGCACCTTGGCAACCCAGGTGGGCTGGGTATAGTACTCGGCTGCCTCAAAATGCCACACAAATCCTACTCTAAGGGATATGATCTCTATATAATGGTCGCCTTTCATCAAGCTCTGCAATTATTTATAATCTAATGCAAATAACTCTATGCTCAATGGAGACACTTCCCCTACCAGATTTCCCCCGTATGCATCCCGGGGACAGTACAGGGATGAGGGGACAGCAATTTCCCGTCCCCAAATTCATTTCCTTTTTTCAAAAAATGGGACATTTCAGAAACAGTACTTTGAGAGCAGCAGGGTAAAGGGGTACACCTAGAAGTCCCCGGGATTATCACACTGTAAATCATAATTGAAATTGAGTCATAAAAAAAAAATTATTGAGTAGTTACATACATACATACATACATATATATATATATATATAGATAGATAGATAGATAGATAGATAGATAGATAGATAGATAGATAGATACACACACACACATATACATATGTATACTCATGATTATTAAAATCAAATTAACATGATTAAGTGCAAGATCTGTTAAGTCAGATCATCTCATTCATCACAGCCTTATATTGCAAAAGGCAGCATGTTGAATTTACTATAATTACTGTGGTTAATCATCAACGTGTTTGAATAAACAGTCGCTCTCATGTATTAAACACCAATAACTATAACACACAATAGTCATTATCACATGGAAGAAATTACATAAGCCAGGATAATCATTACACCGGTGGTTATATAAGTTTTGATAGTTATTGAGGCACCGTTTCATTATCATGTGTTGTATTAATGATAACAAGAGCCATAAACCACGGAGGCTTATGACCCTCTGTGGCATAAGCCAGGTACAGTCATGCCCCTACATGGGGGATGACTCTCTCGTCTCATATAAATAATTCAACGCCACTGCTGCAGGAAAGATATACACAGCAAACTAAATACCAGTACCTGCAAGCAGTGACTAATATACACCAGTCTCGTTAATAATTTGAAGTTACAATATATATAGTAGCAGATATAAAAGTAGATATTGCAGATTAAAGTGAAAACATAATCTGGATTATATTCTTGCAGAGATATACATAAAGCTTATAGTAATTGAAATCTGCAATCAAAGGAAATAATCAGAATTTGAAGCTAGCAAAATATCAGATCTATTAGATCTATATTCCTTAACATGGTATCAGAGCCAGGTTGGAATTAGAGAAATCAAATAAACTATATTGCTATTCATGTTCAGACTTACATTCAGTCTATATATATAAATTTAATGACAATGGTGAATGGCGTCAGATTCGAAGATAGACTTGAAGGTGCATCAAACTTTCTACCATGGAGAACTAGACTAATGATTATTCTTTGGGGATTTTTGTATTATGTGATCTATTTTGATGATTACTCCAAGAAGACCTGGACTTATTCTCTGAAGCTTAAAGAATCCAATGAAATGGTGTCAAAATTTAAAGAGTTTAAAGCATTAGTTGAGAATCAAACAGGTAATAAAATTAAAACCTTGAGATTAGACAATGGATGAGAATATATTTCTGACAATTTCAAAGAATTCTGCACATCGGTCGGGATTAAGAGGCAGTACACAATACCCTACAATCCTCAACAGCATGGGGTAGTAAAAAGGAAAAACAGAACCATTTTTTAAGCTACTAAACCCATGATGCACGATCAAAACCTTCATACAACATTTTGGGCAGAAGCCTCAAATACTGTTGTATAAATTCAAATAAATGTCCTCGTGCAATTCTTGAGAATACAACCCATGGAGAAGCCTTCACCAGAAATAAACCTGACTTAAGCCACTTAAGAATTTTTGGATGCCTTGTGTATATTCAAGTTCCTAAAGAGAAGAGGTCCAAACTAGAACCTTCAAGAAAGAAAGGAATATTCGTTGGTTACAGTGAATCTTAAAGCCTACAAGGTATATCTTCCAGGACAAAGAACAATTGAGATTAGTAGAGATGTTAAATTTGAAGAAGATATTAGATATAAGATCTCTAAGAATATTGAAGAACTTGATGATGAACCAACTATAGACTTGGATGAAAACCATAATAATGAAACTTAGAGGGAGACATTTGCAGAAGATCATGAACCAATGCAATTTAGCTATGAAACTACTAGAACTACAGCTAACAAGAAAAAGCGACTAAGGGCAAGAAAGATGATCAAAGAAAATAATATGGTTCCTGAAGAAATTTTCAGAGAAAGCAAGAGAGCAAGAAGTCACTCAAGCTATGTTGTACTTATGAGTGAACCATCAAATATTGAGGAAGCATTAAAATGTCAAGCATGGAAAGACACAATGATTGAAGAATACCAATGTATCTTGAACATGATGCATGGGATATAGTACCAAGACCCAAGGACAACTCTATCATTTCCTCTAAATGGTTATTCAAAATCAAGCATGCAGCAGAGGGGAACATTGAAAAACACAAAACTAGATTTGTTGTCAGAGATTTCTCCCAAAAGGCTAGAATTGACTATGAAGATACATTCGCCGCTGTTGCGTGTTATACTTGTGTAAGAACTATAATTGCTATTGCCACATCCAAAGGAAAGAAGATACATCAAATGGATGTAAAGACTACATTCTTAAATGGTATTAACGAATAAGAAGTATACCTAGACCAACCAAAAGATTTTGTCATTCATAATAAAACCTCTCATGTGTGCAAATTAAAAAGGCTCTCTATGGTCTTAAACAAGCCCCTAGGGCATGGTTTGAAAGGATAGATGATTACCTTACTAGACTGGAATTCTCCAACAATGAAGCAGATTCAAGTATATACTGCAAAGTATCAAATGGTAATATGTTAATGTTTGTTCTTTATGTTGATGATTTACTAATTACAGAGGAAGATCATCTCATTACAAAATGCAATCGAGACCTTGCATCTGAATTTGATATGAAATATTTAGGTCTCTTACATTATTTTATGGGACTAGAAATATGGCAAGAAGAGAACTATATTTTCCTAAATCAAGGCGAATATACTATTGACATTTTGAACAGATTTGGAATGACAAATGTAAACCCATTTCTTTACCAATGAATACAAACCTTCACAAACTTAGAAGTGATGCATCTCAGTTCTAATTAGCAGATTGTAATGTCCCCATTTTTGTCAATATCAAAGTTTCTGGGATTAGCCTATTATTGTGATCCTCGTAGGCTAATTACTGTGGATGGAGGATCTTTTGAGGCAATGGCTTGGCTTGGGAGGGTCTTATCTTCTCCACAATTCAGTAAGCTATAGGTTGGTCTTCGTTTGGCTCAGATTGGACTTTGTTTGGGCTTACTTTTATGGTCGTACTATTTGTGGTAAGTTGGGTGTTGATAGAGATGGACCCTTTCTATTTTTGGAAAGTGCATTTGGTCACATGAAGAAATATTAGATATGATTCCTATTTCAAACAGCATATTTAAATGATGAGTATTTTGGAAGTTATTAAATTTTTAGGGGCCAAATTATTATTAAATAATTAAATGGCTTATTGTAAAGTTATAACTTAACTTTATAATTTCATTTAAGTTGAAGGTTGAGTTATCATTGGAAAGAGTCATTTATTAATTAGTTAAACCAAGTCAAGTGAGAGAATCTAATGGAAGCTTCTAATGAATGTTGTGTGGTGAAGCTTCTTGAGTGAAGTTACATTTTGGCAACACATGGAAATCTGCAGGTTATAAATACAAGCCCATTTGTTGAGAAAAGAATGCTTCGATATTTTATTTTCTTTTGATGCCTTTGTGGCTTTTCTGAGTTTTGATATTTTGTGGCCCTTGCTCAAGTATAAGGGTTCAGTCTAAGAAGTTCTTGGCAATTGTGCTAAAGTATACAATTGGCCAACATCTCCTACTGTATTTGTTGTAGCTAAGGAGAATAATCTTGATTATTATATACTTATTGAAGCATCTGGCTAAGGGTTTGGAGTTTTAGAATTGAGCATTCATCTTGCAGCTGAGGTATTGTAGATCAATTTCTTAAGGTTTGAAACTTCCATTTCTGTCATTACTATTGCTGAAGAAAGTGTGTGAAATTCTGAGATGTAATTTGATTCAATGCTGATGTAAATTGAATTGAGAGATAAATATGTAGTTCAAATTTTTTTAAGTTACACGGCATGGTAAATCAAATGCAAATCTATCATTGCCACTGAATTGAGCTTGGTAATCACCACTGTTGTTCAAAATTGCCTAATCTTGGTGAATGTGATTTAGTCAGCCTTGGAGTTCTTTTTAGTAGTATTGGCTTGTATGCTAAATGTTATGACGTAATGTCAAAAGTCAGAAATATTAGTATTTATTAGAGCTATAGCCAGGCGGGGTTGTTACATAGATCCCACACTTTATCAATAGATAATTGGTTCGTTTATGTATTTGGTGAATACTCGACTTGACATCTATTATGCAACAAATGTTGCATCAATTCATGTGTGAACCAAGAAAATCCATCCAATGGTAGCTAAACACATTTTGAGATACTTGCATGGGACCATTGGATTTGGCTTAAAATATGACAATGTTGAAATACATCTTCATGGATATTCAAATTCAGACTGGGTCGGTTGTTCTGTTGATCACAAAAGCACTACAGGATGTTGTTTTAGCCTAGGGTCTGCAATGATATCTTGGTTCAGCAAGAAGCAATTTTCAGTTGCCCAAAGTTCTACAGAAGCTAAATACGTCGCAGCCTCTATGGGAGCTAGAGAAGTAGTTCGGTTAAGAATGCTATTGGTTGGATTATTTGCAAACTCCTTAATCCGTGTAGTTATAAATTGCAACAACCGAAGTTACATAAAACTATCGGTCAATTGAGTCTTTAATTGCAGATCAAAGCACATCGAGATTCCTTACCACTACATAAGGGGCATAGAGGAAAGAAATATCATAAGGTTGGAGTGCATCAGCACCGATTAGCAAACTGCCAACATACTTACCAAGCCTCTCAAAACTAAAAGTGGAGTTCTTCAGAGGTAAACTCAGTATGATCAAAATGTAATTGTAATTCTTGAGATTGGGTTTCAGTTATGTTTAATTGAATATACGATTACATATTTTGTTTACTATCATGTGAATTACTACATGTATATGTGTCATTGATATTTTGTTTTGAGGTCACCATTGTAAAGTTGACGATCTTATCAATGGTTTGACCTGTTATCTAGATGGACTACATTAAGTTGTTGTCCTGGAGATCATGATAGCCACTTGTTATTCTGATGGACTACATTAAGTTGTTGTCCAGGAAATCAGATAACACATAGTTTTTATGATATATTCTCTTGGTAAGCATCATGGATTTGATGCCTATGAACATACCATAAGAATTGAAAGTATTTGAATATCATATGGATTATATGGTTGTTGTTTACCACATAGATTAATTAAGAAACAGACAATGAATACGAACATGAACAACAAACAGCAGAACTCTTATTATTATTCGCATATGCCCATAGTACATTATACTTCGATGATATCCTATCATATCTACAATGCTTCCCGAAGGGGTTATAAATACTTTCCGAGGAACCTTCCCGAAGGTATCCGTAGGCCAGATACATTATGTCCGCTACATAACAAAAACCTTTCCAAAGGGACCTGTCGGCTACATAACAAGAACTTTTCCGAAGGGACTCGTCGGCCGATACACAATTTCTACCGATGACATCATCACCCCCAGAAAGAAAAGTCGTCTCCTGACGACTACAAAACAAAACTCAAACAACTAATACAACAATATCACTTTCACATTCATCCCGTTGCATCTATAGCCTTTGCTAACACAATACTGACTCTTCAAGCTGACCTTGATAGCCACCTGTGCTGCTTTCTCTGCTTCCAACTCCTCGGTACCCTGAGCCAAGTGTCGCTGCACTGCCTCCAACTGGATGATCAGCTCCTCCCGAGCTCTCTACACATCCACCAAGATAGCGTCACGACCAACACCTACTCTCAGTGCCTCTGGTATACAGACACTCCATGCCTGCAGCAGCTCCAAGTCTTCTCGACTGGTCAGACTCCCACGACTGATATCTGCCAAGACCAAATTAGCACTCTGAAACCCACACAAAACTGCACGAAACACACCATTTCTGTCATTTTTTGCCGATTCTACACTCTTTCTAGCAATCGCTGATGCTTCCCCTTCCCTATGGCATCATCTGATACTCATTTTGAGCAACTTGATTCTGTCGTCGTTTTTTTTTTTTAGAAAACCTCTTGTCACCCTTCTATGATGAAATCCATACGGCTTCAATCTTGACACTATCTGCTGATTGCATATGGATGCCTCCTTCCTGGAGCTACCACGCACATGGGTTTTGATGAAACAATTTTGAAGGCGTCTTCACTATTTCAATCTTCTCGAAAACCCGTACTGCAATATCCTCCGAAGTCTTCAAAATCCGTACGATGCAAATTAAAATTTGGCTCCAAATTCCGTACGTTATCCTTCTCGGGCTTCTTTTTTAAAAACCGTACACTACCACAAAACTGTACTACCATCTTGAAAACCGTACCACATTTTGGATTGTCTGAAACCCGTACACCATAATCCGTACACTCTTTCAAATCTCAAAAACCGTACGGTACTCTTCTTCCTTTAGATATAAAAGACCGTATGGTATTCTCCTTCCTTCAGGTTTTAAGGACCATACGGTACTTGCCCCTTAAAAACAGTACGGACTCTTTCCTCTAAAAACCGTACGGCACATTCCATCCTGTGAGAAATCCGTACAGTGCTCCTTCACTGTGAAATCCGTACGGTGCTTGTGGAAGTCGTACGGTGCTCATATTTTACTTGTGAAATCCGGTTCTAAACTGTACGGTACTTTTCCTTTTCCCTTTTTTTTTTTTTTTTTTTTTAAATTTTTATAATAAATTTTTTGAACAACTATGTACAATATTTACATATGTATAGTACTTACAGTCTTCTTCTCTCAGTTGTTCGTCCATGGAGGTGCGTTACTTCTTTCATGGCAGACATTCAACTTCGACCTCTTCACTACATCGAATACTTCCTTTCCGTCTAGCATCCACTGTTTTATTGCTCCGTTATTGCCCACTTCCCGAATCTGATACGGCCCGACCCATTTAATTTTGAACTTGCCTAGTTTGATTTTATTCCGACCGTCGTACTTCAACACCCACTGTCCAAGTTGAAACTTGCTACGCCTATTCTGTGTCATCTCCATACCGCCCAGTTTGTTCTTGAAGCTCCATAGCATGGACTCCATCAATTGCCCCTTCTGGCCGCCAATAACATGTCCACTCCGTACTGCGGTAACTTTTATTAGACCCTTCCGCTTTGTTTCCTATGCAGACCGTATCGTGTCTTCGTTGCTGCTGGTACCTTTCTGCTATATTTGTGGTTCGACATAATACTTTCTTCTTGCGCAGTCGTACAGTAAAATCTTTCCTTTTTTTGGGTTCGTACTGTATGTTTTGTCCTTCAGCTTCAGTCAAATCCCCATTTCCTTCTTCGGCTTCTCTGTGTTGCTTCGAACATTCATTTCCTCCTTTGACTTCTCCATGTTCCTTTAGACATTCATTTCCTCCGTCGGCTTCTCTGTGTTACTTTGGACATTCATTTCCTCCTTCGTCGATCCTTAGCATATTACAACTTGGAAAGAGCTCGTAATCCTCTATCTGCCAATGATAAAGACCATTTACTGAATCCAGATCGTCATCTCCTTCCAATCGTAAGACTCCTTCCTGATCAGGTTCCATACTCTGCCTCCTCTCATCCTCTTCTCCTTCGGAATCCGGCGATAGAGCTTCTTCTCCAACCATCTGAGTGTGTAGATCGATGATATACTTTCGGCCTTTGCTTTCGAGTGATAAACTATTTTTCTTCCAATCGTGCTTTGCCTTGGCTTGTATCAGCCACCCCCTGCCCAGAATGGCATCATATCCTCTCCGCTTCAGTGGGATCACAACAAAGTCCAACAGGAACGGTTGTGTTCCAATCATCACCGGTTGTGTTGTCAGGACTCCCAATGGCTTGATTCCATGTTGATCGGCCGTTAGCAGCTGGAATGTAGGTGGCCATAATGTCGGTTGTCCCAACTTTTTCCAAGTGTCTTCAAGCAACACATTGACACCAGATCCTCCGTCGATGATCGTGTCCATTAGCACAGTCCCGAGAATGCCCATTTCAACAACTGCCGGATAGCGTCCAGATGAAAGAGCTAACAACATCGGATCTTCTGCACTTGCACCACTTTCCTTCTCCTTTTTGTCCACTGCACTTGCTCCACTTTCCTGCTTCCTTCCATGTTCTCCTAGTAGTTGGGCAACGGGAACGATGTTTGTGAGTGCCGATCGGAGCAGAGGCATAGTGAGCAACAGATCACTTATCCTGATGGGTATCTCGGCTTGCAAAATTTGCCGTACAATGTTCTGTTCTACGCAGTTCCGTAAGGAAGTACTCAGCGTGTCCTTCAGGTGTGTCGTTTCTGCCTGTGTTGCTTTCTGGATCTCTACCCATGCTTCCTCCAGTCTCTTCTTTTCTTCCGCCGGGTCGGGGTACACTTTCGCTTGCTGCCGTGTGATGGCCAAAACCTCTTCTTCGTCCGTCTCGACGGTGATCAAGTTTACTCCCGACTTCGAACACCTAGCATCTTCATGATCACCATGTCCACACCATCGGCATAACAACTTCGGCGTGTTCGCCATTGTGCACTCTCGGGCAAAGTGACCCCACAGATTGCATGCATGGCATTGAACAATCGGTCGACCATTCGCATCATACTGAATTCGACTCCTTCCGCCTGTATTGTTGTTGCTGCTATTGTTGTTATTTTGACTGAGTCGGTCGTTTTTGTATCCGCCCGATGTGGCACCTTCCTTACTGGTGTTCCCATTCCCTCCTGACGGGGATGCCCCCTGTGACAGGAACACTTGTTGCAGTGTCCTTGTTTTTAAATTGAAAGGGCATTCCTTTACCGAGTGTCCCAAGATTTGGCAGATTTCACAAAATTGATCTTTCGGGCAGGATCCCTTCGTATGGCCTGCTTTCTTACACTCTATGCACCATAGGTCATTGCCCTTAGTCTCCTTGTTCATGTTTTTGAATTCCTTCATCATCCGCATCATATCCTTCTGGAGGGCACGGACCTTCCTATTGCTTCCCTCATCATCGTCGCTGCTATCTTCTCCTGAAGGGTCATCGTCATCTGAATCCGATGAGCTAGTCTTCTTCTTCTTCTTTGTCTTCTGGTTACTTTCGAGGTTCATTGCCCGATTGTACGCTTCAATGTATGTCGATGGTGGCACGATCTTCATCTTTTTCCGCAGCTTCGGGTGAAGGCCTTCAATGAACCATCTTTTCTGGAGCCCATCTGCCAGTTTATTCTCCATTTTACTGATTAAGTCCTTCAACCTCCTGGTGAAGACCCGTACTGTTTCATTCTTCTTTTGTTTGGTATTGAATATATCCGCTACAATTTCACTATCATCGCACAAAAGTTGAAATTCTGCAATGAACTCCTTCTTAATGTTATCCCAACTGTTTAACTTTTGTGGATCAGTATCAGTAAACCAATCAATCGCAACACCCCGTAGGGTAGCGGGAAATTGTCGGATCCATTCGTTTGTATCTGTTATGCCATTTGCCTTCCAGATCGTTTCACATGTTTTACAATGTCGAATGGGATCAGCTGCTTCATCACCATCAAATTTAGGCAATTTTTCCTTCGGACCTGCCATTATCACTGTATGTTGAGGGTTTTGTTGTGTACCTATGTTGTTTTGCACTCCCGCGCTATTTGGAACATCCGCGTTGTTCTGCACACCCGCGCTGTTTTCGGCTTTCGCGCTGTTTTCAACACCCGCGCTGTTTTCGGCTTCCGCGTTGTTTTGGACTTTCGCGCTGTTTAGTGAAGAAGAGGGTTCGTCAACTGAAGCTGTTCCTTCCAGAAGTATATCTCGGACGAAAAAGTCACTCCACGCTCGTGCTCCTTCGGCACTCCAAGCTGTGCGAGTCGATCTCCTTCCGTCAAGATTCTCTTCTCGTGGCGTATGCAAGTTTAGAAACTCCTCCCTCGCTTCTTCCACCAAATCAAGCCGTTGTCGAGTCTCCTTCAACAATCTTTCCGCGCTCTTGTTTCCATCAGGAATCTTCTGAAATCTCCTTCAACGCTCTATCTGCTGAGCCAAAATTAAATTTTCCTGTGCAACGCGTATGTCATCTTTTTCCTTCAGCTTACTCTTATCTTTGTTCAACTGATTCGGCATTTAATTCATATCCGCCTGCCTGCGTACCAGGTCCATCGGGCAACGGCGCCAAATGTTTACCGCATAGATTAATTAAGAAACAAACAATGAATACGAACATGAACAGCAAACAGCAGAACTCTTATTATTATTCGCATATGCCCACAATACATTATACTTCGATGATATCCTATCATATCTACAATGCTTCCCGAAGGGGTTATAAATACTTTCTGAGGAACCTTCCCGAAGGTATCTGTCGGCCAGATACATTATGTCCGCTACATAACAAAAACCTTTCCGAAGGGACCTGTTGGCTACATAACAAGAACTTTTCCAAAGGGACCCATCGGCCGATACACAATTTCTACCGATGACAGTTATGATGTTCTTGATCCTCCC